>JAPQRP010000029.1:7824138-7883293 GCA_037367295.1 Apogon hyalosoma | reverse complement strand
AACACCGTCATCTTCTACAACATTGATTCACCAGTAAAACCCATGGAGTTGGATCAGTGACAGTGGACGGACACACAGGGTTTCTGTTCAGTTATTGATGTCTTTGTTAAAAAAAAAAAAAAAAAAAGTCACTTTTTCTTCAGTTTCGTCTGTTTCTGATTTAATAACCCTCAACTTTAATCTGAGCTTTTATGGACATCTACATGATCAATGAATTAAATATCGGAAACTACATGATTTACACTGAAAAAACACAAAACACAGATGATAATATTATAATAAATGGTGATAAATCACTTAACTAAAGGTTAAATAGACAGAAAAATGTATGTGGGAACTGCCACAAAAGTAGCTCTGGGTCTTTATGGGTTAAACTTATATAATACTGATTTGGACTTTTATTGTGATTATTATTGACAAATGACATGAATAACAGGATGCTGTAGGTGTGATGTGTCCCAGTATTTTGCCCCATATAGTGTATTAGCCCCAGTGCAGGATACCAGTTTACAGAAATGCACAAAAGTCACTCTCTGTTTTGTTGAAACTTTACAAAAGTTTCCTTTAAATTTGCTTCAAATTTTATTAAGACACAAGTCAGACTAACAGAAATAAACTTGGCTAGTTTGGTAAACTCCTAAAACTTTATGGAACAGGTGCAGCAACAGTGCTGACAATGTAATTTAGTCCAACACATTCATGACTTAAAACATTTTACTGTTAAGAAACCATCCAGTGTGAATGAATAGAATTCATTTGGAAAATAGCAAAAACTCATCTTAGAAAGAATCATAGAAGACACATATGGTTTCAACGTAAAGAGTTTTGTTCAACAGAATACAATAAAACAGGTTCTTCAATAGGCTGTGTATGGCTTCAAGAGTTTTTGCACCAAACATTACCCTCCAACTCCTACGAGTGTGAGAATGTTTGCCCAAAAAGATGCATTTGGTACCAAAAAGAAATGTATGAAAATAGTGTTTAGGTTTTTTTGAGAACTCAAAGTCTTTGGATTAATGTGAAGTCATATGTGATCTTGTATTTCAAGGATTTGTTGTTTTTATTTCCTTTTATATCAAAGAGACGTTACTGGTCTCCATGTCCTATTTACAAGTTAACTCATTAATCTATGTGATATGAAAAGTATTAATCTTCCAGAGGATGCATATTCTCACTGAGATACATCTTACTTTGCCTTCACACGATAACACATATTCATATGTGGGAGTTTGTTTAGACATGCATTACTTGCTGTAGTCATCCTGAAACTGTATCAAAAGTTTCTGCAGAGCGGTTATGGGCTAAAAGACGAACAAAATAAACAAAATACTATTAAACCGATGCAAATTGTAATGTATCTGGGAAGATCAGATGGAAAGAGTCCCGACAGCATTGCACAGATGGAGGGAAACGGTTTTGACGGCTAAGCTCTGATAGCTACAGTTTATACACAATTTCAGGAGCTCATAAATTTCAAGCCTCACATAAATATGACCAGGCTTTAAGCGGTGATAAGAGGAGGATCTGAAGGTAGCAGCGCGTGGTGTACAGCTTGTCAGTTGTGTGTAAGTGGGACTTCTACTCCTTTTGCTGTTGATGTTTTCTGCGCCGTTCAAAACGCAAAGGAATTTAAAATCCGGTGAATCAGTTGACCCTCCTTTTCTCAGCTGAGCAGTGAATTAGTGGGCTTAAAAAATGGGCAAAAATACAATAAATAAAAGACTAAGGCCAGACACGATATACAGGACCATGCAAAAGTTTTAGGCAAGTGCGAAAAATGCTGTTAAGTAATGTTGTTAAAAAATACAACCAGTGATTTAAAAAAATAAATTTACAAAACGCAAAGTGAGCAAACAAAAGAAAAATCTAAATCAAATCAATATTTGGTGTCATTACCCTTTACCTTCAAACCAGCATCAGTTCGTACACTCAGGTGTACTGATGAACCTGCTCTACCAAAAAGGTGCTAACGGTCAATTTCACAGGTTGAAACAGTCCTTAACTGAAACAAAAACAGCTGTGCAGGAGACTTCAGCTACTACAGAGGTGAGGCTAAGGACTGTTTCATATCACAGGTCATTCACTGCTACAAGACTGAGGACAGCAACAAGACACAAAGTTCTACTGCTTCTACTTCTAGGTCTCACCAAGACAGGATCTAAAAGCAGATAAAGGGTTTTTTTTTTTAAAGATGAACTAAGAAACATGCAACGTTGAGAATCGTAGACTCAGTGGTCGGCCACAGAAACTTGGTGCAGATGAAAAACACTTCAAGCTTCTTTCCCTTTGAAATGAAATGTCCCGCGGGGCCATCCAGTGGGACCCAGGAACACCCGTCTACTGTCTGAAGTCTGGCCAGAAGTGGTCACAAAGCCATAACTCTGACAAGGAAACAAGGTCAGCTGATTCAACTATGCATGAAAACAAAGGAACTGGGGTGCACAAATGGCAGCAGACGCTCTGGACTGATAAATATTTGGCGGCAGGAGAAGGTTTGATCGCAGAAGGGCCGGAGAGCAGAACAATGAGCGTCTGCAGGCAAGTGTGAAGGATGGTGGAGGTTCCTTGTGAGTTTGGGGCTGCATCTGGAATGGGCATGGACTTGGAGATTTGGTCAGGACTAATGTGGCCTCAGTGCTAAGAAATACAGGCAGGTACTTATCCATCGTGCAATACCATCAGGGAGGTGTACGATTGGTACCAAATTCGACCCCAAACACACAACTACCTTCAGCGTGAAGAAGATCAAGAAGTCCTGGGAGTGTTGGTATGGCCCCCACAGGACCCTGATGTCGACTTCATCAAGACAAGATCTGAGGAAGCCTAGAAGATCTGGGGTTCAATCCCTCCTACCACCAGAGTTCCTTCAAAAACTGTTTGCGAGTCTACCTAGAAGAACTGATGCCGATTTGGACAAAAACCACGGTCACACCAAACACTGACTTGATTCGTTTGATTTCATTCACTGCAGTTGGTTTATTGACGGAAATAAACTATCAACACTGGCACTTTTCAAAGCATTCTTAGTTTACAACACTGCCTAAAACTTTAACACAGTCCTGTACGAACGGGAGCCTCAGCTCTGACTAAACATCCCGTTAGCCACAGTTCGGTAAACACAGCCTTTTCCAGGTCTACGAGAGAAGATGAGTCGAGGAGCACGAACGAGTCTCCCGTCAAGTCCTCCTGGCCTCTCCCCTCAGCTGTAACACGAGTCCTCTAAACGTAAGGCAATACTTTAAGAGGATGAGGAAGCATTCAGTGGTCACTAACACCTAGAAAACAGGCTGTAACTGGAACAGTGACTCACTAAACCCACTTCAGAGAAGGACTGGAATTCATCCGCTAAGGTCTGCTCTCCGCGCACACTTCTTTGGACCACCTCTATTTGTGGATGTGACTCAAGTTAAAGGAATATATGTGGGTTTATATATAACTCTGATTGGATATAAACACTTCTGCTGTTCTGATTATAAACAAAGCAGAGTGTGTTTTTGAGACCCTCTTTTGGATACAGATCTGGAAAGTGTTTCATCCGCAAACTAAACCTCGTATAATCCAATTCGCAGAGCGGCCTCATAAAAAGACGTGCAAGGTATTTTACACTGGATATTATACACGCTGTACAGCTATATATGGTACAGTATAGAAGAGCTAGACTACATACTGTGGTCATGCCTGCAGATAAGGTTCAGGTCTACTTGAGATGTGCAAAAACGTGTCTTTTTAATCTGTTTTTTTTTTTTTTTTTGTATGTTAATGCCCGTTTTTAGAGTTTAGCTCCAACTTCTGCTTCATAGTTTTGCGTGTTTGCAATGATTACAAGAATTCAGTTTTAAAGGGTAGTAATAAATATAGTGTGTTATAATTAATTTACATTTTCTTTTATACATCTACACTGCATAGATTTGCATTTTTTTGCCATGACATGACTACACTCTAGGGTTTCAAGACAGATGTGTGGATGCTCCACCTTGACTTTAAAAGCTTCAGTAGGCAGAAATGAGGGGCAAATGAAAACACCCGAATTTGGAAGTATATCCCTTCCTGCTTCAGCTCCGCTTTTAGTCTGATGCATAAATTGTAAGGAAAGATGGATGGTGCAACGCTACCTTCTCTCATTAACGTGTTTATATCATCAACTGACGACAAATGAATATGAAAAATGACAACTTAAACACTAGTAACCCTGATGATTTCTACACAAAGAGGGCAGAAGTTGCTTTTACAGGCAATATATTAACTGCGTATTTTGAGTTTTTAGTTTGGTCCACCGACTAGCATGAAGGGGGCGTGGCTTATGACTTAAAACTACATCCAGGTAATAGACAACATATGTTTTTTCTTCACTACATCCATCTTTACGTACAAAACACGCCTGCAATGGAAAAAAAAAATCTATATCGTACCAAGTGTATTTTTCTCATTTCAAGTCCAAATATCTCATCACACTTAAAATAAGACAGAATCACCTAAAGAGTAACTTTTCAGTGAGACTTATTTTTAGACAATAGATCTGGAAAATCTTATTTCAAGAAATCTTACCAGGATAATTTTCACTTGTTCCATTGGCAGATTTTTTTTGCTTGAAAGAAAACAAAAAAAAAAACCAAACAAACAAACTTGAATTAAGCAAAAAAATCCGCCAATGGAACGAGTGAAAATTATCTTCGTAAGATTTCTTAAAATAAGATTTTCCAGATCTATTGTCTAAAAATTAGTTTTTATATCTCACTGAGAAGTTACTCTTTCGGTGATTATGTTTTATTTTAAGTGTGATGAGATATTTGGACTAGAAATGAGAAAAATACACTTTATAAGATTTAGATTTTTTCCAGTGTGACGTTGTCTTGGCCTCAATTGGTCACTACAGCTGTCAATCACCCCCTCTACCGATTGGTCAAAATCCTCCATCACCCACGTTTTCTAAAGCCTGAAAACAGAGCCAAGAGGAGGCGCAGATATCTAATTTTGTCCCAGATCTCTTAAAGTACAACACATTAAAGGGTGAAAGTGAATGTTTTTTTGTGACGCTGCCTAAAACAAATTGCCTACTGAAGCTTTAACGTACAGAACAGTGATGTAGGGGTAAAATACTTCCAATGAAAATTAGTGAGATAACCCTGAATAATCGAAAAGATCAAACTGAAATAGCAAAAAATGATAAAATCGCAGTGGTCTTAAAATAGAAAACATAAAGGGTCTAAAGGTCACGTTTATAAGACGGGCACTTGTTCAGTTCAGTTAAGACATCTACTTTGATTCTATACCACATATCTCAGTGAGTTTTAAAGGGTGTTTTCAACGTCGAGGTAAAAACAACAAAAAGCAGCTCCACAGAAAGAAAGACAGAACATGTGGTTTCAAGTCTGGGATGGGGATTCAATTAGCTAACTGACATCAGAACATCTGTGCTGCATCACTGCCTGTTTAATACGCAAACACTCGACTTCCCAGGACAAATCGGACTAAAGTGAGACTGTGTGTGTTTTAAGCAACGAGATACGAAATCTCACCAAACAACGGCGAGGACGTCCACGTGACTCGCTCCGAGTCTGAACTGTGGTTCTTTTAACACGGTGAAAAAAAAAACACATCCAGCTTAATTAAACCTACATCCCATGAACAGCGGACTCCAACAGAACGTCTGGCATCTGATCACAAACAGATGTTAGTACCCCTGAAATTAAAAGTGTTTTTTTTTTTCCAACAAAGACAGATAAATTGCACCAAGTGAAAAGATTAGACATAAAATAAGGCAGAAATATTTTCAAATAGCTACACTATACATGTTTGGATATCCAGCAATTTCATCTATGTTCTACAATGAACCGTTTCAGTGAGAGAGGCTTCAACCTAAAGACTAAAGTCAAAGTGCGATGTTAAAAAGTCAAAGCTACTTTAAAGTAGAGTAGCTTTCTTTGTTGATTACATTTAGGGCCAGCATGTCTGAAAGAATGCAGCTCTTCAGACAGAATTAAACATGGAAACACAAACACAAAATCATTAAGAACCCAAATTACAGTCTGAGCAGAAAATAAAAATGACATTGTCTGATACTACAACAGTCCAAACCTTTGGTAATGCATAGTTCTTTCCTGAATGTCTCAGACTATCAACAATACCCCCCCTCCCCCCCAAAAAGCAGTGACTGCCACTTCAATCCTGTCTAAAAAAATAAAGAGCAATGACGATAAACTAATGGCTCTTTTTCTTCTTGGGTAATCTCCTTTTGCGCTCTGTTTTCAGGGTTCGTACAGCATTAGCAGTTTTGGCTTGTTTGGTTACTGGACCAAAAGAGATTGTTTAGAGCCGAGCGGTGCAGAAGCCCACTCCTCTCTAACCGGGTGAAGGTGCAGACTGACCCTCTTCCTCGTCCGTTGGGTCGTCCTAGGGCAGGAAGGGTTCGTCCTCCTCCTCGTCTGCGCTGGGACCAGGGTCGCTCAGGCACCTCATTAGCTTCTGCTGGTCCCTGGAGCTCTCCGCCTCACCGTGTTTGTTAGCTCCGCCCTCTCGTGACGGAGGCCTCATCATCAGGCCCTGGTCCTCGTCCCGCTTCTGCTGGTCGGCCCGTTTTAACTCATCCAACAGGTTGACCGAGTCTGGGGACTGAGGGGAGGCCAGGTCCACCTGGATGGTGGGCACGTCACCTGAGGGTGGCTTCATACTGTACGACTGGGGATCTACAAGGAGGTACATTATATTTAGTTTATAGCCATTTATCAACATGGACCTTCTGCCTGCACTCCGTCATGTGGTCCATCAACACACCGCAAAAAATGATTTCTAAGAAAGTGAAAAAAGCCTTATTTCTAGAATATTTGACTTCTTTTTTATCTAAATAGAAAAAAACTTGCAAAGAAATTTTTACCCAAGAAAAAGATTCTCATTTAAAAAAATACATATATCTAACTTTTTCTTAATAAGATTTTTCAGTTAATATCAAGCCAGATTTTACTAGTAACAAGGTATGGCAATATTTTGCAAATTATCTCAGCAAAGGATCCAGATTGTTTTCTTATTTTAAGACCAAACCCACTTACGCAACTTCTCAATTTAAGAATCTTAAGAAATAACAGCAACTAGTTTTTTTTAACCATTTATTGTTATTTACAGGCTTACAACATAACAAAAATGATAACACAGACATGACCCTTGACTAATTTAATTCCTATGGCCAGTAGGAACGTCGTAGAGACATGAAACGAAAGCCCATTTTTTTTGTCAGATTCACTCCCATGTTAAATTTTTGTCGCTAACATGTTTGACTAACTCCACATTCCCACAATCACTGCTTTTTTTTCTCCACATATTACACATCGATACGTTAACAAGGCTCTCAAAAAATCTCAACTGGAAGAATTTTTGATTTAAGATGTACAGTTATGGATTAATATCAGTTTGTCTGAGAGGTGGTTTCTTAGTCAGTTTAACACGGACACCCATGTCTCCTCCATAAGGAGGAGCTAATTGGTCACATGACCCCACAGTGGGCGTTTACCTCAGGAGGCAATACACTGAAATCCAATGCAGAAGACCTGGGATTGATTCCCGGTTGAAGCTGTCATTTTCAGCTCAATCAAGAGAATCAAATGCTTATGTTAAGAATTCTTTTCTGCACGTTACTCTTATTTTTCAGATACTAAAATTCCTCGTTTAAAGTGCCTTATATGAGTGTGATTTTATTTCTTGTACTAAGCACTGTTTGCTAAAATTATAGCATTTTTGTCTAGTTTTAAGGCACCTTTTATTTTTTTTTAGTTGATAGACATTTTTGCTTGTTTTAAGAAATTTTTTCTTACCCCATTGGCAGATTTTTTTTTTTTTGCTCAATATAAGACAATTTGACCAGATTTAAAAATATTAGGCTTATTTCTAGCGGGGCATTTTTTGCAGTGTGTGCACAAACGTACAAAATACAAGGGAAGAAGAATGTGGTCAAAACATTTCACATGAGAAAAATGACAAAAAAACAAAATAAAACAGTGCAAGTCAAATGATTTATACATGCTGAACATTTCCACTTTAGACCCACTTCAGACCAAAAATTCATGATGAGAAGAGTTTTCACCATCTTTATCCATCTTGATAAACTAACAATAAAGATTAAATGCTAAAGCTAACGGTAAAGCTGTACACCTTTGCTTAGTAAAAAGATTTGATGGTCTTGATGGGGAATGTAACTAACTGATCATAAGTCCAGTCAACCTTCCAGACAAGAGTGCTAAGGCTGTCAAGTTGTGACCAAATACAATGCAGATAAAATGACGACCTTCCCGTTATAAAAGCATAAAACTATAATGATAAGCCCACTAGTTTTTAAGCAAAGTCTTAGAAATGCTCTCTGGACACTTAACACACCTGAAACACATATCACATGACCGCATGGACCGATAACGCCTGGGAATTGTTGCACATTCCTCAAATAAGGAGGCTTGCCCAGTGTGAATGTAATCAGCCATACCGTAATAAAAAAGCAAACATTAACTGAACAAAAGCTGTGACCAGAGACAACAAGGACAGGAACACATGTGATTCAGTATCCATGCTGTATTAACTGGCTCACGTCTTCTTTTCTTCCAGAGGTGGTCATGTGATAGGGTCACAATAAATCAGGGAAGGATATGCTGTATGTATGTGGATTCTACAAGTCTACAAGTGTTTTTGTTTTGTCTAGATAGCAGCATTTCTGAGGGTTTAAGTTTGACGGAGGTTAAAACAGTGGAACAGTGGGGAAGCTACGAGAAAATGTAAGAGATACAGGGTGTCCGCAAAGTCTCTTTACAATTTAAAACATTTATTACGAAAGCATTTGATTTATTCTATGTACTCAGTGGTTATCACAGCTTTTAAACACATTGTGGATCATGTGCAGGCGAATCATTCACAAGAGATCAATGACTGCACATGTTGACCTTTGACCTTTTGACTGAATATGTGTCCCCACAACTGGATGACCTTCATTTTCCAACCATCATTTTCCAGGTAGATGGTGCACCACCACACTGGTGACTGCATGTCGGTGGGTTCCTAAAGCTAACATTTCCAGACCGGTGGATTGGAAGGGATGGTCCAATTCCCTGGACACCTCCTTCACCAGATATCACTGCCCTAGATTTCTCTCTATGGGTTATGTTAAAGATATCGTTTATCGGACAAACATACGGGACATCAACAACCTGAAGTAAAAGATCAGTGATGTCACTGATGAGTCTATGATGCAGCCAACATGGAAACAGATCTAGTACGGTCTGGATGGGCTTTGTGTAGCTAATGGTGTCCATATAGAGGTGGATTAAATGAGGCAAAAAAACCCTTCAATATCCACTTTTCATTTTGTAATAATTTCCACAGATGTGTCTATTCATTTGCTTTTGTAATAAATGTGTTAAATTAAAGAGACTTTACGGACACCCTGTATGTTTTAAGTGCAAACGTACAGAAGACAAAGAGGGGTTCCTTGGAAAACAGCCTTCCCTATAAGGTTCAAAAGCCTGCCCTACATATAGCTCTTAACTTCTAAATCCAGCAACTGGTGACTTGAAAAGCTGAGTTGTAGGCAACGTCCAGGTAACTTGAGCCGAGGCAGGACTACTTACATTTCTATGACTTTTCTGTGCATCATCTTGAAACAGCTGCATTTAATATCTTTTTTAAAAAGTCTTAAAAAGATATTAAATTTAATATGGCAGGTCTTCAGTTATGTTGCCATAAACTTGTTGGCTGTACTGTGTTTACATGTGTCTGTTAAATGTCCAAGTTCCAAGTAATGTTGGCCGACTAAGTTCCACCTGCTCCAACCCAACAATTTATATTGAAATTAGGAACCAATTATTGCTGACTTTACAGAAATCACTAACACGTGCAGCCATTCGTCACGTAAGTTGCCTGAGAAAGCTGACTTTGGGAAGTTTAAGGGACGGCTCACAAGGAAAAGTAAGGGTGAGGAAGTACAAATTTAACAAGTGGTACCAGGCACAACAAACCCTGCCCCTCGAATGTATTGTAGCTTATTTTATTCTAAAAATTCATTAAAAAATTTTTTTTTCTTTGACCTACTTTTCCCAAAATGTAACCGCATCTATTCTGGGTCACTGGCCATCTATAAACCCAATTTAGTATGAATTCAACCAATAGTTTTGCTTCTACAGACATGTGAATTTTTGCCATTTCTAAGTAAATGGGAAAAAAAAAAAGTTTAAAATTCATTAAAAATTTAAACTTTGACCTACCGTTCTCAAAATGTAATCAGATCTATTTTAGGTCACTGGCAATCTATAAACCCAATTTTGGGGAGGGGTGTGTATGTGTGTGGGGGGGTAATAATGTAATAATGCCTGGTTGGAGAAAAGATCGTTCTTGACCTAATTGTCACGAGTGGAGGGGAAGGGCTGTGAAATGGGCATTACATTTTGTTGTAAGTAGTCTTCAGTTTAACTTGTAGATACCTACAGGAACCCTGCAGGCCTATTGTGAATCTTTGGTCTGAGGTGGGCTTCACACTGAAAAACACAAGCTAACACCATCACACACATCATGCTACAGAACAGCACGACTTTGTTGACTGGCTACTCTCATTAGTAATGATCATTGATGAATGTTAAAAAGCAATGTATGTGAAGCATGCATGTTAGGGTTGTTGTCGGGTTACCATAATGCATCGCTCTCCTCTACACTCGCTACATACCTTGACAGATTTTGTTCTCTTTCTGCTGAGCGGGTTTGAAATCAGTATCTCTGCCTAAAATGAAACCACACACTGGTTTACATGCTGGCTGGAACATGCAAACGTATTTCCATTGGTGGGGAAATATCTGACTGAAACATCACTGCGGCTGGAAGAGAACAGCAGCAGTGTTTCCTGACCGTTTCCTCGCAAACCCGAAAAAAAAATAGAACGTCTGATGACTGTTTAACCCTTTATCAGACAATTGACTAGTTTTGGTAATTTCCGAATAAATTCAAGACAGTAGCTCCTTTTACACACCACTTCTGTCACGGGAATATTTTGCCTTTATTCCGGAATGACATCTATGTAAATGAAATGGTGGGATCATTTGGTCCCACCGTTATCGCGGCTTTGTAACGCCTCTGGAGGTAGTAACAGAGGCGTGATAAAGGCGGGATCATGATTCCGGAACGCTAAGTAAATAGAACACCTTTTGTTCCGCAACCAAGGTGTGATGTTTTGTGGATTCCTGCCACAGGTGCCGCAAGTTCGTGCCACTGTTGCTGCGGCTATGTGCCATTTTCACCCATGGCACGAAGCGCGACACCCGGGGTGGCTGCCGCGGAATCCATGCCAGTGCCTTCATATGCGCCCGCTGTCTCTCCTGCGCTGGAGGATTTAAAAATTAGCATGGGCCATGTACAGTGAACAAACATATCAACGCAATCAGAAAGATGTCGAACTGGGGAGACGCTGAGATCTGCAAAAATGTTTTCACTTTGGGCGGAGGACTCTATCCATGCTAACATTTGTGGAACGGTGAAAAAATGAGCCAACTTTGGAGAGGTTAGCAACACTGCTATGCACAGGGTATTTCCGATGCGCAAGTTTTACGTCACACTATACGCTGCAATGCGTCGCCGCCCCTTTGATTCCAGAACGCAGGTCCGCTGTGTAAAAGTCCAACCTGTCTGACCTCTGTTACTCCTTTGGCTGTGGAAATCGATGATGGTGGAAAAAAGGTGGGATCAGCATCTCACCTTTATTCCAGGATCTCTGTGTAAAAGTGGCTAGTGGCAGCAACAGGTCAATGTCCAATGTGGTCTACAGGGTCTGTAAGGTCCACCTCTGCATGAACAGTGAGTGGACCTGCTTTGTTAGGTACCACGAAGTAATGGTACTAATGTAAGGAATGATGTTCAATGGGATAATGTGGCTGTGGACAGGGGTCTGGATCAGCACTGATGTTGGTCTGATGTTCTAAAAGTGGTGTTCTAATTAGTGATGTCCCGATCTGAATTTTTTCACTCCCGATCCGTTTTTTTTTTTTTTTTCATAGGATTAGTTTTGCCGATACCGATCTGATACCGACTTTTATACAATGACATTTTGATTTAAATTTGGCGTCATTATTTATGGGTTTATTATGCTAGTATTTTACCTGTGATCACAATTGGGCTGAATGTAGAACCTGAACTAAAACAAGTATGACACCTTTGACTCTTAATAACTTTAGTATAATTTTTGCACTTTCCAAATTCATACTGTGGGTCAAATTACAACCTTTGGCAGGCCGGTTTCGGCCCACGGGCAGTATGTTTACCACTGCTGTAGCGCGTCTATGGACAGGTCCATCTAGTGATTATATGGGGGTGCGTTCTGTGCCGTTAGTGATGTGCGGATCAGTTACTCGCAGGTCAGGTCAAATACTTCCACAAAAGCCCTGCGGGTTGAAAAAAAAAAAGCGACTTGCGCCTCATTACCGCACATACCTCAGAATGAGTACGCGCTGAGTGAAAGTGAAACTTACAGACGTTTTTACTAATTCGCCTAAGCCTCCTGCTGTTGTGAAGCTAAATTTCCTTTTCCCTACCTTCGGGAACTTTAATTTGAGGGGGCAGGACATTTGTTTACCCCCCCAGAACTGGGCCCGGATTGACCCGATCTTGTGACTAAATCCTATCTTCTAAAAAATGCTAGATCGGATCAGAACACCGCTAGTTCTAATGTTCTAAAATACATGTTCCTTTCAACTTACATGTTTTTTTCCCCACTTACGGGTAAGGAACCATATATGGTGACTTCACTGACAATAAAAAAAAAGAAAAATTTCACAAAAGTAATTAAGTCTTAGTTAGTTATGTCCTCCAATAACACACTAAGGTTGAATCTCGAGTATTTCAATGAGTGCCCTATAAAGGGTTAATCCCATCAGAGCTGTCCTATTGTTCTATATGGTATCTTACGGCATGTGAAGTGGAGCTTGTGTGTGTTAGCATTTAGAAACAGCAGAGATGGATGTGTTTACCTGAGGCCAGTCTGGCTCGGCACATGGTCGGGGAGTCGGGAGGAGCAGCAGGCACCGTCAGGTAGTTATTCATCTCTTTTATCTGAGAAAACACAGGGATATTTCATTGTAATGTTTACGCAATGATCGAAACATGGCTACATAACCTGCCTCGGGAAACACCACCATTATTGAATAAAGCTTAGCTGAAGTACACATTCTGCCTTCTGTTGCATCCACTGTTTGTGAGTTAGAGCTGGAAACTAAAGCACTTCCACCGAGTCATCATTCATTAGTGTCTGGGAGAAACTTTAAAGTTATGCAGTGGTCTATTAGTCTCTGCAGGAATCCGCTCAAGTCTACAGCAGCGTCGCGGTTTTGATTTACCTCAAATGAGTCACTTTTCATTTTTCTAATTACAGCCTCATGAAATGGGAGCTTGTAGCGGAGCCAATCAAGCGCACAAATAAATCAGGAGTCATTTGTGTCGAGAAAATTAATTTAAGTTACTGTAGGTCAGGTCTAATCACAACACAAAGCATCATGAAGTTTATGCTAAATTATTTAACCGCCCGGCTTGTTTACTTATTACGGGCACAGTGTGAAATGAGAGGAGCAGCGCCTTATGTTTTTAGGGTTCCTGCTCTTTTCCTGAAATTATTTTCAGGACATTTTCAGCCGCTACATAGACAAGTTATCACGTCATACACTAATCTAACCCCCCCCATTCTTTGGAAGTGTTCTTTTCTACAGTTGTAACTTGCATTTACTCAGATTGTTTCTATGTTCATTACTCAGACATTTGATGTGCAGTCTATGGCTATAATTTATCTATGAAAAATAACTATGGCAAATGTATCATAGAATAATGCAAACACACTCACAGATTACAGCGGAGCACTTCATTACCAACAAGCTGGAGTTACAATGTTCAATTGGACAATTCCCGACTCAACTTTCTCTTCTCTCTTACTTTCTCTGCTGTAGTTCCTCGAAAAATATTTGTATATTTTCAATAAATTGAATAGATTTAAACTGGTACATAAACACATGGTCTGGTCCCAGTATAAAGACAGAGGGTCTTAATACTGATGTTACATCAATCCTCTGTCTTATAATGTTAATGTGAGCTTGTCGTTCCTCATCTAGTTGATATGTGTTGTCCTTTACCTTCTGGTGTTGTTCTTACCGTTGCTGGTATGTGCTGCCCTTTACCATTAGTGGGAGTGTAGTTTTAAACTTACTATTGTTAGAATGTAATTATTATTATATAAGTTGATGGTTAACCGTTACCCGTGGTAACACCACCAGGAATGTACTTTGTTTCTATTTTTCACACACATTTTGGTTCTATAATGTAAATACTGTCGAATGAGTTTATTCTAATTTGGTATAGGCCTATGTTGTTCATTGTTCTGGCTTTAAGTCTAAGGACAGGAGTGAGCATCTAAAACATCAATATGTTAAGTTATTTGATGATGAGAATGGGGTTGAGATTAAATATGTTTTTTGTCTTCCCACTCCTTTTCGAGTGTAAATAAATGATTTTGGAATTTCTGTTTTTTTGTTTTTTTTAACTTGCATGTAGTCTGTGAATGCTCGAAATAAACAAATAAATGAAAATGAATGAAATGAACAAATCACTGAAAAACTATTTCCTTTGTTTCATCTCAGTTTAGGCACACGAGGTCACAAGGCAGGAGGAGGATGAATATTTTTCCAGGATAACTTAACCCTTTCCAGGACATTTGGCCTTTTTTTTCATTTTCCATATGTTTTCCATGACTGGAATCATTTTCCAGGAGGTTTTGTTTGTTTTGTGTGCATTATTAGAGGTAACTGGTGTTTCTGCTGCTCTCATTTGTTACCTGGTGTCAGACTGAATGTGGACTTATTTATTGACACGACCAGTCATACCTTCTTCTCCAACTCGATCATCTTTTGTTTTTTTAGGAGTAAATCACCGAAGCCGTCCTCGTACGGATCCGCCACCAGAGTGTGTCTGTTGTAAGAGCGCAGCTGAGAGAAGACACAAACAGATACAGAGTAAACAGTCAAATAAATAAAAGCTAAGGTTCACCGAACAACAAAGACTTTAGTACTTCAGTAATCCACAAAGAAAAAATAAGACATTTACTTGTTAATGTTATAACTTATAACTGATAAACCGACCAACCTCAGTGCAATAAACACAACACATGCACCTTGTTTTTAACTTTACCTTGTATATATCCTTATATGTACATATTTCTTATCTGTAGTATAGTTAGCTAGTATTTTAGAAGCATTTGTCTATTTATATATTTTATTTTTGTAGTTTTTGTACATTGCCAATATTTTTCAGTATTTTGTGTGATATTTTTAGTCTTTTTTTAGCACTTTACGTGTTTGCTGCTAAACAGATTTTCATTTTTCCTGTAACAGTGACGATAAAGATCTATTGTATTGTATTATATTCTATCCTATACACAAGTAGACAGAAATTGTACTATATTGAAGATTAAATACTGTTGCACATGATGCTGAGGATAATAATAT
This sequence comes from Apogon hyalosoma, assembly GCA_037367295.1. Taxonomy (NCBI): domain Eukaryota; kingdom Metazoa; phylum Chordata; class Actinopteri; order Kurtiformes; family Apogonidae; genus Apogon; species Apogon hyalosoma. Next base: position 7,867,799 of record JAPQRP010000029.1, on the reverse strand, counting down.
AAAGCAATAACAGATCAGAATTTCATCTTGGTTCATTTCATTGTCCTGCTAGGAACCTAACCCCCCACCCCCACCCCCACGTTCAGCATTTAAGCTAATAATAAATGTATATATATTTTTAACTTCAGAATCTCTGTATATACGGGGTGTTTGCTCTTTATCCAAATGAAAATTATGGACTTTTTCAGAACTGCTATTTTCTCCCAAGAACTTCACTTTATGTATTTTTATACTTGCATGCCTACTTTTTTGGCTGAGATTGTACCTGTTGTGTGTTGTAGAAAAGTTCATTTTAATAAATGTATGAATAAATGAATGTATACTTCACAGTAAGTTTCACTAGAATCATTCCAGTGTCGACCAGTTAGTGAAATCATATCTAGTGTTTTAGATGCTTTCCTCATGTATTTCTTATCTTATAAGATTATGTACCTTTGTACATACTCTACAATTCAACTATGAGAGGAATGTTTTTCCATACTTTATAAAGACTTTCACACACAATTCCAAACTTTTCAAGGACTGGAAAACAGTGTTTCAAAATTTCAAAGTTTTTAAGACTTTTAAGGCCTGCACAAACACCCAGATACAATCAATGTATTATTGATCATTTGAAAATAAATGATTAATCACTGGACATGACAGTAATATTCACAAGTTTACTGGTGTGAAAATAAAATGCAAAACAAGTTTTAAAAAAGTAGGCGGAGCTTACTAATACCCCTGCCCGGTCACACAACACTTTGCCCCTCTTGCTCACTAATACACTGACTACCCAGGGATTCATTTTAAGTCCAAACTTTCAATCTTTTCAAAAACTTTTCAAGAATTTGTAAAAAATGTACAAAGCAGGAAAAATGCACATATAAAGAACATGTGTGTGAAATTTGAAAAGAATCAGAAAAGTGTCAGAAAATGTGTCGATACGATTTCTCAAAGTTGAAATTTAGATACATTTGTAAAAAAAAAAAAAAAAAAAAAAAAAAAATTTAAATTCAGCCATTAAAGTGTGCACTACACCTCCAGTAGTGGTAAAGCTAGTGTGTTGAATTTGAAAAGCATGAATAGTGTCGGATGGACAAAAATCTTGGACAGATGGAAGGACGGACAGACAAATGGAATTGCTGGTAAATCTAGACGGACCACAAAAACACTACAGCTATGTAACAATAATAATATTACAGAATGACATAATAATCCTCTCTAATTGTAAAACAAGAAGACATGCTTTTCTGTGCTTCTATAGAACTCAGTGACCATTAGCTGATGTATGACTGATGATATTTTATTGATCAATTCTAACTCAGGCCCATCAATACAATAAAAGCTCATTTGGAACAAGTGGTACTAAATCGATCTGCTCTCAGCATAAATGAAAACAACATGACTTTGACAACTAATATGCGTTTTGTGTACTCTGTGTTACAAAACTAACTAAAACAGAATATCATGTTACGGTTACACACGGTAACTGACCATAAGCTTTAACCAGTAATAACCAAACCCCAGCCTTACCCTCTGTCGTGTCCTCTGCAGGTTGCTCCTCAGGATCTTCCTGATCTCCTCCTCTCTGCCTTTGGGCAGCTGAGGCAGAGCCCTCTCCACAGGCTTAGCAGGAGGAGGCTTCTTGGGCTGAATGTTCCTGGGAAACAGGCAGGAAAAAGTTACGACTATCAATGTGTACACCAGCCCGGTGGAAAGAAATGAAAGCCACATGGACACATCAAATGTCTGTCCTGCGCAGGGCTGGGTATCGTTGAACAGCTTTTGATACCAGTACAGATAATGATAGAGCATTGGCTTCAGTACCAGCTCTTGAAACGTACAAAGTTTCCATTTTAACAAAATGAAAATTAGATTATGCATTGTGGTACTGTGCAAACACTGAGTTTTGTTTTGCAGCTTCTCTGCATTTTTATCCACTCGAAGCTGTTTCACAACACAAAAATACATCGATTTCCTACTTGTTTAGTTTTATTTTTCAGCATTCTGACACTTTTCCTATTTCTGTGAGATGTTCGTGAGAAAGAAGTACGATATTAACCTATTTACCAAAACTTGAAACTGTCTGTTTGCATAATATTAACTCTTTAAGTGCCAAAGTTGCAATATGGCAACAAGCAACATAACTGAACAAATGAGTTGACCTGTGGGGATCCACAGGTTCTAGAAGTGGTAGTTTTTATGCTGTTGCATATTCATGCATGCTGTACCACATTTGCCCAGCAGTCACCATCAAAGTGTTCTGGGCATAGCAAAATGATTGCAAGGCTATTGTATTCCAAAATTACTAATATCTCCCAAAATACTGGTCCCATCAACTTGCCGTTTTCACTACTATCTTCCTTGACCAAAAATACATATGTATGCCAAACTGCAGCAGCCAGCTCTTTCCGGATTTTGTGTGAATCCCAAGACACACACACAAATGCACACACACAGGGGCCACGGCTTTAATAATATAGATGAAACAGACCATAGCTCCAAATAGAGTTGCCAAATATTGTTATTACCTCCCACCAATAGATGGCAGACATGTGCCCCTTCAATTCTAACACCATTTCAGGGCATGTTTCTATTCAAAGTGAAGAGAAAAATCCAGTTTTAAAGGTGTGGTTTCAAACTGGTTTAGTAAGTAAGTAAATAAAGTTTATTTGGTTTTAATTTTGATAGATAAGGACAGATTTGGCTACTCTGCTGTTTGGCTAAAAAGTTACTAAAACTTACTACATTTTACTTTCTAGTAATGTTTAAGTTCATGTATTTTAAGGACAAGATGACAAAAAAACAAAAACAAAAAGAGAACTTCCATGTAAATATGTTCGACGTTAAATCTTACTAAACGTTATGCAATCCAATATGGCCGCCACCCTGTGACATTACAATACGCAAATTAGATTAGTACCGTACATGTACTCCCATCACAAACTTTGGATAATACTCAATGTTTTTCTCATTTACAATATGCCTTTATGTCTAACCACTTCCAAGCTACAGTTTCTGGAAATCAAAATTGAATATTTTTTGAAAAATAAATAAATAAAATAAAATATCGCATGCACTGACACTGATTAGATTTACTTCCTCTGTACTGAAGATACGAAACTGTCAGAAACCTAACAGTATATAAGCAATTCATTTGGTTCCATAAAAATATCAAACTTCCGTACCCAGCCCAAGCATAGCTGTAGTCGCTTTTCCACTGACCCTCACACTGTGCAAATATAACTTGCGCATAAAAATTTGCCTAATGGAAACAATTACAATTTCGCCAAAACTCTCATTTTTTTGATGACAAGTTTTTGCGCTGGTAAGAGGTGGTTTTGTGGGTGTAGCGAAACTGCAGTGGAAAGACCTTTTTGTGCAACTAGAATCACATGAACCAAAAAAAAAAACAAAAAAAAAACCAGATGTTGACTGATGTTACAACAAGCGAAAAAGAAGCATTTTAAAACAAACATTGCCATATGCATGGACATACAAGGAAACTGAATAATTTTTTAATTTAGTACAGGATAGAGGGGCATTCCAAATTCAAAACAACAGATATTTATGTTCGTCACCATGTTTTTGGAATGACTTCTCGTGATTTAAAAAAAAAAAAAAAAAAAAAAAAAATCATTGCATTTGTGATTTAATGGAAAAACTGACATTATGCACTTCTGTTTTTTTTTTTTACATTTACTAAATATCAGTACATTTTGCGCCTATGCCCAACAGAAAAGCAACTAGTGAAGAAAAAAATAATACAGACATAAACTAAATAAAGTTATCAATAAGAGAGGTGAAACTGAGTAAAATGAAATACCCCTTCCTTTAAAGGAGTGATATTTTTCTAATTTTAAATGCAATTATGCATTTTAAAACATTTCCCTGTGGTCTACATAAACTGTAAATGCTCTGCTTGGGTCTGAATTCTTCATTCAACTCCACAGGTCCATCTTCAACCCTATTTCTGAGTAATGACACCAGAGAGGTCGTTTTGAGCACTGGCCCTTTAAATGCAAATGAGCCACTTCAGGCCCCACCCCCTCCAGGTTGTTGGCTGTGCTGCTCTGTGCTGTTCAACCAACAACTGAACATTTTAGGTAAACATTTTAGGTAATCTGCTCGAAGTTTGGACAAATTTTCAGTTTTTACTACAACCACTGCTGCTGACAAACAATTATGTCGTTCTCTGAGAAATGTTCATCTGAAGTCTTGACCTTATATGTGCAAATGTCGTGACATAACTAATTATAGACAAAACAAGTTAAGCAGAAATTAAAACGTTGTAGAAATCCACTCAGTTTTGGCCAAAATGAATAATAAAGCTTTGCAGCACCTGGAGGGTTCAAATTCAAACTTTATGAACTATTAGAGTCCAAATACACAAATAAATTCATGTTGCCCGGTATTTCTGGGGGGTGCATGGAACAGTGGAGGGGGTCCAGTGGATACAGGTTAGAAGTGTGAAAATCTCGTGTAAGATCTGCTGTATAATAGAGGCATAGAAGCTGGGGGTCGGACATTGAAAGTATGTTAAGTTTCACTTTCGCTTCATGCCAGCACCCCCACTCCGACAAATGAAGGGCCCACAATGTTTACCTTTAAAGGGGCCCACAATTCCTAGCAGCACCCCAGGTTACACACCTGATTTTACATGAAAAACCCTATGCTCCTGCCTGAATTTCCTGTGAAAATCTCAATGCCCTTCCCAAGTGCATCAGTACAGCAGTGACAGTGTGTAACCATAGCTACCATTATCTTAAACAACCGGCTCCCAGTGCATCACAGACACAATGTAAACTTAATGGAAGGACACAACATGTATAAAAGTTACATGTTGCATCTTTAAACGCATGGTGCCAAGCACAACAAACCCCGCCCCTTGCATGTATTGTAGCTTATTTTGGCATCGATCCAGCTGATGTTATCATGTCTATGCCTGTGCTGATGTCAGCATATCAATTGCCTCTATCTATGTGCCAAGTCTGAAGTAAATTGAAACAAAATTGATGTTTTTATAGACATTTGAAATTCTGCCAATTAAAAGTAAATGAAAAAAATGGTTTTAAAAATTTGTAAAAATGTTTTTATCTTTGACTTACTTTCCCAAAATGTATTGAGATCTCTTGTGGGTCACTGGCAATGTATAAACCCAGTTTGGTATGAATTCAACCAAGAGTTTTGCTGCTAGAGTGTTAACAAAGAAAGAAACAACAAAAAAGATCTTTATCATAATTAAGCTTATTACAGTTATTATCAGCTGTCTGAAACAACAAAAGTTTGGCTCTGCACATGGATTCTGCTGTGCTGTGAAGTGTTGTATTCATATTTTCTTGTTTAGCACTGATTATGTCCAAAGTTTAAAGCAATTGTCATAAAATTTACAATTATAGTTTGCTTTCCTCTAAACATTCATTACTCTTATTGTGTTTCAATATAGACAGAAGAAGAAGAAGAAGAAGAAGAAGAAGAAGAGGAAGAAGAAGAAGAAGACTATTATTTCTCAGTATATTGTACGTGCAGACATGCAACACACTGAAAGTGACTGTTTTTAACCCTTCACCAGTTGAACATGCAGAAACACACACCATGGAGATCAGAGCAGTGGGCTGCCATGTCAGGTACTGGAGAGTAAAATAGGGGGGTCATGTGCCTTGCTCAGTGGTACATCAACCAACAATTTATCACCTGTTCCGGGAAATCAAATCAGCAACCTTTCAATAACAAACCACTTCTCCAACCCTCTAGGCCAGTGGTTCGCCAACTTTTTACAGTGGAGTACCCCCTGAAATCTACTTTATTAGCCAGGTACCCCTAACTGTCGCTTCAGTATTTTTGATTGAAAAAAATTATGGAAAATTTGTTCCTGTGACAAATGAAACAACATATATTTAACTGCAATATATTAAAAAAAAACACATTTTTTAAAGTAAATTTTGCATGCAAAATATAAACTGAAAAGTGTCCTCTTTCATTGACAAGAAAAATAAATAAAATGGTCATTAATTAATAAATGAACCTTTCATCAACAAAAATAATTACTTAGCTGCTCAAATAAACTCATTTTGAATAATATATAATAGAAATGCTCATAAAACGTAACCAAAGCTTAAACAAGATGATTGACAATAAAACTATTATATGACTGTATGTATTGTGTTTTATATTTCAGCATTAATAATTATCTATTTTGTATTCAGAACATGATAACTTATTTAATGTATTTTTCCAAAAAAAATTTCAGGTACCCCTGGGGGAATGTGTACCCCACTTTGGGAACCCGTGCTCTAGGCAGAACTGTAACCCTTATCATTATAGAACATACTGTCTATGAATTCCTATTGTTTTAAGGCTGTTATCACAGAGTCACTTTTATCTTTCTAGCTATGATCAGATTAACTGTGATGAACATTTACTTATTGACATCTGTTTATTCTATACGCCTTGTCTCCATTTAGTCTGCCTTAATCCACAGTGAAGGAAAGAAACATGAGAGGAAGTAAAGGTTTATGGGACTAAAGAAACAACAAAAGGCTTAGGGTTTAATCAGGACCACAGTTTCTTATATGTGCTTTACACAAGTCAAAGTATAAACATGCAGAAAAAAAAATAAAACAGACCCACGACATTCTGCCTGGAGCCTGCTTTGATATAAAATCCAGCTCAGATCTTTTCCAGGATAGCTTTTTTTTTTTTTACCCTCTGAACAAGATTTCTTATATGGTTATTGTCACTTTTCACACAGGGTGTACCCAGATCTACAGGGTCTGTTTCCTGTTTCACTTACATGCAATTATAAAAAAAAACCCAGTGGTGTCATGTAATGAATGCAGACAATGATCTGCATATATGCCTTTTTCATGTACATTTGCATACTTTTATCAATTTCTCTACCACTTTTGCCATCTTTTCTTTATTGTTCCCTACATTTGGAAGACATCTCACTTCCTTTCATTCATTCACTTAGATTCTGTCGTTGATTACATATGTAGACACTTCATTACCACCGTAGTATCCAATATTATGCAGCAGTCTGATGGAATATAATTATAGGTTAAAATTAATTTCCTCTTGTTTCCATTGCAATATATGTATAAGTGCAGCCTCAGCATGAAAGACATACCTGCCATAATGATTTCATTACATTTTACACTCAATTCCTGAACCAGCAAATGAAAAACACCAGTGTTTTGGGGGGTTTTATTCAAGTTTTTTCACTCGTAGAGACATAAGCTACCTTTGTCTGCTGTTAAACCCTAAACAGGATAAAAGTTAAAGATAGAACAGAGGGATGTTTCACTGATTCACTGTCCACTATGCTACCTCAGCTAGCCACCATGTGACCGGCTGCCCATGACCTACAGTGTACGTCACACAGACAGTTCCCTGCTAAAACAGGAAACTAGTCAGCACAAAGTCAGTTCCACTCAGAGGGAGCAAGGAGGCATTTTTCAGCCAGCATCCATAAAGGTAATGTTGAATTTAATTTATTTTATTAATATTTAAAGTAAACTGACAGTGGGAACTCAAGCTTCCAGCTTTAAGTCAAACCTATTCTGTCCTATTTCAGTATTTGGTGTGCATGATTATTTCTCAGTTACACACATATTAGCCAGTTTAGTAATTAGAAATAATAATAATAACAATAATAATAACAACAACAACAATAATAATAATAATAATGTTGTAAAGTGTAAATTTTGGATTAATACACATGAGTTGTTATAATTACCTGTTTTACTCAGTTAAGGAGACTCCATAAAAGGTACATCTTGATTTCTATTATTTTATTCATGCAATCCCTTAAGATTATGAAGATTTTCACTCCATAGTATCTTAAGGATTAAAGTAAACTGGGAAAAGGAATTGAAGCAGCTGGCTTAAAGTTGATCCCAGTCTATCCTATTTAATAAGTATGATGTGTACCTGATTATTTCTGTCTGTGTGCATCATATAATGCCACTGGGCATACCTATTTTTTTTTAAAGAAGTGACTGAGATGTGTTGAACGTCAAAGAGGCCATGCTACCCGGGATGTCTCTTAGATCTCATCTCTATCCATTGCTCTACCGTCATACTCTGAGTGTGTGTCCATGTTTGTGTGTGTGGACATTCATGTGCATGCATGCTCCGAGTTTGTCCAGCATGACAGCATCCTCCTGCGACCTAATAAACATGCTATTATAGAGTTATCACCATCGCATCAACAGGCACTTTGTGTGTTCACAGGAGCTATAAAATCTATTACTGACAGACGATCCTGAGGATAAAGACGAAAAGGGTCACAAGTGTGCAGTTTAGCCCTTTAGAGGCCAAGCGTGATGTAATCTAAGCAAGACTCTATGGCTACAGAGCATTTGTATATTTTTTTTATTTTTTGCAGCAGTGCAAGCTCAAACTTTCTCTGCACATGCTTTACGTTGCACCCTTTGCACTGGGGGAAAGTGGGTAACAACAGACCCTGACACCTTCCCTGAGAACAAGCCAAACACTTCAGAAGCTTCTGGAATTCCAGCGCTGCTGCGTTTGTTTCGAGGCAGTACATCTCTGTCAGCAGATCTAAATTTACAAGACAATAAATTATCACAGATCTGGTTCTCTGGATGCATGCATATGCACATACATAGATATATGAAGACAGTGGCTTGACTGTCCCTGAAGGATGGTGTATTTTTAGGATCTGTCGTCTATTCTGACCTTTCATTAGCTTTATACATAATACTCTTGGATTTTCAAATTATTTCTCTATAAATGAGCATTGATGCCAGTTCTTTGTATCTTTATGGATGTTTATCACACAGAACTCACAACAGTAATAAATCCACCTCTGTTATTCTGAAGGTTTTGATAATAGAAGTCATCTCATATTACTCATGACAAAAACAGTGGCATTGGTTATTATTTGAGAAGTGCAGACAGAACTGAAGCATTCACAACACACTAAGACTTTTCAGGAGATTTGTGTACATACAACCTATCCCCTGTACTTGATTCCGTCAGTTACAGATCAGAAAAATGCAACATGAATATCTTTCATAAAGTTCAATGATTTTCAGGAGTCAGTGGCAAACAATGCCACCATACTGATTGTGGCACTAGATGAAAAAAATACACACAGGGTTGTTTTGCAATGTTCTGACAAAACATCTGCCCATACCAGTGAATTACATCACTGAACCGGTTTATTCAGTCCATAATGATATCCAAAAGGGCAAGAAATGGAGTAAAGGTCACATGAAAAGTACTATGATCATTTAACACTATGATGCTGATATAAACACAACATATGGTGTATTTGTGGAACAGAGAGACTATAACTGTTTGTATCCATGGTTTGTAGAAACAAACAATGGCACCATTTTATTGTCAGTGACTGGGCTGTTTCTTGCTCCTTTACCTGTCCCCTTTTATTCCCCACATGGGTCTGCTCTGCAAGGTTCCCCCTGTGTGTCCCATCAGTGCTGGATCTGGGCCAGGCCTGATGACAGGCTGTCCTCCCTGCTCTGGTCTGCCAGGGGATGGGAATACACACTGAGCTCATCTCTGGACTGCTGGTGACAGCCCACAGTATAATCCCCACAGGGGACACATTACTGGACCATTAGTCCAACTCTTCCACCTACAGTGCATGCTTCTGGCTGGTTCATTTGGCCAGTTCCTTTTTCTTCCTGCAACTTTTCTTTCAGAAATAATCCTCAGTGATTATAATGCATCAACACAGAAATCAGTTGGATTAGTCCAAAGCCCCTGCCTCTGTAAATTGCCCCTTTATCCCCCCTTCACCCCAGTATAGCATTTAAACCTAGCAACCTCCTGTCAGTACTTTTCCTCTGAGGATATGGTTGCCAGATTGGACCATCAGGGCAAACCTTTCCTCCAGCTGACATGAAGGCACTTCACTCTGTTATTGTTTATGAAGAGAAATCTGGGGTCAAGTTCACAGAAAGAAAGAGAGAGAGAGAGAGAGAGAGAGAGAGAGAGAGAGAGAGAGAGAGAGAGAGAGAGAGAGAGAGAGAGAGAGAAAAAACGAGAGAGAAAACGAGAGAGCGAGAGACAGAGTCTGTTCCAGTCCTAAAGCCCATGAGGGAGCATAACTTAGTCGTGTTTGTGCTTCCCTAATTCCTTTTGATTTAGCAGAAAATTGTGAACTAAGCTGCAGAGCACAAGTATTCACCCACGCTCAGCTTCTTTGCCTCACCTTGTGGCCTCACTCAAACCTGTCTTTGGTCCATGTATGCATGCATGTATCAGTCTCTGAACCTCTAAATTGTGCATCCTATTCTAATACCAGCTAAGCTAATGTACTCAAAGCAGAAATACAAACATCTCTAAGAGGAGCTTAGCTTTTACAAGCTTTTGATAAAATCACAGTTTGCGACAGCTAACTAATTCTAATAGTTTCAATTCCGACAGGGATTTTCCTGGTTTGTTTACTTGTTTGTTAGTAGCACTGGGTCAACTGAATCAACTGCGGTATTCTTAATCCAATGTCACAAACGCCTCAGGGAAGTTGAGTCTACAGTCATTCAGACTGGTCTGTAAACAGCCCTGGCAGTGGTTTTTGAGTTTGGTAAATGTTTCAGTGTCTTGCCTGTCAGGAGCCATTCAAGGACAGAGACAAAAATCTGAGCTTTGATGAAAGATGACAGCTTGAAAATAACCTGAAGACACACAAACAGGCATGGAAAGAAAGGTAAGGATGTCCGCTGTGTGTATGAGTATGTGTGTGTATAAATGCTTTATTCCAGCGCTGTCTCAGCACTCTCTCTTACACATGTGGTTCATATTTAAGCCATAGTGCTGTTCCACTGGACGATTTGGCTCTGTTCTCCCAGTCCCACATTCCCAGCTTTTTTCTCTGACTTTAACTTCGGCTGTGATTTAGATGGTGCACAACCAAAGACTCAACAAATACTAAAATAATATCTGTTAAAAATCACCCCAAATAATGTTTAACACTTATGTATAAAACATCATGTTAATTAGCTGTGTAGAGATTGCACAGATCTGTATATCACAAGTATTAGTACTACAGTCATGTGAAATATGTACATTTTTAATTAAACAGCTCATCATAAATCACATAAACCAGGGGCTTTGCAGTCTGTATAAATAACAATAAATGCCATGTTGTTAATCAAACACATTTCAAACTGGCAGGAAAATACATTTTTAATTAAAATGGGCATTGCAACAACACATTTGTTTGACTGTGTGAACAATTATAATCATTTGTGATGATTAAATTGCTACATATCTGTGCTCTCCCATTAGTGTTTTATATCTGCAATCAGGTTTCTATTTCTGTTTTAAAGAAAGAAAAGGAGGAATAATGTGTAACTGATTTGTTCCAGAGGTGTATGTGAAGATGGCATCATTAATAACATCAGTTCATTTATGCCCCAGGTGAACCCATGCAGCAGCAGCATCACCCTTTAACCCTGCAAACCCACCACTCCATCTTTAATATGTGCTTCTATAGTCAAACTCTGTAACCCCTACATCTGCCCAATGGTGGAGAGGATCTGACAGCAGCGAGCCCTCCCTCATCTCTCTCTCTCTCTCTCTCTCTCTCTCTCTCTCTCTCTCTCTCTCTCTCTCTCAGCTCTGACTTTGTCCACCGCGCACTGATAAAGGAGAGGTCCAGTGTGAGCATCCGACCCAGCACAGACCTCCACAGCGGACAGAACCACAGCGCGTAACGCATCCACCACCTTGGTTTCCAGCTTTAATCCGGAACTTAATTCAGCCACTTGACAAAAGAAAAATACACTAAAAACTACAGATAAGTGTTGGTGGAGCTTCTGATCAGTAAGAGGTGAAACTGCGGACACTTGTTGCTCGTCTCGTCAGGTAAAACCTCCCGACGCGTTCAGTGGAGTCTGGTGCGCACATGGCACCGAAAACGCGCTTCTGACAGTCGCGCAATATGGAGCCACACACTGGATAACGAGGCCTACCTACTGCAGGGGTGTTTGACCTTATTGACACAAACCTTCTGCTGAGGTTCTTCTTTTTTTTTTTTTTTCTATTTTTTATTTTTGTAGGGGGGATCATTGTGTTTTTATTCTATTTTATTTTATTTTTTATGTTTTTTTAAAGCGCAGAGACATGCTGGGTTTAAACAGGATTCTGAGCCTCCGGGCAGACCGGATTCGTGGTTGTGGTTCTCCGGGAGTCAAACTTTCATCCCAGTTGTCGTCGTGCCACAGACCTGGTGCCAGTTCGCGGATTTACTGTGCGTGTCTCTTGCTGCTGCTGCTGGTGACGCCACGGGTGGACTCCTCATGGTGGTGAGTCGTCTGCGTCCATTACACCACCTGCCATCAAGATTTATTATAGGAGTTGTATTTAAGTCAGTCTAGTTATTATTATTATTATTATTATTATTATTATTATTATTATTATTATTATTATTATTGTTATTATTATTATTATTATTGTTATTATTATTATTATTATTAGGCTGACTGGATGACTGGAAACAGGAATGCCACCCAATCTGAACAAATCCCTCCCTCGTTTATCTTCATCATTCGTAAAGGTGCTGTCTGTGATCCCCATAGACTTGCTGCGAGTCTCTCCTTACAAACTTCAGGGATTACTGCCAACGAATTTAACTTATTACGACTCATTTCATACCAAATTAATTTAGAGCTGCCATTTCCCACAGAACACAAATGAGGCCATTTATCCACGAAGTTTTGGGGTTTGTATCAATTCATCATAGGGGCCATATAATCTGGATCACAGAGTTCTCATTAGTGATGTTTATTAACAGGGTATCTAATATTATTACATTATTATATATATTTTTTTATCTTTATTATTCTTGTTCATATTCAGGCATTTTTGGTGAAAATAACTCAGACGGTTGAGTTTTGTTTAAAGGCTGTTATTAGTCACGAATAAGCGCACTGTGTTCCTAATTTTTATACCGCGAAGACAAAGCATACGTGCGTAATTCTGTCACCGTTACAATTAATTCCAATTAATCTGCAATTGAGGAAAGAAGGGGGGAAAAGGTGATGACGCATTAAAATTGGAAATAACCTAAATTATGAGTTTGTGAATGAGTTTAGAGTTGCATTTTCTTCGTGTCAGTTGTTGGCTTGCCATATTGAGCAATAATAATAGAGCGATAAATGTAATTTATGTCGGCGCTGTTGGCTGAGCGCGTGTTCAGCTCAGCTGGAGCCTGCTTTCGACAAGGCAGAACAGTCATTAATTCACCAGGTACCACACACACACTCACACACGCACATACACATACACATGGACGCAATGACTTCACTAAAATATCCCAAAACCAGCCATCTAGAGCATAGGTGAGGGGTGAAAAAAGATCTCATAGTCTGCGCAATAACATACGTGAAAATGTCCATGTGTGTGAGTGTGTTTATAGGAGAAGTGTCTGTGTGTGGGCGGGTATGGGGGTGATGGAATGCCAAATAGTTTGTGTAGATTAAAAGCAGTTATGGGAGTAGTGGGAAGAGTGTGCGTAAAGGCTTTGGCTGGGCATTATTGGCTTTAAGGGGAATTTAGTGTGTAGGAGAGACAGTATTTAACTGTTTATCAAATTTCCGTGGGTGTAAGTGATGATATGGACAGATCTGGGGCTTAGACAAAAACTGATTGGAGATGGGTGCGTTTGGTGGGTGGTTGGGGTGGTTGGGGTTCTAGCCACTTGAGAAATAATTCTGTTTATAATACATGCATGGAATAATAAAATCCCAAGCCTCCACTTACTTATCAAGAATAATGGCCCGAGTTAACATTAATGTTTATCACCATCGGCTTGTGTCCGCTGTATGTGCCAGGTTAAATGTTTGGCTCATGTTATTTTATGGCTAAGCTTGCAGCAGAAAAGAAAATAGATTTTATTAAGCATGTATGAATGTCATCTCATCTCCACTTTGCTTTTCTTGTTTTTCACTATTGTCGATATCCGAAGAAATCCAAAAAAAAAAACAACAAAACAAAAAAAAAAACCCCAAAAACAACAACATAAATATTTCAATTTGTCTGGAAATCTCACGAATAAAGTGAGATGATTAGGTGCTTAATGCAATGAGATTATTCACTAAAAATAGAGTCGGTTTAAGACAAGGCTTGTTGCGTTCCCACAGGTAGTCACTACAGGCTTTCAACTGTCTCCTACTTGTCTTTTTTCCTAATCCACAGAGTAGTGACAGGGCTTTACAGCATGTTGTTTTAGACCTGTGGATAATGATTTACTATGCTATAAAATCCACAAGTCCTCCTGATTCTCAGAAAATTAAGTGTGAATTGCTGCTCTGGCTCTTCCCTTTGATGAGCACTCTGTTCTTATTCCTGCTGTCTAATCCCACTCTGGGGAGTACAGACCCTCCAGCCTCCATCCTCTTCCCCGGCCTCATAAAACACGACCACACAGCTACACACTCCCTGACCTCCCCTCACTCGCTGACCCGCTAAACCCTGCAGCCACCAGGTTGTGAGGAGTCTCACGAACACACACCTACACACAGAGGCATGCTGCAAACGAAAGGGTTTATTTTGGGCAAACTCAGCACAACGTTTATCCTTATAATGCACTGTTTTATTAGGACAGAAAGGTAGAAGAAGCATGCAGTTAAGCTGTGAATAAGATGAGAATTAAAAGCGAATGAGCAAAAACGCAGAGAAGAGTAAAGTGAGCGAATGGGGTTTTAGTCTGACAGGGTTATTGGAGGCCCCAGACTTCTCGCTCTGATTTGTGACGACATGATTTCAGCTGTCCCATTGGGAAACGTTTAAACACACGTACACATGCAGGTCTTGTGGGGAGAGGTTAAGTGCTTATTTATTTGGAGAGCCGAGTAAATGGTTTCCACTCCCCTCCGACTCACAAACCTTAAACTGTTAAGTGTAGTGAACTCTGACTCACTGAGGACTGTTACTGCAGCTCTTCTTCATGCCACTCACCACCTGTGAGAGTGTATGTGTCCCACTGTGTACACAATGACACAAATTCAGGACGTTACACTACAACTGTGTCTATTTTATGTTCCAGGCCATTTCAGGCATGGGTTAGTGTATGCTCATTTCACAACTGAATTTTCCTGTTTTTTTTTTTTTTTTTTTTTTTTTTTTTTTTTTTTGTCTTTTTCAGGTACATTGGCGCACTAGGGGCTCGTGTGATTTGCAACAACATCCCAGGCCTGGTGAATAAGCAGCGGCAACTCTGTCAACGCCACCCGGACATCATGCAGGCTATCGGTGAGGGCACAAAGGACTGGATCAGAGAGTGTCAGCACCAGTTTAGACACCATCGCTGGAACTGCAGTACACTGGACCGAGACCACACTGTGTTCGGACGAGTCTTGCTACGGAGTAAGTCCATGTGTGTGTCTCCATGTATCCGTGACATGTGGACACTGAACCTACCTGCCTCTACATTCTGACTCACCCTCTTCGCTTCCAGTGCCATCCCTTCTTATCTCTTGCTTCTCCTCGCTGCCACTCTCCACCCGGCCTGTTCTTTCTCCGATCTTTGCCTCTCGTATTCACGTATGGTACTCCATGTTTATAGTCACTAATGGACTGTTGTAATGCCTCAGGCCTCGTCAATAAACACACAGGCTTCGAGACGTGGGCTCGTTGTCATTTTGTTTTTCCACTCCTGCCAGACCTTTTGTAACACGTTCATGCTTAAACATGCATTTTCCCCTGTGTTCATGAAGAGGGTTTGCATAAATTCTTAATAAATAATTTAATGACTGCAGTCTGTCTAAATCTAAAATTTTTGTTAAAAAAATGCAAAGATTACCTATAATACTGATCCTTGCATGTGTCAGGTATTGAAGTAATCTAATAAGACAGACCTTATCTCTCATGAATTCATAATCAGACCATTTTACACTTTTCTGATATTTTGCAGTTCTTTTGCAAAGCATGGAAGCAATCAACAACCCGCAAGTTCTTTCTCCATGTTGCTCCATTTTTAAGATTATGATCTTGGCTGTGATCCCTTTGCTCCTTTTTGTTTTTCGTTTTTCAGTGAGGTATAACGATTGATGCTTTATTAGCATCAGTGTCTCAGAGATTATCAGGCTACGTGTGGCAGAAAGTGAAGGTGTTTTCCTCTGTAAACGTATCATGTACGTCAGTGGCTTGTTATTGTCCCTCTCTCAGCCATTCTAAGCATGTGTGGGGGCTGACGATGCATGGAAAAAGTAGCAGATATGGAGATAGGGGCTGCATGTGTGTGTGCTGGAGGGGAATAAACAGTAATGTAGATCTAAATATTTAGAGAGATATTCTCACTGTCAGACAAACAGCGCAGGTTTGAAGGATGACTAGCATTGCCCCTCGCCATCCTCCCCCATATACACCCCCTCTGCACCCACTGGCCCCATCTCCTCACCCCTGAGTTGAAATGGGACATTCCAGTGATTGCAGAATACAAAAAAGCAGGTTGGATCACAGCTTACTGACCCAGCTGTACAAAAGGGAAGCTCAGATCTGTGTCCTCTGGGAATATTAGCATCTCTTATCTCATATTGTGGGTGACCCTCCATTCATAATTTATCACCTTTAATATATCAGCTCTTTTATTGGAACATACTGGTGTTTATTTGTACTTAATTGCAACATTAAACTTAGAAAGCCTCATGAAATATTATTTATTGTTGTGCAGATTATATGATAATATTTTATGCATTACTTAGATATTAACATGATACAATGCACTGAGCCAAGAAACATAATAGAAGGCTTTTTTTTTTTTTCCCCACATTACAATAACAGATAACTTGATTTGGAACATGATTAAAAGTCTAAACCCATAAATTCCTTAAAGGCTGGAAAGGCAATTGTGATCCAGAATGAGACAGAGAAAACAATAACATTTTCTGAGTTGTAACCGCAGTGGAGCAAAGAATTTAATGTCTGCCTTGAAGGTACTGCTCCAGGAATGTAAAATGGTTCATCCACTTGGGATGACAATGCTGTTGTGAATAGAGAGTCACGTTTGGAGAGCAACAATTTTCTCATTAGACTTTGTACAGTGTCCAACTCACAATGTGAAAAGTTTGAAGAGGCGTACAGGGCTGCAACCAAATAATGAAAAACAACTGAAACAAAGGCGGCTGTTGTTCGAAAGTGTATTACGTGTGATCGCAGACAAATCCCTAAAAATAATTATCAGCTGTGCTTAAGCATCTGAGGCACCGAGTAAAAACTAATGTTTGTCTGGCTTGGAAAACAAGGATGAATTCTCCCACCTTTTACGGCCATGCTGATTTTTTGCCAGTCTTAACAGCCGCTGCTAAAAGCAACTGTGACTGAACAGTATGTCTAATTCTCTATGTTTCTCTGGCCACACAATAGATGAGTCATATTCTAAGGAACTAAAGAGACCAGAAAAGAACAGATGAGCACAGCAATGGTAGATAATGCTGTCATGACATCACCCTGGTGCTGATTAATGGGGTATCACTGTGTCTGTATTTAAACAATTTATGTGAGCAGAGGAGAGCCCCGCTGCGAGGATTATTTCCATGATAATATTTAAACAGAGCTGTCCTATACTCCACATCAGGCCTGATATGCCCCCGTCAGCTGCACCTTCACGTCCTGATAGCTCACACCCAGGCCTGGTCATGGCATTATGTGTATCAGTGCATGTGTGTATGTAAAATGTGGGCTGCGAAATCTCTAAGCTCGTCGGATCTTGGCTTTAGCGTTTTATGTATTCAAGAATGGATCGTGTTATTCTAACCTCTATCGCAGTATAACCATTCTGTTTTTCCTCTTCGTGTCTCACTCTCGTAGGCAGTCGTGAAGCAGCGTTCGTCTACGCCATCTCTTCGGCAGGAGTGGTGTACGCGCTGACCCGTGCCTGCAGCCAGGGGGAGCTGAAGACGTGTAACTGCGACCCCCAGAAGCGTGGACGATCTAGTGATGAGAGAGGAGAGTTTGACTGGGGTGGCTGTAGTGATAACATACACTATGGGATTAAGTTTGCCAAAGCCTTCATAGATGCCAAAGAGAGGACTGTCAGGGACGCACGGGCACTCATGAATTTACACAACAACCGCTGTGGCAGAACAGTAAGTGTGTCACTAAAACACACACAAGTTTGCACATAATTTGGCTATGAAGAAAACTTCATAAATAACACATTTTCGAGTCAAAAAGAAATGTAAACTTGTATATATATATATATATATATATATATATGTGAAACACAAAAACTTTAACCTATCCCCAAAAAAATTGTAGTTTCTTTCACTTTGCATGGTCATCTCTGCTTAGTCTCACTACCTCTAAAATAACATGTACCCATAAGATCACCTTAAATCCTCCTATATCTGGACTGCCTTTTATCATTATACCATCGCACAGGCTGATATTGTGATTTTGATTCGATTAAGAACTACTGAATGGCTAGCAATTCACGACATAAAACTGTACTCACACTAGAGCTGACCAATATGGCCAAAAAATATATATCTTCTTTTTGGGCAATTTACAAACATGATAAAAAAAAAAAAAGTTCTGTACTAAAACTATATGCCATATACAAGTAGAGAAACATAGTTGCAATTAATATATTAAAAGAAACAAACAGGTTATATTTTGAGTTTTTGTTGAGCAAGAAATGTCTGATTTTCTAAAAGTAAGACATTTATCAACTGAATTTATAGTATATACTGTTAATCCACTGTGGATCACTTCAGCCTATGTAGACAGTGTTATCTGATTCCTTTTAAACCTGGAGGTCCAGTTGGGTATGGATTTGGGTGTATATTCTTCAAAATGACATTTGTTAATGGGCCTTTGTATTAATTCTGAGAGCATCTGTACACAGCATATCTCAGATTAAGAGAGGATATTATGCTGTGTCCTTTATATCATGGACAACCTGCATTTCTATGTTTGTACCTGGCTGAGTTCCAGTCACAATGCAAGCAAAAATACCTCCAGATGCAGTTTAGCCAATCTGTTCTTATTTAGATAATATCTACATGGAGATACCAATATTATGTCATACCAGAAACAAAACCTGGTCAATTAAACCCAAAACCCTTTACCCTTAAAGAATCCTTTCTCTGTTTGTGCTGCATTTCTATAACAGGGTGATTGCTCTTGATCCAAATAAAAATTCCAGACTTTTTCAAAACTGCTATTTTTTTCCCCAAGACCTTGACTTTCTAAACGTTTATACTTGGGTGCCTACTTTTTTGGTTGAGATTGTATCTGTTGTGTGTCATAAAAAAGTTTATTTGAATAAACGTATGAATGAATGAATGACGTATAATTCACAGTAAATAATGTTTTACTGATAGAAAATATTTAAAAAAAAAAAAGAAAAAGAAAAATATAAAAATGCATGGATCACACAGACAAGTTTCACTAGAATCATTCCAGTGCCGAACAGTTAGTGAAATCATATCAAGGTTTATGATTATGTGCCTTTGAGCATCCTCTAAAATTCAACTATGACAGAAGCTTTTTTAGCACTTTCACACAAAGTTCCAGACTTTTCAAGGTCTGGAAAAAAAAGCCATACTTTTAAGATTTTCAAGACTGGCACAAGCCCCATGTATAATGAATAAACAAATCTGATATGAAGTTCACCCCGTCCTTGTCTGTTTGTAGGCAGTAAAGCGCTTCATGAAGCTGGAGTGTAAATGTCACGGTGTGAGCGGCTCATGTACGTTGAGGACATGTTGGATGGCCATGTCCGACTTCAGGAAGACGGGGGACTACTTGAGGAGAAAATACAACGGAGCGATCGAAGTGACAATGAACCAGGACGGGACAGGATTCGCCGAAGCCCATAAAGGCTTCACAAAGGCCACCAAGAACGACCTGGTGTACTTCGAGAACTCACCGGATTACTGTTTACAAGACAAAGCAGCAGGTAAAACTGCACAGAAACAAGACAGACTGGACTGAAAGACACACAGAGGCAGTTTCTCAGGGATGTTGATGGATTGCCTCGACTGTGTTATGCATGTGTTGTGTGGATGTTCATGCATGACTAGTGTGTTTGTGTGTGTGAATGTCACTGCATGTGTGTGTAATGGTGGTCAGATAACACAGCAGGCCTCCCGTGTGATGTCTGTGGAAGCTAATATTCTTGTACCCTGGGGACATGGTTGTTCTGTGACCACCTGACCTCTGTCAGTCTTTGTCAACACACACACAGACACACAGACACACAGACACACACATACACATTCACATCCCTATTGTTGGATATTGGTTTGATATGCATGCACCTCATCAGATGTGTGTTTTCTTATTTGCCCCCATGAGACAAACTTTTTTTGCTGTTTCTGACACCTCCATCACTGTCCGAAGCTCCATCCACTCTCCTCTTCCTCGCTCCCTTTGTCTGTCTTTTCCTTCCTCCCCTCTTTCTCGCCTTCCCAGTGGAATCCACAGCCTAGGGACACAAGCAGCTAATTTTAAAAAAATCACTTCTTTCTGTCTGTCACAGTCTCTCCCACTCTGTCTGTCTGAACTAAGCGTAGCTGGAGGGCAGAGTGGGCCTCAGAGTGTGAGAGCCTGTCTGTCTGTCACGCTCCACTGTCCATTTAACCCTCGCACACACACACTCACACACAACCACACATAGAGCGGCTTCAAAGGGAGCAGTGGCTTGGGAAAGGCAGTGTAACTATAGGCCACTCTACCAACACCGCATAGTTGTGTGTGTGGGTCTGTTGTTCTATGGCCAGCTTGTTGTGATAGGTAGCAGTTCAAACAGGGAACTTCTCACACCAAACACAACCACTAATCTCTGTGGGGATGACATTCACACAAGACACAGACAATATGCTTCTGCATTAGGTAATAGCCGGACATCTAAACACTGCGATAAACTTGGTAAGGTGCTAATTGAGCCCAGGGCCAAAGCAGAACCAAAACATTGGCGATATTAAAAAATTCAGCAAAAAGTTCAGCAAATGAGCACATTTGAAGGGCACCTCAGGGATCAAAACATGGTTATAAATAACCTTTTATGTGGTGAGTAATAAACTTTGCACTTATATCATGACTCATTTGACTCTAAATCTCTTGGCTAAAAAAATACAGACAAATCGGAGCAGATATTTAGTTGTTTTCTGACATTAAACAACACCTTTAATCGCCCCACATGGACGGCTTTAAGTCACAGAGAACTGACTATCCACCAATATTTTATTTAATCATTGCAGCTTATAGTCACTTATAACATGCACAGTGTTAAATAACAACCAAACAAATCTGGTGAGAACTAAAATGATTTGGCTCAGTCAGATCTGGATTGAAAAAATGCTGGTTCATCACCTGGTGTGGATGTCACTGTTTCTCTATCCTCATTACTCTACTGCCCATCATGAATAAAAAAAAGTCACCAGAAACAAACAAAAACAACAATCATGCACTGTTTTTCTGGACAATATGATGTAGAAGAATATTCCACGTCATCCATCTTTGTAGTTTTCCGGGTGAAACAGTTTATTCATTGATACATGTGGCTGGAATCATCACGTAACCTCTTTGCTCTTATTGCACAGGTTCCCTCGGCACAGCTGGGCGGGTCTGCAATAAAACATCACGTGGTACGGATGGCTGCGAGGTCATGTGCTGTGGGCGGGGCTACGACACCACAAGAGTCAAGCAAATCACCAAGTGCGAGTGCAAGTTCAAGTGGTGCTGCGCCGTGGAGTGCAAGGACTGCGAGGAAGCGGTGGACATACATACGTGCAAGGCCCCCAAACGAGCCGAATGGTTGGACCAAACCTGAGGACAGGCTCCCGCCACCCCCCGTTACGCAACCCCACCCCTTTCCCCTTTGCAGGACATTCTGTGGAACACGGCATTCTGGGAAAGATTGTCCAAAAGTGCTCTGCGTCTCCGCCCTCCCCTCCTCCTGTCTCCTCGTTGCATGGCTTTAATACCTATCTCTGTGAAAGCACTAGAATTCAGTAGCCATCAATATGAATAAATACCCATAAGCCCCTGTTTGTGAATGGCTACGGCTGAACTCCTGGGATCAGATGGCAGACAGTGAAACCAGTAAAAACGCTGGGTGGAATGAGCTTTTGTCAAAGGTGAAGGTCCCGCTGGCCTTTTACCCTAGCGTGTGGGTTCAGAATTGGTTTGCTGCTTTCACAATGCTTTAAAGACACATTTTTACATTAACTGAGCCTCAAACATATCCAGTATTATTACAACAACATCATATACTCACATAATTTTCTTTCTTTTGGGGGGAAATACACTTTATCTACCAAGAAGAATGCATGGTTGGACTTTGGGAAGTAGCTTGACTAGTGCACTTTGAGAAGTGGACATCTAAGCGCAAGTTTGGCTATGTGTGGCCAAACAGCAGTCCAGACAGAGGACTACCAGAGGACAGGGAGATGGACACCAAATGGGAAAAAAAAACAACAAAAAACAGACGAATGTGTCATTAGAACTTTGAATGCAACTGTAAAAGGAAAAAAACAAACAAACTGAAAGTGATTTATTTAAATTGTAAAGTGTTGTTTCATTTCTCATCTGCGGATGAGACTGCACTACATTGGCTGACTTAAGGAGAGAGAAGAGCACTCCCATTATTGTGATTATGCAGTGTACTCGACTTTTCTGTGTATACGATAACAAATGACCGTTGAAAAGAAGACGAAGAAGATGAAGAAGGCCTGGATGGTCATTCTGTCCTACATAACCACAACATCCGACAGATTTCACTTCTCTGCTCTCCAGCTTGCTCGTTTAATGTTGTGTATATTGCCTATCTAAACAGATGTTAATAAGAAATATATGGTGCATTAGTATGACACTGTAATCTTTGTTTTTTGTTCAGACAGACTAACATTTAAAGGAAGAGATCGGGAAAGAGCAGGACTAATCAGTGTGACCGAGCAGGGTGGTGGGTTCCTGTCATAACTTGCCGTGTTATTCCCATCACACACACACACACACACACACACACACACACACACCATTGCAGCTTCTCCCCAGTGTGTGAGCAGAGAGACACTGGGGTAGTAATAATACAATCTGTGTCAGTAACAAAGGCTGATTCTGTGTGGATCGGGGTGGGGTTGTGTTATATCAGTCGAGGGGAGGGAAGTGTTTGATTAAAGGCCCAGCCTAAACCCCAACCCCTGCTGGCCTCATCCCACCCCTCGCTATGTGGAATTCCAGGTGGGTCCACGGTTAATGACTAGATGGCTGTAATTACCCAGGGCTGTTGATAGCTGGTGATTGGACATGGTTGTGCCACAGAGGACCTAGTGTGGGCTCCTGCTGGGACCACATTTAATCAAAGGCTTCTTGGCTGGCTTATCAAAGGGAATACTTTCCAGCAATCTTCTCTGCCTCAGCCCCCTCTGCTCCCCAGACTCTCAGTTCGGTTCAGTCTCTGTTATATTAGAGTCAAGAGGCTCCTGATAAATGGAATTCACAAAGATATCAGCGCATCAGAACAAAATTAAGACAAAAGAAGAGGGAAAAGGCAAATGTGGGTGTCTTCATTTCCTCTTTTAAACACTGTGATGATGTGAGATTTGCATTGTGGGAACTATACATAACAATCCCTGTATGATCTAAATCTGTTTGCTGGTTATTTCTATATAAACTGCATGGCACAGGAAAGTCAAAGTATTAGTTTTAGAGATTAATTAATATGTAAAGCAAAAATCATTCTCCGTACAGATTCACCATGTAATTTTGTTGTGCTTTCTGACTGTACAGATTATGATCCCTTGTATTGTCAACTCAAATTATCCCAGAAAGAAGTGCGACAAATAGTGACTGTGCCATTTACACTACAATCCCCTAATAATTGACATTTTGCTGATATGAAAGTTATAATTGCTTGATTCCTTACAAAAAATTGTCATTTGAAACTCAAAATGACAATTACAAGTACGTGACTTCAGGCACCTTCAGTTTATCCCATGAGCTTCCTCTTCAGCCCAATACAAGTTCATTCTACTAAATATATCTTTGCAATCATAGTTTTTAATAAACTAAGATTAGGCCATTCAGGATTCACCTTTCAGTCTACTCAAAATGAACCCTTAACATCCTAGACTTTCTTTTAATAGTCACAGGAGGCCCATATTGTTAGATAAGATAAGCTTTATTGTCCCTCAGGGTAACATTATCAAGCCATTCCAGTCATTGAGACTATTCTAGTGCCAGTGTCCTGTGGCAGAGTATCTGCGTCCTGGATGCCAGGCTGAGTGCATTCCTTTTGCAGAGTATCACAGGCAAACCGTTCGTCTTCTCTGCTGGCAGCTCTGAGCAAGAGGAGAGGGAGAATATACCCAGTGAACAAGCAGAGAAGGAATAAACCTGCACAGAATGTGTAAAGTAGGGTTACAATTTTACTGACAATTTAAAAGGTTTGCTATTTTGTTTAATGCACTCATGATAACATTGCAGTGATTTCCCTAAAAAGTAGTCCAGCACAGTAAGGGAGACTGAACCATAGTTGTTTGCATGAAAAATAAGAGATTAATGACGCAATTTTTAACCTATAAAGACCCACAATAGTCAACAGTCCTACTCATCTCTAATATTTAATAACTGTTGATTCACTAATCCTAGCAATACATGGAAATAATTGACGTGAAATACATTTTGTCATCTTTTCATGGTCATCGGATATGACCCATTTGGACGTTCAGAGGCTCTGTAGTTACCGTGGAAACACCGTCATCTTCTACAACACTGACTCACCAGTAAAACCCATGGAGTTTGACAAATGATAATGGCTTTTTAGGCTTGTTTTTATGTTTAGTTAATGGTACATTTTGCTGGACAAAGTCACTTTTTCTTCAGTTTTCTCACTTTTCATGAACATCTACATGATTAATTAAAGGTGGGGTAGGAGATGTTTTCCTGGAGCATTTTTTACTATATTGCTTAAAATCCTCTTCACACCCCGATCGCAACCAATTAATTAAATGCTCAGTTACAAAAATAAAAAAAATTTGGTCACCTGTGGAATGGACAGGACTGAAAAAACACCATCCAGCCATTTTAACTGGCCCATCAAAATGATTGAATGGTGATATGTGTATCAAACTCAACTGCTATTTGTCCCTTCCCCCTCTGTGAGTACAATCCGGTACTCTGGAGGTGGGAAGTCTACAGAAAGGGGTTTGGACTTTTGAATTGTGTATTTTCAAAATGCAGTTGCTCAAACTGTTTTTTCCAAGATCTCCTACCCTACCTTTAACCGATAGATACTCAAACATTCACCACTGAACAAAACCATCTACTGATCTGAACTGTTTAATACCTGTTGATCCATTAATTCTATCAATCCATGCAAATAATTGGTGTAAAATGCAGTTTGTCATCTTTTCATGGTCATCAGATAGGACCCATTTGGACGTTCAGTGGCTCCGTAGTGAACTTGGAAACACCGTCATCTTCTACAACATTGGTTCACCAGTAAAACCCATGGAATTTGACAAATGCCAATGAATGTAGATGCTTGTTTTTATGCTGAATTAATGATATATTTTCTTGAAAAAGTGACTTTTCTTCATTTTTCTGTTTCTGATGTAAAAACCCTCAACTTTAAATTACCTTTAAAGCTTTTATCAACATCTATATGATCAGTGAATTAAATACAGAAAAATACTTGATTTTCTTTGAAGAAAATACAAACTACAGAGGATACTATTATAATACCTGCTAATAAATCACTTAAGAAAGGTTAAATAGAGAAAAAAAATTTGGGGGTGGGTCTGCCATAAAAGTTTCACTGGGTCTTTATGGGTAAATAGGGGAAAATACATTATTTACACTGAATAACGCAAAATTCATAAGATAATATCATATTAAATGGTGATAAATCACTTAAGAAAGGTTAAAAAGAGAGAAAATCCATTTAGTTGCTGCCATAAAGGTTTCACTGGGTATTTATGGGTTTATCAACCTGTCCACAGGAAACATGAATTAATGTACACAGACTTCCCAGTTACTTTGACCAATTAGTGTTCCACATCTATAAACCACTAAATATCAACCGATCATCAATGAAATTATATTTATATATCGCCAAATCATAACAAAAGTTACCTAATGACACTTTACTTATAGATCTGGTCAAAACCAGACTCTCAAGACAATTTACAGAACCCAACCGAATCCTCCAGGAGCAAACACTTGGTGACAGTGGCGAGGAAAAACTTCCTTTTAATATTAATACAAGTAGATATTTACGAGTAAATATCTGTTCACTTGTATTAATTTTACTATTAGACTTGAGGTGAATCAGAACACTTGCTAACTTAAGTCCATAACTTTAAGAAAAGTGCAGAAAAAGGAACTAATCTGAAATTATTAACACATTGAATCCATATATACTGTGGATTTTTGTAATATATGCCACTGAAAAGAAAATGTTGCCCAGTTGTACAACACCAGCCCTGTGTTGTTAAACTTCACACTAGAACTCTGACACACACACACACACACACACACACACACACACACACACACACACACACACACATTGCTGCAGTATCTTTAGACTGTTAGCGGCGTAGACAGCCCTCAGTCATTTATTTAACATCATCACAGTTATTCTGAACTCTGTCACCCCTTGTTTTACATTTGTTCTATATTTTCTCTCTCTCTTAACTGCATCTCCGTAGTGACAGTTATGTAGATTTATCAACCTTATGTCCAGGCCATACTGCATGTCAGCTCTTGTTGCCAAATGACGCAAACCTGAGAACAGTGGATGAACTGCACTCCGATTACACACACACTGAGTAT
The DNA here is from genome assembly GCA_037367295.1 of Apogon hyalosoma. Taxonomy (NCBI): domain Eukaryota; kingdom Metazoa; phylum Chordata; class Actinopteri; order Kurtiformes; family Apogonidae; genus Apogon; species Apogon hyalosoma. The sequence continues at coordinate 7,841,039 of JAPQRP010000029.1, read as the reverse complement.
ACAGGCCTTCCCAGAGACCTCACTCTAAAATCCACTGGTGGTAAGTAACTACGTACAAATGTTTACTGACACCCAACTTATACCTGTACATTTGAACACATATACTTAAACGTTATATTCCATTCCATTTCAAAATGTGACTATTACTTAAAAGTTTTAATGTGTTTGAGGGGATTTTTTTTATGCATCACTATGTGTCTTCCCAACATCAACACTGAACATGTAGATCAGCAACATATAAACATACAACATACAAATTGTCATGTATTGTTTTTTTCATTAGTGCATAACACACACATAAAGTGTAACAAGACAAAAAGGACAAAACAGGGAGAATGGGTGGCAGAAAGAAAAAATACTGATCCAAGTTCTGTTGCTGATCCTGAAAACTGATCAATAATCAGTCTATATATATCTATCTATCTATATCTATCTATCTATCTATCTATCTATCTATATCTATATATATCTATATCTATATATATATATATATATATATGGAGATTTCCCCACATTCAACTAAAGCTTCACCTGTCTGACCTCAGAGTGTTTTAGTTCTCACTGAAGTAAAAAATTAGTAAAGAGCCTTTAAAGCAACATGAAGAAGAAAGTGAGTTTCTAAGTGATGATATGTGTTTTATCTTTGTAGGTTGGAGTCTTGTTTGGATCAGCCAATGGATTCTGACAGTATCCATGAAGCTGTGACGTACGGGGACTCGCAGCTGCCAGGTACGCTGCTGCACTAACTCAGCTGCAACACTGAAGCAGACATTAAAGAAGGACAGAAGATTCAGTGACAAAAGGGATTTGTGAATTAACAAATCAAAAGACTTTTAAGACAAACAGCAAATGGTCATCAGCATAGATATGTTCTGTATTCTTTCTCCAAAAACTGTGGTTCAAAGACCAAACTGAAAAGCAGGGGGCTCAAAGGATGACTCTGGGGGGCTCCTCTGTGTAGAGTGAACAGTTTTGACTAATGGGAGTTAGTGTGTATTCAAGGCATGAATCATCAATGAGGATGATTTGGACCAAAACTAAATTTGTCAAGACTTACAAACAAGTATTCATAAAATACTTTTAAAGGTCTAAAATCTAAAAGTTAAATATATCTTCAGGATTGTTGGGTTATGTGTTTTGTGTTTAGGTTATCTTCATCTCATATGAGATGACATTTGCACTTTTTTACAAACAGTAAAACTAAATGCAGCTCAAAATAGTGTGTCTACAAATATTTGACTTTTCAAAGGAATTTTAACATTAATAACAATTGAGCGTCATAATATGTATTTAAATCTTTTAGACCAAAGATTTTGTCAAAGTAATTGACAGTGTATTTTATTAAGAATTTCAAGCAGGTTTAATTTTTCTTACAGTTATATGCAAATAATCTGTTAATTTATTTTTACATTTCAACACTTTTAAATTTAACTAAACCATAGGGACATAACCCATGTCTCATGTATTTCACTGCGTCTCCGTCACAGTCCAACATTATGACCCTGACACCACTGAACCAGTCATCTGTGGTCTCCAGACTCTGGAGGAACTGTTGTCATGGAAACGGAGTGATGCCAACCACTTCAATGTTGCGTCGGTCCCGCTGGCTCTGCGGGAACCCTCTCTGGCCAGTACTCCACGCAAGACTTTGGTGTCTCATGACATGATGGGCGGGTACCTGGATGACAGGTATGGATACAGACTCCAGACCTGGTATTAACATCATTCAGACCCAGAGCCACATGGCCAAATAAGTTAAAAAAATTCCTGTTTTCCATGATGGCTCATGGTTGTAATACATTTTTACTGATTATGTGAGTGTAGCCTTTAAGCCTGGGCAACCCTAGCCAACTGTTTCTGTGTTGCCATGGTAACACTATGCAATGCTTGTAGCAATCAATATACACATGCAATGCATTCATGTAACCAGAAGAACATTAGCTAAAAGCTCAACTGCACTAATAGTTGGAAAACAGAACATAATCCAAACAACAGCCCTGAAATGGTCAAATCTTTAAACCAGTCTAACAGTCTGAGACCAACGTGTCATGAATAATTTAATAAAACAAAGACAAACAAGCGCTAAGCTAAGACTAAACAGATCCAACAGTACAAGGATTATTTCTTCTTACCACTAAAACTCACTAAATGAGTCAAAGAAAAGCAAAAATAAAGATCACATAATGAAGAAAATATTATGAATGTTGTTTTACCTTTGCTAATTTCTGATCATGACTTGGTTTTATATGAATGAAACCTCTGCTATCAGTTAATCCAATAGTTTGTGTTACATTGAAATGATTACAGCTGGAAACAAATGGACCAGGGCTAAAGATAAAATGTAATTACCCCACCCCCGAAGGGGAGGCGAGGATATTGTTTTTGGTTTGTTTTTGTTTGTTTGTTTGTTTGTCACCAACTTTACGCAAAAACTAATGGACCAATTTCCATGAAATTTTCAGGAAAGGTGCAAGGTGGTCCAGAATAGATCCCATTAAATGTTGGTGAATGTAGGTCAAAGGTCAAGGTCACCAAAATGTGTTTTCGCAATGATAAGAGATAGGACAAATCAGGAATTTCCTTTTCATTCCTGTATACTCAATTTTGCATATAGCTTCTTTTTGCTATCACTGTTGATGTGCATTGGACATCAGAACCTTGAAGGCCAAATTTGAAAACTCTAGGTCAAAGGTCAAGGTCAACGTCACAATAAAGGTCAAAATCAAATTTTGGGTATAACTTTTGAACTATTCATCTTAAAGACTTCCAATGAGCACCAAACTGCTCGTCTTTCAATTCTGCATCTTGTGTGTATAGATTTTGACCTATTGTTGACTGAAGAGGTCGGGGGTCCCTCTGTCAATATCTAAAAAAACTAAAATGGACTATAATGGAAAAACGAGTGGAGATGGAGACTTAGTTATTATTATTGACAGATTGGAAACCTGGCTTGGGCTTCAAAATGGCATCATGACCTTTGACTTTGAGTGACCTTGAAAGGTCAAAATCAAGGTCATATGATTTTAAATAGTCGTAACTCCAAAAAGAGTGGTGATAAGTACTCAGTTACTATTGTTGACAGATAGGAAACTACATGTAGGCTCCAAAATGGCATCATGACCTTTGACCTTGAGCGACCTTGAAAAGTCAAACCCATAGTCTCACGTTTTGAGAGGGAGATGTCCATTAAGAGCTAAAACGTTTGCAAGGGTGGGGTTTGTTGTGCCTGGCACCACTTGTTCAAAAAAAGTTTTCTTTACCAACTTAATACAGCTCACCTCAAACAACAAGAGGTGCCAGGCACAACAAACCACTGGTCTTATTTTGGCATCAATCCAGCTGATGTCATCATGTCTATGCATGTGCTGATGTCAGTATAGACAAATTTCGGCCATTATAAGTAAATGGGGGGAAAAAAATACTTTAAAAAAATTCTTAAAATATTTAAACTTTGATCTACTTTTCCCAAAATGTAATCACATCTATTCTGGGTCACTGGCAATCTATAAACACAATTTGGTGTGAATTCACCCAATAGTTTTGCTGCTAAAGTGTTGACAAACAAAGAAACAAACCAAACCTAAAACAATACCCCTTGCCTCCCCTTCAGGGGGTGGGGTAATAAGTAAAAACAAGCAGCACCTACATGGGTGGTAATGTGCATGAACTGTTACAGAACAGACATTCATTCATTATATGAACCAGTTTGATCCTCACTAGGGTCACAGGGGTTGCTGGAGCCTATCCCAGCTACTTATGGGTGTAGGCGGCGTACACCCTGGACATGTCGCCAGTTTATCTCAGGGCTGATATATAGAGACAAACAACAGAACAGACATTTAAATGAAGTAATGCATAAAGATATTACCAATGCATGGATCACAACAAACAAACAGGATACATTTTGAATTTTTGTTCAGCAAGAAATGTCTCCAAAGGATTCACTAACCTTAATCTCCATAAAGCAAAAACATGATTATTTAAATGAAATCAATATGTTGTCCAACCCTCAGACCACATTTGACGGTGGACTGGGATTGTGAACAGAAATGCATTCTGGGACAGACTGAAGGCCTGTCTGTTCAGCTCAGTCCAGTAATGGTGTCATATTGACGTGTTTTAAAGACACATGAATATTTCAGAAAGCCCACAGTGACATAGTACATGTACTTGATATGAGCCGTGATGCCTGAGCACTCCTAAACAACACTCAACCATATTTTTTCCTCCATGTGAGGAAGTAGAATATTAACAGTAATTTTTTTTGACGGTATTACATTACTAGATTACTTAAAGTCATGTTAAGTTTTTTTGTGTTGTCAGGTGGCTTAGGTGTTGTTTCAGTTCTAGTATTTTCCTTAAGTTTCCCAAAAACCCAAAGTACATGGTTATGAAGTCTGGATTTCCTTCTGCAAGAATGTTTTATACTTTACAATAAAAAACACATAATTTTGCATTATGTTAATTGTCATAGAAAACCATCCATAACATCCTAAAACTAAAAAGGGACACAGAGGATTAAATAATTGTTCATCATTTCATTTACACTTGTGATTTTTTCCTTTGTTTGTGATAAAATTTTAAAAAGTCCATCTGTTAAATGCAATACCTTTTACAACATCCAAAATGCCTGCAGTAAATAAAAGATTGTGCTACATTTGACACAACCCAAACATGTTTGAGCTTCTTTATTTGCATATAGAGTAGAAAAGATCTGATTACATGCAGTTACCAAAGATGCATTCAAATGACTGGTGTGAACAAACTTTGAGCTGTTCACAACCACGAAAAGTACATGTAACAGCACGATGAGGATAGGAAAAGGAAATGTTCCAAACTTTTTAAAAAATATATATTTATGCATTAGAAGTAGCAAATAACAAGTTTGACACGTGATTGCAGTGTGTGTTTGACTGGGTGGATGCTGCTTTGTTATTCAGGTTCCTCCAGGGCTCAGACTCAGTGGCACCATATGCCTTCTACCACTGGAACTGCATTGATATATTCAATTACTTCACACACATCTTGGTGACCATTCCACCTGCAGGGTGGACCAATGCTGCACATAAACATGGAGTTGCTGTTATAGGTGAGCAGAGAACCCAGAGTATGACAGAACTGGGACCATCTTAGTAATGGTGAACATTTTTTTTGTGGTCTGACTGTGTCTATGTGCACTGGATTGGCCTGTTTTCCAGGGACGTTCATCACAGAGTGGACTGCTGGAGCTCTGATGTGTGAGGACTTCCTGAAAGGGGAGGAGTCATACCGAGCAGTGGCTGACAAGTTAGTCCAGATCAGTCACTGTTACGGGTTTGACGGCTGGCTCATTAACATCGAAAACACCCTCAGTGTGAGTTAGATGTTCACCATCAGATACAATAACTTTTGGTGGTGCTCTGAATTTAGTTTTAAATCAAAACTGAGCAAAATGTTCCAACAGTTGAACCTTATCGTCTGTTGGCTTTTGCTGGTAGGAGGTTGCTGTGAAGAACATGCCATTGTTCCTGCGCTATCTGACAGACCAGATGCATGAGCGAGTGTCTGGCAGCCTGGTTCTGTGGTACGACAGTGTGGTTGACAATGGACAACTGAGATGGCAGAATGAACTCAACCAGTCCAACAGGTAGAAACACCAGGACACGTATCCATAGACCTTTAACAGTTGAAATCCTTTAGAAAATCAATAACAGCATGAAGGGATTAAAACACACACCTAAGCAGTGTTGCGTGTTGGTGTCATCACAACAGGATTTTTTTTGAAGCTTGTGATGGTTTGTTCACCAACTACAACTGGAAAGAGACAAGTCTGGAGTTCATGAGTGACTACAGTGCCGCCCAGGGTCGTCAGGCTGATATCTACGTCGGTGTGGACGTGTTTGCACGAGGTGATGTGGTGGCAGGAAAGTTTGAAACCAATAAGGTAAGAAATGAATGAATGAGGATGTGTTTGTAGACACTTCACTCAGAGCGGATTAGTATCAATGGTGCAAAATGGTGATCAAAAGTATGAAAATAAGCTGTAACTGAAACATAATGTTGAATTCTGAAAAGTCCCACGTATTCAAAATGAATTAAAAAACACACATAAATAAGATAGAGTGTGTTAAATTTGATTCATTCATTTTCTGATCCTTGAGGAAGTTACGGTTTTCATTTTAGTAAGAGTTCAAGATCACAGCTTGAAGTGTCAGTGGTGTACCTCTTGTTTGTTTTGTTAGGCCCTGGAAATAATTCGAAAGCACAACTTCTCCACAGCCATCTTTGCTCCAGGCTGGGTGTATGAGACTCAGGACAAGAGGGAATTTCGCCACAATCAGGACAGGTGAGAGCAACACAGGGTTAAAAAGCATGACTGATGTTTCACGGGAAAAAAAGAAAGAACATAGTGTGATTGTGATGGAGATTGTGGTGTGTTCAGGTTCTGGGCTCTGCTGTCGGACCACCTGTACATCCATCGGCCGGTGTCTCCTCTCCCGTTCGTCTCCTCTTTCTGCCAGGGCTTTGGGAAGGCTGTCTACTGGAGGGGACAGGTACCGACAGACCTAGAATCTGGTTATCCCACACAAACATGTCAACAATGACCTGCTTGGTCAGGGGGCAGCAAGCTTTATAATCTAAAGAGCTATTTTTGACTTGGGGGGTGGGGGGGTGGGGGGGGTTGTGAAAGGAATCTGTTCGGAGCCATGAAAAAAATGTTTCTGCCCATCTACATGTTACCATGAGGTGGCTACTCTGCTGTAGACTGTTTATGATCAGTTTGTTTAACTTTGCTTTTCCATTACAATAATTCAATGTTTGGTGCATTTATGAAATTATGCAACCACAACAAAGAAAAAAGTTCAAGGTTTTTACTAATTGTGTATTTGAGAAAACGCTCCACAAATTCAGATTGAGTATCTTGTATTGAATCTGACCAAAAAAAAAAGTACGGTGATATATTTTGGCTGATATACTGTCAAAAAATGATTTGATCCTATGTATAGCCTGCACATTTTTGCAGATGGACAATGATAGAATAGATTTATGCCTACAACGATGTTAAAAAGTAATGATTCATTCAGTTCATTCAAAATTCAAAATTTTCCTTAGATTTTTTTGACAAAGCCACAGGTAGCCATAAGATAGAGGCTAAGGAGCCACATTTGACCATTGGTTGGAGACCCCTGTGCTTGGTCCATGACTGCAGTTTTATTTTGCATGTGTGCAGCGGGAGAGGAAGGGGAACTGGTTCAACCTGAGTGCACAGCACATCCAGCCGTTGTACCACACCAGTGTGGAGAACCGAGGGTGGATGAGGAGCCGAGGCTGCCCAGAGGATGCCTGGGATGGGGGCTGCTCATTGCTGATGGAGGGCCTCATCCCCCAAAATCAAACTTCTCCTGTTTGTGCCAAGTGTGTGTCCAGCAGTTCACCAGGGAATCAGGTCATTCCGTGTTGGTTCCTCTGTTCATGTGGACCCTCTTCTGTTCTGTGCCAGGATGTTCTCCGTCCATGTCCCCCTGCCGTCCACCAGTCTATTGGTCCTCATCTATAAGGCTTCTGCTGGGATCTGTGTGTCTCTGCAGCTGAAGACCACAGATGCCAGTCAGACACATTCTGATGTCCACCATGTCAAACGTAAGCTTTTCGGATTTTTTTTTTTTTTTTTTTCAAAGTTTAAAGGGGCTTTACACTAAACCCAAGAACCACATTATAATGCATGTAATTTGGACTTTGACTTCCTGGGTTTGATGTTTGTAAATTACACCAAGACATACATTTATTAGCAGTTTAATTTATTGAGTTGTCAAGTTTTTTTTTTACTTTTGTGATCAAGTAGTGAAGTCTGATATTGCAGTCAACTGAATCTCAACTTCCATTTCGGTCATAAAATCATGAAAATTCAAAGGTCGCCTTTAAAGCCAGTATTTAGTTTGTATTTTCACGGCTTTTTACTGAACGAGGAAATGACTATGGTCTACACTCAAACATAATGCACCTTAATACTGGAAGCCATCTGACAGAAAACAGAACAAAAGAAGTCTATCCTGAGTTACTGTAGAACCATGACCTACAGAGGGATTCCACTCCCACTGTGGACATAAACCCTTTACATTTTCAGGCGATTAAACCCCAATGAAAACATATCTGACTATTTATTACATAGACTGGAGTCTCTGCACTTAGATTCCACTGAATCTTATGCACCTTTTAAGTAATAAATGTCTGGTCAGACTTTGTCACAAAACAGAAAAATGTGTTGTGTGGCCAACCAGCCAAATATGAATCATAAAAAAAACTAAATAAAAAAAGTGAATATACTTTAGTAAAGTTTAGGTCTGAGGTTCCAAATGTCACAGTGTGGGTGATCCAGTATAATTTCTGCGTCAGTACATGTGGGTTGGTCGTAGATGGCAGGAAATCTCTGAAAACCTTTTTGAATTTTTCAAGTCAGCTCTGTCTCTTGATAGATCGACCACAAATTTGAGCCTAAACAACTACATTCCCACTTTAAGAAACTTTAATTAAACATTTTATTTTGGAAATAATAATAATAATAATAATAATATAGTTTTGAGTTTCATTTTCATCAATTGTTGCTTGTAGCTTCAGTTATGCTGAAGTTGATGTCACTGTAGTTCACACTGTGTTTCTATGACAACCAGCCTTACTGAGTTAGTACTACTGTACCGACAGTACAAATGGAACATGGCAACGCCAAAACCGAGCCATGTTGATGCGAGTTCATCTGATAACGCCAGGGGAGAAGCTGCATTAGTCTTCCTCAATCTAAGAGAGACAATGAAACCCAGGCAGTTCTGAAGGTCTAGTGGAAACCCTGTATATTAGACCTAAATTATATCCATTTAACTGTTGCTCATTGGCTCATCTTTGTTGGCATATTTGTTAGCAATTTCTTCACACGTCTTCTCCCACGAAACTACTGGTTGGATTCATTTCACATTTTTTATGTAGCTTCCTTGGGACAATGTCTACAAAGTTTGGTCACAGTTTTGAGATATATTGATTTGTCAACTTTTGACAAATTTTTCAAATATTAAAAATTTGTCTTTACTTATAATGGTCTATATTTTGATGGCGTATAAAATGGACATGGTTAGAGATATCAGTATAGTTACTAATGAGCACTAATAGGAAGTCATAGATGGACTTTCATTTAATTAGTTGAGTTTTCCTGCAGTGAAAGTACCACCCACTTCTATTGGGAGATTGTTCTCCTGCATCAAGACCACAGGACTCTAACATAGAGACAGAACCTGACAACCTCACAAATTCAACATATTATTGATTCTTAATAAAAGATGTTGGTGAGCTACAGGGCCATTGGCCCTATTTCATTTAGTTGCTTCTTAGTTTGGATCCAAATGAATAAACAGTTAATTGTGGTAAATGTATTTTTAATGTGTTAAACCACAAAAATCGTACAGTAACTTAGAGTAAGTTAAGTTTTTGTCAAAGGTGCCTGGTAGCTTTGAAAAGGGTAGTGTAACGGCTTCAGAAAGGGCTGTGGGAGGTAAAACTATACACAATACAGCCTCCATTTAGACTGATACAGATTGATTGTAGGCAGTTAAATGTGTTTTGCTGCACGGCTCAGCTTCCATGTCAGGACTCTAAACGGAGTTTGTAAAATGCAGCCTCCCTGAAATGGCAAATGCCATTACAGTATTTTTTTCCCATTTGTCCAAGTTCATAAACTGTATCCCTGCCCAGAATAATGTTGTTGTGATCAAGTGGAAGAGTGTTGCTCATGTGTTCCGTATCGTTCCAGTGTGAAGGGAGGGTCATGCTTATTCTGGCATCAGCGTGTCGTTGAACCACCATTTCTGAACCGCCCTAAAAAAAGACAAACAAAACTAATGTAAAACACTTCAACAGTCAAGTCCACTGTTCAGTATCACATAATTCACAATCTGATCGTATGTTTTTAGGTATGTTTTAACATGTATGACGTAATCATATGTGAATAATGACCCCTGTCCACAGACGCTCAGTGTAGATGTGTGTCTTTCCTCTAGCTCTGGACGAAGGCCACCAGCTGGTCCAACAGTTTTCTGAGCTTTGTGGCAACATGGATCCACATGGGTGGACTGTGAGGTAAGACCCTTGGATCAGCCCTGGCCACAATGAATCATTTGGGACAAACATGTAAAGTCAGCGTCATTCATAGCGGAAAGTCTGAACTGGTAAAACAAGGAGAGCCTGTTAGTGATGACTCTGTTCTGAATCGCAGTAAAGTATGATTGTGTGACATGTAGACAGCGTACGCGGACAATAAAAACATTGAACATAATACAAGAAGAATCAGCATCATCTGGAACAATTTGCTTCATTCAAGCACAGTTAGATAGTCAACATATTCATGTACCTGAACAGATGGAGAGAAACTAAATATATCAATAAAACATTCAGAAAGAGGTGCCAGAAACACAAATTGAACAAAAACAATAAAATAGCAACAGGCAATCTTGCAAATTTAATAGCTTTTTGTTCATAAATAAATGTACTATTATCTGATACATTTTCATGTCTTTATTTTAAAACCAGAGAGCCAAAAAGTGCAAAATGACTGAAAACTATTACTGGAAGTCACTTCAGTTCAATTCAGTTTTATTTGTAGCGCCCTGTATCACAACAAGGTTACCTCACAGGGCTTTACAGAATTAGTTGGATATGACAATAAACAACAGTCAAATAAACAGTAGATGAAGGAAATGGATTAATGTCAGTCTGATGATAATTCTTAAACTCATATAAAAGTGAAAGATACAGTAGTAAGTTTTATTTTTATAGTTACATGTACAGGCAGGGAATTTCAGTAATCAAAATGAACAGAACAGAGACTCTTACTAAGTCTGTCAAAGCTGATTAAGCTACACTTGATAGTTGATGAGACCTGGTCTGAGATGTAGCATAGTCAGACCAAGAACAGCCTTTAAAATAGTAAAATCCTAAATTTCCTTCCAGCACCAGTCAGACTTTCCTGGACAGCTGTCAGACTTAGACTGGATGTTCCAGATGCAGCTGAGTTCACGGGGCTGCGTCGTTGGTGGACGAAGCTTTAGGTTGAACCTAAACTACAGTCACTTGCCACATCTCAAAATCTAAACTGTAAATAAGATATCCATGGTTTTCCAGCTCTGGAACATGACCAGACTGTTACCAGCATGACTCATGGTGATGAGTATCTGCCAGGTATGGTGGCAAGGCTAAGATGACCTGGGATAACCCCAGTGACATCATCAGGTGTCATTTCGCTTGAATTAGGAAAAATATATGAGGGTGAGATAACAGGTGTGACCGGCTTCACTGTGTTTGATTGAACTGGAGGAAATACTTCACATGTTGAGTCATGAATGTGGAGTTTATACCCACATGCCAGTTTACAGTTGTTATCCTCTCATTGTTACCACTGAGCCGTTGGATTCCGTTGCAGAGCTGCGTAAATCCAGTTGTTTGTGTCTTTGCTGATCTGTGTTGAGGTGTTCTTGGTTGGAGGAGGGTGGATGCATCCTCAGAGAGGTGGATGTCAGCATCCAGAGGGACGGAGAACCTCAGGACACGGTGTTCAGCTGCAGAATTGGTGAAATCATGGTGAGAAAGCACAGCTCGCTGACTTCAAAAACCAAAGCAACACTCAGGAAATCTGTTATTCTTACACGTTTGAAAAGCCGCAGTAGTAAAATTAAATGAGTATTGTATTATCAGCAGGGATTTCAACTTTAATGTTCAACATCCATCAACTTTGTCTCAACTGTGTGAATTTTCACTTCTACTTCCAGGGGTTTCAGAGCACTTCATTTGACATTTTTCAACAGCAAATGTGTCCTATCACATCACTTTAGCATTTAATTAGCATTCAACCACTTCTTGGCTCAACTTTCTGATACTGTTAAGTATCAGAAAGGGTGTAAGAGTAAAGGTGTATATTAATGTTGAAATATGGGACTACCTTTATTACCATATTTATGCACAGAAGTTTTATAAAGTGATAAATGATATGAATGAAACTTTTTTCACATGTACCTTTTCTTGACTGATAGTGATTCTGTCTAATTGTAAATGTAATCCAGCCTCATTAGTATGTTTTTAATGTGTGCTGCTGACCTTAACTCCATCTTCTCCATCAGGTTCTGGATGCGGCCCGTCTGCAGACCCCCCCCCAGCTGGTCCAGGGGTTGTGTATTTATGATGTGGTGTGGTTGCGAGGTGCCGGACCCTCAGCCGAATCCAGCTCCCCATGCCTGCACCTCAACGCCACCCTGCGCTGGGATTACCCATCGGAGCTCGTACGTCACTTCAGGGTGTACTGGCGTCGGCTGAGGGGGCCCGATCCCAGAACCCCCCCAGGTCCACTGGTGTTGGTGGCCCGGGCATATGCCAACCCCTTCAGAGTGACGGAGCTGACTGTTCCAGATCCACCGGGTCTGCTGGAGCTGGTGGTGGAGCCGGTGATGACCAAAGGCTTCCTGATCCCAGAGAATCACTGGGGAAGAAGAAGCCTGAGCTACACAGAGGAGCAGCTTGGACACAAGTAAAGAACTTCACAATAACAGAACCATGGCAGCTCCTCTGGGCAGGCCTGTCAGAAAAAATAATGGCAGGTATTGTACAAATCCGTATGAATTCCATGGTTTAGATTGTTTAACCCACTTTTACACATTTGCTCAGCTGAGTGTGTTTTTCAGACACAGACAGGAACTACTCAATTACTAATGTCTTTAAAACCTATAAATGTACTGGATAGAAGTTTTTAACATTTATAAATTTGGTGTAACTCAGTTGTTGGCATCAAAGTTTTGTTGAAAACAGATCCGAGTCAAAACAGAAGTTTCAGAACAAACTGATACCAAAGTGTTTACAGTGACTGAACTGTCACTGGCTGCAGTTAACATCGACCGTTGTTTTGAATGAGTGTAAATGGATATTTGACAAACCTATAAAACTGATTAGATTATAAAGTTAATTAGGAGTTACTTCTATAGAACTTCATTAAATACAGTACAACTTGCAGACAGTATTTGTATGGTTACTGCTGTTAAGTGTCACTTTTACACAAGTGTAAAATTGACTTTGTTGAAACTTGCATCTCAGATGATTTTGATAAAAGCTGTGTCAAATCTAATGTCACATTTGCACCAGCAAACACATTTGCAATACTCTTCTATGGAATGCTGAACACTTTCTGTAGGTTTAGCAGTAGGCTGCTTAAGAACATGGTAAATATTACCAATACAAGTCAATAAATTCTGAATTAAAAACCAAATATGCATTTATATAGTGAAGCAATAATCATATTTCTTATTTCATATCCGGTATATAAGCATATTATATTAGCTTGGCAAAATAATAATATAGTACTGCACACATTGATTAAAGGAACATGAAATATTTTGCAAAGATCATTTTTGACTATTTGATATATGCATAATGTACTGTACATTAGTCTGCTGCTGATTTTAAAGTCATGGAAGAAAAGGGTTTGACTGAATAATACATCACATACATTTCAGTTTGGTAAGCTGTATTTCCAGACAGAAAAAAATCTTCTGCACACTAGCTGTTGAGAGTAAGATCATAATATGAAATAGATCTGATTTGTGTTTAATGAATTCAAAATAAATTTCATTTATGCTGTACTAAAATATGTTATGATTTATTTCATTGTAACATCAGTGACAGTCATGTAAAACTTTTTAATCATACTTTATCCTCACTTTCATATTGTTTAATCTCTTTGTGTTGATGTGAATAAACATCATTATCTCTACATGCCTGATGATCCAGTTCAGTGACATTACTCATTCTTAAAAGGAGCTGAAAACAAACTGCACATATTCACTTTAACCTTTGTTACTGTTGTGTTTTTCGTGTGTCAGTCATATGGTGCAGTAGGGTTAGGATCAGGAACAGGTGTGTATTAACCTGAGCCCTGCATATGCTGGTACCCTGTTGTTCCAATAAGGAGCAAAGACATTTATAAAAACAGTGCCTTTATTGTCTTTACAGCTAAAGTTTGCACAGGTTGTCATTGAAAACAAGTGAGATTTGGTTCAATTTAGCAGAATCAAATATAAAGGATGACGTGATGAGTGTGATTGTCGGAGCCGTTCCAGACGGCATCAGCGCTGAGGTTCAGACCTGCTGCTGGGTAATCATCTTCAGCATCTGCAATGCCATTGGCCCCTGGTCCGAGGGGATCTGAACCACAGACAGACGAGGGGCAGGTTTATATTTTATACATTCTACCCTGTGTGGGTTTTTTTCCCATTCAACACATCCAGTGTCTTACCATGTGTCCAGCTTTGAGGATCCAATAGAAGCCAAAGTTCTTATAATTCTTGCAGAAGGCACCGGTGACACCTGGGGAGGCGGGATCATCCAGGGCCGTCCACCTCAACTTGTTAAAGAAAGGAAGCCCCTCCCACTTCAGACGCTTCACCCACAGCTCCTGACCTGTGAGACAAAACACCATATCCTCATGGACTCACCACCACATCACTCCCACAGACAGGTAGGGGTTTGCAGAGTGAGTTACCCATGGTGTCCACGATGAGGTCCAGCTGTCCATTATAGATGGTGACATTGACGCCAGCGGTCAGCAGCTGGTCCACAGTGTCTACCACCGGCCTCATGAAGTCTCCGGCCATGTTACTGAACACCTCCTCAGCCTGACCTGCAACAAACAGAGACAACATACTGAAGCAGCTTCTTTAAGCCTCATCTCCACATGATGGGTTTGAACAACTTGAGTCCAACAGAAGCCACACCTCCCCAAGTCACGTTCTGTGGAATGATGCCCAGCTTCTTTCTGACTGGTCCATTCATCAGTTCGCTCAGTGACAGACTGTGAAGACGCTGAATGTGGCGGCGTATCTGCAGAACTAGTGGAAAGGCCATTATTACTTGTAGTAAATAAAACTAGTTAAAGGAAGTTGTTTTTTCTCATTACGTCTTACAGATAAAGTCCCCTTCAGGTGTTGACTTTGTGCGTTTATCATCAGGTTCTTGGGTGAGGATGTTGTAGAAGTTGACTCCATTGGTGTTCTGACATTAAACCAAATCAGACTAAATGTAAGAATAGTGACCCTGAAAGTATCAAACATGGACAACTTGGCTTTTTTTTTGTTTAATAACTGCCTTATGAATATTCCATTCCTCATTCTAGTCATGATAAGGGGTTTCGACCCACCTGCTCCACCACCGTCTCGGCCACAGACCATAACTCTGTGGCTTTGAGAAACTGTTTGTTGTTCACAGCTTCCTTCACTGCCTCTGCTGCTTTGGTAACATCTGCCAGACCATAATCATCCAGCAGAGACTGGAAAGGAAAGGAAACAGGCGGTTAGAATGTAACCAACATAGAGGCCAAAAACACAGATCAGCTTAACTTCATCAAAACAGCAGGTACGTGAATGTGTGGCTAGTAGAAAGTCAGGTGACTTACAGTTACGTAGAGGTAAGGACCCCAGGTCATGACAGAGTCTGAAGAGGAACAACAACAGGTTTTACTGCCAGCAGTCTTTGGCCATAAATTCTTTAAAAAGGTCTGATCAGCTCATGGTGATGTTGATATTGATTGGTTTTGACTTTGAAAGTGTTCATCCTGACATGAATGGTCTGTGTCAGTAATCAATATATGAAAGTACCACATGGGCAGCATCTTATGGCATCTTATTATCTTATTCTTTTCCTCCAACATGAAACAGATGTTGGCTCTGGATTGCAAACTGAATTCAGACCCATTATGAACATTCTGAAGAAAATAAATTCAGAACTCAAAATGTTGTTTCACAGCTATAACCTACAAGCCATAGGCTTTCCCGTAAACAGATGGATGTTGTGGATGTGTAGTAAAAGAATGTGAAATCTCTACTGACTGGATTTAGGGCATTTCTTTACATCTGAAAGTACAAACCTAGGTCTCAAACCAGGTCCATTACATTGTAAATATTTGGTCTGAACTGGTTTGTCCAACGATCATCATCTACGTTCACAGTTTCCCTTTACAGACAGACTCATGTCAGGATGTTGTTCTACCTTCTTCTTTTTGATGACATTGGCCTTTGTTTTAATTTTCTGCAGTTGGTCCTAAGGTCCAAACCATCCAAAGAGTGTTTTCACCCTGGACATGAACTGAACCACAGTTGTTTTTTTGTTTTTTTTTTTTACAATACTTTGCAGGACACGACGTTGCCATAATTTCTGATGAAAAGCGACCCATTAAGCTAAAGTTACATTTCATTTTACTTGATACATTACTTTACATAGTTTGATTGAATTAGATATATAATCATTATCATTTTTCTTAAATTTGACCATGTTTGGTTCTGGTAGGAAGATGTGGGTTAGCAGAGAATTCTGTAAGCGGCATGCCCTTGGTATGTATGAAGTTTGATGGAGAGTTGTGCGAGATCTAGGGAGGGTTACACAGTAATGCAGAGCTAGTGGACAATGAGGGAAGAATAGCACCCAGCTCCAGAAACCGTCTGAAGAAAAAAAAGGCTTGTAAAAAGTACAGTGTTGGCACATCCCTTCGATGTTCTAAGGGGAAGACACCAGCTAAGATTGGATTACCATCACCTGACTGTGATTCCAACCAAGACCAAACACTGTTTGGACCATGGTACCAGGAACCTGCTACACCGAAAACATTGTCTGGATCAAAGTGGAAAGTCTGAGCCACATGAAGTAGGTTTGAAAGTGTGAATAGCATCTGCGCTTATGGCCAGACAGTGACACAAAAAAAGAAGAAGCAGGTTGATTTCACAAGAACAAATAATAAAGCAAAAAACAAACTGAAAGATAAAAATTGCCTTAAGAAGTTGCCTGATGATTGCTGAATGATCAAATGTTGACCAAATGACTAAATAGAGTCCACCTGTGTGTAATCTAAT
>JAPQRP010000029.1:7806049-7823948 GCA_037367295.1 Apogon hyalosoma | reverse complement strand
TTCACAATTGTATGCCACTTCATGCTGGTCTTTCACATAAAATTCCAATAAAATATATTTATGTTTGTGGTCGTAACGTGGCAAAATGTGGAAAAGTTCAAGGGGTGTGAATACTTTTGCAAGTCCCTGTATGAAGTGATACTGACCCAGTGGGGAAATCCATGAGTCTCCAAGTGCAACACCAGCAAAGTTACATTTGACCGTCCCTTTGGTTATGGCCTCAAAAAACAACAGACAGACATGGAATCAAACAAAGTCACACCAGCATCTCAACAGTTCAGTGAGATAATATGTAAAACTTCACTTTCCCTGGTGGCTGGTGGTCCAGTAAAAGCATGGGCTCATGAAAATAATACCATATAATAGAATAATTATAATTTAATTTCATCTCTTTGGAGAAAACACATTTTTCAATTTGAATCTATAATGGCATTAAGTTCTGCTGAAATATAATACTTCTCTTTCTGTAGAAAAAATGCTGATGTGCAGGTTAGTCATGAATCATGTGAGTGTTTAACACTTTAAACAGTATCAGTAAGACACACTGACTGAAAGAGGATGGAAAAAAAAAAAACAGAAGTGATACCACTGAGCGTCAGACTCACCTTGGTGAGTTCCAAAGCGATAACGGCAGCCATCTTTCCTCCATAGGATTCAGAGAAGATGTAGAAGGGGACGCTCTGTACAGAATAAACACATCCTTGAAATGTGCCCTCAGACAAATGAGTGTCTCATACATACCTTATGTAGAAACACTGGGTTATGGCAGCTGTATTTGAAGGATTTTATTCAGTCATAAATACTGCAAAAGTTATTCCAGGTCAACTTCTGACCTGAAGTATTTGAGTTTGGCCATCGCTGGAAAATAAATATGATAAAACTCAACTCCACTACAGCACCAGTCTAATTTAAGATTATGGTGGTTTCACTCAGGTTGATTGATAAAAATATAACATGTTTAATGGAATAGACATCCTTTTTCATTGGTTGTTACATAACTCATTGGATTATTACATTTCCATCACAAAGAGGTGCAACTCTTGCCTTTTGTACTAACCCTCCCAGTGCTCCTGTTTAATAAACCTGTCTCTTTGTGGAGTCGAGCATGACTGTGCTACAGTGAAGGATGGTAACACACTTGACATACCTGAAACTCTGCCTGTTTTGTAAAGAAGTGTTGCAGCAGGACCAACATGTCTGAGGCCACCATGGCCACATCAGTGGCGAATCCATCTGGTCTTTCACTGTAGCTGAAGCCAGTGCCCACAGGGTTGTCGACAAATAACACACTGGCTGCCTGCACCTGAATGACACAACACATGCAAAACACGTCACTGGTGGGTTACAGGGGGGTAGTCGATGGGAAGGTGTGTGTTAAACAGGACAGAGAGCTTCTCACCCAACTAGTGTTTCTGGGCTGTAGATCCCTATTTAAAGGGCCGATCTCCTCAAAGTTTCCAAATCCACTTCCTGATCCTCCTGGTCCACCCTATGTACAGTACATACAGGCAAATATCTGAGTAGGTCCAAACATTAGGACAAACACAGCTGTTTAGAGGTTTGGTGTGTGATATTTCAGGCCATCTAGCGTACAAGTTACAGATTACAATCAAGTGAAACACCCCTGGCCTCACCCTCCACTACTGTGTCTAAAAACACAATTTTCAGTTCTTCATCTCATATTCTCAGGTTATTATGCTCTATTTTCTACATTTCAAATACTGAACCTTTGCTATAGTTGAATGTCAACAAACATTAAAGGTGGTGTTTTGCATATGTTTAACTTCCCATACATACTACATTATGCACAGTGCTGATTTTCAGAAACTATTTTCTAATGTGTGTTACAAATAATTTTTAGAATTTCTTTTACACAGAGTTTAGGGATTACCAATAAATAGTGAGCTGTCTAGATCGGGTAGGTTTCTGTCTAAATGTCCATCCATTTTCATCTGCTAGTTTTGGTTCACCATTTTTATCATTTGGGTTTAAAACAGTAACATATGTCTTGAGCTGCAGATTCATCAGGCCATTAAACCAGAGGCTGCTTTTAGTTTTTGTCTCCTGAACTGAACCTTTAGCCTGGATCATATAACACTGTTTCAAACAGGTCTTTGCCAAACATTTGTTTCACTGTTGAATGCTGCCATTTTGTTGTTTCCATCTAATTAATCATTTCTGTTTATTTCTTGAATTAAATGAGTAAATGTTTGTTAACACATGAATATACACATAATTATTCACTAAATCTGTTTCTACTGCATTTATTCACATTTACCCTTTTTTACATGAACCAACATCTGAATGAAAATGCACCTTCTAATATCTATTATTTCATCTATTATTACCATTTGTGTGTTCACAGTGATGTCAAGGGTTTCTTGTAACTATTCAGTATTTGACATCAGATCCTGTTGTGAATGTACAAAGTTAAAAATATTGACTGGTTTCCTCTTGTGTAGTTAAAAATACACAGGACCCCACGGTTACTCATGCAGTCACACTACTCTGAGTTTTCCACCGTGAACATTTGTCTGAGCCTCTTTACCTTATCACTGACATTTAGTTAATGCTGAGATGAGTGTCCACAAACTCAGAGAACTGTGATATATATATACATACATATGTGTGTGTGTGTGTGTATGTGTGTAGGTGTGTGTATGTGTGTAGGTGTGGGTGTGTGTGTGTATGTCAAACTGTGAGAGCCGTGACAGCATCCGTCCTCCACGGAGGCTGCTGTGACTCTCCGTGTCCGTGGAGTGTCCATACCTGCAGCCACATGACCAGGGGCAGATCCGGGCCGTCAGCTGAGTAAAGCCACCAGAACATGTGGGCCCCGGGTCGCACCTCTACATAGTCCCACACCTCTGTGGTCCCCGACACAGGACTGGGGAGTCCTGCAAAGACCACATTACATCCACTGGATTCACTTGGAGTTCAGTTACAAAACTATTCAGACAAAGAAACCAAACTACAAAAGTGAAACGGTTACAGACGGACACAGTTGATGCACCAAATGTTATTTTCGGTTTCAGGTTGAGTCCCGTCGGATCAGCTTTAGTCTGACACAAAGGTTCTGTTAAAACTAAATAAATCCTACCTTTATGGAGGAGAAACCCGAAGAAAAACAACACCGTGGAAGTCAGGAACCGGCCCATTATTGATGTGGACCGAGTTTAGAGTCCGCACATTCAGATCCACGAATAGTCACATGACCACACCCCAGGTCAGCTGACCCACCAGCGCGTCTAGTTCCGTTAGAGTGCTGGCTGCAGAACCACCTGGGTTCATTAGCGTCCATTGAAGCAGGTTCGATCCCTCCCTCGGTTCAGTCAGGCCCACTGATAGACCTCCAGAGCCAGCATGCTCAGAGCAGCGGTAGATTCGAGCAAGTGGAAGCAGCTGAACTGCAAAGCCAAAGAGGAAGAAAACTGCTTCATGGCTGTAAGTAACCCAGCGTGACATAAACATCATTAAGTGTTTGAAATGTTTTCTAGATATATCTCGTTATATCGATATAAGCATTAAGTTGATTTTGAAATGTTTATCATGCATTACGTGCTGTAAATTAGGCAGTAAATACATGCTGACGTAGCTAGCATAGTAGTTACTTCCCCACTAAACAGTACCCTTGAAAAACTCCACAAAAACCAAAGAAACTAATGGCAACTTTCAGCATATGTGCTCAGTGTGTGTGTTATGAGAAGTTATCGTAACTTTTTTTTTTTTAAACATATTAGCTGAGGCGTGTGCCTGTGTGTTTGACCTGCACAGATGCATCAGACTATTCTGAGGAGAGGACAGGATCCCCTTGTGTCTCTGAAGAGATGCACAGTCTGCTGCAGCAGCTTTCACTGCACCTTTTGTAAAATGGCATTTGCCGATTTTTACAAGGTGAAATACCACATGGAGAATCATGTCAGCATTGCAGTGAAACACCAAGGTGTGTAGGAATTATTTCAAGTTTCTCAATTCAGTTCTGTTACTGGGTGTCTGTATGTGCCCATCGGTGTTTGAAACTGTATGAACCCTTCTGTTGTCTGCATGTCCAATACATTTTATTTATAGGCGCCTTTCTAAACACCCAAGGACACTACAAAGTAAAACATGGTTTAAAAACAGAGTATAAACAGTAAAGCGGGTTAAAAAACATTTCAAACGGCAAGAAATATTTAAAAACTACAAGTATAAATGTATAAAAATGGATAAATAAAATAAACATTTAGGCAGAGAGACAGTCAGGGTGGGTATGCTTGAGGGAACAGGTGGGTTTTGAGGTGAGATTTAAAATTAGTAAAACTGTAAATATTTCAGATGTTGGGTGGGAGGGAATTCCAGAGGCAGGGGGTGGAACAGCTTAATGCTCTGGACCCCATGGGGGACATGCAGGCAGGAGGGGTGGTGAAACTGAGGGATGATGATCTTAGAGTTCAGCTGGATGTGTTGATGTGGAGAAGTTGTCAGGTAAGGAGGGGCGAGGTTGTGTAGGGCTTTGAACATTATGAGGAGGATCTTATATGTGATTTGGTGTGAGAGAACAAGTGAAGCTATGATGGAATGAGGGTGTCCTTGTGATCCGGGCTGCAGCATTTTGAACATGTAGTTTGCATAGAGAATTGAGGGGGAAACTGGTGAGAAGTGAGTTACAGTAATTCAGGTGGGAGGTGACAAGAGAGGACCAGGATAGCAGTGCTGTCGGCGGTGTCTTGACCTATCATTCCTTCACAAACCTTCAGTCTATACAGGCTATGTTATTTGCCAATATGAATGTGTAGAAATATTTGTTATGTCAGTTAGTTATTTTTCTTTGTTTTTATTAGCAGTAAATAAGGAAAAATTCTAGGCAAGTACTTTTCACAAAGGGGTAGACAATCACCCAGTTAGGGCTGGTATGGGGTGCAGTCTGTTGAACTACAATGCATGAAGCATCACTGTACACAAGTTTATCAAATCTGTTCTTTTTTCCGTTTTAGATTTTGTCATTGTTAAATGCAACCTTGGCTGCAGAGAAGTGGCACATTTTCACTGTTGTTATTGTTCATCAACAATACTCCGGAGAATGGCTTTAATTAGACATTTAGGTCAATGTAAAAAGAGGTTACCTCCACCGTCCCCATCACCAGCAGCTCAAGCAGCTCCTCCTCCATCACCTCTGTCTGCTGTTCAGGCAGCTCCTCCTCCATCACCCCTGCCAGCAACTCAGGAAGCTCCTCCATCACCTCTGCCAGCAGCTCCTCCACCATCACCTCTGCCGGCAGCTCCTCTACCATCACCTCTGCCAGCAGCTTCAGCAGCTCCTCCACCATCACCTCTGCCAGCAGCTCCGGCAGCTCCTCCACCATCACCTCTGCCAGCAGCTCCGGCAGCTCCTCTACCATCACCTCTGCCAGCAGCTTCAGCAGCTCCTCCACCATCACCTCTGCCAGCAGCTCCAGCAGCTCCTCCACCATCACCTCTGCCAGCAGCTTCGGCAGCTCCTCCACCATCACCTCTGCCAGCAGCTTCGGCAGCTCCTCCACCATCACCTCTGCCAGCAGTATCATCATCATCAGGACGATTTCGTGTCCGCAAGCGATAGTGACATGCAACCACTGCGCCATTAAAATAAACAAAAAGAACTTGAAGGTCCACATTAGTAGAAAACACAAATAAATATCAAATATCACCAGGCCATTGGACCACTGTGACATTGAGTCAGTTGAAGGTACAACTTTTTAACTTCTTCATAAACCTTTATTATCTGCTGTGGAATGTCATCAGAATAACTATAAAGAACACTATATGTTTTCTTATTTCCTGACAGGGTGCACCACTGCAGTGGGGAGGGAATGTCTGTGGGGTATACATGATGATGGTCAGTGGTCTTACAATTGTAATGCTATGGTCTTTGTGCGTACTAAATCCACTTTTGTTAATGAAACACTGGAGTTTGGATTTTGTTTTTCATTTCACCCTATATGTGACTCTGGAAATGCCTTTTGACTTTGCTCCAGTGAGTTTAAAAAAAAAAAATCAATTATTAGTTATTTGTTGAAGAAAAAAATTAACTGTAAGAACAATTGAAACTTTATGATAAAGATTTTCAGTTTTCATTTTCTATCTATTATCAGTCTGACGCCTGTAATCAGGAGGTGGTGGTGCCAACAGTTACTTCAGACATTTCCTCTGGTGTGGTGTGAGCACCTATACTTTGGAGGAAATCTCCATGATGTGCATTCCCAGTACACAGGGAATTTGTTATTTATATCAAAGAATATATTGTGGAAAACAATCTTTTTTTTGTCATTTTTTTCTTCCAAGTCAATTCACCTCAGAACCAGACACAACGGAGCCCACCACTACAGAGCCAGACACAGTGGAGAGCAGTCAAACAAAGAAAATACATGTATGTAGGCTCGGGTGAATGTTTATGTATTGCTTTTCAATTGTTTGTATTATGTATTTAGTTTTACAGTTTCAAAAAAGAGTCAACGAGGGACACATGACTAATTTCATTTTTATTAGAATTCCTTTTCATTTTGCACAAAGGACTCACCGATGATGAGAGACATTCTGGTGGCCTGGGAGCGGGTGAAGCAAAACCAACACCACTTTGCTGGGAAGGTTATCCCACCACAGATTCTCAGTATGGATGAGGATAATGTAGTGATGGCCATCAAAATGCAGGACCTGTTCATGAATCCTCTGCTTAATAAATATGACATGGTTGAGGACGAAATCCGGGCTCCCTTCTCCTCTTTTGAGAAGATAGAAGACATGGAGGTTTTCACACAGGAAGTCCAGGACAAAAAAAGACATCTGTGTGTCTTGCATGGGCAACCTGAATCTGTGACATTAGTAAAACAAAACAAAAAACAAAGTCCCACTCCAGTTTTTGTATTTACATTACCAGTCAAAAGTTTGGACTCACCTGGTTTGTCTTTATTATCATGACTATTAACACTGTAGATTCTCACTGAAGGCATCAAAACTATGAATGAACACATATGGAATTATGATGTTAAAGAAAAGTGTGACATCACTCAAAGCTTGTTTTACATTTTAGATTCTTCAAAATAGACACATTTTGCTTTTATTACTGCTTTACACATTCTTGACATTCTCTCGAACTTCATGAGGTAGTCACCTGAAATGTTTTCCAAAAGTCTTGAAGGAGTTCCCAGTGATGCTGAGCACTTGTTGGCCATCTGTGGTCCATGTCATGCCATTCAAATGAGAAGGTGTGTTCAAACTTTTGACTGGTAGTGTATATTAATGCTTAATCTTGTCCAAGTTTGATGACATTATTTAGTTTAGTTTATTGTGTGATCATCAATAACATGTAAATGAATGAATAAAATTGATGTATATAGTGTACCAGCCAACATGGGATATTAGGAATTTTAGGGTAAATGATGTTAATGCCAAGCATCCTTGCCCAGTCAGTCACTTATACTATAAAGAAACTAATAATGGTTTTCATACAGTTTAAATCTCTGAAAATGTATTACTGTAATGTTGGAACAACACAAGAAGACAACTATTAAACATTTGTTAATTTAAAATCTTTACTGGTAGATGATATTTTCATGTAACACAGACACTAATTCATGTAAGTTCAGCTTCAGTGCTTAACATTCTTGATGAAAAACAACGATGTACCATGAACATGCACAGGCTTATACAAATGTCAAATGGAATTAAGTGATCTTAAATGATCACAGTTTGTTTCTTAAATGGTCTTTGTGAACATTTGCTTATTTAACTTTTTAAGATTTGTTTTTATTAACGAAAGCTTTTTGCAGGATGTTTATGGTGTTTAGCAAACATCTACAGTTCGTTACAGTGAGAAGGCACATTTTACGAAGGAAGATGCATAAACTTACAGATACACCACACTGATAATTTTTAAACATCAGAAGAGAAAAGAAATTTTTTAAAATTTAATAAAAAAATGAAAAAACAAAAATATTTCATGTAATTTAAAATCTTAACAGGTTGTTGATGTCTGTGGTTTGGAGCCCTTTCCTGAAATAACTGCACCTGCCTGTCTTTCATTTTGCTTGGCATCCACAAGTCACAAGCAGAACACATGCATCTGTAACAGACTGAGGGTTTTATAGGAGATGGCACATCAATGTCCTCCTCACCTGGAAAAAGAATAAGGTTGCTTAAGCCTGTTACAGATGCATGTGTCCAGCTGTGACTTGTGGATGCCAAGCAGAATGCAAGACAGGTGCAGTTGCTTCAGGAAAGGTCTCAAATGCACATCTGCTCTGCTGTCAGTGTTGTCATATCCACAAGTAGTCCTGCTGCTCTTTAAGAGTTCACAAGGACTATTGTTTTCATTGCAGCATCTTGTCTTTAAAAGTTCACAAAGACTATTTAAGAATCAAACTGCTTGTTTAACATCACTTCATTAAACATTTGCATATGCAGCTGTGCTAGCTAGGTCCAGAATTACATGGACAGCAACTCTATTTTCATAATTTTGGCCCTGGAAGCTATACTGTTGTGGAAAATTAGATATCAATTAATTATCTATTGTGTTTATTTTATTTTATAATTTTCTTTAATAAAGTCAGTCTTGTAGTACTGACAGCATTGTCTGTACTCTAAGAATCCTATCCATAGTAAAAAAAAAAAAAAAAAAATCCTTCCACGACATCTGATGCTGTGCAAAAGTACAGTCTGGGAAGTAGGTATTGCAGCGTATAAGCTTAAAAAATATCCAAACGCAGGCAGGCTAAGACATGGGGGTTTGTACTGAAGACGCATCAGACTCACCATTTCATGCAGTCGTCCTCAAAATTATTCATACCCCTATAAACTATAAGTCTGTGTGTGTGTGTGTGTGGGGGGGGGGGGGGTTAAAAACCCTGATTTTAATACTTAAGACTTGGCAGATGGACGTTGGAGACCTGATTAAAAAAAAATATGACTAGATTAAAGGCTGGAGGACATTTTTTTCTCCTTTTTGCTTCACATCTGTTGTCCAGGCTGAGTAGCACCGCTTTTTACATGAATAATTACTTTATAGAAAGGCTCCAATACCAACGCCTGAAATTCCAGCCTCCGCTCCAGCAGAGGACGGTGTTTTCAATGAGTCCGTTACTCTATGACTTCCGATTGAAAGTATGTCCCTCAAAATAAAAGTATATACTTTAAAATCTAAATTATTTGGTTCCAATTCTAATATTTTTTTTCATGCAGTTATGTATCATTTCGATGCAGTTTTAATGTAGGTGTGTAATTCTGAATACTGTTCATCTGCATCGAGGATCTGTGCAAACTGTAGCCCTATTATTTTAGTCTGTGCCAGAGAATCTATTTTAAAACCAGTAACTACCAGTAATTTCATAATTTTTGATAAAATGCCTGAGAATTTCACAATACTAACAATAGTTAAAGTAATTGGATAATAACAGGCTAATAAAAAATATCTGCTTAACAGTCTGTTTCAATTTTAATCTTATTTTATTTTATGTATTTATTTATTTAGACACAAATGTAGGCAGCTCTATTCTGAAAATCCACCGGAAGCTCGTTTCCTGTTCAGAGTCGCCGCCTGCAGTGGCCGGGGCTGAACTGTCATGGCTGCCCACAGTAACAACTTCATCCGCGTGCGCTTACACTTTGATTATGCACCACCGGCTGCTTTTTGCTGCCGCATGTGCTGGTTGCTCGTGGACCTAAATACGTGCCGCGTGGTGTCGGATTTAGAGAGTATGATTCGGCAGAAATTTGAGCTGAGCCGCAGGAGCATCCTCAGCCTGTTTGTGGAAGACTGTTACCTGCCGCACACCGAGAGTATCTACGTGGTCCGGGACAATGACTGCGTCAGGTAAGCGATGGTTCCGAGAAGACACCCCAAAATAATACACACTGAATGGATTTATGTGGTCGCACTAGACATTCACACGCCAACATTTGCTAGCTTGCTAACTTTTTTCCATTGGATCCTGTGCTGTTATCACTCAGCAGACGCAACTTCAGGTTAACGCCGGTCATGTGGGCAGAGAAGGACATGGTTTGATCCACTGTAGGGGTGTTTGATATCGGTGCTATCAAGCTATCAGTCTACATGCTTCTGTGTGTCCTAGATTTGCTAAATATACTTTAATATTAATGGCAGTTACAAATAATGACCATTCAGGGCCATAAGTGTTTGGACAGAGACGAAATTGTCATCAGTGTTGGTCATGTGTCCTTCCTGTAATGGTGTGTTCCTGTTTACCAGGGTGAAGGTGGACAGTGTTGCCCAGGTAACAGGACAGGGCACCTCACCAGAATCATTAAAGGAAAATGGCAGAAAGAGACGGAGAACTAAAGCAGAGGATGAAAATGAAGAAGAGGAAAGAAAAACTGAGTTGGAAAATGGTTTTGAGTTGAAGAAAAAGAAGAGGAAAAAGCATAAGGAGAGCCCCAAGAAGGATGGAGAACAGCAGGTGTTAGGTGAGGGGAAGAAGAAGGAGCACAAAGAGAAGAAGAAAAAGAAAGAATCAGAGGAAACGGCCCCTGCTGCTCCTTCAAAATCAGCTCCAACAGTTAAAAAAAACCCAGTCGAGAAGCGAAGTAAAAGCATTAAAAAGCCTCCAGTGATGCAACTGAGCAAACAGAATGTCTCCTCTGAATCCAGCAGCAGCAGTGAGGAGGATGTACCTCCCAAAAAAACACCTACTCCAAAACCACCAACAAAAACCCCTGCTGCTCCATCAAAACCAACTCTAACAGCAAAAAAAACCCCAGTCACCATTGAGGAGCAAAGTAAAAGCATTAAAAAACCTCCACTGATGCAACAGAGGAAACAGAATGTCTCCTCCTCTGGATCCAGCAGCAGCAGTGAGGAGGATGTACCTCCTAAAAAAACACCTACCCCAAAACCACCAACAAAAACCCCTGCTGCTCCATCAAAACCAACTCTAACAGCAAAAAAAACCCCAGTCACCATTGAGGAGCAAAGTAAAAGCATTAAAAAACCTCCACTGATGCAACAGAGGAAACAGAATGTCTCCTCCTCTGGATCCAGCAGCAGCAGTGAGGAGGATGTACCTCCTAAAAAAACACCTACCCCAAAACCACCAACAAAAACCCCTGATGCCTCCAAGAAGCCCCCAAACAGCAACCCCACTGTTAAAAAAGATACCCCTTTGTTGTCATCCTCTTCGGACTCAGACTCTTCCTCCAATGAGGTTGTCAGCAACAAAAAAACACCAATAAATACACCATTAACTTCTACGTTGGCCAATGGGAAAATAAACATGAGCTTTCAGTCCACAACCTGTGTTCAGGGTCCAGCTGCTCTGCCTCTAGACTCAAATACTGAGGAGGAAATCAACCTGGTCATCCACCGTCCTGTACAGCAGCTGGGTGGCGGTAGTGCAGGTGGGCTGTCACCATGGCAAAGCCATGGGAGGGGAAAAGCCAGGCATGGGCAGGGTCGAGGAGGGGCCTTCAGAGGGTGTGGCTTTGAGTTCAGCTACCGTGGAGACAAAGATCAGTCATACAGTGGTGACTCTCAGACCAATGTATCGGTGGTCCTTCAGGTGGGTCTCAGTCTCAGCACCATCCCATCCTCAGTCCAGTAACATCTTCATCTTCATCACATGTGTCTCTTTGTAGAATGGTGAACAGACTGCCCCTAAACGAGACTACAGCTCCATGCCGCTGCTAGCTGCCCCCCCACAGGTTGGACAGAATATTGCATTCAAGGTAAGTCAGGTCCAACTGCAGGATGTGTTATTTCTTTTTTTTTTATTAGATTGTTTCCTTGAAGGTCTAGTGTGTAACATTGAGGATATCTAATTTTTGAAAAAGTCCCCACCAAGATTTAACACATAGTTCACATCCTTCCTTTGGATAATTACTGCACTGATTCACATGTTCTTTAACCCTTTAACTGATGCAGTATCTTCTCATTTCTGAAACATCTATCAGTTTGATAAAGAGCATAAAGATTAGACTGTGTTTACATGGATAAAGGTCATGAGGTCTGATAAGTTCAGATTGACCCGGTTCCAGAGCTGGATGAAATGATTACCCATCATGCCTAGTACCTACAGTCCAAGCCTGTGGGGTCAGTGTTCTGATCTAGGGTTGGTTCTGTTGGTCAGGTCTGGTTTCAGTAGCATTATGTTTCCATAAAATTATGGAAATAAATGTTGTGACATTGTATTTGCTTATTGAAACAATGACACGGTGAATTCATGCTGTAATTGAAACTAAAGGGAATTCAATAATTTATTGGAATGAGGGACTTTGTTTTAAGCAGGCTATCTACTATGCTGTGAACAATTATGGTTTTATTAATCTGTACAATTAAAAGAAACTACTTTGTTCATTACAAACAGAGGAAGTGGGTCCATGTTGTCCATGTCATGTTAAGTAGCTCAGACCATACTTCCTCTTCTTCAACTTGTTTTGGGTTTTATAACAGGTGATATCCAGCATTGAAGAGACACTGCACGCTTAACTGTCTTTGTTTTTTAAGCATTGAAATAGACTGAAATTTTTATTGCTGTTCATAGTACTTTACTGTAGTATGTACAGCACTAAAAACAAAAGTTTCAGTGAAAAAAAAAAAACAAACAAACTGCATCTACAAACCAAAGTGGTCGTATTTAGTGTGACTTCCTTTTACACTTAACACGTCTTTAATCCTTTTGTTCAGACAATATGACATTTTTGGCATTCACTTTCTGATTTTTTTTACTCCAGGTTTCATTCAACACATGCCAGGTGTTTCTAACACTTTTTGCTGCTTCTTGTCATGGTGATAGAAAAATTCTGTGATATACACTGAGACAAAAGACAGAGAATCAGAAGGTTTTACTTGCAAGGAGTCAGATACATACAGCAAGATGCAGCATTTGACTGACTAACACCAGGAAGTCTAAGTTCTTATAAAAGAACATAGATAATACAATCATTGGTCCAAGTGTCCAAACATAATGATGTCGATCAAGTTCACCATTGGCTTAGGTTTCCAAAACACGGTGATGCATCAGTGACCGCGTTTACACTCCTTCCACCCACTCTATGGTTTGATCCTCCCCATGGGCAACAGGCCACTCTGCTCCCGAACTGTATGGGGAACAGGCAGATAGAGAAGAAATGGTAGACAAATCTTGGGTGGGATATGTCTAGACATCCTTACAGGATATGTCTTCACGACCCATCCATGACTCGTGCTCTGGATACCTGGTGTTTACAGAGAATAGAGTAATATAATATTATATTTCTCTAACTCATGGGGTCAGGGGTCACACTAAATACTGACTTTAACCTTTAGAACCCATTTATTTCTGTTTTTTGTGTGGCTGTGCACATATTTCCTGTATTTTCTTGTATCTGAAGAATAGAGACTAAGAAATAAATATGCATGCTCACTTCAATGCTGCAAAAACCACAAATCTAAAGGCCACCTAAAACATTTGCACAGTAGTGTGTGTCTTATGTTTTGTTTTCTAACTTTGTGTCCCTGTATGATTTCATAGCTGCTGGAGCTGACTGAGAACTACACACCTGAGGTTTCAGAATATAAAGTGAGTGCCCTGCTACTCTGTACAATCTGAGCCACACAACACACTGAATTCTTCATTTCATATCTCTGACCTACTGTGTTACTCTACATTTTTAGGAAGCAAAGATTGTAAGCTTTGACCCAACAACCAAACAAATTGAACTGGAAGTCCTGAACGCCTCTCACGGTACGGATCATTCCACTGTTGCTGTGTGAAAGTTGGTCTGTTTTTCCATCAGCTCCTATTAACAGTGAATCTGACACTTATTAATTCATCACAGTCACACATAATGTAACACACAGTCAGGGAATGGGACACTGTCTAATCTGCACTCATACTAGGGCATTCTTTTGCAGAATGGCGATACACAATATATATCTCA
The DNA here is from genome assembly GCA_037367295.1 of Apogon hyalosoma. Lineage (NCBI taxonomy): Eukaryota > Metazoa > Chordata > Actinopteri > Kurtiformes > Apogonidae > Apogon > Apogon hyalosoma. Next base: position 7,810,064 of record JAPQRP010000029.1, on the reverse strand, counting down.
ATATATTATTTTTCCGTAAAGTAATACCAAAAAGACGGTTGTAGGTCAAATTTACAGGTGCCAGCTGCCATATAGGCACTTTTTATTGATGCAAAGCAGCACAATGTCAACATGTACATAAAAAAACATAAAATAAATAAATAAATGAGTATAACTGAAATTGTTCCACAACAAAATATGTGGAAAATAATGTTCTTTTACAACATAACAAAATGTACATGGCTGTGCAGACTTGTTCATGTTTGGAAAACTGTGCATTTATACGGCCCTGTATATCTGTACTGTCAAGAGCATGCCAGGCCTGTAGATGGCAGTGTAGTGGGACGATCGAGTACCATTAACCAATTAGAATCCTGTACGAAACATTATTTCCACTACACACCTATGGAGATATAGTTTTCCTGGCTCCACGTCCGAGACGTGTAACCAATTCAATGCAATATAAATGGATGAACCAGTGACTTTATGTACAATCACAAACTGCTTTTCTGATGTGACAGAGGGGATGAAAAAGGGTTTGAACTCTGAGTCGAAGTATGACAATGTGGAAACACCTCATAAAAGCCTGATTTTAAATCAAGTAAATACATGAAGATCCTGTTAAGCAGATGTAGTGGACGCTAATTGGCTAAGATTCACTAGCACCAAACTTCCTTATTTTCTCATTTAATCTTCGTAACTTGACTTATCAGCTCCATCCTTTTCCTCTAAATGAATCATCACGTGAACGTGAGTATTTCCTTTGTCCATCCGAGAATCTCCGTTTTTGCGTTTCTCTCTATTTACACGCAAATGTGATTTGCCGAAATCTCCACTTTGGCCAGAGTTATTAGAAACTTTTGTCTACTGTGCACGTCCCTGTCGTTGTCGTGTAAATGATAAGCACAAACACAGACAAAAATCTGTTCACAAAATCCCTGGCTAGGTGTAAACGGCCCCTTACACTCTTCATACTGTACTTCATGTCACTGTTGCAAATGGTGAAACAGATTGGTCGGAGTTGTGAGAGGAAGGGGGCAGGGTGGGTTGTGCTCTGATACGGAGCGAGGCAGGGCACAATAAAGCCGAGTGAGAGGCAGACAAGGAGAGGAGTAATATGGGGGGGATTGGGGGGAGTGGCGCAAGGAGTATAATTTAAACCCAAAATAATTTATCTTGATATAAACGATATAGTCTCTTTGTATATCGTATATGAAAAAATCTCAATATATTTCAAAATCTCTAGATATCACCCAGCCCTAACTCAAACTATTTCACAAAGCAGGATTTTTACCCCGCCCCTTGAAGGGGAGGTGAGGGTATTTTTTTTGGTCTGTTTTTTTGTTTGTCTGTTTGTTTGTTTGTCTGTCAGCAACTTTACACACAAACTACTGGACCAATTTCCATGAAATTTTAAGGAAAGGTGCAAGGTGGTTCAGAATAGATCCCATAAAATTTTGGTGACTGTAGGTCAAAGGTCAAGGTCACCAAAAATGTGTTTTTGCAATGATAAGAGATGGGGCACATCAGGTAAAATGGTTGCGAGAGGCGGGGTTTGTTGTGCCTGGCACCACTTGTTATACTTTTAATGCTTGTTTTGATAATCGTTATCCCTCTTTTCATTTCTCAGTCCCTGTAGAGCCTGGAAAGTTTGACCTGGTTTATCAAAACCCTGATGGTTCAGAGAGAGTGGAGTACGCTGTGGCCAGAAGTTCCCGGGTAAGCCATATGAACATATTATATTATTGATTATTCATTATTAAAAAAATAAAAAATTAAAAACAATTCCCCAGAGCCAAGGTGACATTGTGATAATTAGTGATGGGTATCATTAATAATTTATTGATACTACTGCTTTTATTGGTACTGCTTTTCAATCCAGTACTTTAATGTTAATGTTAAATAATGTTTAATGTTATTGGTTCTTTTTTGAGTGCTTTGAAAAGTGCTCTAGAAATGCAATCCATTATTATTATTAGTATTATTATTTTATTAGGGTTAGAGTTACAGTTCAAATTGTGAGCAGAATTATTTGCTTTATTTTCTCTGTTCTAGCATAGGTCTAAAGAATATGAAGAATTAATATTTGTTAGTAGGAAAGTGCAACTGCATTATTTTCAGCTGATCATTGTCTTAGATTCTGATTTTGTAATGATACTTATGTGAAATTAAATTGAATTGTTTACTGTGAAAGAAAACAGCCTTTCATTCATCATTTTAAAGTTTAGTTGGTTAGTTTAGTTTATTTATTTAATTCATAATATAACAGAAAATCTGCTTTTACCTGTCAGCTAATGAATATCATGAATTCATGAATATCACAAATGAAAAGGAGCAAAGAGCAGAACAATCTTATATTTTCTGCCCATTTAAAAAAAAAAAAAGACAGTGTTTGTAGTAGTAAATCCAAACAGAATTGTGAAATCAACTTTTTAATACAATATCTGCGTTACTTCTGCAGTCTGCTGCAATTCATCATTTGCAAAAAAAAGGGAAAAATGTAAAGAATTAATTCTCTAATTTCTCATTTTCTTTAACCTTAACCTAACAGCCAAGCACTGTAGAAGGGAGAAAAAAAACTTACAATAACCATAAAACATCTAAAAACAAAAATAATAATAGTAACATTTTAGATCATTTTAAAGATGCAAACATATACATGAACTTACCAAGTTTTCACATATCAACACATAACTGAATGGGAAAAAAATAAATAAATTCAAACTGCTGTTCCCCATCGCTATATTTATTAACATTTAATATGTATGAAACCGAATGCAGGACTGTCAGTATTTTGACAATGTGTTGTTTTTCCTGCAGCCTCCTGATCTCTAAACCCTACTGCTCTGAAAAGATGACACTCTGATCATTTCACATTAAACATGAATAGACCCAAAGTTGAACAATCAGAGGGCAACAATCACTGTTAATTATTAACTCTTATTCAGATTCATGCTCCAGGCTGCTAACATAGTATTACATGACATAAAGAGAGCAGACAGGGGAACTATGAGGTACTCATCCAACTCTTCATTTCTCCACATGTACTTGACAGACTTGTCAGGTTTTGTGAAAGATCGCTCATGTTTCCATATGAATATTAAAACACCATCTGCCCAGGTACAAACCTCTCATTTCACTGAATGAGACAGAGAACAAAAGAGAAAGTGTCATTTCAGACATGACATGAGCCAGTGCAAATGATTCGTAGGAGTAGTACTACTTTGTGTGCTGATATTTTAAGCTTGTATAATTATAAATGTAATAACATGTCAGTATTTATTTTGTTGACACAGGTTACGGAGCGTTGGGACACCCTCCTCGAACCAAGACTCATCATTTAAAACGTACACAGCAGTTGCATCACTCTTACACAACTACATCACATGGACAGTGACTACAAAGTTGGAAAGATGAGCTGCAGCTTTACATTGTGTGGGTTGTATTTATAATGAATACTGAGATGCATTTTTTTTTAACATAAGTTGAATGGTTTCCAGTATGAAAAGATAATGATTTTATTTTTTGTACAGAGTTATGACTGTAATTCTATTCTGTAAAAATACCTTTTCTAATAAAATACTCAGCCCTTGGCTTTGACTATAAGGAAAGTGTCTTGTTACTGTGACACAGTTACAAGAAGAGGAATTCTTTAATTCATGCAGAGCTGAATTTAAGCTCAGTTTTATCTAAGGTCTTTGGTGGATCCTTATCCTGCCGGGAATCAACATAAAAATGTTGATTGTGAAGTTGTAGAAGGGTCGGTCTGAATTATGACATATTGGCCTTCTGCATCATAAGTTAGAGAAAGTACAAATTAATCCAGATTTTGACATAGTACATCAAAATTGTGAGTATAATACACATGACTTTCTTTTTCCCATGGTCCCAGTACATATGGATATAGAACAAAACCAACTTCCATCCATCTTCTGAACCCGCTTTATCCTCACCAGGGTCACGGGGGTCGCTGGAGCCTATCCCAGCCACTTAAAGGCGAAGGCGGGGTACACCCTGGACATGTCGCCAGTACATC
>JAPQRP010000029.1:7782591-7801646 GCA_037367295.1 Apogon hyalosoma | reverse complement strand
TACCATCTACTGATCTAAAATGTTTAATTCCTGCTGATTCACTAATCCTATCATTACATGTAAATAATTGGTGTAAAGTACAGTTTGTCATCTTTTCATGGTCATCAGATATGACCCATTTGGACGTTCAGAGCCTCTGTAGTGAGCGTGGAAACTGTCATCTTCTACAACATTGATTCACCTGTAAAACACTCGGTTGACACTTGGTTTATATTTAGGTAATGATAGATTTTTCTGTAAAAGTCAGTTTTTCTTCAGTTTTCTCTGTTTTGATATAATAATCTTTGAATTTACTCTGAGCTTTAATGAACATCTAAATGATCAGTAAATTGAATATAAGAAGATACCTGATTTACACTGAAAATCCAAAATCTAGAGGATTATATTATATTATAATAAATGCTGATAAATCACTTTGGAAAGACAAAAATATTTGGAAGTTGTGGCAAAAGTAGTTGTGTTGTTAAAAGAGATGCTCAAATGTTGATTAATTTCATAATCCAACTAATGGATGAAACATCATGGTCCTATTCCATTTAATATCAGATACACAGCATTTAATAAATTTGAAGATATAGGAATAATTAAGATTAAATTGTTATAAGGCTGTATTTGGCAGATGAACAAGTACAAAATATAGAGTTGGTTGGGTGAGTACTAATTCAGAGGTATAATGCGTGTGGCACAGATGACGTTATATGTGTTAGCCTTATGTGTATAGGTGGTGAAATAGGATGTCCACTGATGGAAAGTGATGCCACAGTCACTGGTGAAGGATGCGGCAAAACATAAAATCACACAAATAGATGCTAGACTGTTTATGTTGGTTGTGTGTCTTATGGTTCAGTGATTATATTTAAAAAAAAAAAAAAAAGTTTATCGTATTGGTTGTGGGAATGGTAACTTTTGTAGTACAGACTTAAACAATGGGATGGAGTCTTAAGAAATAATTACTGTACTTGGTCATATTGTGATTTTGATAATATTTTGATTAATTCTTCAGTTTCAGAAACAATTCATCCTGAACAGAACCACATTTGTGTTTATGTGCTATAGCTGTGAGACAGTACCCGTATTCAAAACAGACAATATGATGACATGCACGATGCACGAGTTCCTTCCGGATTTCACCGACTTGTCAACAAAAATGCAGGTTTCTTGTATTCTTTCACATTGTGGTTTATTTGCCTGTTTCACTTCTTTGTATTTGGCTTAAAATCCAGATCAAACCAGTCCGCTGACGTTTAGTATTTCCAACCACATATCAATATGGATTGCTTTTAACATTTGGTCTGTGTATTTGTAGTTATTTGTGACTGCTGCAGATGCTTACACTGCTCTTTTGTTTATTTGGAGGTTTCTTTAGAATGCATGTTTCAACTTTTGCTGTTGCCAGATCGGGTATGGATTTGTCACAGGAGCCCCTACAACAAAACTATTCAGAGGATAATGTTAACTCAGACAAGTATATAATTGAGAACCTGTGGCTGATGATGCAGGTTAAATATTGGATGAAGTCTAACAGCCCAAGTGGATTTTCCTTTAAGCTGTCATGGCGGCTGAGCACCCAGAACACATGACTAAAAATAACACATTCATACTCCTCATCTTCCTTCTCCTTCTCACAGCCCCCCCACCCCCCCAACTGTGTGTTCTCTGTCGCCATGGCGACAAGAGCTGCACAAGGAGCCTGTGAGGCGATTGGAGGCTTATAATTAATGAAATAATGCACCATCTACTGAAAACAGTCTATGAGATAGTCCTACACCAGGATTCTAGGATTCATGTGTCTGATGTAGTGTCCTCCGTTAAACATCAGGTCCTTTGATGATCAGTTCAGGGAGGATTTGTGCACTGTAGATGGTTACATGTATAAGAATAATTTTGTAAAATTTGCACTGTAGCCACTGGGGGAAAAACACTATACAGTGTCTCACAGTTCCAGCTTACATTGGATGTTAGTGGGTGGAAAATCCAACATTCATTCAATCCTACTTTACAAAGGATATGGTCAAAAGACAAAAGTACTGTATTTTTGTCGCCATCTGTTTAAGTTTAATCAATACCTGGAAGTAGGGATGGAACAGCTTTTCTACATAGTGTTTGTTTTTCTAGGTAGAGGTGGGGAATGATCCAGTACATGTCATTTTATCAAATAGTATCACAGTAGGGTACTTGTAAATTCAGCTTTGTCAATAGTTATTTATATAAGATAGATAGATGTAATGCAAATCTAACTGACAAGACATCGCTTGAGTTAAGAACAAACCACATACATAGTCAAACACATGTTATTTAGCAGCAAAACTATTGGTTGGATTCATACCAAATTGGGTTTATCAATTGCCAGTGACCCAGAATAGATGTGGTTACAGTTTGGGAAAAGTAGGTTAAGTAAGTTAAAAATTTTTATGACTTTTTTTCAATTTTTTTTTTTTTTTTTTTTACTTATAATGGGCAAAATTTCAAATGTCTATAAAAACATCAATTTTGTTTCTATTTACTTCAAACTTGGCACATATATAGAGGCAATTGATATGCTAACATCAGTACACGCATAGACATGATGACATCAGCTGGATTAATGCCAAAATAAGCTACAATATGTGCAAGGGGAGGGGTTTGTTGTGCCTGGAACCACTTGTTTATATAGTTTCTGATACTTAGTAAAAAGATGGAGTGTTGCTCTCTTTTGAGGCCTATATTAAAAGTCTATTACTGTATGATTCCTATGGTGTTGTTTAACTGCTCACCTAAATAACTGTAATCAGCCTAAGGCGTGGTGCTTGTAAAGTACCGTTCTCAACAGGACTCTAGTGGCAAGCGCCAGTAGGATAATGCTTATGATGACAAAATGGACTGGACTGTATCTGGAAAGGCCTAATGTTGAATTGGATTTGAACCTCAGCATTTAGTCTAAAATTAAATCATGCCATGAAACCCTTTATACAATTTCAGGTTTCATCTTTTAAAAATGTATGGTTTTATCTACAGTGATTGACAGGTCAGGTTTGGGCAATCACAGTTGAAGTTTCTGTTTATGGTACTGTTGTACTTGAGATCTGTCTTGGTCTCGAGACCGCTTTTTTAACGTCTTGGTCTCGTTTTGGTCTTGGGTACATTTTTACTCGGCCTTGTCTCAGTCTCAGACTATGCAGACTTGGGATTTTAAGACAAGACCAATCGAAACCATCGCTGCTGACTTATTTGCTCACGCCACTGATTAGAGTGGAAAGGAATCTATTTCAAAACAGCCAGTTATTGGTTGCTTGATTTGTTTCCCACAGTTTCCTCTGCAACGGTGGCATACATGCCGTAACACACCCCCATATAATCCCTGGACAGACCTGTCCATAGATGTGTTATAGCAGGGGTGGCAATCATACGCCCCATGGGCTGAAACCGGCCCACCAAAGGTTCTAGTATGGCTCACCGTAAGAATGTGGAAAGTACAAAAATTATACTACAGTTATTAAGAGTCAAAGGTGTCATACTTGTTTTAGTTCAGGTTCCACATTCAGCCCAATTGTGATCTCAAGTAAAATAATAGCATAATAACCTATAAATAATGACTGTAAATTTAAATCAGAATTTCATAGTAAAAAGTATCCGATCGGTATTGGTAAAACTAATCCTAAAAGAAATTGGATCAAAAACCAAAAAATCCAGATTGGGACATCACTAGCAGTGAGTAATAAAGTTTGGTTTCCAAAACCACAAAGAATACATCTGTAAAACGACATGCAAAATCAAACTGAACCAAAAACTGACAAAAAATAAGACGTATATATGTTCATAGGTTTGTTTTGGATGGTGAAGACATTTGAGTGTTTTGTCAGTGCATTTTATTCAGGCTTGGTATGTTCCCATTATTTTAATGCTGTAATTCTGTGAATGAAACAGCTGCTGTTTGGTTGATGGATGCTGGATTTTTGACACAGAAAAACAGACTAAGAATTGAGATTTCCCGCATAGTGGTGCTTTGAAAAAAGTGCAGAGTCTGTTTGTCGTCATTACTGTAACCGTAAATCAGTCTTAAAATAGAGAATTCGTACTTTGTTCACTCTTCTAATAATTTTTCAGTGTATGTACAGTCTTGGTCTTGTCTTGGTCTTAACCTGCCTTGGTCTTGGTCTTCACTTGGTCTCGAAAATGTCTTGGTCTTGGTGGTGCGGTCTTGACTACAACTGATGATTTTGGCCAAAAATAAAATCCTGATTTTTTTTTTTTCTCTTAAAAACTCTATTTTTGATTTCAATTTCTGGGTAAAACTTCAAAAGACAACAGTCTGCATGTCATTTTTGTGTGCAGCCCGCAATGCAATTTAAAATTGATTAATCGTGCAGCCCTACCTACTCAGTTCAGTGACACGAAGAAGATCATCAGATAAATATGTTACATTGACAGTCATTAAAAACTTTGAGGTGGCATTTGGTGGAGTGATTTTTATTTTGTTATGTAAAATTTAAGTTTTGTGCAACAGATAATTACGCTGACATATCAACAATGAGAAAAGATTTTTTTAAAAAAAGGTCAAAAGGTCAACAATAACTTAATCTAACTAAAAGAACAAAAGAAAATGGCTACTGCCAAAGAAAGTTTAACACCCGTCAGTACCGAGTGTGGCCTCCGTTAGAGTTAATGCAGGCGGTGAGCCGCTGGTGCATACTCCAGACTAGTCACTGTATGGTGTCCTGTGGTATCTCGATGGGGTTCGTGTCTGGAGAATAGGCAGGCCATGGCAAGACATTCACCACATGCGAAGAACAGCACACCAGCCTAGTGCTGATCGGTCCACTGATCAGTTGTCTAGCCCATATGCCTTACCACCTCGCTGTAGGTCAAACTGGCCTGTACCATTCCCAAGGCCCTGGGATGTTCTTTACGTGACATACATGGCATTTTGACACGCAGTGGAATAACACTGGTAGACTTTTTAGGCCCTATGTAAAGGCTTTCCAAGCCACTCCTCAAACTGTACAAATTCATATTGTTTAGTGCTCAAAATGCATTTGGTCCACTTCTCCAAAGAGGCCCCTAGATTTACAATGAATCATGACCGAGAGACAACTCCTCAACTTCTCAAGCAGTCACACACCAAGTGATCAAACAAAACAGATTGTATCAACCCATCTTCCCCACTTACCCAAATATACCAAATTTGGTGCTTCAGAGTTTTTAGTGACTTTCTGTGTACATGATGCTTGATGAAGTTTTCCATTTTACTCTCTCATTATCTCAGTCATGACCCCTCTTAGATGACACCAGTGATCCCTTCGCTCCTGCAGCTCCACCCTTTCCACCCAAATACATTCACCTCTGGTTCCAAAAAGCCAACTGAACGATGGCCAAAATGCAAACTACTGGCTTCAAATGCTACTGGGTGACATGACAGATTTTCTGTCCGCTGCTAAAGTATGCACCAGCAGATTAAATGTTGCTTACACTACTCCTTGTACACTCAGATTCATACTCCAAGCCCTCTGTCTCCAGGTATGAGGCATCACTAGGATAATGTTATCACTGGCAGCATTATCTATTGTAATAATGGTCAATATAAGTCATTAATAGAGACTTGTCTGTGCATGTCTGATTATAGAGTTTGCTGTTGAATGGATGATATGGTTAGTTAAGGAGCAGCTCATTTAAAATGTGTCTGTGTGGTAACGACTGAGCTGTGACAGTAGACACTGCTGTAGCACAAGTTTCACGGTTTACTCTGTTCTCCATGGGTCATTTTACCCAGATTTCTCTAGAGAACTTGCCATCCCAAAGCCTATTTTAGCATCAAAGTCACACACCTACTCTGAGTGTGTCAGGTCTACAGCATCCGGATGTCAAAGGAAGCGTTGACGTTGACTTTATGTCAAAAGTAGTTGATGAAGGGGCAGACATACGGCTTGTGTGATGGTAGGTTGGAGGGCATTGTCAGCACTGCTCAGTGTGCTGATGACATGGATGTCAAAGTGTTTTTTCTCATCTCACTGCTGAATCCTGAAATGAGCAGAAAATAAATGCTTAACTGCACATATGCACCACATGACTTGAGTTAATGTCATGAACATGAGGACCTCCTTTTGAAGACAGGATTGCAGCCATTAAACCCACCCTTAGCAGTAATGATAGAGGAAGCAAATGTACTGTATGTACTGTCAAAGGTTTTCACACTTAAAAAAACAGATGAAACTCATAATGATGTTATATTTCATTTAGACCTGTCATTATTCTTTGAAATCATCGTGATTAATTTACATAGTAATAATTTTCTCCATTCAGTTAATTATTTCAGTCATTAATTTCCCTCTTCTTGTTCTAAGTTGTTGCAATCACCTCTGATACCAGTATTGTAACAGCAGTCTTCTTCTGCTGTGGTTTAGTGGACAATTCACTGAGAACCTGTATTGTCAGTAATTTCTTTTCATATTTCAGTTACAGGCTTTGTGTGCAAATTTATTTATGTCATATCTGTACAATTTTTTTTTTTTATATGAAGCTTAGAAACCCTTTATTACACTGAAACTGTAGTAGTTAATCAGTATTGCAACTACTAGATAAATTACCAGTTAAATATAAAAATGAATACTTTACAGATGCGTCTGTAATATGTGGTTATTTGGTATATGAGCTGGCCAGTGACGGGACACAACAGAATCTGTTCTATAAGAAGCTGCATGTGTAGGAAACTACACTCTGTCTTCATATTTTATTTAATGAATGCTACTACAGTATATAACGGCAACTTTTCCCACAGATATGTCTTGTGTCATTTCATTCACACTAGAATCCATTGTCTCTTCTTTCCTCTGATCCCTATCTTTTCAAACCAATAACAAACCTTCAATTTGTTTGACAAACCAAAAGTATGTACATGCAAATGTGCATTTTGATTGTATGGTGATGTTCTGGACTTCCATCTGCCCATCCTCACCTCAGACTCAAACTCTGTACTGACTCATCAAATGCAGTGTGAGTTCCTTTCACTGTGAAGCAGGGGTGTCAAACTCATTTTAGTTGAAGGGCCACATGCAGCCCAATATAATCTCAAGTGGGCCAGACCAGTAAAATAATAACCTATGAATTAAAATCCAATTTTTTCTCTTTGGTTTAGTGTGAAAATTACATTTCATCATAAAAATATGAATAACCTGAACAACCATGTACAACCTGCAATATCAACAATATTATGTCTCAGCTTATTACAAATGCAGAAAACATTTAGTAACATGCATAATATTGTTAAATTGCACTTATTTTTCTCAAGAAATTTCAGGTTTCTCATTTGTTCAGGTTAATTTGTCAGGATAGTGTGTAATTATAAGTATTTTCATATTTATAATTTTACATTTTTCACATTAAACTTAGGAGAAAATTTGGAGTTGTCATTATTTATAGATTATTGTGCTATTATTTACTTGATATCACACTGAGCTGTATGTGGCCCCTGAACACTCTTGACTGTAAATATTTTCACTGTAATTTTTGTACTTTGCAAATTCATCCCGTGGGCCAGATTGAACTATTTGGCAGGCCACTTATGGCACACAGGCCTTATGTTTGACACCCCTGTCATTTATTTTTGTTCTTTTAGATCTTTGGTCATGTCATGTGGTGGCAAAATCTAATTGGTACACAAAACAAATGGAAAATAATGCCACCACTAATGACCCTTTTGTGTAGCTGAGTTTCTTGGCTGAAGGATGGAGTGAGCTGTACTTTGTTCGGATGATGCTTAAGACTTAATGAAGTAAATAATGAATGATTTATGATTTTGGGTATCTATCAGTAAACCTGAATGTGTCTGTTTCCTGTAGGTGAAGAAGTTAACTAGTTACCTAGATCCTAATGCTCATGGGAAAATCAACTTCAAAGACTTTTGCCACGGGGTGTTTGCTATCAAAGGTATGTAAAGTGTAAATGCATATGGAAAACTAGAGTGTCATATTAGAGATAGTAAAGCCAATATGTGGTGTATTTTTATCACTTCAGTTATTGTTGTATTTCTGTATTATGTAGATATTCTCTTATTCCTTAGCCTGTTTAGATACAGTGGTGTGAACAGAATGATAGTGCAGTTATCTGTGTGTTCCTCATCTGTTTGCATGTCTTGGTTTCTCTGATCGGTAGGCTGTGAGGAGATCCTGAAGATGGCGGTGGGTTCTCGTAGTCGAACCTCCAGCCAACCATCAGTTACTGACAATGGCTACGTTTACCAGGTAACATCTTTAACAAGAGTGAAGCTTTTTTACCACTGTACTTGGAATCTCAAAAGTGGATTAATACTCAAGAACATTTGGGCTGTGTTCTGGAAGGTTTATGGTTCAGATAACTCCATTTTTTGCAATGTTACACAGTAAAATCACATTGATCTAAAGCAAGCCCTGTGACAGTTGTATAAATGTATTGTTAACTGGGGTATACATTATATGTTATTTTGCAAAAAAAAAAAAAAAATCTACCAACCTAGCAATTATTAGTTTTCTTCTAAGGAGGCACAAATATCAAGTGAACATTACAACTGGTTCGTATCATCCTGAGTTTCACGTAAAAAAATAATTTTGTCAGCAGTACATTTTAGTTAAATTATTGGTTAATTCATTTTTATGTCTATCATTTCTAACATTTTTTTAGCATGTTCAGTATGATGTAGTCCATACCTCCCAATATCCCCACTAGAAATCAGCCTCCCGTAACTGATCAGTTGCCTAGCAACAAGAGAGCCAGCGAGTGAGAGAGAGTGAGATGGATGGAGGTGTGGCTTTATCCCAGCATTTCTAATCCTGAAGCATTGCTGTGTTTTGGAATTTGAATGCCACTGAGCCGTCATGCTTTAGGAATACAGCGGATTTCTGTTGTGCCTTTGGGCTAAAGGCGACTGTTGGGCCATGCTGAGGATGACATGTGGCATGTAGACTTAACTGGTAAGGTGTGTGGTTGTGTGTCACATGCAGATGTCAGTGAACTGGTCTGTCAGCTGTAAATAAAAAGGCTATTTATTGGATGTTGAGTGAAATTTGTAATTTATTTTATCTGCAAGTGGCATTTTGTTAAGGCAGTTACCTTATCACATACTAATACTTAGTTTTGCAGCTGCAGATTGAGCTATGTGAAGTTTGTGTTAAAGATCAAGCTGCACCCACACAGATGTTCAGATGTGTGTGACAGATGAAACCCTTCTGTACTACAGTTTATAATTTGGTGCTTTGAGATGTCTGCTTTATTAGATGGAGTTGAAATTGAAGGATGGTTCTCAAGAGAGATTTGAATTCATCCATTAATCCTCTGCATCATGACTGAGTGTATAATTTATGCATGCTTCTAGTAAAGCACAGCCTCCCCATCAAACCAGTATAAGTGGTCACACTCTGTAGACAACACATGCTGGGGGCTCATTGATAAACTTGTGTGTGTCGTCTGTAATGTCTCTGCCCTGCATTACTTAGCACAATGACCTGCACTGCTCATGGTTGTAACATTATAGTGGAAGCATAAAGTTAGACATCAGTTGTAAAGGCTTACTGCTTATGACATAAAGTAGTTTTGTAGCCTTAGTGTTTTCCTCTGTTCATGTGTCCACTCAGTAATTTGCCCTTAACTTAAATTACACTTGTCTTCTCTTTGTTCACACTCTTCCCTTTATATCAGACAAAAACATGTGTATAATTGATGAATAGAAGTCACAAGGCAGATCCGCAGAAGGCCTTTTACCATGTCTGCTTTGCATTTAGTCTAATTGTGTGTCTGAGTGACGACACACACACACCAAAGAGCAGAGGAGGAAAACATGTATTTTGACATTGAGACTAGAAATTGTGTTTGAAACAGGGTGTGTCTTGCAGTGGTAACTCTGTTGGGTGAAGCCAGACAGGTGCATGTATTATTAATAACACAGATCTGGGGCACACCAACCCCCCAGGAGACCCTCCCTGGGTCAAATACTAACATTGCTCTGGAGTCTTACTGTTGTTGAGTTTTATTGCAGATAAGGAGAATCTAAATGTCCTTTTCTTCCTTGAGTCTCTTTACCAACAGTGATCTGCTCAGTGTTCAAAGACTGTAGAATTCACACAGATTTTACTCCCATCCATTAAAAGAAGATCTTTACTGCTGAAAAGGGATTCATTGGATTTTTCTCTTTAATATTATAAGGTCCTATCTAGATGCAGAAAAAGCATTCCACCAGGTGTTTTGGAAATATCTACTTCAAACCTTAAGGAGATTTGGATTTGGAAAGAATTTTATTTCTTGGATTTGCATTTTGTACTCAGAACCTAGGACTGCAGTTAAGGTGAATGGATACCAATCACCATCTTTTACTCTTGAAAGAGGCACACACCAAGGATGCCCATTATCACCTGCACTTTTTGCCCTCTGCATTGAGCCATTTGCACAAATGATTAGGAGCAATAGAAATATGGCTGGCATAAGGGCAGCTGAGGAACAAAATGTCATTGTATGCAGATGATGTGCTTCTGTACTTATCAAACCCGTCACATTCTTTACCTACACTGATGGAAACTATTAAAACTTTTGGTTACTACTCTAGTTATAAGATCAATGTCAGCAAAACAGAGGCTAAGGATATTAACAGACTTATCTCGAAACAATTTAAGGACAATTGTGAATTCCAATGGCCAGCTGAAGGTATTAAATACCGTGGCATTGTAGTTACACCAACACAAGGTAAGCTATACAATGCAAACTATGATAAAATAATTAGCAAAATCAGGCAAGACCTAGCTAGATGGTTATCCCTTCCCTTATCCCCCCTAGGCCATATAGAATCAATTTGTATAAATGTTCTTCCAAGATTATTGTACCCATTCCAGACGCTTCCAATCCCTGTATCAAACTCAGTCTTTGATATGGTAGATCAGCTAATTTCCACAATTATATGACAGGAGAAGTGGCCTAGAGTTCAACTCAAAACTGCACAGCTTTCTAAGTTTAAAGGTGGACTTGCCCTCCCATGCCTATAATTATTCTTCTGGGCTGTGCAACTAAAACCCAGTGTTGCTTGGATTATAAATGACGTTTCCATCAGATGGTTAAATATAGAGTCATCATAGTGTGAATATGCACTGAAATAGTTGGTATTCTCAAATAGGCTTCTGAAATCCTGTAGGGTAAATGTATGGACTAGAAACACAGTTAAACTTTGGAGAGAAATACAGAAAAATCACAAATTAATTACTTTGTCTGCCTTGATTACAATTAAATACATTCCCAATTTCAGACCATTAGAACTGGATTCAGGATTTAAACATTTGGCTAGAAATGGTCTTGTCTACGTCCACTAACTACTTCAGTGAAATAACATCAAGTCATTTTCTCAGATGAAAGAGGAGCTTGATCTCACCATTACTGATTTCTTTAGATTTTTACAAATCAGACATTTGCTTGATAAGTATGAGGACACCAAGAAAGTTCTCTCTCCGTCAGCAATAGAACACTACTTCACTGGTGTTCAATGTGGTGTGTTTGGGACTAAGACAATTTTTCGTCTTTACAGTAGCCTTCAGAATATGGAAACATACAATACCTTTTAAATTAAATTAAAATGGGAAACAGAATTCCAGCATGACATTCTCCAGAAATTTGGGAAGAGATCTGCACTGAAGTTCATAAAGTGACCTGTTCCAATAGCTGGAGGGAATACAAATGGAAAATGATAGTTAGATATTTCAGGACTCCACACATAACAGGAAAATATGGAACATCAGTCACTAGTAGTTGCTGGAGGAAGTATGGAGAGACTGAATCCAATTTTGAAGACACCGTCTGGTCCTGCAATAAGCTTAAAAAAATATTGGGATGGTATCTACACAGCACTGTTTGACATATTCAGAATACACATACCTAAGGAGCCCTTGTTTGCTGTGCTAGGAGCTATCCCTGAGGGCTTTGAATGTAGAGATAATATATATCTACTCCAGATCCTTTTGGAGCAATTAAGGGTATCACTGTCAGTTGGTTGACACCAAATGTTCCAACATTCCAGTTGTGGAAAGACCACATATGGGAACTCCATAGAATGGAGGATATACGTAACTCATAATTTAAGGCTTCAGAAGGAGAAACTCCTAAAGAGATGATCCCCTGTGTTGCTCATAATAGTTTGAGTCAAAACAGCAAGCCCCCCCAATTGGTATGAATCTATGTGATGTGACACTTTCAGTTTGTTGTCTTTTGAGTGTCTACAGTGTAAGTCTTATGACTGTATGCTGAATGTCTCTGTCTCAAATAATAAGTTAAAAAAATATAGACATATTATAAGGTCTGACTTGGTGCTTCATAAATAAAACAGAATTGAATCAAAATAGAAATGGCTTATTTATTTGTAATAATGAACTGTTACATTTAAAATAGAACTGCCAATCACTATTATACTATTAAAATAAGTAGTACTTGAGTTTATTCAAGCAAGAGAGTGTTTCCCATTAATTACTGTAATGGTCATTTGTCCTGCAGTTTCATGATGAACTGAAAATATTTGTACACTACTCATAATAACACAAATTAACTGTAATGCTGTGTTTCCAGTGTTGTTTCAGCAAAGCATCTGAGTAATACCTGAATAACTGCACCATCTGCAGCTACCAAGAGATGAACACAATTTCAACATATTGTCATCATGACTTTGTTTCATTTGTGATAGAGGTGCATTGTACACAAACTTCTGGAAGTTAAAGTGGACTAATTTATTTATGTTGACATTAGTTTTTAATTTTTCTTTAATAGAATGGCAAAGCTAAGCTGGGTTCTCCCATCGTGTGTACGAGGTCCTACTGCAGCTCCTGCAGTGACGCTGCTGCTGATGGGGAGTGTGACATGGACAGTAGCACTGAAAATGGAAATGGCTCAGACTCCCTGAACCCAACACTGCAGCACAGGTCAGTAAGAATGGCTGAAACTGACTATTTCAACAGTTGACTAGTCATCTACTGTAATGACTAGTCAGATTATGAACTGCAAAAGAAAAAAAAAAACAAACGCCAACACTGGCTTTTATTTGTGTTTATTTCAGTGATAAAATGTATTTTCTTTCTTTTAACAAGAACATTTGGTGCACAACAATTAAAATACAAAACAAAGTTTGTTAGATAAATATTAAATTCAGTATTCGATAAATATTGCAGCAGGAATAAAGTACTTTTTCCCTTTAACAAAAGTGCATTTTGTGTCATTTTTTGACGATTCCAGTGTCTAACAAAGTTAGTTAAACAAACAACTAAACACTAAAGAGTTTCAATCAGCAATAAACTGAAAAAAAATTCTTGAACAAAAGTGCATGACGTAACTAATAACCTGTCGATGATTCCTTTGACTATTTGTCAACTAGTTGTTGCATCCGTATTCAGTAATAACAGCTTGACCACTGTGGGCAGGAATATATGATTTTTTTCTTTAAGCCAGTCAATATGGATAATTATCACAATAAAAAAAATCATTACAAGTTAAATCATCATTTTTTTTTTGTCTTAAGGTGTTGGGTTTAAATTATTTATAAAAGGCATAATGAGACAAAAACTATATTTATTGTAACAAATGAAAATGTTGTAAAATACACTACAAGACAAAATTGCTGTAAAAGAGCTGACAAGAAATTTTTTTTAAAAAATGCTAATTTGTTTTGCCATGAAATATTTCAGACATGTAAAAAAATCAAAATGGTTATGATGAAATCTTTGCTAACATTTAAATGTTGATGAGTAAAATTAAGTAAAACAAACAAAACACATGATGTTCTGTTTTAGCTGACGGTGTAAAACCATTCTTGATATAAAGTTCTATGTGAATCTAAATATTGCTGTTTGATTGGTCATCCCTCCCTCTGCTCTTTGTTGTTGAATTTTTGTCCTGCAGTCTTCCGACGGCCTCGACATCTGCTCCCGTCATCTCAGGGGAGGAGCAGTTTGAGGACTACGGTGAAGGGGAGGATGTGGACTTCACCCCCAGCAGCCCTTGTCCTGAAGAGGATGTCCGAACTAATGGCTTCTCAGACATGGGATCCTCCTTACCCTCAAGGTCAGTGATCACATCATTAGTCACACACTGGGTTTTTGGTTTTTTTTTATGTTGAGCAGTTTGCATTGAGGATGTTTTGATCACAGCTGGCCAGTGTTTACGCTGATGTCCAGTCAGTCTGAACTGGATGCCCGTATAGGTTATATGAAACTGGAGACACTGATTAAAAAGGGGACAGAGTACAAACTGGTGGAATATTGAGCTGCCTGTAGTTTTGAGATATGAAACAGAACAAATAGTAGATGATACTGAGGAAGATATTGAATTACAAAACTATAAATGCTCTCATTACAAAGTCAGACTCAGAAGTAGCTTATTTTTGCTTTGCTGACTTCAGCTCATTACTCATTAATTAAACTGAACAGCAAATACTATATTTTGTCTTGGGACTAAAGTTCATTTCAGAAACATGATAACCAACTCTTACTGCTGACTTAAAACTGCAGGAGCTGAAATCAGGAGGATAACACCAGAATATGATGATGCACACATACTCTCCTCTTTGTCCAAATCCATAGACTAAAACTAAAAATAGATGGTGTTTCACATCACACAGTAAAGCTGTTGAGACGTGTTTAAGCCTGAAAACAGAGTCCAGAGAAGGGGGTACGATTCTTGTTTCTTCTGTCATTTGAATTAAAATATGTCTCCAAAAAAGCTATTGGGCCCTGTGGCTTCATGGTCAGTGGATCACAAAACAAAGTCTGTTCCCAGATAAAAGCAGCCCTTTAAGCTGTGGTTTCCGTGGATTTGCAAGGTGCATACACATGGTAATACAGCTGTTTCCTGTCTGTCTTACTGAAAGGGCACATATATTGAGTGTAAAATAAAAGGATCTAAATTACAAAATGTTTTAATTACAATTTTGACACATCACTGTCCATTTTAAATGAATGGGATGTTAATGTAGCTTTTTTTAAAAAGTTGCATGAACATGCTTTTTCATGTTTTCTGAGTTGTGTTCACACTGTAAAAAAACTACAAAATCACTCAAATGAAGGAATTCAAATAAACATTTGATTTAAAGGTATATGCATGGGTGCTTTTGCCAGTATGTGAAATATTCTTAAAGGTTTTAACTAGCCCTGAATCTAACTTGAAATCTGCAGAAACCCTGTATACTATGTATGTTATTATAATTATATTTTTTTTTCTAAATTAAAAGAATGATAGAGAAACAAGTGTTTTGTTTTGTTTTTTTTTTCCCTACAGTGCAGGACAGACTCCTCAGAAGATGCGACAGTTGTATAACAGTGAGCTGCTGGACATTTACTGCTCTCAATGCTGCAAGAAAGTCAATCTACTCAATGACCTGGAGGCTCGGCTAAGAAACCTGAAGGCAAACAGGTAGAACACATGCACATGAAAACACTAGTGCAGACACATAGATGAGAGGAAATGGTGAGACTGAGGACCTGCTACATTAGCATCAGCCATACAGTATATAGAGTAGAAACACTCAGATTAGCTCACACACACAGAGGATCTACCCTAATCCAACATCGACTCAACATCAAAGGGTGAGCCTGTGTGGTTCCTATAGCAACTGCATCCCCATCTGGTCAGGGGGCTGTTTTTTTTTTTTTTTTTTTGAGACTGCTCCAATGCACCAACACTGATGCAATACCATGACTAGTATAAGAAGGAGAATCCTTTGAAATAATATGATAAAAGCTGTAATGCTCTTCTACTATTGATGTGTGTTTGATCTCATGTTTCAGCCCTAATAGAAAGATTTCCAGCACAGCCTTTGGTCGGTGAGTAACTTAATTCTTTTGAAGTAAAACCACTGCAGTGAATCACATTTGCATAGAAAGAACAAAATGTGTTAATTAGGAATCGCAGTGCAGGGCTGCACACAGTTTATAACATGTGATAAGTTAGAGTATGTGACCATCATGTCAAAGGGATGATTGTTGATGTGTGTTGTTGTCACTGCAGACAGCTGTTCCAGGCCAACCACAGCGCATTTGGGTCCAGTCAGGGCAGCAGCACAGAGGATCTGTTCACTGACAGCATCGACTCCTGTGACCTCGACATCACAGAGAAAGTACACAAGCACACAAAACAGCTCTCACTCTATAGTCCACATGACAACAAGCCTGATTTAGATTTGCTCTAATGACTATAGTAATTAGGAAGAGATGAATATAATCTGAAGTCACATCATCAGGTTTAGATAACCTTTCAAAACCAGAAGGGGTGCTCCTTTTGAGTCCAAAATGGCTCCTCATCTTTTACCTGAATAGTAGTTAAATGTATTTACTTAACATATGAAGGTCATTGAGGTGATAGTAGTAGTAGTAGTAGTAGTTTTATGTCGTATAGTGCTTTGGGATTATCAATATGCCATCACACTACTTGATTGTTCTGTTGTGGGTTTTTAGGGCGTTTTGTAAATACATTTAACACAGAGATGCTAAAATGCCACAGAGGACGGCAAGTTGAACACACTATTGTAAAAATTCCAGCCAGCCTTGGTCTGTGAGGGGAAACCCTGACAAATACATTCACACCTAGTTTATCTCCTCAGGTTAGTTTTCTGGAGAAGAAGGTGACAGAGTTGGAAAGTGACAGTCTGGCCAACGGTGATCTCAAGTCTAAACTCAAACAGGAGAACACACAACTTGTCCACAGGTACAACAACACACTCATCCACCACACCAGCCATTTACAACACATACCCCAATATGCCACTGTTATCCCAAATATGACAGTATTCTCAATTTGATACAGGTCAGAGTTCGGGATTTTTCCAAATGGTACATTTTCCAATTAAGTTTGAAGTCTGTTATTATTCAGGTTTTTAAATCGTCCTTTGAATATATACACACGTGTGTGTATAGGGGGTTTAGCACGGGTTAAGACACACAGTTCTCCTTTATACTCAGCTGGAGTAAAGATCCTTCATGGGATGGAATGGAATGGAATGGAATGGAATGGAATGGAATGGATTGGAATGGATTGGAATAGAATAGAATAGAATAGAATAGAATAGAATAGAATAGAATAGAATAGAATAGAATAGAATAGAATAGAATAGGTCTTTATTGTCACTGTTACAGGAACAATAAAATCTGTTTAGCAGCAGATCCTTAAAGTGAAAAGATGGACATCCAAATAAAAAGCCCATATTTCTGGTAATTTGTGGCCACTTCCAAACCCTTTTCCCATCCTTTCATTCAGTCTGGTCAGCCTGTGTGTGTGTATTTTCACCACAGGGTGCATGAGCTGGAGGAGCAGGTGAAGGATGCAGAGACGAGGGCAGATCAAAGTCTGGAGGAGGAGTCCAAGAGGCACCGTGAGGCTTACACCAAGATGGAAAGAGACAGAAACACAGAGATAGAACTGCTCTGTAACAGGTGAATCATCCATATTTCTAGCTCTGTGGTCACAAAGTATTATAGATGATGATGCTTCTGCAAAGAGAAGTAACACCGGAGACTCTTCAGTTCTGAGAATTCCAAGCATCTCTCCACATTCAGTTGATGCGCTCTGGCTATGTATTGTGATAGTAGCGTGTCACTGTTTGACTTGGAATGTACACTTCCTGGATAGTCTAACTAAACAAATACTCCAGATCCTTCCATTGCATAATTACTGCAGTGATTAATATTTTTCAGCTGCAACAAGTTCTTTAACCATAACTGATGCTGTTAGTAACTTTACATTTGTGAGACAACTGTGATAGAGAGAATAAAGATTGGACAATGTCAGGATCCATCAGGCTTGTGAGGATTAGGAGTGTGACATTATTTCCACACAGACTGGCCACCAGAGTCCAGACCTGAACTACACTGAGAGTCTTTGGGATATGATGGAGAACACTTTAAACACTGGTCATCTCTCCCATCATCAATACACAATCCTGGTGAAAAATGCAGCTCTGGATGGATATAAATGGAGTGACATTTATTGTGACATTGTATAAGCACTGTGGCATAAACAATACCACAGTGAAAGTGTCCAGTAATCAAAGCTAAAGGTTATTCAGGGAAATATTAGGACTTTTTTTGGCCAGGATGTGTAATTTACTGTTGCACTTTAGAAAGGATTACCATTATGGCTATAAAATAACAACAAATGAAAACCTTCAGATCATCTCCTGATGTCTTTGCTGCAGAACTAATACAGTACTACAGTATTTTGAATTTCCCCCTTGGGGGATGAATACATCTTATCTTATCTTATCTTATCTTATCTTATCTTATCTTATCTTATCTTATCTTATCTTATCTTATCTTATCTTGTCTTGTCTTGTCTTGTCTTGTCTTGTCTTGTCTTGTCTTGTCTTAAATAATGAGCTTAAAGAGTGAAATATCAGTGATATAGGTCACTTTATTTTCACACAGGTCCAAACAGGTCTACTCATGATTTGCCTGTTTTCATCTATCATTTCAAAGCAGTTTTATATGTGATAGTGGCTACTTTATCATTGAACTTCAATATACATGTTCAGACAAGTCAGTTATTTTTGCTCACATTTAAGCATTTTATTTGCATCACATTCTTAACCTGTTGCCTAATTGCAGTATATATTATTAAATACTGATTATATTATATGCCTTCCACAAACTGTAGGTCTGTAAGTTCACCTTTCTTTGGATAGATAGACTGGAAATAGTGCTTTTTGCTACAGCTGAATTTTTTTTTTAACTTCAGAAAAAATATTAAAAAATAGATAAATAAAAAAATTCAAATATTTCATCCCTGTCCCCAAACTGTCATTGGCCCTTGAATAATCTTCTACGTTGTATTAAACGTGTGTGTGTGTTTTGTGTAAACAGGATACAGCAGCTGGAGGATGAGAATGGAGATATGAAGTTAAATGTATGCAGACTCAAGTCTCAGACGGAGAAACTGGATCAGGTAAGTGTGATTCAGTCTCTACTCTCTCTACATTCTTTATGGGCGGCCATGGCTCAGGTGGTAGAGTGGGTTGTCCAATAACCAAAGGGTTGGCGGTTCGAATCCCACTCTGTCCCAGTCATGTGCTGTTGTGTCCTTGGGCAAGACACTTCACCCTACTT
>JAPQRP010000029.1:7769950-7782491 GCA_037367295.1 Apogon hyalosoma | reverse complement strand
GAGCGAATGAATAATGGATCCACTGTATGC
Source organism: Apogon hyalosoma (assembly GCA_037367295.1). Classification (NCBI taxonomy): domain Eukaryota; kingdom Metazoa; phylum Chordata; class Actinopteri; order Kurtiformes; family Apogonidae; genus Apogon; species Apogon hyalosoma. The sequence goes on along the minus strand of JAPQRP010000029.1, from coordinate 7,782,461 downwards.
GCTTTGAGTATGCGTTCATAGAAAAGCGCAATATAAATCTAATCCATCATTATTATTATTACCGGTACTCTCATCCTCAGGTGTTCAGGTATTAAAAGTGTTCTCATAGACTCTAAACACTGCTTCCTGACACCTTTGGCTTCTTGTTCTGTTTTCCTACAGGAGAAACAGAAGATGACGGACAAACTGGAGGACACAAGTCTGAGGCTCAAAGATGAGATGGACTTGTATAGGAAGATCATGGACAAACTGTGGCAAAACCGCCATGAGTTTCAGAAAGAAAAAGAGGCCATGCAGGAGGTTGGAAATAAACCTGGATCTGGACTAAAGTGAATCAGATCTGTGAGTAGAACTACTAAAAATGTTTAATGTGTTGTGTGCAGCTGATCGATGACCTGCGCCGGGAGCTGGAGCATCTGCAGTTGTTTAAGCTGGAGATGGAGCATCCAGGGCAAGGCAAGAGCCTGTCCGAGTACAACGCCAGGACCAGAGAGATCGAAATGGAGCACGAAGTCAAGAGGCTGAAGCAGGTCTACACACATTCATACTCAGAAACATGAGGCATTATGAGACACCCATGAAGCGTCTTCCGTAGCCTCATATATACTCGCTTGATATGATAAGCTTAACTGTTGTGAAAATGTGTTTTGTTCAGGAGAACTATAAGCTGCGGGATCAGAATGATGACCTGAACGCTCAGATCCTCAGTCTGAGTCTGTACGAGGCCAAGAACCTGTTTTCATGCCACACCAAGGCCCAGTGCCTGGCAGCTGAGATCGATAACGCCTCCAGAGACGAGGTGAGTCTGCTGATAGTGGATGTCTGATATCGGGTGTGACGTGACTGTCCTTCTAATGACCATCTCTGTCCATCTGTCTCAGCTGGTTGATGCTCTGAAGGAGCAGGAGGAGATCAACCTGCGTCTGAGGCAGTACATGGACAAGATCATCCTGGCCATTCTGGACCATAACCCGTCCATCCTGGAGATTAAGAATTAAACACCACACACAACGCTGTATCACTGCTTAAATATGTAGTTCCACGGTACAGTCTCGCATACATGTCTGTAAACTGTACGTCACCACAGCAGCAGATGTTCATCCTGTCCCCACTAGAACCAAAGCCAGGCTGTCAGTCACTGTCACATCACATACAATCACTGCTTGATCACTCACTGAAATATAGACAGAGGAAGAGTTGGGATTGCACTTGATCTTAGTAGACACACTACCTGAACCAATGAGCTGAGCTCTACAGGTTATCACTGGCTGTCAGTCACAGGGTTCAATTCCATGTGAACAGAAACAGTGACCAGTGTAAAGGACCATGCTGCTGATTCTGTGTTTTCTGTGAACCACTGCCAAAGCAGGTTTTCCACTTTTCTTGTGTTTGGTATTACAGTGAAGTATTGTTTACTTTCATTCTGTATTGGAAGGATACATAGAAACCAGAGATGCAGTATAGTCCAGAAGTCTTAAGTGTACTAAGCTAATGCTATGGCTAACTTACAAACATAGATTATACTGCTAACGCTGTCTGTTAATTTCAACTAATTGATGTGTATTTGATAACAGTAAGATCAACTTCAGGTCATGTATAAACAATAATTAGCACTTGCTGGCTTAAATATCAGACTCACTGACAAACAAAATAATCTGTCTCAGTAGGATTGCTGTTAAGTGATGTTGCATAATGGCCTCTTGTTTTGTTTTTTTTTTTTTTTTCTGTAAGCACTGTGGGTATTAAATGTATGTAGTAAAGATAGCTAGAGTTAAATGAAGTTCTCTATAAGCAAAGATTAATGAAAGCCAGGAAGACAAGAAAGACAGGGCAGGCAGACATAATTCATTATTGAATAAATGTGAACCTTAGCTAACATACTTATACCAACAGCAGGGGTATTGTAATAAAGTACTATTAAACTTCATGAAACAGTTACATGACAGAATGAAAGCCCGCACAACAAACAAGACTTCATCTCAGTCCCAGACATTGCTGATTGAGTTAACATTGTACTTATCACACAGATATGAGATTGATATAACTGGAAAAGAAAGCAAACTTATTCCAAACATGTTGAACCCAGTATTTTCAGAATCCAACAAAAGGTTTGTACAACTCTAGAAGGTGATAGAAGGAATTGGAAGATGTCTGCAACGTGGGCCTTTTTGGTGACATACTCCACCTCTGACAGCTGATTGTTTCTATCCCTTTAAATTGGCTGTCTGAACTCTTCTGAATGTCAGCATGATTAATATATGACACTATCTGCACTGAGTGATCTGTAAAATTAGTCGACGTGTTAATACTTAATGCTCAATATGCCTTTAAAGGACAGTTGAGCGCAGTGTCAAAGCCTTCAATCACTAAGGATTTCTTATGACTAATGATTCAAGGTGCCAAATTATGTGCCAACATTTATATCTGAGTAGTTTACGGTTTACATACATCGTAAAAATGTAGGCTAGGAATGTAAAGCAAGGCATGCATGATGCAGAAAAATTTGTCACTATAAAATGTCAACAAAGGAGCACTTTAAATGCTGGGGGGTGGGGGGCTGAAAAAGGAAAATTAAATGATGATGGGATGCTAGGGGTAGTGATTTCACTGTGTTTATGGTCCACATCAGTAGAGGTTCTATGCTTTCAAAGCTTTACAGTAAAAAGGTATTTGTGATTTGTGTAGTAGCAGGTTTGAAATAAACATGAATGAATGAATTTATTCACAGATTATTATTATGATTATATCAAGCTCATCATTGGTTTTAGCACGCAAAACACAACTACGATGACACCAATGCAGTGAATGTTTTCTGACAGATGTCCTGAAGTGTAGATCGAGTAGATTCAGTCCACTGGTTCTGTGGTTTCACTGTTACAAGTCTGAAACTGAGGAAATAATTTCAACCTACCTTTAATGTAAATTTGTATTACTTCACCTAATTGAACTAAAATATTTCTATAAAATATTTTTGCACATGGTATAACTTAGATAATCCAGTCACCACACCTCAGGTGTGTGACAGTAAGAGGAGCTGTAGTGAGCACTACATTATCTATTTATGAACATTAGATTTGCTTCATTGCACATTATTCAGTTATGTGTATATTTATTTGATCTTTCACATTCTTTCACAGTTTTTGTGCAATTGTAAAGTGAAAAATATTTAGGAAGTCATGTATCATGATTTTGTCTGTTGTTGCACTGGGCTTCATTCATGTATCTTTTTTTTTTAACTTTGTAACACAGCATCTGTGATTTCATACATTGTAAATGTTGTAAAAAATGTAGCTCCTATTTATGTGCAAGTTGTTCCACTTCAGTATGTTTTTAGAGGTTTGACACACACCAAAATGTGTTGTAGATGACAATGTAAGCTCATAATATAGCACACTTCGTGCCATAACCAAAGTGGAATTATGATATTAAACATGGTCAAAAAAATAAATAAATACAGTCACAACTTACATGTTTTCGTGTTTCTTTTATTCATGTGTGGAAAAAAAAACAATAATTAAGTATATTGTACATGGATGTCTACGATAAAATCAATTTGTGTTGGCCCCGGTGGGGTGGTATCCTATTAGTGGTGAAGTTACACTCATTCTGTTGATCCAGTTCCCATATGTTTGTCCAGCACAGTGAGAAATATTATATATACAGTACAGTACAGAAACCAAAATTATTTGTCAGCTCTGGAATCAGGAAGACTTGTGTTTATTTAAATATCCAAGTGTCATTGTATTGATACTAAGAGACTCCTTTTCTCCCAGTATCTGAGCTAATGTACTGACTAACACAGATATTTCATTTAATGGAATGAGATAAAATCCAGGGCCATCTAATCCACTTAAAGCCCAAAGATTTTTCCTTTATCAGTCCTCTGTAGATTACACTGTAATGGATATCAAATGTTAAAAGGATCTTTACATGCTCCACAAGCAGATACACAGAATATGGAAATGTGTTCATTTCAATGTTCAGAAACTGCAACAAAATAAGAACAAAATGAATAAATATACATATATGGTATACACTTGTTTAAGACAGCAGTTTAAGCTTAGGAAGGTGGTATTTATTTATTTATTTATTGGCACAATTGGGTAAAAAGAACATCCTTAACCTTTTAGTATATTATAAGTCAAGGGTTAGAGGGAGGTAAAAGGAACAGAGTCAGTGTCCAGTTACTGTCAAGAACCTGTCCATGTCGCTATGTCTCCTACCGCTGGCATTTGAGTTTCACTTATTCTTAATGGAATTAAACAGCTTTGTATTGTTTATATAAAGGTAGAAGTATCTGCATATTTGGATATTACTTTTTTCCCTTTATGTCTGCCCACTGGGAATATAGTTGTTGAGTAATAAATGAATCACAAAAGAGCAAAAGATTCCCAGTGTTTGTTGATGTTCACTGAAAATGTTTGTTTTATTGTTCATTTTCTGATTAATTGATTTGTTACCTGTGATAACATGTTTTGTCTCAAACACAGGGTGGCTCTTCATCAGTTTATATCTGACACAGAGTCACTGAGAAATTAATGAACTCAAACCCAAAGGCAGCATAGAGTGGTTCAGTGAATGTGGTGTGGAAAGTGTGGAGGTGGATGAGTGCATCGGAGGAGACTCTGTAAAAAGACAGGGTTCCAGCTAAACAGTCCAGGTACACCCCCACTCTACCACAGTCCAATGCCGAGGGGGTGCGAAGGACCGTTCTTGTGTTTTTGTGACAGGCGGTAAATTTATCATCACAGCACATCAGACTCCATGACTTGTCATTCTGTCCGATCCAGCAGTCATCATCCTGCCCTTTCCTTTTGATGCCCTTGTACGTCACCCCTATGTTCACCCATCCTTTACCCTCCACCTCCCAGTAACAACGTCCAGTCAGACCTTCTTTACACAGGACCTGCTTCCAGTGGTTAAACCTCTCTGGGTGATTGGGATAAGGCAGCTCCTCTTTTGTCTCCTTCACTGTTCTGTTGTCCTCAGACAGAGCTAGGCTTCGGTTCACTGTGTTCGGATCCAGTGTTAGATCGCATGCATCTGGTGGACAAAGTAGGACAACATATTTTCTTGCTCCATAACAACATATAATAATGAGTTCAACTAAGATCTTTGCAGAAAACTGTGATGTTATGAACAGAATATTTCATGTCTATATTACTATGGAATATAAAAGCACACTTACACTTTTTGGGACCTGACTTTAACCTCTTCACTCCGCTGTGGTCCATACTGAGGTTAAGAGATGCAAGTCAAATTAGCATTTCATATTAATAGAGTTTGTACAGGAATTTATAAAGGATATGAAATGAATACAATATATCTAAATACTTATCCATCACCCTAGAGAATTAGCTTGAAGAAGCTGGTTATTACTGTCACATTAGCCATAGCCACATGGACTCGTATTTTTTGATGAACCATTTACAGCCTGAATTCTATAGTCCTTGAATGCCAAACATTACAACCTGCTATGAGACAACTGAGCTTTAATGAAAGGAGATTGCACCTTCTGTACTAAAGACAGCTTTAGATACTTGATTCAGAGGAAGAAACCACAACACTCAGAAGGACTGATTGTCCAAGATTATTGTGACCCGTAAGTTAATCATGGATTTGACTAAATTACCTTAAGCACGTTTTGAGCGTTGATGATGTTCATGATCTATTTGCTAGTTGTTTAAACTAAAGACTGTGGTTGTGGTTGAGTTTGGGACAGCTAGGGTATGTGTCAGACAGGCCAGGTTTACACAGATGCAGCTGGTATTCATTCACAAGTGGCACAGTGAAATTTATTTTGGTGTCCTTGCAAGGTTACTGGCTGTTTGACCACTGTTTGCTTGGAAACGGTAAAGTACTGGGATAAGTGATGTAGCTGATAGACCACCTTGCCAAGAAGTTGGTTTGATACTGAGCTGTACATACCTTTTTCAAAGGCAGACCTATAGAAATCTACAGAGACCTATGGTCACCAAAGGTCTTGGAGATCCTTCTAAAGTTCAAGAGGAAGTCCCAAGTAAAAGGTTCCCTTGGCACGTGAAAAGCAACGCAATCCTCTATGCAACAACTCTTTCCATACCTGAGGGAGGCCAGTTTCAACCGTGGGTCTTCCAGGGCGTCACCTAGAAGCCTCCTGCCCAGTTCTCCCAGATGATTGTAGCTCAGGTCCAGCTCTTTCAGATGGAAAGGATTGGCGATCAGTGCAGACACAAGAGCTGCACAGCCTTCCTCTGTCACCAGACATCCTGACAACCTACCAATATACACAAAATAACACAAATTACACATCAACGTTTGTACACCAATAGACTGTATTTTACTTCATAACCTGGTAAAGTCCATGAACCTAAATACATTTGAAAGGCTTGGGATACTTGAACATTTCTCATCCAAAAAAAAATGTTTCTGTACATTATGTGTTAAAGGGGTAAACTTGTGGCATGGTTGTCACAAGGATTTGAAGACATGTTATCCATTTTACACATTTCCAATTTTTAAAAAGATAGTGAAACAGTAGAAAAGTGTTGGATCACAATCTATGTTTGCTGTCCAAAATGCTTTGCAAACTATTTAAAATGTATTGCTTTTGCCTCAGGGTTGCCTTACCCAAAAAGCTGCTTGCTTTAATATTTTAAGTACAAACAGTATGTATAATAAACTACAGCTTCAGACTAGATGATTTCAGTCAATATTCTTTTGTTTTACATGTAATTTAGTGTCTTGTTCTGGTAAATTCTGGGAACAATGAAATAGAGACTGAAAAAAAGTAACTGAACTAAAAAGGTTCAAAGATACAGACCTTAGAGTTTCCAGTTTACAGTGTGGTCTACTCAGTCCAGCAGAGAGTAGTTTTACTCCAGAGTCCCTCAGATCATTGTTACTCAAGTCAAGTTCTCTGAGGCTGGAAGACTGGGAGCTGAGGAGTGATGCCAGGGCTTCACAACTTCTATTTGACAAGTTACAGCCACTCAACCTGAAAAGAATCAGTGAATGTATCAGTTATTTTATCCTTGAAATACATTTGGGGTTAAAAATACTGTATCTAATGTTTCTAGCTGTCAGTATTCCTACTTGGATGTTGTGGAGAGGCGGATCACTGGCAGCAGCCTCATGAGACCTTCCTCTGAAGATGAGAACTTCTTCAAGTCAAACACATCTAGGTGTTTTTCTGATGTTAATAAGATGAAGACCAGGGCTGACCACTGAGCAGGACTCAGATTGTCTGTTGAGAGACTTCCTGAACTCAGGTACTTTTGGATCTCCTCCACCAGAGAATGGTCATTCAGTTCATTCAGACAGTGGAACAGATTGATGCACCGTTCTGGAGAAGGATTCTCCCTGATCCTTTTCTTGATGTGCTGCACTATCTGCTGATTAGTGTATAGGACGTGCCTTGTCTCTTCTAACAGACCTCCCAGAAGAGTTTGATTGGTCTTCAGTGAAAAGCCCAGGAGGAAGCGGAGGAAGAGGTCCAGGTGGCCATTGGGACTCTGCAAGGCATTGTCCACAGCAGTCTGGAAAACCAATGATTCAGAAGAACTGAGTGTAATTAGTTTTATCCACCAACTGGATCTGGATTGGGGTTCTGACAGGAGGTTGACTCCAGTATTGAAGAATGTCACAAAGACATACAGAGCAGCCAGAAACTCCTGGAAGCTCAGGTGGACAAAGGAGAACACCTTGTTCTGATACAACCCACGTTCCTCTTTGAAGATCTGCGTCAACACTCCTGAATATACTGAAGCTGATCTGATATCGATGCCACATGCAATCATATCTGACTCGTAAAAGATAGGGTTGCCTTTCTGCAGCTGCTCATATGCCAGTTTACCCAGAGACATAATCATCTTACGGTTGTTTTCATTCCAGGGAGAATCTGTCTTAGCTCCTCCAAGATACTTGACCTTCCCTTGTATGGACTGCACTACAAGGAAGTGGATGTACATCTCTGTCAGAGTTTTGGGTAACATGCCTTTATCATTTGTTTTCACCATATCCTCTAGAACTGTAGCAGTGATCCAGCAGAAGACTGGGATGTGGCACATGATGTGGAGGCTTTGTGATGTCTTGATATGGGACATGATTGTGCCATCAACCTCTTCAGCTTGAAATCTCTTCTTGAAGTATTGCTTCTTTTGGTTGTCATTGAACCCTCTCACTTCAGTCACAACGTTGATGCATTCAGGAGGGATCTGGTTGGCTGCTGCCGGTCGTGTGGTTATCCAGAGCTTAGCAGATGGAAGCAGATTCCCCTTGATGAGGTTGGTCAGCAGCACATCCACTGAGCTCGGCTTTGTCACATCAGACAAGCTCTCATTGTTGTCAAAGTCCAGAGGTAGTCGACACTCATCCAGACCGTCAAAGATGAACACAACCTCAAACTTATCAAAGCTGACAAGTTCTGCCTCTTTGGTCTCAGCAAAGTAGAGATGAAGAAGTTCAACTAAACTGTACTCTTTTTCACTCAGCAAATTGAGCTCTCTGAAGCTGAATGGAAAGGCGAACTGTATATTGTGGTTGGTTTTGTCTTCAGCCCAGTCCAAGGTGAATTTATGTGCTAGGACTGTTTTCCCAATGCCAGCCACACCCTTTGTTAGTATTGTTCTGACTGGTTGATGTTGTTTGCCTGGTAATGTTTGGAATATGTCTTCACATTTGATGATAGTCTCTGGTGTGGATGATTTTCTGAACATTGTTTCAACCTGTCTGATCTCATGTTCATCATTGACCTCTCCTCTCCCTCCTTCTGTTATGTAGAGCTCTGTATAGACGTCATTCAACTGTGTGGCGTTTCCGGCTTTTGCAATACCCTCAAACAGACAGTGAAACTTCTCTTTCAGGTGAGTTTTGAGCTTCCTTTGGCACATGGGAACAACAGTTTCTGAAAGACCAATCACACAACAGATAATAACTAACCATCAACATCACTGGTACCATGTGCCCAGTTTATCCATCAAGTTCAGGTTTTGTAATTCTGTTCTATTTCTCATTTTCATTAATTTCTGAGACACAGCAATTGCAATAGTTCAATTAGATTAATGGCCTAACAGGCGATCAGAGAATGCAGAATGCAATGAGTGAACCACCCTATTCCCTAAATTCCTTCCTTTATGCACTGGTCCATCTTTAGCACGAGATTATTACATGTTACACCAGGAAACTGAACCCCCATCAAATGCTTAGTAATGTTTCCCCACATTATGAGCAAGCTTTATTAACTGTGTCATCCTAAGCTAGTTGGCAAAGATGTGACCCTCCTTGATGGAATGGAAGTTATCATTGTACCAAAATGACTAGAAAATGACTACACAAAATATTTTTCATGTGTCCATCCAATCCAACCACAACATAAGACATCTGAGCTCTTTAAAAGTCTGATTGCCAAGGGTTTTACTCCACAAATGTTAAATGTAGTCATTTTTAAAAGCATGTAAACAAATGACTTATGTTTTTATTTATTTATTTATTTTAACACTGTTCAGTTTGACCTCAGATTCACACATTTCTTTGTATCTGCACTAATATGGTGAGCAAACATCATATGAAAACATCATATAATTTGTAATTTTTGCATTTAGCCTTCAGCAGCTATTGTGGTTGATTAATTTCCTAGTAATGCCAATGATGTTCATGGGTCAGTTTGACCTATTGCATGTTTACTAATCTAAAAGTTGACAGAAAAAAAAAGAAAAAACCCCACTGTTTGTACCCCACTGCTAACCCCATTACTAACAGTTCAGTCCATATTTAGTGCAGTAGTGTTATTCAGCTGTAACAGGCCATGGTCCCATTAGGATGATTCACTTGTTTGAGAATAAGAATAAAGTATTTCAGGTTAAATTTACTGCATAGTCCAAACCCAGCTTTCTCACCTGATGGATTTTTAAAAGTGGGTTGTGAATTTGTTCTGAGCAAGTCATGAAGTGCGTGGTTTATAAAAAATATATTTTCAATCCTGTTCCAGTGTCAGATGTGTGTCAAAGTGATGTAGTTGTCTGACCATTGCCCCTGGTAATAACAGTATGTGATTGACAGGTGACAGACTAAGTTTATATTGACATTTATAGAAACAACATTACAAGGTAATGATGAACCCGATTATGTTAAGCATGAAGTTATACACTGAGGATAAGAATTAAGTCAGACCCCAGGACAGAGATCAGGAAACCATCCAAGGTGAATTAAAACATGGGTGTTGAGCTTTGTTGTAGGCCTTGTTTACTGTCTCCATAAGCACAGTTTTGATGTTAATTTTATTCATATTCATGGAAATCAGCAGCAGCCAAATGCACTGTTGAGGATAATGCTTTGAATGCAGAGATGTGAGAGATATGTGGATATTTTGGTTTAAAAAAAATACCTACTAATGGTGATGTTTATGTATTTTCTGGGCTATTTTTGGAAAAATAGATTTTCTTCATTTGAATTATATAAAATGTGAGTTGCAGCTTAACAACCAGGAGGGAATATGGGTGCCAAGGTGAGGCTGCAGAACTACAGCTCCAAAAGAAATACATACATATTTTTTCAATGAAACACTGACAATGGGATATCTGAGTGTTAAACACTGAATACTACTGAAAACACACCATTAATTTATCTTTTTTTTCAACAAATGGATAATGGCTGTTTTATTGCATTGATGGGTTTAAGTCTCCAGTACAGACCAGTTCTCTGTCAAAGCTACAATATATACCATACTGTATGTGCGACAGAATGTAATGTATCTTAAAAATAAACACCTTTCTTAACTTTTGTGCTTTTCTACCTCTTGAATTTCCCCTTGGGGGATCAATGAAGTATATCTCGTAATAACAGCCTACAGATTCATGTCTATGTAGACGACATGGGTTGAATGTTCTATGAGAATCTAAGGAGTGATGTTGATGCTGCTGCTTCTGTTTGCTGTGAAACATTAACTGGTGTTCAGGTATAAATGATGTGTACAGATATCGACAAACAACACAAACTTTACATCAGCACACGAGCATGCCTCAAATGTTCCATAATGTACTCTTATATTCTAATACTGCCTGGCATTAATGACCTAGTTCAGATTGGAGGAATTTTTCGACATTTTGAGTATTATTCCTCATCCACTTGAACCACTAACAAAATAATAGAATGTTTTTGTTTCACCTAAAATTTAATTTATTAAAGCTTTTTTCCAAACTAACACTGAATATCAAGATTGGCAGTGATAATATCAATACAGACGGGATACTGTAAATGTAACTATGTCCTAATTTCCCATCATTCCTTTTTCAGTGACATTAGAGGTCTTACTGCTGTGTAGTGCTTCAGCCAGCTCCTCCTGCTTCATTCTCTTCAGGAAGTTCACAGTGATCTTCAGAAAGGCCTCTCTGCTGCTCTTCCTGCTCATCTCCTCCTTTTCCTCATCCTCTTCTTCCTCCTCATTCTTCTTCTGTCCTTCTGAATCTTCACTGCAATCTGTACTGACAGCCTTTCGAAACCCTCTCAGCTCATTCCTCACAAAAGTCATGATGGCTTCTTCAAGTAGCTAAAAATCAATAATATGTAAAGTGAATTGTATTTGACATTTAAACACCAGGTGAAATTAAGAACATTATGGAAAATAAACCATGGAGTGGCCATTATATTGAATAAAATTTACACACCATGAATGTGGAATCCAGGTCTGGTTGATGTTTCTGAATGAGATCACTACAAGAATGATCTGACATATGGTGGACTCTTAACACAGAAACATAGAAATAAACATGACAGTATTGATGGGGATGAAAGTTACAGTCTTTGATTTTAACCCATAAAGACCCAGTGCTACTTTTGTGATGGTTCCCTAATGATTTTTTTTCTCCCTAACTTTTCTTAAGAGATTTTTCACCATTTATTATAATATTATCCTCTGTATTTTTTTTTTTTTTCATTTTTCAGTGTAAATCATGTATTTTGTGATATTTATTTCACTGATTATGTAGATGTTCATGAAATCTCAGAGTAAATTTCAGGTCTCCATCCAATGTCATTTATCAAACTCCATGGGTTTTTCCGGTGAATCAATGTTGTAGAAGATGATGGTGTTTCCACAGTCACTACAGAGGCTCTGAATGTCCAAATGTGTCATATCTGATGACCATTAAAACATAACACTCTGCATTTTACAACAATTATTTACATGTATTGATAGGATTAGTGGATCAGCAGGTACTAAACATTTTACATCAGCTGATGCTTTTGGTTGGTGGTGGATGTTTAGGTATTTAAGGGTTAAATACAAAGATTCATTTTGACCATGTATCAAACGTGGTTTTGTTGGGCCTTATAAGTAATTTTGACAGGTTGCTTCTTCTTGGTTTTCATCTTGTTACCCCACTCCCCGAAGGGGAGGCGAGGGTATTGTTTTTGGTTTGGTTTTTTTTGTCTTTCTGTCTGTCTGTTTGTTTGTCAGGAACTTTACACAAAAACTACTGGACCAATTTCCATGAAATTTTCAGGAAAGGTGCGAGGTGGTCCAGAATAGATCCCA
>JAPQRP010000029.1:7721497-7736950 GCA_037367295.1 Apogon hyalosoma | reverse complement strand
ATCCATCCATCCATCCATCCATCCATCCATCCATCCATCCATCCATCCATCCATCCATCCATCCATCCATCCATCCGACTAATCATCCCTGATGAGGGTCATGTAGGTGCCATAGTCTATCCCAGGTAACCTGTAGGACAAGATCTCACTGTGGCTTAATGTAACATGTCCTGTGACCATTAGAGTCTGGCTGCACTTTGACACTGTCTGTGTGTGTGTGTGTGTGTGTGTGTGTGTGTGTGTGTGTCTGTATGAGAGCGAGAGTGAGAAATATAGGGGGGAGGGGCTTTGCTTTGAGACATCTCAGGAGGGGGAAAAGGTTGACTTAAACTGGATTCTTATAGTCACACAGTAAGGGTATTGTATGTGTACTGTGTTTATAATATCATTCAATAACAGATTAAAATATGTTTTCATAATGTTGTAGAAAACTAATAATCATAGAGCTGTCATAACTATATTTTCATGCCTTACACCTTTAAATAATCTCAATTATAACCCCTATGGTAAGAACAGCCTATTCCTGTCTAATTTTGTTCTAATTACGCCTTCATGGCTGGTCATGTAAAACATTTAAGCTAATATACATATATTCTCTAAGGTGAACCGGTCATCTATCTGCTGTATTTCCCAGTAAATATCCACCATTGAACCTTTGCTCTGATGCATTCACACACAAATATGGACACAACAGCGAAAACGTGTCTGCGTAAGATGAAAAGTACAGATACGTTAGTTGGACTTTTAGCTCTCTCAATCGAAACATTTCCACGATTCAGAGGTAGTTTATGTACAACCAGTGGAGGAGTGTGGATCCATTTTGTGTGGGCGACAGGAGCCATTTTCTAACCAGGCGGAACCATGAGCATGTCGGCGGCTCCAGTACAGTACGGCTACAAAGTCATTCGCACACCGTAAAGAGGCGTTTCAAAGCCCTGCTGTAGCCCACCCAAATGTACACCAAACAGAGGCAGCTGCAGGCACCAGACGGCCGTGAGCACCACAACAGACACGTCTATAGTATGTGTGAGTGGGCAGAGGCAGGCCCGACCCTCCGACACCACCGCCATCTTACAAACTGCCATCCACACAGGGGGCGCGCGTCGTGTGTGGTGCTGAGGCTCGGCGGCTACGCCACAGTCACTACCAGTACGTACAACACGTACGAATGATAAAAAAAAAAGAAAAAAAGAAAGAATAAAAGAACAGTGTCATGTCTGCTGGTGTGTGTGCATTGGAGAGGGGGGGGGGGGCACTCAGGTCGTTAACCCGGGTCTGTCTGTTGGATGCCACGGCCTTTACTGAGACAGTAACATCTGACTTTATTTACAAACAGGTAGGTGGAACACTTTAATGTTCGCCTCCTCCTTCCACCACTGGGCTCTGTGATTATTTCATTATTTCGGGGGTGGTGATGGGGGGGTGTCAGAGAACTGTGTTTTAATGGCTGCACCCTCGCGGCCCCTGGAACAGAATGGGCCCCCGGACCTTTTGTTCCATGGCCGAGGTTCACTGTGGGTCATTTATGTAACATCGTGAGCACAAACTCTTTACTATGCATCATCTTCATCCAGAGGGCGGGAACGGACGAGGGTGGGGGTGCGGGGCTATAGAATTAGCAGGCGGTGCCTTGTTATTTAAATGTGAGTTGGTCCTGACCACCTAGGCCTTCAGTAAGACGTGTGTGTGTGTGTGTGTGTGTGTGTGTGTGTGTGGGGGGGGGGGTATACACACAACTCGCCAGGTCTTAGCCTTTAGCTCACGTCACTGAGTCTTGAAATCTGGTCTCTTTACAGTCTCATCTTCGCTCGCACGAGCTGAAGTGTATTAAGCGCATGTGTGGCTACGTAGTGTTGCATAAAAGCCCCAGCTCGACGCGGCACGGCTCGGCACGCAGGCTGCGCCGGCCACTAGTACAGTACAGACGGCGGCGCGCTCGGTTCACAACCAGGGGTCTCGGTTTGTGTACCCATGCGCGCGCACATAAGCTAGTACACACGCGCTCATCTGGTGAATACCCCAGGATGAGGGGATGCCCCCCCCCCTTCCCCCTCCTCGACCCCACCCCAAATACACCACGTGGGTTCCTCTTTGAAAAAAAAAAAAAAAAAAACGTGAATTGGAGTCGGAGGGGCGGCGTCAGGCTCCGCCGGCAGCGTACGGACCGCTGACAGAGGAACGGCAACAAAACTGGAGAGAGAGAGGCGGAGAGAGAGGAAAACACTTCTACCGACCTGATCCCGCCATAGTTTTTCCCACTCTTCCACCATAGACCATCATTAAACCCACCCGACCACCTCCTCTACAGACAGAGGCTGAATCTGCGGGTTGATCCGGACCGGCTCCAGTCCACGGACCCACATCCACTTATTCCACTGGATTTATACAGAAATTAGCCATTATCCACTGGATTTACTATTTCCAAATCATTTTTTATTTCAGTTCTCTGCCTGTAGTAGCCCAAATAATTGTTTTCGATTTGTATTTTCTAGATCTTATTTTTCTTTGCAGATATTTTCCCCTCTGGCGTGATTTCCACTTTAATTTACTGTTTGCAAGTGTGACAATATCTTGTTGCGCTATTAGCAAATCCAGCAGAGAAA
Organism: Apogon hyalosoma; assembly: GCA_037367295.1. Lineage (NCBI taxonomy): Eukaryota > Metazoa > Chordata > Actinopteri > Kurtiformes > Apogonidae > Apogon > Apogon hyalosoma. The sequence continues at coordinate 7,734,347 of JAPQRP010000029.1, read as the reverse complement.
CTTTTTCGCCGGCTTTAATTTCAGTTATTGCGTAATTTTTTTCGTTTTGGACTTGGGGGAAAGATAATTACCACCATGCACAAGCTGTACATTGGGAATCTAGGCGAAAGCGTGACTGCCGAGGACTTAGGAAAAACCTTTGACGACCACAAGATCCCCTACTCTGGACAGTTTCTAATGAAAACCGGCTATGCTTTTGTGGACTGCCCGGATGACCACTGGGCCATGAAGGCTATCGAGAATCTATCTGGTGAGTTGAGCTGGACTCCTGACCGCGGAGCCTCCGACACTTCAGTTTCATTCATTCTCGTGCTCCGCTCCGTTCGCCGGTGTTGTGCACGGACGCATGCCCACATCCAGCGCTGAGCCTCGGCTCTACTGTCAGCACACCCGCGAGGCTTTTACATCTACATTCTGCATATAAATAAAATTACACAATTCTTTTCCACATGTTAACTTAATGCGTGGCCGTGTGCGCGTGGAGCTACACGCCCTGGGGAGCGATTCAACTTTTGCAGGGGGAGGGACGCACGTAGTGTAAACGTAAATCTATACAGTAAAAGCCTGAACGGACACAACTGCTAGGTTTTACTAATCTGGAACGAATGTGGACATTTGTGATGTTGTGCTAAATGTGATATATGTGTTTTAGTCTAAATGTGCATGTGGGGTGTTCGTGTCTTGCAGCCCACGGAGCTGTGATATAGAATAGAGCGGCTCCCCTCCCCCTTTAAGCCGGTACTCCACACTATGACAAAGATAGAAAATGTTCTGAGCCCGTGGACTGACCAAAGCAGGCCTCACACCACCAACACCGCCGATCCCAAATACACAGCCGAGTGCCACCATTTTTGTCGGTTCTTGTGCTCCTGGTGGTTCTGTGTTCCATCTCCTCGTATGGTTCCTTCATGTAACGGTGGCCAAGGTCGCCATAGTCAGTCCGCCTTTAACGGAACACACCACCACCGAACAGCAAGTGGATGTACACTTTAAATAATTTCAGAACCTCAACACCGGTCAGAATCAAATCAACATCCGTGTGTGTGTCTTCGGGGTTCCATGGGTCATTGTGGGGGCGCAGACCAACACATCTACACAACTGAATGAGTTGTGCTTCTGTCCTGTCCTGTTCCCTGAACCATCGGCCTCCTGCTCACTTTGGTTTCTTTGTACTTCAACATGGCGTGGCTCTAAAAGTTAGCTGGAGGTTGTCTTTCACAGTAGCTATGTACCCTTAATACACCATGCCCCCCCCCCCACCACACACACACACACACATATACACACACAGGCCTGCAGTAGCTAGTTAGCATGTAGCCCTGGTGTGTTCTGACCATACTTTCTATTTATTTTCAGGTAAAGTGGAACTTCAAGGGAAATGTATTGAGGTGGAGCACTCCGTCCCAAAGAAGCAGAGGTACTGAACATTATTGGACTTAACCCCCCTCCCCCAGCTCTAAACCCCCTTTCATGTGTTGCATCACTATGCTAAGGCCCTTTCTTGTGGACTTAACTACTGAACATTTCACATTTTATTCTGCCACAAGTGTTGCCTTAACACACAGCTGTGTGTGTCCTTTGTGTGTGAAGCTGTTTGTGTTTTTTTTTTTTTTTTTTTTCCAAGGGTAGTTTAGTTGTAGTTTTGGTTGTTTGGTGATTCTCTGTAGATCAACTTTGTCGGCCATTGCTGTATACACTGAAGTGCCACTGATGCCTGTTGGACTGTGAGCTGTAGGTGTTTAGTGCCTTTTTTATTTATTATTTTTGTTTACGTTCTAAAGGTAGTGTTTGGTTGGTACTGACTAAAGCATGAAAAATGAGTATTTAACATTCTTTGCAAAGTAATTCCATTGGTTTATATGGTGCTCCTTTATCCAGGCTGCAGGCCTATGAATGTGGAGTCTCTGATACAGAAAAATGGATTTTACACCCACAGATCCACTAGGAATAATCTGAGCCTCATGGATACACCAGGATAGTTATTAAACTTTTGTTACTGCAGCCTTTGTTTTGCACCTCCCACCCCCATCTACATGCATATTCTTTAATGTTAACATGTGCATGGACAGAACTTACATTAAAAATCTTGATTTAAGCCACATTAATGTCAACTGTTGCTTGATATTTATTTAGTTTTTTCCTTTGAAAATAATTGCAGCTAAAATGTGACTTTATGTTATGCCTTGTCTAATTAACAGAGTCTTGACTGAATTAAAATGTCCAATAAATTGAACTTCGATGATCTGTTAAATGTGGTGTATTTTTTGTAAAAATCCAGATGTGTGTTTATTTTTAGGGGTAGTTGTAATTAATTTTTTTATTATTAAGTAGTAGGAGAAGTGATTTAAATATCTGACAGAAGCTATTTTGCATGTGTAAATAGTAAATGCAGAATTGGAAACAATCCACCCATGGTTTGGAATGTTTCCTCGTTTTTTTTTTTTTGTTTTTTTTTAACATTGAAATATTCTGGGTCCAGTGGATAAAGTCCAGTGTGGGTCAGCTGCTGCCTGCCCACATCCACACCTGACCTGTTTAAAACAGTATTATGGAATCCTCCTGCAGCCCATCATTCACGGCAGTAACCTTTGGCACAGATACGAGGTGAACAGTGCGCGCGCGTCTCCATGTTCCGCCATTTGGCCACATGTGTGCTTACGTGTGGATCCTGATCAAAATGGCCAGAGAGCATAGATTTCACCTCAGTAATTCGATATTGGCTACAAATAAAATGTGTATCGTTGTTGTTATCTGTAACATTGTGTTTTGGCGTCAAAATTGCCGAATTTGTGCGTTTCCGCCTGTTTTGGTGGGCGCGCGCCGAGGTTTTCCACAGCGCACTAGAAATCTTCTAACATGGCTGTTAGAACCTCCTCCCCCCGGGGGGTGGGGTGGGGGGTCTGTATGGAAGTGGGTGAAGACAGAGTGGCTGCATCATAGATCCAAACTGAACCAGGTCATTGACAGGCTCAGGGAAGCAACATGGCAGCTGTAATGTCTCAGCCCCCCCCCCCTTCCCCGCACAGCGAATCCGTAAATAATTCTGATAGTGAGGAGTGTCACCCCCTCCAAAAAAAAACCAACCTTGAAGAGCCATAATGATAAAGGTGATTTGTGAGACGGGGGCCACCGTGGGCGAGGTGAGAGGCCTTCCGTGGATCCACAGCACGTGGTGCATTCACGCACAGACTCAGTCCACGTCAGGCACTGAGGGCAAAATGGCGAGATAGTGGAGGAGGCTGAGCACGGGGGTGTTGACTCTGCCTCTCAGGGTCCTCTGGGCGTCCTGTGGAAACACAGCCGAGTTACTTTATATCTTAAAAATCCATACAGGAGCACGTGACCAATATGACCAAAAATCCACGTTGATTTGCCATTCTAAAATGGCGTTTGTTGAGTTAGTGAGTGCGAGACTTAATATGTAAACTGTGCTTTAAATGACAGTGGAAATGTTGACAGTAAATGTCTGTCAGGACACACAGGCCAATGGAATAAATGCATGAACTTAAAATATTCCAGTTGTGGTGGTTTAATGAATTTACTTTAATTTGAGCAGAAGGCAACTTTTTAGCACTAAAACAAATGATGGTCTAATGAGCATGTTCATGCTTGCTGCCTGTGTGTTAACGCTGAGTGTGAAGTGTCTTCCTGCTGACCTGTGTGTAGACACTGAATGACTGAGTGCATTAGTATAAAGTATTAGTATTAATATTAGTGTAAGTATTTAAAGACATGGCTGGTGGTGATGTGTATTTTAATTGGACATAAAGTCAATCAATTAAATTTAATTTATACAGTGCCAAATCATAACAAAAGTTATATCATGACTTTTTCCCGTATAGAGCTGGTTGAAACCACAGTCTTAGGCCAAGGAGCCTTACAGGAGGTGTGTGTATTTGGGGGTTCAGCCAACTGAACTTTCTTCCTTTTTTATGGGGGAAGGGTTAGGGTATGTAACTAGCAGTTGTCTGGTTTATTTCCATCATTTTCCTCTTAAGTGTTTGTGCTGAGCGTCTTGTGGCTGCCGGGAGTGTGGCCCCCAGGCTGCTCCTGACCACGGACCCCCCCCCTCCCCTCCCCGTGGAACATGCGCTGGTCATGTATCACAGCAACATGCTAGTGTAATATTCTGCTGGAGGACGGAAAAGTTTGGACCATAATAAGTCATGGTAAAGTTGGCTGAAATGTATGTCAGTGCTAAGACAACGCTGCAGTGCATAGTGGCAGGTCAGAAAGTGGTGGTGGTGGGGGTGTGTGTACGGGTGGGCGGCTGAACTGTGTGTGTGGGGTGGTTGAGACCTTGGGGGGATGGAGCATCCTCTGTGGAAGGAAAGTATAAGTATAAAGTATAGAATGCAATTAGGAACCACAAAATTAATGAAAACATTCAGCTATTTACACAAAAATTTAAACAAAGATCTCATATACTGATGAATATCAAATTGTGTACATGGGGGTTAGTTTACTAAGTATGAACAAACATTTACAACCTTATGATTTAATGTGCAACATGAGAAGGTCATAAAAATATAAGATTGGTTTTCTAGAAAATTATCAAGCATTGGACTGAAATAAAATGTAAGAGGAAAAAATATTGGTGCATCACTGTATCAAAAACATCAAATGTAGATGTAAATAAAGGAATTAGGTGATCATCAGGAACACGGGTGGAATGCATGAAAAACAAAAACAACCAGTGCTTAAAAAATAAGCAATGCAAAAACTCAACCAGAAACAAGTTGGAGGCACAAAATGAAAAGTCCTTTATTACTAACATACCGTCACCACAATCAGGGCATCAAATTAAAATAGAATTTTAGAGAAATAATAATAATAATAATAATAATAATAGTGTATAATTTGGATTTGTCAATAAGTACTCATAATGCTTGTCAAAAAATGTATATATGTTCATATATGTCAATATAGGTGTGTGTGTGTGTGTGTGTGTGTGTGTATGTATATATATATATATATATATATATAATTGTATATGTGTCAATATTAACATTTATCGCTATAAATATTAAATTATACTTGCTCTGGTATAATTTCAAGCGCTGTGTAAAAGCAGAGATTTGAGGTAAAAGCTGAAGAAACCACATGATCATTTGATATTAACCTCTTCTGTGGCAACAGAATGTTTTGGAAATGTAGAGGTAGAATATTCAAAACAATTGTAAAGATTAACTGTTTAACATCAAAATATGCCTGAGCAAAATGCAGCATCATTAAGCATTAGAAACACAATGTTGTAATGTTTTGGAAGAATTTAAGCTGAATATATGGACAAAAGAAATCCAGCAGATAAATGAAAAATGCTAATTATGTTTGTTTTATCCCCCAATGTTGAAGCATCTGATCTGTTTTTAATTTTCTATTTTTATAAATTGCCCTTCTTTATATACATATGTCGCCAGTGTTATTTTACTCCTTGTCCTGTTTCATTTGATATGGAGACGAGTTGTATTTTTGCTAGTTTGCATCTTGTTCATTCATTAACGTTCCAGAAGGCAACATCTCCAAATGAGCACCTAGAATAAGTGGAGGTTGGTGACCCCCCACCTCTTGAAAATTGACCCTGCTGCTGCATAGGAGCTTATGAAGTTTTCCTCCTGCATTTCATTAATGGCATCATGTGGTTGGCCGTATGTGTGGACTCCGCCCACATGTTTATTGCCTGTTTACCTATTGTTTGCATGTTTCTTCTCCGAGGTTGATGGACCGGTGCGATGACAGATAAATCATTTGTCTTTGTTGAAGGAAATGCTGTGAATATTCTCCCTGTGCTCTCAGTGTTTGTTCTTTAAAGTCCTGTACGGCTTTAGTTCATTTAGATCGCTGCTATAACTGTGTGTAGTCTGAATGTACTTGTACCTGCAGCGGTGAAGAATTCATCACACCTGTACAATCACACACACACTGAGTCATTAGAAACAACAGCAGAAAACACCTGCTTTATTCCTGGACTGAGCATCTTTCATGCTTAGAATGCACAAAAGCCCACATCTGACCACAATTCTGAATCCTAAACACACATAAAATATATTAAAACACATTTTCTGTGTAAATATAGTAGTTGCAAATGATCTGATTTAGGACCTGGGACATAGCTCCAGTTTCCATATCAGTGTTCAGGTTTTATTTAATTTCCTTCGGTGAAACTTCCATCTTCACATGTGGATGGACAGGTGTTGCATCATATATAGGTGTTTGCAGTCAGCTGTTAAATATTTAAAGATAGAAATGGATGCTATAAGTGTAGCATTTAAAACCTGTCTTTTAACTGTAAATAACACTGATCAGAACCTTCTCTCTCCATGAAACATAAATGGAACAAATATGATAGCGACAGATATCCATATAAAGCTTTGTGTTCTATGTTCAGTTGTTTTTACTAGTTTTTCTATTCTTTGTTCCCTATAATTCTCCTGTTGGATGTTTGATGCCTGTTGAGTGTTTCGTAACTGATTTTATGGGTGTAAGTCTGAGGCAGATGTCGTACAATGTGAGACCATGATGCGAGTCTTGAATCTGGAGCCTTTTCCTGTAGAGTGTGATTAAAAGCAGTAAAGGAATACTGTCATATCTAAATTTTGATCAGTTTTAGTTCAGAGTTAACCTCAGAAATGCAGTGTAATTGTGAGTCTACACTCTGAATAGAGCCTTACTACAGATTTTTTATTTTTTTTTATCTCAACATCTATTTTTTCATTTCAAAATCAATTAATCTATAATTTGTAGTAATCACAGGCAAACATAATCACAGCTAACCTGAATAAATGACTATAATTATTACTGTCATTTGTAGTTTGTTGTACTTTCTTCATGTCCAGAGACATTATTTGCTATTTACAGGTTTATTTCACTTTCTTCCCGTCGTCAAGTTCAGTTCTTACTGGAAAAGTCGATGCATAATATCACATTTTTGTGTCTGTATCTCATAATGGTCACCATTCTTGTGATGTTGTGGAAACAGCTGACATTCTGTCATGAAGTTTTAAATTTACCTGTGTATCCAAAGAGTACATAAACTTAAATGGAGCCCAGGTAATGCCTGTCTTTATGTATTTTCTTTATGTATTTTTAGGCTGTATTAGTGTTTCATCAGTGGGAATGTGCTTTATTGTGCAACATGCTTAACCAATTAAATTTTGAAAACATTTTAAAAGAGTATTTAGTAAATGAAATTATATGCTTTTAATTATAATAAGAATATCAGCGATTGTTAAATAATCAGATGAAATGTGATTGGATAAAAAAAGGTCTAAATACTGAGCCTGACTGTTTAGAACCAAACTGCAAATAATAGATCCTCTACTTCTTATTTCTTTGTCTCTACATTGTTTATTCAAGTCATTGCTAAATTGAATGTAGGTTTTACAGGTGTGTGAGATGAGAAAAGAACGTGAAAAAATAAATTGATCGAGCAGTGATAATGAGCAGATTGGATGAAATTAACAGACTTTTACAGCAGAAGTGCAAGATTTTAGAGGCGGTGCTTTTATTTTGAAAGTCCATGCCCTTTACAGGATATGATTTCAACTTGGTAATCCAGAAGCTAAAACCTACTGGACAAACCACAACTTTTATAGCCACAAGCTTAAAGCATAAAAACTCTGTGCAAATGTATGCAAATACCAAAAAGCAAATACCTAGTGTTTGACTCTAATTTTATTGGTAGTTGGTAATTGAGGTTCATTGAATGTTTTTGGACAGATAAATCCCTCTGAAGCAGCTAAATGTATGAAACCATACAATCCTGATTTGAGGAAGTCCTCCCTCATGTATTCTTAAGTGTTGTCATACAACTGTTGCCAGAGTGGATTGGAAAAACCCAAACAGGCCACGCCCCATGGCAGTCTGGAGTGTGGCGTACCCTTAGCCTTGTTTTCTGTTGTCCTGTTTGTGGATGTAATTATATAAAAAGTGTCTGAGTGTGCCATATTTTTTATCTGCGAGCAGAACCAAGATGCTCCTCCCTCTGTTTCCTCTGTATCGCCATGGCTGTGAGGACATTTCCCCTCCGTCCATCATTCATGTACCTCTTGGTTTAGTGACTCTCCTTCTGTCCTCCCATCATTTCCAGTCCGTTAATTGCATAAGAACTGTCACATTTGCGTTGACTGCATTTTCAAACCACCTCACTGGGGTCACTCTTAATTCAAACAGCACATTTTTTTGGTTGCTCTGATTTGTGTAATGAACTCTTTAGCTTTATAAAACATCCCTAAGATGCAGTTATTTCTGTACCATGACATGTATGTTGGTGGCTGAGCTTTAACATGCATGTTAACGTATTGGCTGTATATCATCCTCGTCCTTCAGCTGTGATCTGACATGGAGAAGCTACACTGACTGAAATATGAAATCTCTTGAAATCATCATGAAAAGAAATCTAAGTACAGAAACCTATAGACTGGTATAGCTGGAGAAAGTCTTTCCTTTTAACTTAAGTATTCACAAGTTGTGTGTCATTTCTACATTTTTTTGAACACTTTAATCCTTATGCAGCTTTCCTTTACCAATAAGGCTTGTTTTGGTGAATATGAAGTGGATTCTGCTTTTTACACGGTCCTCACTTTAATATTCCTGAGGTGTTCTGTTCACTTCCTGACTGACAGCATCAGTGTTGGACCATAACATATATTGACTCAATCATTCCAAGTAATATCCCTGTTCATACTCACGTGACATGTGACCTCATGGTATGTACATGTCTTGTACACTTAAATACAATTTCATTCATATTGTCCTGAGACCCAGGAAAGTAACAAGTTACATTAAATATTTGCCTTGATTTGAAACAATATGATGCAACAGTTTTTCCAGATATATTTAACAATTTTTTTAATGGAATATCTTTTGCAGTGAACAGCGTTGTGTGTGTTTTTTGTTTTTTTAATGAAGTAAAACTGTGGAATTCTTGTCACCTACAGAGGACAAAAATGTATTGCTGGATTTCAGGAGGATATAAGGCTTTGAATTTATTAAATGGTCTTAAATCTGTCTTTGTGAGGTCTTAATTATTAAATGTTTTATTTATTTAATGTTATGTTACTATATTTCAATAAGAGTTGAGCTCTTGTGACTGATTCAAACCTCTGTGAATATAATATTCTTCTTTAACTTGTGTTTACTTGTACTTGTTGGCCAAAAGGAGATGAACTCATAGTAACAGCATTACTACACAACACCTACTGCCAGAATGACTTCATTTTTATCTACAGGTATCCATAGGTTAAAAAAAATGATTAAAGTCAGTTTAATTTTTTTTTTTTTTTTTATAAAGGATTAAGTTCATTTAAAAATGCAACAGAAGTTATAAGTGGGGATTTTAAGATGCATGAGTCCTCTTTGTAGGGTTTGGATATGAGAGATTCAGCAAAAATCCCTCTTTGGAACGTGTATAAACTGTTCTCACTCCCAGGTCGTCACATTCCAGTGCTTGGTCATGAACCCTAACCTATTTTTTCAACACTCAAGGTTCATCTATAGCATCAGTTTTCAACACCCAGGGTACCTTCATAAATACTGGAAATTGACATCATAGTTCAGGTGACATTAAGTAATAAAATTCTTTATAGGTTGCGGTTGTTCTGATGCTTCATTTTTAGACTTTATGATTTTATCTTACTTTACCCCTTCTTTCAACTCTTTTCTTAACCCTGGTGAAGTTTTTTTGGGCTTAAACTGAACCAAACTGTACCCATAGTGTCTTTCAGACTATTCTGCTAGGCCTTGAAATCTTTAGCCAAAGATGTGGTCACAGTAGGCCACTTTAGAAGAAACTGCCAGAGCAGACATAAGTCCTTACATAAGTAAGTCCTGTTGGTTTGTCTGTTCGCCAAACTCAGTAGCATCTACTGCCCTGTTTTTCATGAACTCAGCAAATACATGAGTACGTACTTCTAACAAGGCCATACAGTCATGTAATGCAATCAAATAACCTCTCTATGTTAGAAAATCCAGGTCAGCCCCTTTTGGTGAATATCAGGGGTGGGCAACATTTTTTTGCCCCCAAAGGGCCACACATTGGACAATAGAAGTGAAATCTGAAACACAAAGAGCTAAATTATGTTAAACTAAATGAATGTGAAAGACAAGACAGGTCCCTTTACAAAAGGCTGTTTGTGTTTGTCTCCAAAAACATGAACTTTCAGTAGAAAATGTTAAAAATGTTCTTTTTCTTGCATTTTAACAGTGGTCCAAGGGTCAACCGTCATAAAGCTGCCTTTCATTCATCTTGAGCTGTCTTAACGCATGGGCTTACAACACTAGTAAATGATTTTCACTGGTAATAAAAAAACCTCGAAAATAAAATGGATGATTAAAAACCTATTTATTTCTAAATTATGTAGATATTTTGATCTCTAAAATGTAATGTGTTCATTCTTGGCCCGTGACTAAATTTCAATAAATTTCTTTTTACAGACAGAAAAGTCAAACACATGTGGATGATTAGAAAAAAAAAATCCTTGATGGAGGTAAAAATCTGAAAAGGCCTTTTTTTTTCATTTCTTGTCTCCTCCCAGATTATTCAGTCTCAGATTTAACTCAAGAGCCACTAAAAGAAAATGTAATTATTTGACACCAGTATGTGCAAATCGATACTTGTTGGTTCAGTTTTAAGTGGATTGGATTGTTCTTGGGTAAACGTGACAGGTTAAACAGGTTCACCCCCACCACACACACACACACACACACACACACACACACACACACACGCACACACTTTAAAACCAGTTGAGCCTTTATGCATCCCCCATACCGGCAGAAGGAACTGACCAACGTTGCCAACTAATTTTTGGGGGAGGTAGCTCCAGTTGATTTGTTGCTGAAGGAGGTGTGAACATCTGATGAGTCCATTGCATGTGGACGTAAAACCTTAACATGGTGTACAATCCATAATGAGGAACAGATGATCAGTTTATTAAAGAAAATTCATGTCCACCTCAGTAGATAAATGACAGAAAAGCAGTACATAGTATTGAAAGTTGCTCCAGTATAAAGTACACATATCTATGTATTTATTTTTGACATTTTAATGAACAAGTTGTGGGAAAGGCAACATAAATGTAATTTATTTTTATTGCCAGTGAAGGATATTCCAAATCTCTGTGTATTTATCAGGAATTGACAGATCCCAGTCATTAGCAATCAAGAAAAGCCATTATTGATTGGAACAAATCTACATTTACATTGTTGAAGTGCCTTTTAGGTGACAAATCAAACAAAAGAACCATTGTCAAATTTCACATTGAAGTGGAAGGATTATAAATGGTAATAGTAGTAAGTAGATGTTTGTTCCTCATTCTGGGTTTGATATATCATTAATTGTGGTGTGTAATTAAAGCAGGATCTACTCGTACTAGTAAATGTGTTCTTAAATACACAGAAACATCATTTAGGAGGGAACGCTGCGCTCACTGATTTCTGTATTCTGAGTTTTTGTTGTAGATGCCTTATTGGACAGTGGTTGTGTTCATTGTGTTTATGCTGGTCCTTTACAGTTTTGTGAAATTATCATCTAATGTAATCCCATCAGACTGAAAAAACTGAGAGAAAGTTCAGAAAATATCCCTATATGAGGCTTACTGGTAGACACTGAATGGTAGAAAAAAACAGACTGTTTCCACGTAGGCTGTTTATGTTATTGGATGATGCAGATGTCAAATGTATGACTGGTCTAGCTTTAATTTTTCTACGTTCAAACTGAATGTGCTCTTCATCGCAGTGTGGAGCATTTACTCATACACTTGACATAGATTTTTTGTCTCAAAAATAACCCTAGTTAGCAGCTAGCAAACGAAAAATGAATTGTCTGTGAAACTTTATTTATCTGAATTTTTGAGTAAATTTGGATGTAAATGTAACTGTTGGCTGTAGTTGTGTGGATCTCTGTCTGGTCTAGTGGGCAGTGCTTCATTTAACCTGTTCCTTGCACTTTATGGGTGTCTCTTCTATCTTATCTGTTGTGTGATGTGTGGCTGACTGTCTGATTCCACTGCACACCAGCTGTTCCAGGTCTGGGAGGAGGGTTTAGCGTGTTGCTCAAGGACACTTCAGCAGGGCCCAGAGTTGGATTGTGGGATAAAAAGCCTCTGTTTAAGCGCCTGGTGCCTCAGCAGTCTAATGAAATCCACGCTATAAAGCATGCTACAGCCACACAGTATGCCTGTTGTTACCAAATGTTCAAAGACCGCATTGACTTTAAACATAACACCCTCATGATGTCCAGAATTGTTCGTAGCCCACCATCTGCACGGTTTCATAACATCAGTACCGTCAGATCTGATTAGGATCTATGTTTTAACATATATAATGGCTGCACACACTGTAAGCACCAACAGGATTCTGTTCTCCATTTGGAGCCATTCTCTCACGTCACCATCTGTGCAAGTGCAATCTGCAATGCATTTCTGTAAAATGAATTGTTTAGCAAAGGAAAAAAAAATATTTGCATTCTCATTTGAGGTCAAGTCTGGCAATCAGTGTCTGTTTTCCTCCAATTATGAAAAGAGGGTTTTTAGGTAAAGGTTTGAGAGCTTTTGACCAGTCTGTTGTGAAAGACTTGTCTCTTTATTTAATTTTTTTCTCGTAGAAATAGTGTAATTCCTCTTTTCCAGTTTCAGTCTTACATTGTCCTGTGTGTGGAGCCTTGAGGGAAGTTACAGCTTGGTATAAGTAATCAGGTTTATTATGTAACAGGAAGTGATAATACTGGATTCAATTTGTTCTATGCATGTATAGAAATGCTACTTCCGGTGAGGAAGTATTTCTTATTTTGTAATGTACATTTTTTATGATTTATAGAAAAATAAATAAATAAATAAATAAATAAATAAAT
>JAPQRP010000029.1:7668517-7715970 GCA_037367295.1 Apogon hyalosoma | reverse complement strand
CACTAAACTCACCGTGGACACTTTAATGTGGCTTTTAAGGCTAAAAGTATTTATGCCACCCCCTTTCCTCCGCCCCATCTTTCTGATTGTTTCTTCTCTCTGGTTCAAACCATCTGTCCCCCCCCAACCCCATCCCCTTTCCCTTCCCTTCTCTCCATCTCCGCCTCCCTCCATCCACTCGTTTTTCTGTTGCTTTTTTTTTTTCTTTTCTCACTAAAAATAAATTGTGCACACACATCTGGGTACATTCACTCTGCACCAGCACATACATGCACAGCCAACGGAGGTGGAGTGTGTTTGTGTGTGTGCGTGTGTGGGGGGGTGTCAAGAAATTAAGAGAGGGAGAAAGGGGGAGGGGGATGTTGTGGGGCCCAGGGGTCAGGTCTGCATGGTGGATGGGGGGCCCCTTGTGCATATGTGCGGCTGTATGAGAGGGAATGTATGCATGTGCATGAGACATAACCCCCCACCCCCAACCCGCTCTACATCCTCACTCTGATGATTCAGGCGGTTAGGTCAGCCTCAATCCTTGAAGTCTTCCAACAGGTTCAAGACTCATACACTTTATTTATTTTATTTTATTTTATTTTTTATAGCACACTTTAATTTCTATTTAAAACATGAAAAATTAAATTAAATGAATTAACCCTTTAAGTGCCAAAGTTGTAATACTGCAACAAGCAACATAACTGAATGAAACAGACAGCTTTTTTCAAATCTTGACATTAAAATTGAATATTTAAAAAAAAAAACCAAAAAAAAAAAACCTGTGGTACCTAAAGGGTTAGTAGGCAGCCCTCAAATGAGTTTTGTACCAAATGTAAGTTTTAAAAATGCATTAGTCGCAGTTTGGACTCAAAGTATAAATGTTAAGACTGATATGACAATTTTTAAAATCACACTATCAATAATTAACATCAGATATTATTTTTTTGCTACTGAGTAAAAGTTGAAGAAGCCAGATTTTGGTTTGTGGTTGTAAAATATTTGTAGACAAACATGAAACGACAAAGGAAACAAAAAAACAAACAGACAAAATGAAATATGAACTAAAAATAAAAACAATGTAATAGACTTAACAGTAAAATTCTGAACCAAAAGGCAAAATAAAACACAAAGTCAAAAAACAAAATAGGAACAAGAGAAAAATTACATAAAAGATGTGACGACATAACAAAATAAGATGCTGTAAGACAGCAGTAACACAGAAGAATAAATGAAAATATAAAAGAGAAAAAAAATGTCTCCTGAATCACACAACTGCATCCGTCTTTCCTCATCTGATGTGAAAATAAGTTCTCATTCAACATGCAAAAACATTATTTAAGAAAAAAAAAAACTTTTATTTGAGGATTGTATAAATCCAGCATTAAAATGGCTTTGTTTTTCCTTTTTTCCAACTCAAGCAGCTGTTTTCAGTCTTTTTCCATCTCATGACAAAGTGTTTGTCCTCCATAGTCGACTCGAGTCGTTTTCTATCTTCTGATTCTTCCTCCTCCACTTCCGCTTCTATTTGTAGAGAAACAACAGGCATTTTGTAGAAAACTGTCAGATGAAGAGGACAAAGCCACACTTCAGGACTCTGTAAAGACACACTGTGGTGGTTACACACACACACACACACACACACACACACACACACACACACACACACACACACACACACACACACACACACACAACAACAACAACACACACGACTCGTGTCTTGATAAATCTGAGTTTTTGACGTCTGTGAGGACTTTGTACTGGAAGTGTTCAAGTCTGATCCTGATCATCTATTAAAGCCTTGAAAACCATAACATGAGCATATTAACGCATCAATGTATTGTTGATCAAAAGTACATTTTGTTGACTCACATTGACTCAACATTATTTTATTTCCTCGTCATGTAGCTTGTGAGAAAACAAAACTAATGAAAAAAGGTGATTGAGAACTGGGATTGCATTTATTTAGCTCACTATGATTTAAGGTTGTGGAAGGAAGAACAAAGTAAGCACTAAGGCATATAAATCTGCAGGACGTGGGCAAAAATAAAATCTAAATACAATCTGAACATGATACAGACAAAACTAAATGAAACAGAACTACACTACACTGTCAATATAATGAACCAAATATGACCACAACAAAAATGAACAAAACAAGCAACAAAACAAAGGAAAAAAAAACAAAGTGAAAAAAGAAGCAATGAAATGGACAAAAATAATAAAGTGAATGAAAATGAACCAAAACATTTTAACATCATACTTTACTAACTACATTTTTTACATTACTCATTACATTTTGAGCAGAGCAGCCAGCTCATTTATAGCTTCCTTCCATGTTCTTTCAACAGCACTGACACAAACATAACAACAGTGGATGGAAACACACTAATGACTTATAATGAAGAATAACTAATGAACACCTTCAACCACTGATTTTCAGAAAATTGTTAAAATTGTTCATCTGTTTGGATGTAAATGTAACTTTAAACTGCTATTGTCCTCTAACTCACTCTAGTAAAGTTGATTTATTTTTCCCTTCTTGTTTCCATTTTTCGTCTTTGTGTTGTTTTCTCTGACCTTCAACCTTTTACCTCTTTATTCGGATCTGAGTCCTATCTTTGTGGACAAGGGGCGGGTGCAGTCGTTGCCCCTTGGACCTGAATTCTTGACATTTTTTCAACAGTAATGAGAAAGAAGCTGAAGATTAAGGAACCCTATAGGCATGTATGCTCCTGATTGGCCATAGGGCGTTTGTTGCTGTGCTCTGATTGGCTGGCTGCAGGCAGACTTTTCTGAGTTGCTCTTTTCACGTATAGCGGCGTTTCCTGTCCTGGCCTCTTCCTGGTTCTGCCTTGTGTGTGTGTGTGTGTGTGTGTGTGTGTGGTTGCAGGTTGTGTAACGAGCAGCGGATTGTCTATTTGACCCACATTCTCATGTCTTTGTGGAGTTTTTTCCCCTTGTCATATCATCTCACCAGCTGAGGACCAACAGGACAGAAATGAAAAGGTTCTTTCAGTACTTGGATTGCAAAAGAAAAGAGAAAAGTGTTTGTGAATATTGTGACAAAATCAGTGTGAGTCCTCGGGCTGTTTTTCTCTGACCTGAAATGTTACAGATAAAGTTGCGACTTAAACAGATATATGTTAAGACATGGTGGTTTTCAGTTATTCTAGTTTTCCCTTTGTGATGCTGATCCCTTCAGATGATCCCTACTAGTTGTATGAACCTGGGTAAAACTATTGTGTAACTGGTGTAAAAGCTGCTGTGAAAAGTCTTATTAAAAAATGTTTTCATGAAAGCACTTTGGTTGTCCACAACACCTCCAAGCACCACAGAGAAAGGATTGTTAGTCTTATTTCACCTGAAAGGTCAGGCTTATTATGAACTGAATGTGTAAAAAAGATGTATGTGTTCAGATATTTATATTGAATGAATAATTGCTGGAATAGATTTGCAGATTTAAATTTTAACGTCTTTGTTGAATTTTAGTTTTGGTCTCTTCGGATGTGAGGACACTAGTTGAGAGTATGAACCTGATTGTGAACAGTGGGGGGGAAATAAAAGTTGTTAATTTCATCACAAAATCAATGTTAAGGCTGCCCTGAAAAGTGTTTTTCTCTTTTTTATAGAGTTTGTTTCATGAATAACCTCATATCTACCTCTGTCTACAGCTAAGTAGCAGAACAGCGGCAGATACCACATGAAGAGACATTTTTAATCTTAATTCACCTAAAAATTTTGCCTTTTTATGAGATGAAGTTGGAAAAAAAAATTGTGTTCAGATATTTGTATGGAATGAATAAGTGTTGAAATGGATGGTTGGTTGGTATAGTGATGTTTCACACTTGTATAGGAGTAAAATGCTTCTATTTGTTGCAGAAGAGGTCAGAGTTCACTGTCAGAAGTGGGAAGAATCACAAAAATTTTTTTTTGCAGAAAGTTAAATAAAAAAATTAAATGATTCCAGAAATGAAAGTAGAAGAGGAGTTTAAAAAACCCCGAACTGTTTGTATATTGTCTGTGCAGTTTAAGTAAAACCTGTTTGATCTAAATTATTATTTATCCCTTACAGCATGGTAAACAGTGTTTTTACATTTGCATTTAATTTTTGTCCTGACAGACAAAACACAGGGCAAGAAGTCATTAGCCCATCGTCCATCATTAGTGCAACATGTCACCCCCTCACAAGTCCTGTAGAAATGCTACATATGGCAACATCACTATAATACGTAATATATGTCACTATAACACATATAACATCTTAAAATACCAACAAAGCCGAAAGTGACATAATAAGGCGAAAAGTCACATGCCCTAAATGTGCCAAAAAAAGCAGAAACATAAACTGTAGATTGACCTGGGTTTATGTTCCCTCTACTCAACCTACAGGAGCCTGTTAGCTAAAGCATATTAATGGGTTTAAAGGCTGTGAAATCCATTGAATGATCCCAGTGATCCTCCTTCAGAACATAGGGAAACCTACTGACTAGGCCATTTTCTTTCATCACATGTTGTGATGATCGTCTCCCTGACGGCAAAACGTCTAATAATGCCTTTATTGAAGTGGCACTGTACGTTTGAAAATTAGGATTAGTGGTCATTACCAAAATGATGAACTTTGACAACTCTTGTCTAATTTAAATTGTCATAGATCGGTTAAAATTTCAATCTTCAACTCCCTATGTCTTCACAGATGTTGCTGATCTCTTAGTGTTTCCACCTTTTGACCCAAAATCTTAACTGTCAAAATATGGAAGCAAAAATTTGGTAACATAACACTTTACCACAGTTTTAAAATATAATTTGCTTACAAAAGATTAATTTCCCAGTCAGAGGAAATGTAGATATATATATATTTATATATACTTTGAGATGACACCCTTACATTGGTGAAACATCTATATTATGCTGTTTACCCACTACGTGGTACTGGCTCAACTCGACCTTTTTACGTTTCCATTACATAAAAGTACCTGAAGTCGGGTACCTGGTACTATTTTTACCCCACCCTCTGAAGGGGAGGCAAGGGTATTTTTTTTTGGTTCAGTTTGTGTGTTTCTTTGCAAATCTATTGGTTGAATTCATACCAAATTGGATTTATAGATTGCCAGTGTCCCAGAATAGATATCATTACATTTTGGGAACAGTAGGTCAAAGTTTACATTTTTTATGAATTTTTAAATCTTTTTTCCCCCATTTACTTATAATGGCCAAAATTTCACGTCTGTAGCAGCAAAACTGTCGGTTGAATTCATACCAATTTGGGTTTATACATTGCCAGTGACCCAGAATATATGTGGTTACATTTTGGAAAAAGTAGGTCAAAGTTCAAATTTTTAATGAATTTTCAAAATCTTTTTTTTCCTCCCATTTACTTATAATGGGCAAAATTTCAAATGTCTATAAAAACATCAATTTTGTTTCAATTTACTTCAGACTTGGCACATTTATAGAGGCAACTGATATGCTGACATCAACACATGCATAGACATGATGACGTCAGCTGGATCCACATCAAAATAAGCTACAATACGTACGAGGGGTGGGGTTTTTTGTGCCTGGCACCCCTTGTTTTAGTATCTGCTCAGCCGAGGTACCAAAACGGGTGGAGATACTAAAATGTGATGTGTAAACACTGGAGACCACTTTGGTCAGAGAGTTGTCACTGCATTATTGCGTCATCAATACACAACCTGACCATTTTTAACAAACCAGATTTGGAAGTTGACAGTTAATATACCGGTAGGCTAATTACATCCATGATGACAGCCCGCAAAACGACACTGTGGTTGGTCAAGGAGGTTCAGACATTTCTGTTGTTCTTCTTCTTCTTCTTTTCCTCTTTGTTTTTGCCATCAGCTGTGTCGCGTTGAAGATGATGTCATGGAGCATTGCTATGACGACCAGGTACTCTAAAGTCGGTACGATTCTGTAATGGAAACGGCCTCCAGGAATAATACCTGGTACCCGAGTTGAGTCAAGCTGGTACCACATAGTGGAAACGCTGCTTTATAATACTGGAAGGTCTCAGAGCATCTTTTTGTGTGTGTCTACGTGGTTCTGAGAAATTAAGATGTTTTTAACGGGCCAATTTGGTACCTACAGTTAATAGTCCCATCTCGACATTAAATATCTTTTTTCTTTAAAATTCTCTTTTTAAAGTCAGGAGGGACTGATTCAATTCATGTTGCTAAGCAGTTGCCAGGGGGAGAGAGAGGAAGCAGCCTTACACGTCAGGAGATGTTCGCAGACAGGAAGTGCAGTACTAGTGTTGTAGTATTCAAGATTGGTCTTGGTCTCGAGACCACCTTTTTAACATCTTGGTCTTGTCTTGGTCTCGGGTGCATTTTACTTGGTCTTGTCTCAGTCTCGGACTGTGCGGACTCGTGATTTTAAAACGAGACCGTTCGAGACCACCACTGTTAAGTTATTTGCTCACACCACTGATTAGAGTGGAAAGGGATCTATTTCAAAGCAACCAGTTATTGGTTGCTTGATTTGTTTCCCACGGTTCCACAGCAACAATACAGACACGCCACACGAGTGACAACACCCCCCCAGACCCCCTCCTTCACGCATGCGGTGAGAGTGAAGGAAGACCAGGAAAAGGTGTTTACATGTCCGTCAGCAGTGATGTCTGCGAACTCGTTAGTAATTAAGTTTGGTTTCCAAAACCACAAAGAATACATCTGTAAAACGACATGCAAAACCAAAATGAACCAAAAACTGACAAAAAAATAAAACATATTCATGGGTTTGTTTTGGACGGTGAAGACGTTTGAGTGTTTTGTCAGTGAATTTTATTCAGGCTTGGTATGTTCCCATCATTTTAATGCTGTAATTCTGTGAATGAAACAGCTCCTGTTTGGTTGATGGATGCTGGATTTTTGACACAAGAAAATAAACTAAGAATTGAGATTTCCTGCATTGTGGTGCTTTGAAAAAAGTGCAGAGTCTGTTTGTCATCATTACGGTAACTGTAAATCAATCTTAAAATAGAGAATTCTTTCTTTGTTCACTCTTCTAATAATTTTTCATTGTATGTACAGTCTTGGTCATGTCTCAGTCTCGACCTGCCTTGGTCTTGACTTGGTCTCGACCCATAAAGTCTTGGTCTTGTCTTGGTCTCAGAGCCCTCTGGTCTTGGAAATGTCTTGGTCTCAGTTGATGTGGTTTTGACTACAACACTACGCAGTACCATACTGCATGACAGGAAATTAAGTTAAAAACGGGAATGATTCTTACTTTGGTACGGTCAAGGAAGACATGAGCAGAAACAGCAAGTTGATAGGACAAATATTTTCAGAGATATTAGTAATTTTGGAATACAGTAGTCTTACAGTCACGTTGCTATGCCCATGACGGTTGACGGGAAGTGCAGTACTACACTGCATGATGAGATATGATAGATATAGATATCAGTATTAATACATTAATTGTCATTTAAATTTTAAAGAATGATTTACCAAGCAGTTTTTATGTCAGTGCTTATAAAATATAGACTAACATCTTTTCTCAAAAGTCAGCTCTCCCTAGCATAAAAAGGATCATATCTAGAACATGTGATTCCCCACAGATCAACGTGCTAGTAGTATACAGTAGTATATAAACCCGCAGCTAGTACTTGACCACATGATTTTATTTAAGCTATGGAACTTAGACATGTGTTCGTTTTTTTTACATTTCTGTACATAAATGAATCTACAGATTAGATATACATATTAGTATAAAGAACACTAGTACCAAAACCTTCAATAAAACCATACTTTTTTTCAAGGCTGTAGCCATAGAGTCAAAATCTGCACACATTACCTGTCATTTTAAAATATTGTAAAACTTAGACATGGGATTTATACTGAAATCAAAAGCCAAACTGAAAGACTAAGCAAAAACAACCAACAACCTTAGCCAGATAAAGTCCCATTGAGATTGAGATCTCTATTCCAAGGGCGACCTGGCCAAGAGGTCAGCAGCACACACCATGACAAAAATGTCCATTGACTCTAAATACTACAATACCCATGAGTCTCAGCTGCTGAGAGAGTTAGGTTGAATTTTGAGGCTCTTCAATTAGGAGCTCTGTGATTGGAGGGTTGTTGCAGAAATGCACGTCTGGGAGTTGTAGTCTCATGTGTTAGTTTAGCTCATGATTTGCTGTCAATAAATGACTCAGGTTGAGTTTTGTCTGTTTCTGGAGCTGAAATACTAAATAAAACCTTAACCCTGGGTATAACTCTAATTATAACCAATTGTATAGTCTAACTGCAGCCTTATAAACTACTTATTTATTTAGCTTTTTTTTTTAACCAATAAAAAATGTTTGTCTCTATATGAGAACACAGAAATATATTTTGTTTCAAAACAGTGTGAAAAAAGAACTATACCAGGTGTAGCTTCATATTTACTGATTTACAGTGAATTTCAAGCTGATTTCAATTGTTGAGATTAATTTATTTTGGCAGTTGTTTCTCATTATGCTGTAAATGTTTGTTCTTTATCTTGTGTCTATAACTGAAGAAAAAGGGTCTTACACTTTACCAGATGTAGGTTTAGGTTGGTCTTCCATTAATCCCTGGATACGTGGTTGTGTTGCTGATTAATGTAATGTAACAGTAGATAACTGATGTTCTCGCAATGTCAGACTGGATGATCTGTATTTAGACACATGACATGGTTCTCAAAATTCCAAAAGGGATGTGTGATGTATTTAAGGCTCCAATATCAAGGGTAGTGTTTTAAGATGAGTCAGAGATGTCTTATTATGTCTTAAAGACCTCAAACACAAGGTTCAGCTCTTTAAAAAAAAAAAAAAAAAAAAGAATAAATAAAGACTGGGAGAGACTTGTCTGAAGGAAAAACCTGGCCTTTTTTACTTTTAATGTACATGAACCTCATTAGTATGTCACCTAAATGCAACCACAGGCCAAAGGGAAGGGCAGAGGTTTCCCATGAAGCATTGCAGGAGCTGGCGTTGGAGACGTAGAGAAAGTGGAGGGGGCAGCTTGCTGGAAGTGAGGTGATGATTCATGAAAAATAAGTGTGAGGAGAGGAAGGGAGAATTTGGGGTGGGGTGGGAATGGGGGGTTCCCTACAAAGACCATGTCTCCTATAGACCCATCCAAACTATTAAAGTCTGAGATCGGCTTCAAGGTGTGATCAGTTCACCTTCTCCTTACATAATACTATCTTTATTATCATTCCACACTGCAATGAAACATTAAAACACAGTATACTTTAAGGTGTAACACAGTTAGAAAAACAAAGTACAAACAAAAATAAGAGTATTCATATAAATAAAGTAAAAGTGCTAAAACCCTTTTAAAAAATTCTCTTAACGTTATTTTAGTTAATGTTTTATGATCACATAATCAATTAAAACAAGTGATCACAGAAAGGGGAACATTTTTCTGGTTTTTGTGATTGATTCATTTCATGAACAAAACAACAAAAATCCATGAACTGAAAACACTTAGTTTCACCTTTGTCCCTAAAGCTCCAGGGTTTCAAGATAAATAAAACAAAGTCAAGCCTGAAACCCAAGAAACATATTCAGTCATTCTGTCTAAAGGTTGTTCCTGTCATTTCTAATGCTGCGTTTCCACTACGTGGTATCGGCTCGACTCGACTTAACTAGACTCAGCCTTTTTGCATTGCCATTATGAAAAAGTACCTGGAATCTGGTACCCGGTACTAGTTTTTTGGCATCACCTCCGCCGAGGTTCCAAGTGATACTAAAATGTGACGTATAAACCCTGCAGACCTCTGATTGGTCAGATGGTTGTCTCTGTGACCCGCCGGTTTACAAAATACAGATGCGGAAGTTGACAGTAAATATAGTGGTACATTAATCCACATGATGACAGCCCAAAACTACACCATGGTCAGGTCGAGGAGATTCAGTCTTTGGTGGCCGACGTAAAAATTCAGACAAGACAACACGCAGCGAGTGAGATTATCAACAATTCCCTGAGCAGATGACATGGAAGTAACACGCCGCACCGCTATGATGAACAGGTACTGTAAAGTCAGTACTATCCTGTCATGGAAACGCTGTCAAGTCGAGCCGAGCTGGTTCGATGTAGTGGAAACGTGGCATAAGTGGGACTAAGGCCTGGTTTGTCTGGATTTGCGCAGAGTCTGTTCCGTTTACACTTGTGAAGAGGCTCATTTCTATTTATTTCTCTCGTATTGAACTTGGCTTTTGTGTGAAACAGATAAAATTAGTTGTATGATGCAGGGGTTCACCAAGGTTTTTTTTTTTTTTCCCTTTGGGGCTAATAAAGACTATTAGTAATCAAGGAGACCAGGAACTATTGGAACTGAAATATATTTGCAGTAAAAATAAAAATCTTGGTGTCAAATTTTAGGATAACTTTACATGATCTCTATACATTTGTTAAATCACCCTATAGCATTTTTTCTCAAGTTGAGTGAAAGTAAATAAAGTCAAAGTCTGAATTAGTGGTTCCCATGCAACAGAATACAGATAATCACAAAAATACTGTTTGTAAGTATGAATGTGTCAGATGGAGGCCTGGGAAAAGTGATGGAGGTCATTTTATAGTATTAATCTGATCCTACAAGAAATGACAAAACATTAAGAAAAAAATTATAGAAAAAATAAACAAGTCAAACATGTAAGTCCTTAAAAGAGTAACTTAATTTTAAGAAAACATACATAACCTTGTATAACTCAGATATTGCAGTGAACATATT
The DNA here is from genome assembly GCA_037367295.1 of Apogon hyalosoma. Classification (NCBI taxonomy): domain Eukaryota; kingdom Metazoa; phylum Chordata; class Actinopteri; order Kurtiformes; family Apogonidae; genus Apogon; species Apogon hyalosoma. The sequence continues at coordinate 7,705,263 of JAPQRP010000029.1, read as the reverse complement.
TAAGCAGGAACAGGTTGAAACAGTGGTTTTGATTAAATAACAGGCAAGAGCATTTTCCTCATGTCAACAGTTATACCACTTGGACAGCTTCTCCATTCAGCATTAGGTTTAAATGCTAAAACAACCTTTAGAAATCTACCCAAGCAGCATGTTTTACCCCATTGACAGATATATTCTGTTTTAACAGTTCGGTTTGATATCAGAGCATCCGTCCACTGGAGCAGCTGTTATAGTTAAGGAAATGATGATGTAAACTGAAGCTAAAATGTGTTTTCAAGGCTTGTTTCAGTCTTTGTCTTGACTTTTATTATGGAATCGATCCATACAGGGTGTGTTTACTTTGACTGTTTGGTTTTATTTGTGAATATCTGGCATCTTTCTGGCTGAACCTTTGGCTGTACACATGTTTTTAGTGTTTCTTATGATGAGGCTTTTCTATTTTTTCACCACATTTTTACACAGTATGAATGAGTAAAGTGCATTTAAACACTATCCTCATTAGCTTGTTGCTTCTACAAGAACCCTTCTTTTCCCCGATGGTCGCTTCTTCCTCCTCTTCCTCCCTTCCTCCTCCTCCTTTTGCTGCTGTTTCTGTTCTCCAACAGTTAAAATGGAAGCTGCCTTGTCACATGTCTGACACAGGCATGAGCTGTGGTCATGCGCCCACATACGAAAAGGAGGGGGTGAGAGAGAGAGAGATGGGGGGGGGGGTTGAGAGCAGAACTCCCCCTCCAGTGCTGCTTTTGCCTCTGTTCCCACCCACTCACCCTCCCTCTGCCGTCCCCTCCCTCATTCCCTCTCTGGAGTGGGTGTGTACATGATGGGGGTGTGCCATATCAGAGCCACTGCAGCAGCTCACGTGGTCTTGGTTCTGTGTGTGCGGGGGGCGGTGTCCGGTCCACACACTGCTGATGTCGGCTGGGCGTCTTCCAGAAAACACTGAGTATGAGGCTTTGATGGTTTCACTGGGGACACGTGAAGGCAGCATCTACAGAGAAAGAAAAAAACACAACTGATTCTGACAAACGTCGTTAACATTGGAACATCTATGTATGTTCAGTCCTTGACTGAGAAAATGACAACTACAGCTATTGATTATTCTTGTAATCAATTAATCTATTGATAATTTTCTTCCATTTGATTTGATTAAATGATTATTTGAATAGGTGAAAAAAATAGTAAAACTCTCTGAAAATGACAACTTGTCTTTTTTTCCAGAACCAGCTGAAACAACAACCATAAAAAGTATAAAAGTAAAAGGATATATTAAAAAATATCGATATAGAAATAACAATAACAACAGTATAAAAGAATATATGAAAATATCTATAAACAACAACAAACAAGTCAAAGGACATATTCAAACGATATGTGCACTGTAGTCTTCAACACATTTGTATCTAACTTACTAAATTACAATCAACTTAAGATGGAACATTCAACTGTGTTGATCTTGGCATCATGTGCGTCACAATAAGTGTCCGTGTGAAACACAACAATGGAACCAATGTTTAGCAGCAGCAAAATTAAGGAAACGAAGCTTCAATTGAGGAAAATTGTAATCGAATACTGAAAAAAAAAAAAAATCCAATCAATCATTTCAACTTTAATGAAAACACAGTAAAGTCCCAAAAACATGCCTCTATTTTAGCTCTTTGATGCAACAGGAATATGAGGACCACACTGAGTGAGGGAAAGTCAAGGATTTTGACATTAAATTTGTAGTATTTTTAGAAAAGTGTGATAATATTATAGGGGCAAAGTTATGCTGTAGATTTTTTTTTAGAGAAAAAGAAATATATTTTAATTACAAGAAGAAAATTGTAAACCTAGTGTTACAAGAGAAAAGTCCCAATGGTGTTAGAATATTTTGAGAGATAAAATCATAACATTACAATAAAGTTGTTGGTCTTTTGAGATAGTCATGACATTGCACTAATAATATAATATTTTGATGAAAATATGTGAAAAGTACAGGAATAAAGTTGCAATGTATTATGAAAGTGAAATTTTAACTTTATGAAGAATGTAAAAATAGAAATTGTTTCTTATAATCCAACTGTCAACTTCTGATTTTATCCTGATTACATTCTGCCCTTTTCCCCCTCAGAATCATTACTCTTTTCATGTGATGCATGTTTGTAGTGGTATTATTACAGATAATATTTTCTCTCACAAGTGATTTGTCTGGTTTTGTGTATCCTATTATTCCTGGTATATTCTGACTGGTTTTGAAACTGTCGTGGTCCTTCTACTCCATAGTTGGAGACAGCAAAGTGAAGCGATGTGTCAGCGCTGGTCTGGGAACAACCCGTCCTCTGCTCTGGTCTCGTTCTGGACGTGGACATGGAACTAGTTGCTCTAATGGCCCAGTTTTGTGATAAAGGTGAAGCTGCCTCGGTTTAGATGCTTTCTCCTCCTCCTCTGTTTCGTCGTTGACTCTGAAAATAGCATTTCCTGTCAGAGGTTTTAAATGTCATCGAAGATGGAAACTCACTTGTGTACTTGTGTGGATATGCTATGTTTTTGTTTTTTTTTTTTTTTACCTTTTCTCACTTGTTCAAAGTTCAATGCTGATGGTCTTGAAGTTTTTGGCTTTGAAAACAGATCAATGTAATAATTCTTTTCTATTATTTTACTGTTACCTCATACAAGTATTTCACAAAGCTCTTTTTATTTCTTTTGCCTATTCTAATCATTTTCTATACATATACACAGAGCTGATTTATTCTTCCACAGATTTGTGATACTTTGTGATCCACTGTTTCCACTTTTTATCTTCCAGTATCATTATATTAAACCTTTAAATCAAAGCTTCTTAAAGGAGTTTGCACATCTTTTTTCTTTTTTACAAATTACTTTATATTCATTTATAGCACATTTATATCCACACAGACAAGTCTACAAATACAGATGTTACAGCGACCTGTAAACTTTTAAATTCTGTTTAGATTTGTGCAACAAAGGGCCCAAAAGCAAAGTTTATTTTACATATAGTTTCAATACAAATATAGACAAAGCAATGTTATACTTAAGTTGACTTTTAACAGGAGAGTAAAAAAAAAATTAACATGAGAGAAAAAAAAGACAAAATGCTGCAAAAAATAAAATAATAATAATAAAAAAAAACAAAACAGTAAGTGTAATGTATGTTTTAGGTTCATATAGACATTACATCATTTCCTCTGGTTCTATCTGATTTAATTTCTTTTTCCTAAGTGCTCAATACTCATACTTTTACAAAACATCATGAAAAATGGCAGTGACTACATTTGATTAACGTTCATTACAAAATCGCAATTTTCTTATAAATGCTTCACTTGCAGCTTTGACAAATATCATTCTATTCCTGAAGTTTAACTCAACCAAAGGTAATGAACATTAATCAAACTCACTGTTAATTGTAGCAATTTATTTTATTTTATTTTTTTTTTTTGAAGAAAGATGACTTGCTGTGGTGACCCCTTAAGGGAACAGCCAAAAGGAAAATAAGAAAAAAGAAGAGGACTGTTAATTTCAGCAAACACAGTATGAAGCTATCACACCCTAAAATCAGCAGACGTAACATAGCACTGTTCTTAAATGGACTCCAGATATCTGGACTTAACTGCATAACCTTTTCCTTTTGTTTTAACACAGACATTTGCATATCCTCTACATCTTCCATTTCATAACACTTAGGTTTTAATGCATTTAAAGCAAATTGTCCTTTCTAATTTATATTTTGCACCATTTTGTGTATTCACAACATCAAGACTAAAGTCAACCTAAAACAATATCTTAAAACAGATGATCCAGATCTGAATTTGATGTGTAACATACATTTAAAAGATGACATGAAAGGGATGTCAGACGTTTTCCGCTGACAGGTAAAAGGAATTTGCACATTGGAGCAAAGTTAATGTCCATTATTTACATTTCAGTATAGTGGAGTTTTTTTTGTTTTTTTTTTCCCATTTGAGGTTAGAATTATTACAGTAATATCATGATGTGAGGTTCAGTTGGTTCTGCAGACAAATGACTGGTAGAACTATTATAAATTGGCATATTTTAGAGTATATTTAAGAGGCTGTGTTCTTTCACTTCTACTGCAATAAAGTAAACACTATGTGTATTTATACCACATCAAAAAGTTTGACAGTTTTGAACTGTCGTAGAATGTGGATGTAAAAACAGACTCTTGCAGTAAAGTATTATAATATTGTAGCTCTGCAGCTATTATAATCAGTTACAATGGCCTTTAAAAGGAATGAAAGGGGGAAGGTTTTTTTTTTTTTTTTTTTTTTTGGGGGGGAACAAATGCTTTATTGTAACTGAAACCTGAACCTATTTTCAGTGAAACTCTCCTTTTGAAAACAAATAAAATACATAAGAAAGTTGTAAATTATGAGAAAAAGGATCAGATTTTTTAATTAATTAAATTCAACTGTGATAGAATAAATGGGAAAGAAAAGGTGCTCACATATGTAAGAGTCTCCATTTGGTTGCATTTTTAATACTATGGGGGAAAATGTATGGTTAATAACTACAGATTGATAACTACCAATTTCAGATTCCTATTGCTATGAAAAAGTCATGGGAGTTTAAAACCTCATTTTACAGGCTTGATGAAGTCAAATTAATATTACTAAATTACTAGAAGTTGAGAAGAAGTCAGTTTTGGTCAGGACTGACCTTTCACCCCCTCTCGAGAGTCTTCACTGTCTCCCTTTTAAATCCAATAGCTTGAAATGAAAATCACAAAACAATAGATTGGACACTTGGAGGCTTAGGTGCTTTGGTGTCTTTTTGTCATTATTATTATTAGACCTAATACACTGATTTAAAAAAAAAACAAGACAAAAAAACAAACAAAAAAAACCCAACATATTATTAACATCCTTACTAATTATTTTTTCCAAATATTTGAAGTGAATCTGAAAATAACAGACTGTAAAGACTGAAAGGAGACTTTAATGAATGTCAATTTCTGTTAATGTTTTCAGTTTTACATTACAGATCCCTGGCATAGTTTTGTCAGTAAAAACATGTGGAAACCCTGTATTTTTTTATACTTTACCACTGTAACCTCAGTACTTTAGTTGCTGTTACTGTTAGAGCAGTAGGAGTCTGTGTGAACTGTCAACCCGCTGAAGTAAGTAAGTAAAATAACTCGATTGGACCGCTAATAGCGGAGGCAAATGTCTGACATCGGCTGATATAAGAGGAGGATGTGTGGATGCCCTCTGCTGGCCACAACCGGAAATGTACTGACACTCCGCGGAGAACTGGGTGCACAGTGTCTGTGTGTGTGTGTGTGTGTGTGTGTGTGTGTGTGTGTGTGTGTGTGTGTGGCTGCAGAGACGGGCCCCTTTCCTCTCTGTGCACCTATTGGCTGTCGCTGGCCCCGCCCCGTTCCTCACCGATTCAAAACAAAGTCAGAGCTGACGTCACTCGCGCGCACACACTTCTTCTGAGACAAAGCAGGAACTCCCCCCACCCCTTTCCTACAATCTTCATCCTCCTCTTCTTTTTCTTTCTCCTCCATTTTCAGTCAGTAAATTAATGATAAAGTCGGTTACATTCGTTGAGTTTGATATCATTTGTGGATGATCTTTTCATTTTGACCAAAATGAAATGTCTAAGAATGAGTTCGAAAATAAACGTAGGCCTACATGATCTTGACTCACTGGTAAAAAAAAAAAATTAAGCATTTGTTGACATTTACTCATCTTTTACATGAGAGAAATCATGCTAGATGACAGCACAATTTAATGAAACTTCTCTTGTCTCTGCCACAGATTTTAATTGTGAACTTTCCCAGCACAGACCTTTCTAAAGCAGAAAACTAAAAATGCCTTCTATCATTTTTGAGTATTTAGATTATACTACCTAGCCCCAAAAGTGGATTTTGCTGCATATTTTCTAAAATGGGTTTTTCAATTTAGTCTGCACCTGAGTCTATCTTTCAGCTCAATTTCATTACTTTATTGCAGCTTCTGAAACAAGACAAAAACGCAATATACATTTGTGATTTAAACAGCTTTAATATAAACTTCAAGGACATATATACATTTTTTTATTCACAAATAATGAAACCTATCCATTAAAATAGCCTGCTATTTGAACACATCAAATTATTATTTTTTCCTTCTGTTCCTTAAGAAAATGTTTTATTATTTACTGTAACTATTTTGTAATAAACGTCAAATTCAGAGCAAGTTATCCTCAAATTTTCAGCTTTATAATGAATGTTTAATTTTAACTTGACTCTAATACCAGTGATGTAACTTAAATCTACCAAACATGGTGTGTGTGTGTATATGTGTATATATAAAACGTTTCAATAGTTTGTAATGCAAGAATTTAACATTTCACCTTAATTTTACTTTTGACACTTAACATTATTCTTTCAGTTCTCTAAACCCACTTTGAAGTTTTCATTTAATTTTATCTTTTTAACATTTTTTATAGAAAATTTCTTTCAAGTAATTTTTTGTAAAGTTTTAGTCCCTGAACATTTGTGTTCTTTTAAATTTAATGTTTGATAGATAATTACTCTTTAATATACTCTTGTTCCTTTTTATTTTAACCTTGCCTTTTTGTATTTTCCATGCTATGTTTTTTTTTTTTTAAAGAATCTCTCCCACCTTTTAAAATAATTTGCCTGCTTGAATGTAGGAATCAATTTTTTCCTTATACTTCTGTTCGTAATGAAACTGAAAAGAAATGAGTAATGCATAGGTTGGATTTACACTGAAACGAAGGTGACCCGTTGAATTAAGAATTCTCCTGTAAAAGTGACATATTGGAATAATGCGCTGTTGTAAAAGTGTGTGATGTCAGGTGGAGGTTTCCCCATGGGCAGGGTGTGTGTGTTCTGACTGACCTTAAGGCCTACAGCTTCATCCTGCTAATTTAATTAATACACTTTTCTTGATTTATTTCAAGTTTGGGAGCTACAGCAATCCAACTGTTACCTCTTTCAGGTCAACAAGTAAAAAGGTGCTCCCAGAGAAGTAGTTCCTGCCTCTTCTGTCTGTTCTCCATTCACCTTTCTGCTCTTTTTTCTCGTCGGGCAGTGTCTGGAGAAATCCCTCCGACAAGCACACAGATAGTGGGTCTTTACATTAGACTAAATCCTGGCAGTATGTTGCATTTATCCGACAGCCTTTTCACTTCTGCCACATCACAGCTTCCCTGGAGATTAGAACCAAATGCAGGATACTTCATGTACGGGTTCGGCTTTAACCAAGTGTCTCATTTTTTTCTCTAATAAATCTCAGCTTCCACTGTGTAACCCCGTTCGTGCTTTATTTCACTTGCTTTACCTGGTCCGAAATCCCAGTGGGGGTTTTCGAGAGTAAAACCCGACGTTTCATAATTACAATTGAAAAACAGAAATGAGAATCTTCTCTTCTCAACGAAAAACCCCATGTTGAATTAGAGGCGTGAGCTCTGACTGCACACATTCTATAGAATAAGCCCCTCTTCCTCCGCGGTGGGCCGTGCGTCGGGCGCAGCCCCTCCCTCCTCTCGCGCTGCTGTAGTAGTAACTCCCGAGTAGTTTTTTTTTTTAATGCACTTTATGAATGGAGAGAAGCGCTCGTGCTCCTGCTCTCCACTACTCAGAGAGCACGAGGAAAAGGTGTTCTCATCCCAAACGCTTTACCCATAACCTCTTACTCAGTGTTAAGGCGTATCCCCATTCTAAAACCTGACTTTCTGTCGTTTGTGTCTCCTGTATTTTAACATGACAGAAATGGCGCGCGCCCATAAGGGGGTGTGTCCATTTTGACCGGCTTTCATTGTTTTCTGTAACTTGGCTGCTCCTTTGTTTTATCTCCTGTACCTACGTGTCTTCCTGTCTTAAATAACGCATAAGATATCTGTGTCTCCTGTCAGACAGTTACGATGGCAGCTGTGAGGTAAAGCAGATGGTTCTGGATGAAGACATAGTCGTACAACAGCCCAACACACCGTCCGCATGATCCCATGTTCATGTAATGGCGATGTGGACTAACCCCCTCCTCCACCGTCCGTGAGCTGTATGTGCTCTGTTCTGGTGAATTCTCTGCCGTCATGTGACCGTACACTCAGTGTAGTAAATGGGCGTTGCCGATCCAAGATGGCTGCTCACTGGCTCTCACATGTATGTTGACCGTGTGTGAGAGAAAGAGAGGAGGGGGTTGGCGCGAATAAGGCGGATAACAGAGCCCATATGGAACTGTCCTATTCGCGGATAACAGAGCACATATGGAACTATCCTATAGGAAATCCTAAAGCCTCAGACTGAAACGGAACTGGTCTGTTTATCTATCTCTGATTACCGCAGCCCTGTGGGGGTGTAGCGGAGGATAGTTAGTCACTGTTAAAGGAAACTGCGAAACTTAGTCCACTTCACTAAATTAACACATAGCACTGAGCGGACTCGTTGGCTTCGCCATTTACCTACATTGAATTACAGAATTGAGCAGGCAAGCAGAATCCATTTACAGGTTTATTTTAAAATACAAATCCATATATGCTACTATTTTCTTAAGGTCTTGTACAAATTGGGCCATATAGGGTGATTGTTCTTTTTTTAAGTCTACTCTGACAGGAAGGGGCCGTCGGCATTTTGAGGCGCAAAACTGACACCAGGAACTACGTGAACTTGTCATAGAAGTCCACACGAAGCGTTGAACTAAACTACGACGGGGAACAATAATTTAAGTTTAAGTTAATTTAAGTTTTAAAGACGGATTCACAAATGAGCTCCTCAACCTCGTAGCAGCGCCTCAGTGGGCCTTCGTCCCCTCCCCCAGTCGTGTGTCTGTAACATGAAATGGCTATAGGCAAAACAAAATGGCGTGTGAAAAGGGAGGGGAGGAGGATGAGGAGGGAGGCGTAGCACAGCCCAAGAGAAGAGCTGGAGAAGGTAGGCTTCACCTTCACCTCACTGGTAGCCCTTCTCAGTCAAAAAAGCTTCAGTTGATGGAGAATAAACCTTTCACCCACTGCCAGTGAGTCAGATAAATTGTCATGTAGCCGACTCATGCATTCATCTCCATGGCGTTCATAGGTCTGACCGACCGCCATCTTTGAGGCTCTGTGTGCCTAGAACAGCCTGCGTCCTAGTAACCCTAAGGAGCACTATTGTCCATGATGTGGCTGCAGTCCGGGTCCAATTTTAAACATGCAATAACTCGCTTCAGTTACATAAGGGCCGAGTCACAGTCCACCTCCTCGGTCTCAAAATGGAGTCTGCTCTCCAAAATGGAAGCCTGTGGGTCGAGCTGTGGGTGGGGTCAGAGTGGAGAACACAGCCTGAACTATGACCTCTACTGGTGCACCCCCGTCGCCTTCACCCTAAATAAAATCCACGACGCGGACCGTATGTGCGTCATTCCGTCCAAATGGACGCCAATGCTGTGTTAGAACGGGACTCTTCTCTTAACGTTTATTTCCAGTATATGTAAGGGCAGGGGGTAGACACCAATTGGAATTGTGAATGCGCATGTAAACGTGTTTCTGTGCGGTTGTCCTGGTCTAAATAGTCTGCACTCAGCCCAGAACCACAAATCTAGAAGTGTGTCCCCTAAGAGGATTTGACCTGAAATACGCAAAGACGCCAGTAGAGCCCCCTGACGAGACTTATTTATTCTATAAAAATATGACGAGTAAATAGTAAATTACCTCTAGTTTACATTTCTATTAATATTATTCATAATAATAATAGTAGTAGTAGTAGTGCACTGTTGTCAATAAAGTTAGAATAAAATATTTTTCCTCTTATGAAATGATTGTGACAATGTGATTTATTATTGATAAAGTGTGAGACTTGGTATGTAATCATTGTACCAGGGCGAAGGTGATTGCTGAAGTGTAGAAACAGGAATAAAGAGAGGAATGTGTCTGAAAACAATAAAATAATATTAATCTAACTTTAAGGACTATCTATCTATCTATCTATCTATCTATCTATCTATCTATCTATCTATCTATCTATCTATCTATCTATCTATCTATAAATAAATAAATTAAATAAAATTTAATTTAATAAGAACAGTCTAATAATACATAATTCTTTCAGTGAGAATGTGGACGGGTGCAAATAAATATTTTTTTTTATTCTGGCAAAGTATTTTTGCAGGTAGCATTGTCAGTCAACAAAATGCTCCATTCAGTTTTGATAGGATGAAATTCATGTTCCAGTGGGGTCTAGTGGGCAAATAGATATCAACAAATGAGTAACATGACTTTTCCCTTCTAAATCTGAATCCAGTAAGTGAAAAAACTCTTTCTTTTTCTTTGTTCTGTGTGTTTCTCCGTATTTTGCAGGATGTGAACAGAGGAATGTGTGTAATTTGTGATGAATGACTTTGGGATGTTTCATATGTAAGTTACGTGGAGGTTTGACTGGATGGCTCTGCTTTGGTAGAGGAAGCAGTGAATGGAGCTGAGTGCTCTCATTCTGTTCTGAAACGGCTGTCAGAGTGCCCTTGGGAAAGGGAGAGGATGCACCACGCTCTGATTGGCTGATTGTGGAAGGCTGTGGTCAGACCTTGCAGCTTCTGCAGGTGGGAAGGTGAATGAGCGAGAAATAGATAGCATACAACCCATAATGTGTAAAAATTAACGTCTCATTGTTAGTTTTACATTATATTCTTTTTAGTTCACAGCAACTAAAAAAGCTTGGAGCAATGCTTCAACTCTGTGGTTCAGTCAGATGTTCCTTGGAAAACTATCCTCTACTTCTCAAGTTAGCCTGAATGGAAACTCTCCTCCACTGTTAGTGCATCCTTCCCCAGTCCTCATCAATCCCACCTCCTCTTTCTCTGTTTCCTCCCCTTTCCTCCTCCTCCTCTGGCCAGTGCTGTCTATTTAAAGCTCTCATATGGTGTTACATCCACTGGAACTTTCTCTCCAGGCCTGGTTGCAGGAAACCCTTTAGAAGAAGAGAAAGGAAGAGTGTAAGGAGATGAAGAGGTGTAGGATGACATCAGTCAATTGGATGAGCTGCTTTCACTTCATGTGTCTGTGTAAATATAGTGTAACGTTGAGGGAAAAGGAAATACCAATCAATGTGTCTGAATATACAGTATGATTGTATAAGGCATATAACCCTTCAGCTCTTGGTTTGTGCTATACATTTTGCCTTATTAAGCACAAAAGAGGCAAGTTTTCTGATGAAGTGGCATAGTATTAGACAAATCCTCACCTTTACTGCAGCCAAATTAATTCACCTAGTGTTTAAATTTGCCTAATGGCCACAATGATAGTGGTGTTTGTTTTTTGTTTTTTTTTTTCCCTTTGTGGGAGAAGTGTGCAAAGTATTTATTTGATGCAAGGTCAGTTAGGTGGGGTTACGTGATAAAAATTTGGCTGATAAGGAGGTTAGTCTTCATGTTGGATGCTGGTGTTTCGTTGCGGTTACCTGCTCGGTCTTCACCATTAGCAATGAAATATTAATCTGTGATTTTTAGGCTGGCTAGATAGCTCTTATAAAATATTAACCCCCTGCACTTCTGTGCTCAGGACTGTAGCCAGTGTTCGTTTCATATTTGGGGACACAACAAGAAGGGGATGAAGGGTTGAGGTTGGTTATTCTGAACACATTTTCCACAATGTTTATTAATTTAGAAGATTTTTATTGGTGGCATGTATGAGCTGCTTCCATGTGACTTTATCAGAACCAGTTTCATAAATTAATCTCATGAATTATAAAGGCATTTAAAGCCCTACAGAATATCTTTCTGTCAAAGATTGAAATACAAAACTTGTTATGGCTACACTTGACAACATTTAACTTTCAGTGTTGCACATTTATCATGCCTTAAATGTAAGATTTGATTGTGTGCTTACATGACTTCTGTGTTGAAGTCTGTGTTCTATGTTGTGCGTTATTGTGAGTCTTTTTTTTTTTTCCCTGTAGCTCACTCCATTTCTAAGTAAGTGACTTTCTTGGTTGCTGACATTCGTGCAATCATGATAACAACTACAATACACTGATTTCTATGGAGTTTAGTCTGTTTTTTTTTGTTTTGTTTTTTTTGACTAGCGCTGCTGTTGCACCAGAATTTGTCCGTGCCTCTCTCTGACTACCATTAGATTAGAGTTGGTGGATAAATTTGATATTTATTTAAAAATTCAAGAAAAAAGTCAAAACTTCAACACAAATAGATTTGTGCTCGTTTCAGCTAATACTGTTATAAAATTACATTGTCAGCATTAGTTGATCAAACAAATATTTCTGTGACTTTTTACACTTTGTTGTTCAGTTTCAAGCTAAGTCAATATACACAATTCATAGATTTAATAACCTGTTTGCAACTGATACACAGTAATATGTCTATTTTTGTCCTCTTTTTGATGATTTTTATTTTTGAATAACCTTCACATCAGGAACAGCCTTACTCTTCATCACTGCTAAATTTACCATGACTGTAAAAAGTATTTATCAATTATCATAATTGAAAACTTTGCTCATTAATCCCACATGTGAAGACAGTCTGTTGGACTGAATGTGGGGAGCTAATGGAATATCACAACTACATATTCTGCTCATATAAATGCAAATGTAAATGGGAGTGGCCATTAGAAAAAAACTGAAGTTTTAGAAGTTTTGCTAGAAAAAAGCCTAATTTATTCTGTTACTGGTGAAAATACTAGACGATATTGAAATCACAGCTTCTCATTGACTTGTAATTATTATGGATAACAGTAGTTAAATAATTTATCAGGCTCTTGGTTGACAAGCTTGTAAATGAAATATGAAACAGAAAAGTACATGAGAATTACAAATCTGTGTGTGTGTGTTTGTACTTCAACATTCTTTATGTATGTTGGGATGTTTTTTTTTTTTTGGTTCTGTGTTGACACAATGAACCACATGGATGAAATATATTAGTTTATCACATATCATTAATTGATAAAAATGCACTCATTTGAAATTGAACTCATAATATCTGTGACAGTAGGGATAAGGTACAGCAGGTTAACCTTGTAAATGTTTTGTTTGATATTTCTGAGTTCCTCAGTATAATAGTGGTCTGCGTTGTTCCTCAGTTATGAATGTTGAGGAGATGTGGATGTCTATATTGTCAGTCATTCCAGAGTAGGCGATTGTAATCTTCTAAATATTTTGCAGTTGTGTGGCATCTGAAATTCATTTGCATTTGGGAACTTTCTTGTGGTATGAACGTCCTATGAAGTTTACATAGTGGAGGGAAAATATTGTCGGGCTTTCTTTACCCTGTGCATGTGGTAATAATGTGTCAGTGACCACATCCAGATGCAGCCCATTAGATTTGTGTCGGTTTCTATCAGTGCAAACATATTCTTTGTAATGTGGGCTCAATCGCTGTTGTCATGTCTGAAGTATATATACATTTAAAGTGTGATTGATGGGAGACATGTTGTCATTCAGTCTTGCGTTGGTGTAGATTTAATTTAAATAGTGGGGGGAATGAGAGTTTCCAGTACACTTTTCCTATTTTTTGTGTTTCTTTGCATCACTATGAGCCTATTTTTCATCACTTTATCAGGGTTTATGTAAAGAAGAACATGAAATCAGGTGACCAGTGTCTTTGGTCTGGCTTCATTTCATTTGTGCAAAGGAGTTAAGGATTACTTTCTGTGTAAACTGTGGCTGGATATGATGCAAACATTCCATACACAAACCAAAATGGTCACAATGGTAGACTTAGTCTAGAGCATTAGGGATTTTTTTGTGCATGTGGACCTGATACATGTGTTCACCCATTGTGGTCCATCTTGGACAAACCTTATTCAGGGACCAGATTTTTTCCTACACTTTGTAGAGACACTACTTTGCAGTTTGAGAACATTGAAATACATCATATTGTTCAACAAAACCTCAAAGTTTTCATAACTTTTCATCACCACAGTGTTTAGACTAAATTAACCAAATTTAAAGTCACTTGGCTGAAGTGTAGTTGATTTTTTTTAAGTACAACAGTTGAAATGGTAAATACAGTGCAAAAATTGTGTAAACCTAAAACAGCAGACGTTCTCTAGGTATAGCGCTAGGGTGTCAAATATATAGCATATGGGCCAAGACCAGCCTGCCAGAGGGTTCAGTCAGGCCATGGGATGAATTTGTGAAATGCAAAAATATTAACAACCAAGGGCATAAAAATCATTTTAGTTCAGGTACCACATTCAGACCAATATGATCTAAAGTGGGTCAGACCAGTAAAATACTATCATAATAAGCTAAATAATGACAACTCCAAACTTTTCTCTTTGTTTTAGGGGCTGGCCAAGGGAAGGTTAACATCTAGATTCAAAAATAGCTTCAATCTAAAATCACCTTTTGAAGACATATATTTTGAAAGGTCATTTCTTTTAGTGTCCAGCACAAGTTAAATTTTTTGAAAAATGTTTTAAAAATACTTAGATGGCATTACATTCAGCATAAATTTATGTTTGCATTCTTTATCAGTGCAATTCTAAGCATAACTTTGATCCTCTTCTATTAGACCTATGTTATAGGCTACTTAGGATAAGTTGTAGGGCCAATATAAAAACCTTTTGCAGTGGTTACAAATATCTAATAAACTGAGATAAATATATGCTAAAATGTACTACATTAATTTATTAAGGTATTTGACTTTTTAGATATTATGTATATACTAATAAAAATGCCCAATAAACAATTGAAGCTTGTAATTATTCTCTCTTGTCCATCCATTACCATCGTGGCTGTGTTCATCCATTACCGAAACACTTAACAAAACTCTTGCTATTTTATGCCCTCATATATTGAAAAAATACAAACTGTTTACTGTTCTGCAAAATAGACAACCTAGAGGACCAACAGGAAAGATTTTACACTTTTATGAAAAGTGAAACTACACTTTAAGCCAGGTTTTATAAAGTGGTCAAAAACAGATGTTAATTTTCTGTCCATCCGTTTCCAAGGGGTTTTTACTAGTTTTAAGCCACAAAACTAGGTTAAAATATTTTTTTCAGTCACACATCTAAAATTGCTCATTATTCCCTGCAAAATGAGGTATCATTCATCTTTCTACCATAAATAGCTGTGAAAGGGCAAACAAAAATGTAGTAAAATGAAAATGTTTACATTTACAAACTATCCTTTCACAAAAAATGTGATTAACCTGAACAAATATGAACAACCTGAAATGTGTTTACCTCCTGAGACCCAGCAATGCATTTTGTCCTCTGTCGGAGATGTGAGTTTCACAGCTTTACGTCTTTACTCTCTGTAGCCTTATATTTAATGAGAAAGTGAGGCATAATGTTAAAATTGTACTTGATTTTCTTAATAAATTTCAGGTCGTTCATGTTATTCACATTTTTTAAAGTATAGTTTGTAGATGTAAACATTTTTATAATGCAATTTTACATTTTTCACTGTAAAACAAATTTTTTTTGGATTTGTCTTTTTTTTTTTTATAGGTTATTATGTTATTACTTTACTGGTCTGATTCATTTCAGATCATATTGGTCTGAATGTGGAACCTGAATTATGAGTTTGACGCCCCTGGTGTGGAGTATAGAGGATTTAAGAGTATAAGAGGATTTTTCATTGATCTGGAAAAGACATGTCAAGTCAGTTCATTTAAATAGTACATCTAAAAACAACAGAAGTTGACACAAAGTGCTTTACAGACAAAGGTAGTAATAGCATTTAGAAATCAGGGTAGAACATGGTCTACAGCATAAGAAAAGCAAACACAAGTTGAAAAAAAAATGTAATGTGCCTTGCAAAATTGTGTTAGAATTTAAAATGCTAAAAATATAAAGCATCTAATACCCACAAGAACCAACATTTTGGAATGATTTCTAGGAACGTTAAAGTCAACTGAAAACTGTGACTGATGATTTAATTTGTCACAGGGGCATATCCCACTTCCACCGATGATGCAGACACAGCCTAGGTTTGCTTAAACTGTTGCAGCTCTTTCACTTGCTTCACAGATCCTGTTGTAATGTGTATATCTGCCTTCGAGGTGAGGTCACCTGCAGATGGACATTAAGCTCTTTCAGTGAAACGATGGACAAAAGGCTTTGTGTTGTATTGATGAGCTCTAGAGTAGCTGGGGCAGTGTGTTAGTGTTTTGTGTGTGTCCAGCTACATCAACTTGATGTGTGTTTGACTGAATGAAAAGGCAGAAGTTAACTCAGTGTGGATTAATGTCTGACACTGGTGTATTTGATGCTTTTAGCTCACATTTTTAATTCGCAGATTCTTTTAACCTAATTTGACATTTTTAGATGAATGCTAGCTCCCTTTTTAGAGAGAAAATAAATTACAATGCATTCTCAAAATATTCTTGAAATATGTGTCTCATCAATGTGGGTAATTTTAACATGTGAAAACAGTTGTCAGTCGCTTCTGTCTGAGTCGCATATGCTTTTCTGGCAAATATGTCAGTCAAACTCATCAAACATGTTCTTCTTCTGCCATTAAAAAAATCCCACTGGGAGTGATAAGAAACTGCCACTACACACACAAACATTAGGCGTAGATTTCAGAGTTGTTTTCATCGAAGACTTTGGATCACGTTGGAGTGTGTGGCTCCCTGCCCACACTACTGTGTGTGTTTTCATAGAAAAAAATGTGTTCTGCTGGGAACAGTTGTCATTGACTTTTTAGCTCGTAATCTGTCTCAGTCTCAACTCCCTCTCAGATTTAATCATCATGAAAGAAGCAGCATCGCCAACCATACTGTGGCAACAAACACACCCACATTTTCCCAGAAACTTTCATGTTAATGTTGGGCTCATTAAATAACACAAACACCAAGCAGATGCACATGTTTATAGGAAAAGCTGTCGCAGAACAGCAGTGAGTGCTGTTGTGTACATTCCACTGTGGGCGTTGTGGTCAATAAAGACCACTTTCAGAGCTGACAATCTGAATCACAGTCCAATCTACAGCCTATGGTTTGTTTATGCATTGTATATGTTAAGAATCTATTTATTTATTTATTTTAATTTTTTTTTCACATTTGCAGTTTTACAAGTTCACTAAAGCCCTTTGCATGATATATCCTGTCATCATCATCATCTATATGGTCCCCTTGTACTTTGACATTGACTGGTTTGTAGACAGGCATAGATTTGGCATCAGTGGGTTCAGTTCTGCCAGCAGCAATTTTTGTTTGAATGAACGAATTAATTTTGATTCCTCATTCAGGTGGTATTTCTAGCCTGTCTCCTCATATCCTGTCTCTCAATCTCACAGAACATATTAAGACCATATTTCTATTAAAAATGTCATCTCCTTTTGTGTTACCACAGCTATGCTTCCACTTGTCTTTGTTCATTTGGTTTAATGGCTCATGAAAGTCTGCATTAACTTCCTATAATTCAGGAATTCTTCAGGGGAAAAAAATGTTTTCACACTAGAAACAAACTGAGTTATAGTTCATGTTTATCTGGACCACACCTTTTCCTTGGATGGGGTCTCAGCTGTTTGGTCCAAACTGTGGTTTCACACCTTCAGCTTTAGTTTGAATCAAATGGAAAAATCAGAAAATTTGGAATAATTTGCTGAAAAGAATCATATAACTTTTATTTTTCTTTTTTATGTTATCACATTATAACGGACTACCAGAAGTCATAGTATAGTTTTAGTGTTAAAACACACACACACAACCTGAACGGTGTGGGTATTTCCTAAACTGCAATGTGAAAATGTAAATTTAGTTTGTGTACAACAGTGTATGTACAACAATACAATACTGCATCCAAAATTGTTTTGTTTTCATTGGTCATTTAAATCAGTTACACTTAGTGTAATGGTAACAAAAAGTGACAGATGTATTTATTGGATTTCTACATTTATTTGGTCCTTTTTGTTTGGGACAGTTGGTGCAGAAATATAAATAGATCCACTGTTGAAATGTACTATAACAATATTAGCCTAATGCTCATTACACTAGGCTAAGTAGGAGTCAGAAAAACACAAATTGGTCCTTAATACAAGTTAGGGCCTTCCTTTTAAAAAAAAAATTATTTCAGAAGGCAAGTATTGTTGAATTTGCAGCTTTGAAAGAAATTCTTGTCAAAAACATGACCATTCACTTGGGTGTGTGATTTTATATACACACACAGACACATATACACACACACACACACACACACACACACACACATATATGTATATATATATATATACATACATACACACACACACACACACACACACACACACATACATATACATGCAGGGTTTTACTCAAAATAGTATATTTGGACGTAACCCCTCTGTTGTCACCAACAATGGATGAGGAACTAAAACTTAAATGGCATTTTTCTTGGTAAATTGAACAGAGCATTAGTTATTGAAAACAAAAAACAAGTTGCATATACTGGAAGCCTGGCACTGCACATACACTTTGTTCTCTCTCAGTGCAATTTCTTTGCCAAATGAACTGCCTCAGTACGTTTATCTGTGTCGCATTGAACATTGTTTTATTTCACCATGCCAGTGAGTGTCTGTACTGTCTGTTCATAATTGTGAGCCATAGTATTTGTGTGAAGTGTGAAAAACACAACTTTAGACCCCTGCCAAACACTTCCTACATTCTCTACACCTCATTTCCAGTCACTTCACAATTGGCCATGATTTTTGCAAACTCTGATACATCCTCCCTTAATTCCAAACAGCGTTGGAAGGAGTTTTTAGATAGGGTTCAAGCCTCCACCAAGCATTCAAAACTCAAACACCCAGTCTTTGTAATTACAGAAGTGATGATTGTCTGAGTGTAATGAGTAATTGGGTCTGTATCTGTGTGTTGTTCTATTAATGAGCATGTATAACTTTGCAGATCATTAGGTAGAGAAGTGACTTCCTCAAAAGATGACAATGCATTTCATTCAGATTTAGGAACAGGTGTAGTAAGATATAGATTATAAATAATGAATTACACACAGTCGTCAATAGGATCTTTTGTCTTCATCCGTTTTGCCTCAGCCTGCAGTACTTTTCTACATGAGCTTCTCTGTGAATTGTCTTCATGGTTCACATTGCATTGAAGGTTTTTTGGACAACACAAAATAGACACACCTCTTGGTGCTGGGGGCCCCCATCCCCCCTCTGTCTGGTCTGGTTTAAAGAGCTCTGACCCCTGACCTTTGACCTTTCCTAGAAGCAAAGCCTTTCTCTTCTCTTCCATCTCCTCTCCTCCACCTCTCTGCCTTGAAGACCACACTCTTTTTATTCCCTTGGCTTCTTTTCATTCTTCTGCTCTTTCTCCTCGTTCTTTTGTTCTTGCTTGAGGCTGGAGTTGAGCACAGATTTAAGGCCTTTACAGCTGAGGGAACCTCAACAACTCTGGGTTTTTCATTCAACTTCAGATATTTTCAAGCTTCACTGACAAAGGGCTTCCATCTTTGCATAACAACCATGAGTGATTATGAGGATTGGACTCCAGATTTCCTCTTTAATTTCACTAGTTAAAAGTTATTTCAAATTAAAAATGAAATGGTATTTTCTGCCATGTCAAACAGTTATTTGTCCTTTTCAAATACACAGTTAAATTTTTCATTTGTGGCTGTAATGATTGATTACTTTAGTTGATGGTGAATGATGTCGGTGTGTTTACCAAAGCTTAGTGTGACATCTTCGACCCAATCATTTTTATCCTTGGCCCTCCCCGCAGGGTATTGTCATCAGTTCGTCATCCGTCCGTCTGTCTGTATGTGCAAAAACTTAGAAAACTTAGGCATAGACTGAAGGCTGAGGGTTTTCAAGTGCGGGCATGTTATGTTCATTTTATTGTTTAAACAGTAATGAAACAGAACACATTCAGAATTAAGCAACATGAATGTGTTTGTCTTTTATGAAGAAGACTAGTCAAACCAGTTATATGTGTGTCAATTTTCAACAGTTTTTTCCAACTAATTGTTTAATTATTGCAGCTCTAATTTAATTTTGTGTTTATTCAGCAATGACCTCCAGCTGTCAGATGAAGGTGAGCTAATGAAACACTGCCATCATATCAGCTCAAATCAAAGATGGTAAATATTAAAAAAAAAAAAAAAAAAAAAAGATAAAGGATGAATTAACGAGAAGGTAACCAACTGGTAAGAATGTTTTGTTGTCGCCTTGCCTGCCCATCCATCTTCTTTGCCCGCCCATTCCTAACTGGTTGCCATGGTTTCAACCAATTAGAATAGCTGTGGGTTGGCAGGCGGCGACAGTGGGGGTCAAACGAGTTCACTGATGGTGGCTTGGTGGGGGCTGGGATGTGTGGATGCACTGGGGTGGACTGGAGTAATGGTTTGGAGTGGTATGAAGAGGATAATGGAGAGTTGATATATTGATAAGGTGGAAAGGCATTTGCATCTGGGGATAGGGAATGCATTGGATTTGGGTGGTGGATATTATGCATGTGGAGGTGCAGAAGAGGCTTGTTTTTCACTGTGTTTTGAGGATGTGGGGGGGAGGGGGGGAGTTGACCCTATCACCAATGGTCCTAGCACTGATCAAGGGGCTTTTCCTTTTTTTTTTTTTGAAGGGGGGTGTCAGGTATTTTAGATGAACCAAAGACTATCCATCTCTTCATTGGAGCCTCCTGGAGGCTTGTTTGGGGTTAGTGGGGGGTTGTTTGTTGGTTGTTGTTGCCATTGGTGCTCATTTGGGTGGGATACATAGTTAAATGTGTAAAGAAAAATATGCAGATCTGTTCTAGTTCCACTTTTTGAGAGACCTGGTTTTCCAAAATGGTCTTTAATGAGGTCCAAAGCAGAATAGATTTCTGCTCTTCAATGTTTGCAGTTATAATGAGGAGGCTAGGGATCAAACAACTCTTACTTGTGTATTTAAAGGAGCTGTATCTAAGAATTATGTTCCTAATAATCATAAAATGGCCCTGAATGTCACCAGATATTAAGGAATCATGTTCATTTCAAATACTAATATCACGCAGTAGTAGTCCAGGCAGAATATTCACATTTGAAAAGCTAAGTGGGAGCCCACAAGTAATGTTTATGTTTTCATTTTGTGTTTTGGTCTGATACACTGCCCATCACTTATCTCTCAATCATGAAGTCAGTAGCATTTGGGCATCCAGGTTGCCAGTTCCCACTTAGCTGCATCTTGGAACATTTCTGATCACAAATGTTTGATGTTACTAAACCTAAAGGGCCTCTTATTTTTCCCAAATATGTCACGACAAAGTGAGAAACAAAACAAGGACATGTATAGGAGATGCTTTTGAAACATGGAGATGGCTGAAAGTAGAGAAGAATTTGAAGACCGATGCTGGCTCTCCTATGGTCTCCCAGTATCTTCTCCTGTGCGAAGAGACCGTGGCCCGGTCCCAGGAGAAGAGACCATGGCCCAGCCCTGGATGAAGAGACTGTGGCCCGGTCCCAGGAGAAGAGACCATGGCCCAGCCCTGGATGAAGAGACCGTGGCCAGGTGAAGAGACTGGGCCGGGTATAAATACCAGTGTAGGACTCGCTGCTTGCCATGGTAGCTCCATGTAGTAGGTGCTCATGCAGGATCTGGCAAACTGTAGTCTAGGGAGGAGGCAGAGGGAATACAGTGCTCTATTTTGAATGTGATTGCAGTACCAGTTTTGGCCACAGTCCTACATATGAGTCCTTTAAATAGTTAATTTTAAGGTTAGGTCTACAGAGAGTCAGATTCTTGAACTTATTAGTTGCAAGTCTGTTACTAATAATGGTTTAACAGCAGCACATACTTTAACCTCTTGCCAGCCTTATGCCCCAATCCCGGGATGTAGATGATATTATTTTAACAACACCCAATCACAGCTCCCACATCTGTCCAAATATATAAACCATTCTGAAGTGCAACAGCAAGACCACATACACAAAAGGTTTTCCAGAAAAGCAAAGTATGAGAAATTTGTTTTTTCTTACTTTTGAAGGCTGTCATCTGATCAATCATTTATTAATCCGGACAGATGTGGTGGTGTTTTTTCTCGTAACAGTCCAGCGAACATAATCCAGTAAAGTATTTAGGTCCAAGACGCCCGTAAGATCCACAAAGGCACAGAAACTGCAGGAATTTTTGTCCCACCTGAGATCTATGTTGGTGTTTTTTTTTCTGCTTTCCACGAAGATAACGTCCATAATTTACTTTTTCTGCCAGTAATACTGGTATAGATCGATAGACAAACTTGTTAGCTTTTGATTGACACCTAACTTGGCCAATCTAGACCATCCCAGGGGTGACTGATAGGAGGGATAGCCAACCAAGTGTCAGAGACAGGTAAATGGTCATGCCCAGCTTACACCGCTGCTGTTCCAACAAATTAGGTCGCATTTATAACCTGAAGTGACAGGCAGATAGCCAATGAGCTGCTGAACATGAGGATATGTGACGTGGGGTTTAGTGTAGATTTAAATTATATTTTTGGACCATAATACTAGTTTTGAGTTTATTTTACAATTGACAATGGTAATTTTGTATGGGAAATGTTTATTTTTATCAATTTTTGCTAAAATATGTGTATTTTTAAAATAAATGGATTGATTTCAGTTAGTTTTGTTGTGTACATTCTGATTTCCCAAGATTCAACCTTTCAAAAGAGCCTTCATTGATGTCTGTAAGTTGAAGCATTCAAAAGTTATTCATTTCTTTCCAAAAATTTCCAAATTTAGCCACTTTGGAAATATTGATAATTCCCAAATGTTCTCTCTGTAAAACGCATAAACATAACCATAGAAAAAAATACTATAAAACTGACATTTTTACAGATAAAGTTCTCAACTTTGAACTGTAAAGTACCAAGACGTTGGTCTGTTGGCAAATGGTGGGTTTCAGTCCATACCTACCAAATACAGCTTTATACACCCTTGTTTTCCCCAAAAAATTAAGGTGGTGGTGGGGGGGGAAATAAAAATTTATATGTGTTTCTAAGTATACAGCTTTTTCCCTTTCAAATGAACAGTGAAAGTACAACCTACAGGGTGTTACCTTTACAAAGAGCCCATTCTTTTATCTGTACTTCAAATGGTTGAAGAACAGCTGTAATTTTAATTTGTAGAGGTGTTTTTCAGGCGTTTTAAGCAAAATTGCCCTGGAATGGTAAGAGGTTTTAATGTAATGTAATTTTTATATTGGACTTGAATTGTAATGGGAAAAAACTTGCAGCTTGATAAGTGTAGGACAGCATAGTTTAATGCTACAAAGTTTGTTAGCCTGCATGATTTCTTTAAAACTCCATATCCTGTCTTTTCCTTGCAAGATGAGTCATAAAGAAAATGCAAAAGATTTGGACTTAAGCCTAATCTTTCAATACCCACCCTTCCTCTTGACTCATCACTGAACAATCCTCAAGTTCACAGGAGCTGAGACCCAAGCATGAGGACTGTAAGAATGACATACATAATCAAACTTAGTAATGTGGCAACTGACAAAATCTGGTAGAAATACCTAAAATCCATTCTTGACTTCGGATTTCTAATCCCCAGTCCACCGTTCCACAGCTGGATATGGTCCAGGTAGTTGCTGATTTAGTATGTTCAGCAAATTTCACCAACAGCTGTAGCCATAGTATACACTGACGACAGCAGTATGATTTGGAACCAAGATGAGAGGAAAGCATAGACATAAAATACACATGTATGCCAATTTGACTGGGATAGAAGATGAGGGGAAATAGTAGATGCAAAAACCTGTTGGCAACGATGCAGTCCACCCACTAAGAGGTTTTGGTGGTCACATTGGAATCCATACATCAGCCAAGAACAAGACGTTTTTTGCAGTTTTTCTCTGTGAACTGGTTCAGAGAGATAGCGGTACAGATGGTCCAGGGATATGAGGACCTCATGGACACATCATGATGATACAAGACATATCTGCCTGAAAAAGATGCTCAGTCCACACCCTGCTTTGCCACACTGCCTCCATCTGTGAGCAGTTGTAGATGTTAAGAAAGGTTTGTTCCTACAAAAAAGTGTTTGGAAGCTCAGAATTGTGGCAGTTGAGCAAACACTGAGTAACTGAAGTGGGTGAGCCAAACCTGCATCACTAGCACGTTGTGAATGAAGCACCAATGCCCACCTTTCTTAAATGTTGACATCTGAAGAAGTATGTTTCTGGGTTGGAAACCCTGACTAGTATGCTGTAATTTCAGAAGAATTTGGATAAAAGGATAGTTTACCATTCAGTTTCTAGTTTACTTTTGCATCAAATGTCCACACTGAAAGTTGATACTTCAGTTGCTCAGAGGGATGCCTCTTAGACATTGGCCTATGGTAATGGTAGGATGTAGTATATTCTGAAAGAAATCAGTTTTGCCTTAAAGAAACCAACATGGCTGCACTGGTTGGTTTTATTCTTGAGGTACTATTAAACATAGTATGAGTTGATGTAACTGTTTTTGCTGTAAGGTTAGGGTTCCATGAAAATGGTTTATTTTCATCATGTCATTCTTTCTGTCTGCTCCTTATAGGATTAAAACTAAAAATGTCATTGACTGTTACTAAATGCCTCTCAAACTTATGATATCCAACCTTCTGTTGCTTTAGTTGATCAGTTGCATATATCCAGAAGTCTAATATCAGACTGTGTAAATGGTGTAAACCAGGACAAATGCCTTTGGCTCATGTCCAGAGCTGACGGATTGAGCGGCAGTTTTCTTTAAATGTTTCCATCAAAAGAAGTTACTTAAAACAGACTCTTCTTGTTTGTTCATTTGTTTGTCTCACAAGACACATTCTGGCATTTACGCTCGTTCAGTCATCCACTTCCTTCCCCTTTCTTTCATTTGTACCTTTCCCCAAACCCTCAGGAGTAAATGTCTTACACCTGTAAACAGTGTCTGGTCTAAACAAACATGCACTATATTTTCTGTGTAAACTCTACTGATTTGGATGCTTTTGAGTCCAAAGTGTTTTTTGCATGTCCTGATTTTATTTGAACTGAAAGGCTACATGAATATTGACCTGCCTTATCTGTTTCTTGACTCTTTTACATCCCATTTTGGCCCCTCGGTCAACTCTGGCCAAAGGGGTATTGTAATCGTTTTCCCGTCTGTCTGTCCATTCTGGTTGAGGGGTATTAGTGTGCAGCATGATATGTTTTCTTCTGTTGGCACAACTTGCTAAAATGATTCCCTCTCCTCCTTTTTGTCTTGGCAGGACCAGGAAACTGCAGATCAGAAACATTCCACCTCACCTGCAGTGGGAGGTTAGTTCTTATTTCCTCTCTCTCAGTTTTCTTATGGTAATCATTTAGACACACTTACTGTTTAACACACTGCTAACAACCACACTTCTACCACCAACAGAGGTTATGTCTGTGTATTGTTTATTTTCATTGTCAATTCATTGTCAATTCATCTGTGAGTTATTTTCTCACGATACCCAAAGATGATGCCTTGAAATGTCTTTCCTGGTCCACAACTCACTAGAGAAGTAAAGAAAGATGAAAATATAAACATTCAGCAGGTGGAGATAAGAGAGCCAATGCAGATACCAAAATGATCAGTGATTAATGTAATAGATGGGAACTAATTGATGAACTGATCAATCATTGCAGTCTCAACACTAACAGGCTGAGCTGCAGTTCATCTACAGAAGTTTAGTTAGTTTATTAGTTTATTATGTTGTGGACAATCCCAATTAACTGCATCAATAACAGTAAAAAGGGCAGCTTTGGCCAACATGGCTAGTATCCTGCTGTAATCCTGGCCTGATTACAATAGGCACCCTAAAAAAACAATATATTACAGCACATTAATTAAAAAGAGAGAGTTAAGACAGCTAAGAGACAAGCTAAATCAATAAAGATAAGAGAGACCAGTGAAATAAGAGAGAACAGTGAAAGTGGCCTAATAGGTCATCAATTTGACCAGTAAATAATAGACAAAAGTAAAATTTGCCTAAAGATGTTCCTTCAGATTAGAAACACATTTTTTGGACACATGCATGACTGTGAAATAATCCTTGAATACCTGTACAAATATGCCTTCCTGTCCTTGCAGGGTGGACAGGTAGGCTGCACTCTGAGCATAGCCTACTATGGATCAAATATGACATGAATTTAGGCTTTGTTTAAGGAGGTTATGGGAAGTCACTGATGCCTTTAGACCAGATGATGAATCTGTTCATCATTCAACAGGTTACTCTGAACCGTTTTAGCTTCAGAGTTACCTGAACCGTGTTTAAATTGATGTAGCTGAGGCCGTGTTTTAGCCATATTAAGTGAAATCATGTTCCTATTCTATATGAATGAAGTCCAATACGTGTATTTTGACCTGATGATTCTCCTGTTGTAACCCTAACTCCATGGTTTGCAACATGTGGTATGATGTGACCTGTCTTGAGTGGATCCCTGTAGCTTTGTCCAAAACACATGAGGAATATATCAATTAGGGCTGTAACTAATGGCTATTTAAGTAGTTGACTAGTCAAATTATGAACTGCAAAAAAAAGGGTGTTTCTTCTATTTTTTGCACCAATAAAATACATTTTCTTTCTTTTAACAAGAATGTTTGGTACACAACATTTAGAATGCATAACAAAGATTGTTAAACGAATATTCAGTTCAAAATTCAACAAATATTGCAGTAGCAATAAATTAAACATTTTTCCTTAAACAAAAGTACATCTTGTGCAGATTACACAAATTATATTTAACATTTTTTAAACAATTCTCTGGTCTAAGATTGGCAAGACGCTATTGAATGAAGTGATGACATCACTGACGACTGTCAGCGACTAAATTAGTAGTCAGCTAATTTTGCTGTTGACGAGATGTTGTAGCCCTAATATCAAAATGAAAAGTTATTTTTGATCATGCCACTATCACTATAAAAGGCTTAAAGTCTATTTGACATTGCCTAGCTGAAAAAATGTGGAGCCCATTCCCAGAATAAAAATATTGTAACATTTCATTAACCCCGGTCTGTATCATAGGCCACATTATGGACTGTCAAAACGCTCAATTTGCTTTTGGTCATTGTTTATCTGTTTCTAAGTTAACCTACTCAGTTTTGTGTTTTGGGAATAATGCCCCCCATAAAAATTACAAAAATGTCAACTATTTTTCTTTATTGTATTTGAGTAATTTCACAAATGCACTGTACATTGCATTATTGTAATGGCAAGACAAAGTTTAAGTACCATATGATCATAAACAGGCGATTGCAGAGTAACCATCTTATGATAAATCAGACTTGGTCTTTTGTTTGTTGTTCGTTTTGGAGCTTCAGGCTGATTTTTTTGTTCTCTTTTAGGTGAAAATGGTTATTGCATAGTTTGTCTCTAAAGGATGTACAAATGTTTTGCTTTTCTAAATGAGACTGAAGTTCACGTTCTAACTCCTATAGATGTTTAGATTTCAGCAGTAAAAGGAGTTTCATGTGGACTAGGAAAATTTAAGTATTTTAATAGTTTCATAGGCTTTTAAATAAATCACAAAAGCAAAGTCAGAAAATAGTCATTAAAATGATAAAAATTAAGAAAATGATGAAAATAACTTAGATTTACAAAATGAAGAGAAAAATCAACAAAATGAACAAAAATGAATAAAATAATGCACAAAATAAACAAAAATGCAAAAGAAGAACATGGCAGATAATCAACAAAATTAAACAAAATTAACAAAAATAAATAAGATAATCAACAAACTGAAGAGAATAATGAAGGAAATGAATGAAAATATTTTTTTTTAATTGGGAAAATAATCATCAAAATGAGCAACAAACCCCAGTATATATGTGTTATAACAATTTATTATATACAGTGAACACATCAGATAAACAGCTCTTTGGTCATATGATTTTAATTCACCTTGTTAAAGTATATAAGATTCAGCACATTTAATCTCTGAGGAAGATCATTTATAAAAAATTGTAGAGAAGTGTTTTTAGAGATTACGTAAATCTATCTTATTTGATAGTATTCTCATACCTTCTGGTCAGGACAGTGGTTTTATATATATATATATATATATGTGTGTGTGTGTGCGTGTGTGTGTGTGTGTGTGTGTGTGTGTGTGTGTGTGTGTTTGCAAATTGTGTTTGATTTTGTGCCAGATCTTCCGTCTCTTTTCCTGTGTTGACCCAATTCTGCAGTCGGCGTCCACACAGGGGCAACGTCTCTCCGCTAAACTGATTGAAATGGTTCAGTCACATGCTTTTAACTCTTGGTGAACATGAGCCCAGGCTTAGAACCAGCAGATGGAGAAAGATTAATATTTATGTCAGACAGAAGCACAGTGATAGGAAACATCAAATGTAATAATTAAAACCTGCATAATAGACTTTAAAGAAGTAATGTGGAATATAAGTGTAGATGTTACACCTGTACATGAGGGAGGAGTTCCAGTCTGGAGGGGTCGTGGCTCGTGGATGGTGTCTTTTTACTCCCACACTGTCTCTTCTCAAGTGTGAGTAGAGATGCATCATGGGAAAACAGACTCCAGCAAAAGTAGAAGTACCAGTTCAACTTATTTTATGTGGAAAAATGAAGAAATACAGGTAATTACAGCAACTGTATTGTAGATTAACCTCCGAAGCTAACTGAATCTCAGCTATGGTGTGAACATTACAACACAGTCTATTAAAAATAACTAATATTACCTGGAGTTACTTTTCAGGGTCGGCAAAATGAAACGAAAAGAAACATCAAGTCACGTTTTTTCCATGGTCCTGTTTTCTGTACTGTTTTATCCTGTTGTACTCATTTCTATTAAAATACCTTTGTCACACATGTTACAAACCTCTTGTATTTTATACTTGTTAATGTGCTTTATGCACAGCCCCATGCTTCCCAAACTTAAAGCAGCTCCTTTGTTTCCTGTCTTTCATTATTGGACACACTGATTAATCCAGGCGTATCTGCTACTTGTTGTTGAGACTACTGTGGTCAGACACACCTGGATTAATCAGCGTGTCCAATAATGAAAGACAGGAAATAAAGGAGCGCCTTAAGTTCAGGAAGTAGTGGAGCTGTGCATAGAGCAAATTAAACTTTTTTATGTTCTTGATATTAATAAGGTATACAGTGATGCAAAATAAGAAAAGATATACTTTATTGATCCCATACTCGTACTCGTCTTCATCTGCTTATCCGGGTCCGGGTCACGGGGGCAGCAGCCTCGGTAAAGAAGCCCAGACTTCCCTCTCCCCAGCCACTTCCACCAGCTCCTCCAGGGGGATCCCGAGGCATTCCCAGGCCAGCCCAGAGATATAATTCCTCCAGCGTGTCCTGGGTCGGCCCCGAGGTCTCCTCCCGGATGGACATGCCTGAAACACCTCCCCAGAGAGGTGTCCAGGAGGCATCCTCACTAGATGCCTGAACCACCTCAACTGGCTCCTCTTGACGTGGAGGAGCAACGGCTCTACTCAGAGTTCCTCCCGGATGTCCAAGCTCCTCCCCCTATCTCTAAGGCTGAGCCTGGCCACCCTGTGAAGGAAACTCATTTCGGCCACTTGCGCGACCTCATTCTTTCAGTCATTACCCAGAACTCATGACCACAGGTGTGGCTCGGAATGTTGATCGACCGGTAAATCGACTTTTGGCTTAGCTCCCTCTTCACTGCAATGGACCGGTTTAGCGTCTACATCACTGCAGACCCTGCCCCAGTCCGCCTGTTGACCTCCCGCTCCATCCTACCCTCACTCGTGAATAAGATTTTATTGATCCCCCAAGGAGGAAATTCAAATGTACAGCAGCACAAGGCAATATGTATCAAATACAATAGAAAAATAAAAGATTAAAAATGTAAAAATTTGTAAAAGTGACTAAAAATGATAAATAGTAATGATAAATAAAATAACAACTGTGTAGTAAGATGAATGAATAGTTCCACTCAAATGCAGTAAAATTAAAGCCTATAACAAAGTAAAGATCAGAAAGTACAGATATTTGTGTAAAATTGTAACGAGTAAAAGTAAAACATTTTCAGAAAGTACCGATGTACATACATACGAAAACTTTAATGCAAATACCCTTGTTTCTGTCCACCTGAAATTTGGGTTTTATGAGGTCTTTTATTGTGGCAGTATTTAGACAAATACCAATATCATCCAAGTGTCCTGAGGGAATGAAGGGTTGCTAACATGCTTAGTGATGTTTTATAACCAAAAATAGTTTGCTTTCTGTATCACGCAAATGAAGGATCTGCTATATCTGAGTAATTTAGACTTAAACAGACTTTATTGTCATTTAGAATGCAACAAGTGTACACAGAATCAAATTGTGTTGGACTCACTTGGCACAGAATTAGACAGTTTAAGACCACAGCTCAGAAAAACCTGAAACCTCCCTAAAATAGAAATGAAAGTTTCAAAAAAGGACTCAGTAATGAGTAGCTCCACCATTCTTGGT
Source organism: Apogon hyalosoma (assembly GCA_037367295.1). Classification (NCBI taxonomy): domain Eukaryota; kingdom Metazoa; phylum Chordata; class Actinopteri; order Kurtiformes; family Apogonidae; genus Apogon; species Apogon hyalosoma. The sequence continues at coordinate 7,674,987 of JAPQRP010000029.1, read as the reverse complement.
GATCACTTCAAAAATGTGTTTCGGTATGCTTGATTATTATTATGATTATGATGATGGGAGTGTTTCCAGGAGACTAGTGGGAACATTGCTCCAAGTGGTGAAGATGGCTTCATGGAGGGCATCCACTGTCTGGAACTGATGTCCATTTTTGTAAACTTCCCTTGCTATTCCTTTCCAAATGTTCTCAGTTGGATTTAGATCAGGGGAACATGCAGGATGGTCCAAAAGAGTGAGGTTATTCCTCTGGAAGAAGTCCTTTCTCAGGTGGGCATTGTGAACTGCAGCATTGTCCTGTTTTTAAACCCAGTCATTACCACACAGACCAGGGCCCTCAGTCATGAGGGACGCCCTGTGCAACATCTCCACATAGCCAGCCGCCGTTTGGCGCCCCTGCACAACCTGAAGCTCCATTGTTCCACTGAAGGAAAAAGCACCCCAGATCATGATGGCATGCCCTCCACTGTGCTGCGTAGAAAACATCTCATCTTCCTTGTCATGCCACTAACATTGGATGCCATCAGGACCATCAGTCCAAACGGGAAATTTTGTGGCGTTAGAGGAGACAAGGCCTTTGAAGACATTTTTTGTTCTTAAAGCCCTTCTCTGGCAGATGCTGTCTGATGGTTATTGGGCTGCAGTTGGCACCAGTAACAGCCTTAATTTGGGTTGAGGATCGTCCTGTGTCTTGACGGACAGCCAATCAGATCCTCCGGCTCAACGCCAGTGAAATTATTTTGGGTGTACCGCTTGACTTTTTTGTTCCATAATCCTCAGGGTCTTTTAAGAAATTCAAAATGACTGTCTTACTGTGTCCAACCTCAGCAGCGATGACGTGTTGTGAGAGGTCTTGCTTATGCAGCTCAACAATCCGACCACATTCAAAGAGAGAAAACGTTTTTGCCTTTGCCATCAGGAGGTCATGACAATGTGAATACCTGACAGAAAATGATATCAAATCCACATTTTTGTGCAGATTTTGGCTTTTAAAGGATATGGTGTTAAACTTTTGATTGGCTGATGAACAGCCCATTTCAGTTTAATTGTTGTTTTTAATAAATTGCTTACTCAAATTTTTTTTGGTCTCACTCCCATTTCCTCTTTTTGCATTTTGAAACTCTACTTAGAACCTTTTTAAAACCCAACAGTGCAAAATGAGAATTCTTGTCATTTTTCAGCTGGTCGTAAAATTTTAATCACTCTATCACACACAGTTAGAAAAGTAATTTGTACAATGTACTACTAGACAAATATTATCAATATGATAAGTAAGAAATATACATAAATAGGTGTGCAAAAATATTGTGTGTAATTATAATAATGTGGTTTTAAGTGGAATTAAATAGTCTAATGGCCAATGAAAAAATAAAAATAAATGAATTTTATACACACACACACACACACACACACACACACACACATATATATATATATAGTAATTGTATATTGTAAAACTCAGTTGAGGGCCACCACTAAGAAGCTGCAACATCCAACAGTGTAAAGGCCCAGACTTCCCTCGGTCGTCGTCTCTGTCCATTTCAAGTAAATCTGGTTTTTGTGCTCTTTGAGATTGATGTGGATCTTTGGACAGATTTTGTATCTTTTACTTCCTGCCTGTGTTTTTTTTCCACCACTGTATCATTTCAGTCCTGTCCTCTCTGTGTCCTCCAGGTTCTGGATGGTCTTTTGGCCCAGTGTGGAACCGTAGAGAACTGTGAGCAAGGTAAGACCTCTGAGTGCACCTGAACCCAACAAGTCCGTCCAGCCTTGGTTCTGGTTTCCGCCTATGACTTATCTTATTTATGTCCCAGTTTTCCAAGCTAATAAGTCCAGTGCAGGGATAGTCAAAGGATGTGGAGGTACTGTGGTCAGGACTGGGAGTCAGTCTCATGATCTGCTGTAGACATCCAAAGGAAGGACAACTACTCTAATTTAGATAATACAACTGTCCTCCCATGATGCCTCTGACATAATGACCATCTGTGCTGGTTTTCCAGTCAGTAAAGCCAATCTTGTGGAAAACATTTAGGGGGTTCCTTAAGTTTCTTGGAAGCGTTTGAATCTGATAGATGGGTTAAACTGACAATTTGATCAGAGACTGTTTTCTTATTGAACTTTTTTACAACATTCATTTCTAAGGATACTAAAAGAGAGCAGTGCAGCAAATTGGAGTAGGACTAGTATTGAAGGATACAAAGCTTGAGGCCAAATACATGTAGTTTGGAACAAATGAAGGGCCTATTGGTGTTACTACTCCTAGCTATGCATTTCTGTAAAATAAAAAACTAAACTGATCCACTTTGCCCCAAATTCAAAATATTGCCATGAAGAACATTTCTTTGCAAAACAAGATAACTTGCTAGCATAAGCCTGTGGCATAATCCCAACTGTCATTCCCAGCTTTTGTGCCTCTTGATGTTCTCTCCTGCTGATTTATAACACGTCTTGTTACCAACCGTTCATCTTCATCAGGACCACATACCAGGCAGGGGTTACATGTCTGGACATTTGGAGTTGTCTTTTGCTATTTCATGAATTTATTTTGTGTGTTGGTCAGAGAGGCCTCAGTCAGCCAATACATCGGCCTCATTTGTGGCTTAATGTTTGGGTTTTCTTTTGCCAATGCCAGCGCAGCCCAATATGTTGGTTTGACACCAGATCCCAGATCCCAAATATCTAATCTGTCTGTTGTCTCTGTTTCTACCAAAGTGAACACAGACAGTGAGACGGCAGTGGTTAATGTCACGTATGCAACCCGGGAGCATGCCAGACAGTAAGTTTTTCACATCACCTTTTGCATGCAATGCCCTCATTTTTGTTTTATTAATGCTGCCATACTGAAATGAGCTCTAAGTAGTTTTATGTATTTATGTTAAATTATGGCTAAATTAAAGCACAGGTTTTTATAAAGTTCTCATTGTAGCTTCTCATTAGGACCCACTGCTAAATTAAATAAGTATAAAACAATTTTTACTTGAGAATTGTTTGTCTAAATCTGTCACATGGCTTTAAATGTGGTGATTGTGCATGATGTGTGTGCCATCTAGTGTCCATTTCTGGAAACTACACCATTGATGTCAAATGGTTGGGAGTTTGAGCTCCTTTCCTGATTGATCATCCAAAAGGCTTTTTCCTTTATCTGTCTGTTTACCAAATCAAAAACACATAGTCATTATGTTCATTCATACTGTTGTTATTGTACAAACCCCGCTACAACACAAAAAATGGTAAATGTGAAACTGATTTAAAGGTTTGCAACACCAAGAAAAAGGAGTGAGATAAATGAAATTGACCAATATGAAATATATATCTGTAAAATAAATAAATGTTGTTCTTCTACATCTGATCAGTTAATATCTGGTGGTAGGATTTGGAGTTTATTTTAGACCCTAATCAGAAAACCTCATTAAATGCACACATAAATGAAGAAAAACAAATAATACTGAATAAAAAGTGTTGAGATGTACATGACAAATTAAAATGAGCAGCTTTGTCAACAAAACCAAAACTTTCCAGTTGCTATTGAGACTGATACACCCGTTTAAAAACTTGACTTTCTAAATGGTGATTGTGAGTCTTTTTACCTAAAATCTTTGAAGTAAAATCTTCAAACAGCTGAAGGTGAAATGTGACATGTTGCTGTAAATGCCTCATCCCCACCCCAGAGCCATACAGAAGCTGAATGGATACCAGTTTGAGAATAATGCTCTGCGAGTCTCCTACATCCCAGACGACACCTCTGAGCTGGATGGGGGACAGCGGGGGCCCGATAACGGCCGCCGCCCTGGGTACGGCCCCCGAGGTGGACCCCGCGGAGGGTCCCCGAGCTCCGGGATGCCCTCCAAACCTCAGCACCCCGACATTCCTCTGAGGCTGCTGGTCCCCACACAGTATGTCGGCGCTATCATCGGCAAAGAGGGCGCCACCATCCGAAACATCACCAAGCAGACGCAGAGCAAGTGAGTGTGACGTCAGTTGCCCATCATTGAGCCATTTCATACACCGTAAATGTTTTATCATCACATTAAACAGGGCAAAAAGACACATGCAGAGCTGAGCTAAACCACAAAAGACAAACACGTGCATAGAGCTACCAGCTCTTATCAAAGAATGGGCCATGACTCTATAACAGACTTCATACAATATTGTGAAGTTATTGTGAAGTCCTGAATGTAATGGCTGAAGCTGTGCAGTTGCATGGAAGATGCCACAGTGTGTTTGTTTGGTTTTTACTGTTCAAGGGGTATTTGGTAATTGCATACTGAGAGGGGTTCTATACCAACAGTGGACATGCAGTGCACTGGTGTCAAATTCAAAGTCAGTTGATAATATCCGTGGAAACGTTCTGTGTCTGACCTTTTGATGATCTGATGTGGTTATTTAAGCTGGTTTAAAATTCAGCTGAGATTTTGGTTGATATTTGGTTGACTATAGTGGCATATTGTGTATTGAGTATTTTAAAGCTCTATGTCAAATAGCTAGGACAGGGGCGCAAAAATTCAATTCACACTTAGTTTCTCACTAACTTGCATGAGTTTTCTGTGCATCATTTTATTAGAGCTGAAACATTTAATTAATTGAATCAGTTAAAAAATTATTTGATTAGAATTTTCCTCAATCGTAGCTTCATTTCCTTAATTTTGCTGCAGCTAAACATTGGTTCCACTATTGTTTTTCATACTGATGCCAATTGTGATGCACATGATGCCAGGATCAACACAAAGTTGTATGTTAGTTCCATCTTAAATTGTTAGTAAGTTAATAAGTTGAATACAAATGTGTTGAAGACTGCAGTGCACATGTTATTTGTATATGTCATTTGACATGTTTGGTGTTTATATCTATAGATATGTTTATATATACTTTTATGCTTTTGCTGTTGTTATTTGTATATAGATATTTCTTATATATCCTTTTGCTGTTACGCTTTTTGTGGTTGTTGTTTCAGCTGATTCTGGAATAAAGGACAAGTTGTTTGTCATTTTCAAACATGCCTGGTTCACATTTTTTGCAATTTTTTTCACCTTTTCAAATAATTGTTTAATTGATCCAAAAAAAATTGATAGATTAATCAATTACAAAAATAACTGATAAGTACAGCTCTAGTTTTCATCAGTGTCAAAGGCTTAACACAGAACTGCTCTGTTTACAGAGTGAAGTTGATTATTGTCCTTTTTTTTCACTCCAGAATCGATGTTCACCGTAAGGAAAATGCAGGAGCTGCTGAGAAGCCAATCAGCATCCACTCTACTCAGGAGGGTTGCTCCGCCGCCTGCCGCATGATCCTGGACATTATGCACCAGGAGGCTAAAGACACCAAGACGTAGGTTTTCGACTTTGTCCACGTGGCCTGTCTGTCTGGAAAAACTGTGGCTCAAGTGATTCCTCTACATGACCATGTTTACTTTCACGTTTGCAGCGCTGATGAGGTTCCACTTAAAATTCTGGCTCACAACAACTTTGTTGGACGCCTGATTGGTAAAGAGGGACGCAACCTAAAAAAAGTCGAGCAGGACACAGGCACCAAAATTACCATTTCCTCGTAAGATACACACATGTACATGTACACACTTAAATAATTGTGGAGAGTGCAAGACAATTGTTTTCTTCTGGTAATTTGTAGAATGTTTTCCTCTTGTAGGAGAAAATATGTCAATTCTTCATAAATAAGTTTCAGTTTGTGCTTTTAATCATGTGTCTGTATTGTTTCAGTCTTCAGGACCTGACGCTGTACAACCCAGAAAGAACCATCACAGTTAAAGGCTCCATCGAAGCCTGCTGTAATGCTGAGGTGGAGATCACGAAAAAGGTCCGAGAGGCCTATGAGAATGACATCGCTGCTATGAACGTGAGTCTACACATTCTTCAATACCAAACTGTTAAGACATAACAGCCAAAATCTCACTTATATGTAAAAAAAAAAAAAAAAAAGTCAATGTTCATGGCTTCTAACTTTGGCGGCCTCCTCCATAGCAACAGACCCACCTGATCCCCGGATTAAACCTGGGGGCTCTGGGCCTCTTTCCCTCCTCCTCCAACATGCCGCCGCCTCCACCTGGGAATGCCGTCGCTGGAGCTCCTTATGGATGTTTTGGGGTAAGGATACTGATGTTACAGTTGCACTGTAAAGCAGTAAGGACAATTCATACATGTATAATATAGTATGGATAAGGTTCTAATAATTGTTATTATAATTAGTTGGAAGGCACCATAAGAACTTCAGGGATAATCTCCACTGTATCCTAAGCTAAAGAAGGAAGCAAACAAAATAACCAATGAAACATTTGTAGCATTTAAAGGTTTGGATCTGCCCTCACCAGGGTTGTGCCTGGGGCTGCGTTTCGCGCGATTTACGCTTTCAACTTCAGAAAATCGCATTATTGCATCCCACGATGCGATTTTTTTTGCGCGCCGTCTTATATTTCTTTAACAAATGGCCAAAATAATGTAAAATAAATAATCAAATCGTACTC
>JAPQRP010000029.1:7640371-7653227 GCA_037367295.1 Apogon hyalosoma | reverse complement strand
CCCCCCCCCCCCCCCCCCCCCCCCCCCCCCCCCTCCAGCGTCTGCATAGGTTGATTCAGGCAGCTCATACCCATGGCCTCAGCAGGACCTACACACTGTCTGCACTGCTCCCAATAAGCATGCAAATAAGGGATTAAAGTCAAATCAAATAATAATGGCCATATTCCCACATATTCCAGTATCAGCTCGTGTCATGGTAACAGTGTAATTGCCAAAATCTAAAATCAAACAAAAGTTCGCATGGATCAGCAATCAATACATGTTCTTTCTTTTTTTAAATGTATGGATGTATAAAACACACAAAACATAAATATAATACATGAATACCTTCTTTGAATTCTATAGTTTTATGCACCAGTATATGATAACAAAATCATCTGGTCCTCACTAGATTATAAAATTATTTATTTCTAACCTCATGTGTAAAACAACATTCAACAGATTCCACTGTCATTTATTTAAGAAAAAAGAGGCCAAAACACAGAAGCAGTAAGTGAGAAATTAAGAATACCCTAACATCCTCTGTAGGAATTAGGATGGTAAGTAGCCTCCAGGTGCTGCTAAACAAATGCCTTTGATTTATTCGTTTGGGTTTTTTTAAAGTTCTATTATGGGCGATATGACCACCAGGGGGCCTCCAAAGTGTTGCTTTACCCCTTGACCACTGGAGTTTGATAACCATTTTTTATATAGTAGAACAGTTTTTGAGCAAAACTGAAGAATTCTCTGAAATTACAGTTTTTGAAACACATAGTACTGTCTAACCAATTCACCACTGAGGGGGCACTGATGACTGATGGAATAAATCTTTAAAACCCTTTGAAATAAACTTTGGAGGATTTGGGAGACAAAGAATTTGAAAGGTTCAAGTGGCACCTGATCGCCAACAACTCACTGATCAATAAAAGTCACCAGAAGATAAATGGGTTTAAAAGAGTGGATCTGATAGCGCAAATGTACCCCTACAAAACTACTGAAGATCCACAATGGTTCTCAGGAACATCAACAGGAAAGACCCTCTGGAAGAATTATCAAAAACCACCTCAGGTAAGTCATTAATAAGTAACAGGACAAATGATCCAAGTCCCAGGTGAGAAGAACCAGAACCAGAATAATGTCCAGTAAATCAGGTAAAATGTAGCAGCAATGATGACCCAGAGCCTCAGGTTTCAGTCCGAATTGGACTTCCCAGCAGTTCTGAACTCAAGTTTCTGCTGAAGTATGGAATGCCCTTAAAAGAGCCAACTTTGTTCTTGTTCTTTTTACTTTGAGAAAACAAACAAGTTTCCCTGTTGTTGTGGAGTATGTAATAACCTTAACCCTTAAAAGCCTAAACAGCCACCAGTGACCAAAATCATCAAAATCACTGCTGATCTGCAATATTTTAGAAACAATACTTACCTCCAGACATTTCATCACCCAAGAGTTTATTTTATTTTATTTTTATTCATCTTAAACCGTCTCACTGGTCAGTCACAAAAAGAAGTCTATTTTTATTAGATTTTATTGTATTGTTCTCTCACTGTTGTTTTTTCATCTTTATTGGAGCAATAGGAAGCGTCAACTTTCCACATAGTCAATATTTACAAATTGATAGAGTTTTTACTGAGGTCATTACTGAATTGTAAAAACATTTTAGACTCAAACTATATCATCATAACTGGATTAACTCTAACCATAACCCTGACCCTGGATTGAAGAGGATGCTAACACAAAATTTAAATGGTTGAACTTTATGGAGCATTACTACTTGATGGATTAGACAACATAGAACTAGTCTGATCACAGTGAAGGACTGTGTTTTAGTGGAAGAAGGCCATGTGGTCTGAAAAGTCCAGACTGACCCTGTTTCAGAGTGATGAAGTGATTACCCATCATGCCTAGTGCCTTCAGTCCAAGCCTGTGGGGGCAGTTTTCTTTTCCGGGGTTGGTTCAGTTGGTCAGGTCTGGGTTTAGTAACATTACGTGTAAAAAAGAAATGAGAGAAATACATTTGATGACATTGTATAAGGTTATTGAAACAATGTCATGGTAAATGCATTCTGTCCTCAGAGCTGAAGGTGGTCCAATAAAATGTGAGCGTGTAGGACTGTTTTTTGACCAGGCTGTGTGTATTGTGTGGTTGCATTATGTCAAACATTTCCAATAGATTTAGGTAAAATTATTGTCACATCCCTTTTACTAGTGCTAATGCTTAACATTACTTATGTCTTTTTATTAATATGAAGTGACATAATGTGAATATATGCAAAATTTGATAATAATAATAATAATAATAATAATGTGAAATAGTTTTAATGAATCTGTGATACCTACTTCACTTTAAATATTTAAATTGTTTCTACCTGAATCACATCAACTAGTTTTTCACTTACAAACATCACTTCACAATGTCATCTGGAACTTTGTCTTTTATTATTATTTTAGTTAAAAGACAGAAATCACAGTGTGCAGATGAATGTTCTTTTAAATGGGTCATAAATAAAGGGGTAGGGTCAGGATAGGAAGTGGAATTCAGAGTCACATGGGTAGAGGGACACTGACAATCCAAAATCTGCTGACTGGAGTTCAGTGATCAGAAACTACAGATTGGCACACGGTGGAATTATCTGCTGATGTGGTGGAGGTGAAACCAGGCTTTTATACTGAGGAGATGACGACTGAAGACAAGTGTGTGTTCACTGGCAGCAGGGAGAGCTTGGCCACACCTCCTTGCACACCTGCAGAGAAAAAGGACAAGAGAAAGAAGAAGGAAGACGAAACAGCAACAGAACGGAAACACCACAGAAATATCATGTTTTAAAAACATAATAACATATCTAAGACAGCCTGAAACAACTCAACCTGTTGCCAAGAAAAATAAGTAGCTCCACGGATTTGAAAACCACAGGCATAAATGATATCAATGATAGTGAAAACACACAAGATCAAATGTCACCTTCACATCTGTAATGTGAAAATGTCATAGAATGTTCCTCAGGATGCACAAACCCCATTTCAAGGAAATGTGACATTTTTAAAAAGGCAAAAGCAATACATGGCTCGTTAATTAATTTGAGGCAAGTACGAACACACAGCATCTTAATGGTATATTTGAAATATAAGTCAAACTAGATTTTGTTGCAGAAATATTCATATTTCATGAAAACACTTTGCCCAGTATGAAGCCTGTGGGTTTCTGTTCACTACCACTTATTTTTGGAACATATTATTTTCCTTTTTTTTTTTTTTTTTTTCCACTGGAATAGTTTGCAAAGGAAATGTCTTCACATTCTTCAACGTCTTCACGTTTTATAATATTTGTCTCGACTTTTGACCAAAATAAAAATTTACAGTAAATGTATATAATGTACTGACCTTTACTGTTTTATATTTTTGCGCTTTTTGGTGCCATATTTTACATCAGAATGGACTTCTAAACAATGTCTATTTATTAACATACGATGTGTAACCTTGCTGTTTGCAACACGAGGGCGCTATTTCATCAAGCAGACTCCCTTGTTCACTGTGATGAACCTGAGTGATGACTCCCTCTTGTGGTTTAAAACAGCTTTTGAGTCTCAGTACAGATGAGACAGTCTGATTTGTCAGTTGTGCTGTTTAATCTGTATGAGTCATTTTGTGCGTCTGAGACCTGCTATACTTGCACTAAATAATGAAATGACTACGTAATCAGCTACCAGTTAAAATCAGATGTATGTTTTATTATACAACAATTAATTTACAAAAACAACAACAACACAAAAAACAAAACAAAAATAAAAAACAAACAAACAAAAAACCCCAACAACAACAATACTTCAATGTACTACAATATTTCAAGAATCATTTGGAGCTTATTAGCAATGGAGTAATATAATATCTTTTACATTTATTTCACCCAGAAACAAAACAAAAAAACAAAGTAATGTCACAAAGTAGAAAGGCAGATATTCCATTAAATTAAACAAATATCAGGTTCATCTGGATTTGGTGTGTTGAGTATAGTCCAGGTGCTACAGGAGAGACTGATATTTATGTAGAAAACAAATCAAATTTTTCATGCCCACGTCACGTAGAAAAGATCAGAGCAGACTTGGTAAACCTTAGCAGGGACACCAGAGCAGCTCAGTGGAGTCTAAAGAGTGAGATCCAGAATGGAATGAGGGCGCCCTCTACTGGATTTACCTGATACATACACAGGCAGGTGAGCTGTTTGGAGTTCTCCAGCTGTTTGTAGTCTCTTACAGATCTATGCAGTTTTAGATCCTTCTGCAGACATGGTGATATAACACAAGCTCGGAACAGGTCATTGGGTAAATATGCACTAATATAAAGATCCAAACATGCACTAGCTCCACAAACAAATCATTCATAAAGCATCAGTCACTTCCCAAAGTTTAAGACAGTTCTTACTTTTTATTGCATCGTCTTTGAACATAGAGATGTTCCACTAGTTTTAAAAGGTAAAACAACTTTTAAAAAGTAGGAAAAATGTTCTTGGAGTTGGGGCTGGATGAAGCTATGAGGAGTCCTCAACCAAATCGGTTTCATAAAATGCAACATAAAGCCAAAACTTAAGAAAATAATTTTTTCTTAACACAGGGATCACATTATGTCAGCTGATACTGTGCTCAAGTGCTGCATATCTTAAACCATTTACAACTAGCAAACCCATAGTACCCGCATTTACCAAACAACTTACTGTGCAATGTTAGAAAAAGACAGAAAAAAAATTCCCTTGACCCAAGCCCAAGCCCAAATCCTTCCCCAGGTTTCATGAAAATTAAGTAGTTCTAATGTTATCTTGTTTACACAAAAACAAATTCTCTGTGGTGGAGAAAAAAAATATCCCACAACCGCTATCATGAAGTTACACATGAAGTTGCACACTCTTCTTGTTAATCCAGCTTCACTTTTAACCCAGTTAATACCTTCTGTATCAGTTTCGGTCTCTCTGTTGCCAGATCATGACTTGGGATATCAGCAGAAGTTTCAGTGGTAGATTACTCAAAACTTGAGCAAATAGAAAGGAAGCCATAGCGCTGGTGTTAAGTTCAAAATCAGGGGACTGTCCTTAACCAAAAAAACAACTGCACTCTAGAATCAAAGAGCTTTACCTGCCAGCTCAGTGGCTGCTTTGTATGACATTTTGTAAAATAATATTCAGCATTTTTCCAAGAAATGACCCTGAGTACGAGACACATCTGTTTTCAGTCATTGTTGCAATATTTGTAATTAAGTTTAGAACTATGTTTTTTTTTGTTACCTTAAAATATGCAGTATATATCTACAGATGGAGTGCATCACCTCTCATGGTGTCCGTCATTGTTTCTACAACAGCTGAAAACAGAATTCCTCCTTTTCTCCCCCCCATTTTATAGCCTGTGTCATAAGGTGTTATAGTGCAACACCTACTGTCACTAAGTGTGTTTGAGTGTGTGGGAGAGTTAATATCCCCTTAAGTCTAAAAAGTCCATAATAAACAAACCAAACACTGACTCTAACAAAGGACTTCCACATTTTTCATGGCCACTGTAGTGGAACATGATGGGATATTCAAATAGTTGAAATCTGCCACGTCACCATGCGATATCATTAAATATCACACTAAACCACTCATCAGCCTGGTGACAGGAAACTGCTGTCTGTATCGACTTCAATGGGATGTCCAAACTGTATAGAAATATAAACAATAAACTTTTTTTTTTTTAATCTTACAGTTAGTTTCATTTTTTTTTTATTTTTTTTTTACTACTTTAGTCTTGTTAATGATTGTTCATTGCCATAAACTCAAACTCCACTATTTGGACAGTTCAGTTATGAATGTATGTGTGAAATCCTGTTGGTCTTGTTGGTGTTCTGGTCTTTCATCTGGTTCCCTGTTACTTCCCTACAGCTCTCTGGTTCTCATCTCTCATAGAATCCCCAACTGGAAACATGTCTGGGTTCTCTGCTAGAGTGGCCCGCACTTTCTTCTTCTCCTTAAATCTCCCAGAGTGGGACACTTTGACGTGCCGTCCCCTACTGGCTGTGGTCTTATCTACGATCCTCTCCAGACGGGCGTCCAGCTGGGAGTCCTGATCAGCCTCCTCCTGTTGCTGATCATTGGGGGTTCCACCTGATCCATTGTGGCTGATGCTGGTGTTAGAAACAAACTCTGCTGGGATTTCATACAGAACCTTCGGCTGGGATTTTTTTCTCCTGAGGAAAGTTAGTTTCCACCAGCTATGAGACGAGTCGGCCATGATGGATGAGTATTTGACGGATTAATGCCTGTGGAGGGACGATGAAAGACACTGTTTAAACTAAAACTCTAAGATGGGTAACATAATTATTCCACAAATATTAACTAAAAATGGAATAATCTGCACCAAACAGCCACTGAATAGTCCTCTGTGAGTCATGCTTGTGTCTGAGCCCCTATTTATCCAACCATAACACTGTTAATATTTTAGTGTCATTTGATAGTGTCCATATGCTGTGGATGTGGATGTGCACATGATCAGGTTACGGTGTGTGCTGAAGAGAAAAAGAGAAAAATAAAGGAGGTCAAGCTAATGAATACATGAGTGTGTGGAGTTTGCGATCTGCATCAAGTTTGAAGAGAGTATCTTTAACTGGCTGGTGAATCAGCCTCTACTCTGTCATGTGAAAAAGTCCAACATTGTCGATACAAGTCTAAGAAAACTCCAAAGAACTCTCTTTAAAACTATTCAAATGTCTTCTTTGTCACAACACAGTTACATTAAACCCATAATAAAATGTGATCTACATCAAGACGTCACCATGGAGTCAAAAATGTCTCATAAAATACATAGTGCTTGTTTTTAGAGCGGAAATGATTAATCAATCAATTAAAAAAATATATTTTATTACAATTTTCCTGAATCAAAGCTTTGTTTTCTCAATTTTGCTGCCGCTAAATATTGGTTCCATTGTTGTGTTTCACACAGGCACTTATTGTGATGCACACGATGCTAGGATCAACACAAAGTTGTATGTTAATGCTATCTTAAGTTGTAAGTTAGTAAGTTGGATCCAAATGTGTTGAAGACTGCAGTGCACATATTGTTGGTAGATGTCATTTGATTTGTTTGTTGTTGATGTTTAAATCTATAGACATTTTTATATTTACTTTTATACTGTTGTTATTGTTGTTATTTCTATATAGATATTTTAAAAATATCTTTTGACTGAATCTAAACTCTAATCTCTTGTGCATCAGAAAAGTTCTCAACATCTGCGGCAAAATGACTCAATAGTATGTCATACAAACTTCAGCCCCAACATGAATCAGGTCCAGATACATGGATTTGAGTCATAACCATAAACCAACATGATGTCAGCCATTTTGACTGAGAATTTTAATTTAATTGAGTTTGCAATTATTGACCTGTTTACAGACCTTTGCCATGACAAGATTAAAATTATGGCTGTTCATGTATCAGTGTTTTTGTGCAGTGAATTTTTAATTGAGATCTCAAATTTAAATTAAGCCCATGATTAAAGATTCATGTGTATTAGGAAAAACCTTCCAGGACCCAAACCATACAGCTTTTGGGAAATCTGTGATTTTGGTTTGAATATGCAACTTTTGTCCAGTTTTTTGTCATTTCCTACCTTTGTGATGCTGATACAAGAAGTAATATTCAACAGTTTTGTATAACATGCCTTACACATGACATAACTGCAATAAATTATTGACTAAATGTTTTTTTTTTTTTTCAATGACTGGTGTACATATAATCTAGTATAATGTAAAGCCTTTAGTACTCTGCAGTCCAAAACAGAGCTTTTCATGCAGTCGCATGAACATGTTAAAATGTGAATGTCCTCCCCAAAAGTCGGCAGAAACTACTGTCTTAAATTATATTGTAGGAGACAAGGTGTCCTACAACGTAGTGGGAAACAGGGGAAGCTCATCTTATGGCTGCATCATGAAACTTGTCATATTATAGCAAAGCAGTTCAAAATAAAAGGAATACTTAATTGAGGCTGTTCTTCCTCATCTATACCATAAAACCACAGCAACACACACTTGCAGGTGTGTGACTGGACCCTTTTTCTCTTCAGCTGATGTAGTCATGGCATTTTGCCAAACGACCTCTCTTCCACTGATATCCAATGGGACTGAGCTCCAACGTGCTTCGATGGCGGCATGTTTCAACATCACTGTCAATCAAAATGGTTCAGTCATTTGGACCAATACCTGCTCTTTCGAGCAGTTCATCCAATCCAATGTCCAAAGTCCAGCTTCCTGGCCTGCCTCACTGACCCATTCACCCCCAAAGATGCTGAACATCCATGGGAGGGTTTTGGGTGGGATGGTTTGATGAATTTAGCCAATGACCACCATGCTTCCCTGCAGCTGAAAAAACAGCTTGGTGCTGCCTCATAGACAACCAATTAATCCTCGATGTCAGTGGGGAATTCAACAGTGTAGGCTACTGATATGAGAATGTGTTGGGGAATTTGTGTCAGAAAGCAAATGATAAACAGCTGACCAGAACGACATAGCCATAAAATTAAGTGCATGCTTGCGCAATTTTAATACAAACATTGTTAGTATCTTTATTGTAAATTCAACTGTGCTATTCTGCCCATTCATTTCCTGAAATGTTAGAAGTTCAGCTTCCCTTGCTGTCTCAAAGCAGTCGCCTCTGTTTTTCTTCTTTTTTCTTCCTCAGATTCAGTATAGTTTGTGGTTTTATGTTTAGTTCATTTTCCAGGATTACACATCTTAATTGGTGATGCCTATAGACATCATATGCTTTATGCTGAGCTAATACGTTCAAGGTCAAAAGGTTAAAGGTTAACTTGCTTTACTATCCCCTTAAGTCAACAAAAGCAGAAAAAGCTGCTCATGATGTCTAGAATATCTTGGTGTGGCTTCACATTTAGCATACAAACTTGAGCATTCCCCAGTACTTCCAACTGCTTTATGGTGCTGGGGACCACATCCTGAGACGCAGACACATTTTTACTTGCAGATTATTAAGACTGCACATATACAGAAAAAAGAGGAAAGAAAAGAGGTAGATGTCATGAGAATGGAATAAATTGTCTTTGCATAACTGTTCCATTTGATTAAAGTTCCCCATCATCTACCCCTCCAGCTGGGACCAAACCAGCTGCTGGTCACATCCAGATTGCTTTCTGGCCCTGAGGCAAGTTTTTACAGCAGCTGAGCAAACAGAAACTACACCACATTGTTTAATTGTTTCTTTTCTTCTCCCTTTCCCATTTCGGTGTGTCTCTGTTTTTCATGAAGATGTGATACGCTCAGTTAGCTGATTGTTGTCAAGCTCCTTTTGTCTCTTTTGATGCAGCCTCTATACATCTATGAAGCGGCCAGTATCCACTTCCTAGCCACTCCACGTCTGACTGGTTTTCAGTAGTGCAGTGGGAAGCGGGCACATATTTATTTAACAGAAAACATTTCAAAATACCACATGATAATTCCAAAAACCAGCAGTCTCAACTCAACATTGACACTGATGGCCAGAGTTATGGCATTTTAAGAAGCGGCTTTGATGACTGTGCAGAAAGGCCTCCATGTTTGCTTTGTCTGTGCATCATGTCTTTAATTATGTTTTAGACCAAAGCCTGCCAGACAGCTAGAAGGCTAAAATGAAGTTTCATCCCATAACCAATATATTAGATGTACTATACTTTAAATTCACAATATCGTTACTTCATAGGTGCTGAAAATGGGTCAACATACCTCTTCCTATTTCTAGTACCTGGTCCTCACTGTTCCCTGAGCTGATGCTGATGTAGCAGCTATTGGGGATGACTCTACATCATGAAATTTATATTGCAAAATGGATTTTTAACAACCTCTGATTAATCGGCCTTCCTTGGAAAACAAAAAAAAAAAAAAAAAAGAAAACACAGCAGTTTCACCTCACCGAAGTGCTGCCCCTATTGATTTGTATTTTCTGAATTTGGATTTGATCTGTGTAAAACAATGTCACCACTCTCCTCAGTGATGTAAACCATCTGATGCATGTACAGTGGCTGTGAAGACAGTTTCAGCTTTTCACTCCCCCTTTGGAAAGTACTAGCTGGCTACTTCATATTGTTTTGTACTGGTGATGGAGATTGTCTTTCCTGAACACATTTCACACATTTCTTCAGTCCCTCCCTTTCAGCACTTTTCAGTCATGCAGTATGTGGGGTTAAGTTGTCCTGTACCCATGAGGGTAAGTTTAGTCATTTGAACATTCTCAGCTTCCTCTGGTTCCCTTTGATTCACCCTCTGTCTTTCATGAACATTTGACTTTTCACATTCATATCTTTACTGTTTTCTTTTTTTGAGTCAGTGCAACACTAAGTATTAATGTTTTGGTTTTTTTTTTCCCTGAAATTAATCATTGTTGGTGCAGTGGTGAAATCTACTTTATGTATTTAATCCAATGCAACTGTTGCAGAGCTGAGACCAGGGCAGGAGAATTAATTACATGACAGGGAACACCAGAGGAACACCAGCACATGGACAGAACATGGAAACTCCACAAAGAAAGGCCCTGCCCTGGTAGACATCTGAATCCAGGACCTTCTTCCTCATTGGGACAGTTCATACACTACTACTACACACTATACATCTGCTTTGGCAGCAAAGTCCTGGGTTCGAAACACAGTTAAACTGAAACATTACATTTCTGTTTACACAAACCTCACACTGAACCCTGTCTTCTTTTATATTCTATGCAGGACAGAATTCTTTAGTTGACGTTACTCTATTATTAATCTATTCTTGTATTTTATTATTTTATTTTGGTTTTATTTATTCTTCTGTACAGCACTGTTTTTAATTGAACAGTTTTTTTTTAATGTCTTTTAATCTATTCTTGTATTTTATTCTTTTATTTTGGTTTTAATCTATTCTTCTGTACCGCACTTTGGTCCACTGTGGTTGTTTTAAAGTGCTTTACAAATAAAGTTGGATTGGATTGGATTATTTTCTGCAAAAAAGAATACCTAAAATTATTCTGAAGTTGAAATCTTTCAACGCTTTACATTTCATTCCTATAACAAAGTCTCATAAATTAATGCAAAAACACGTTTACATCTTTAGGTGAATTGCTGCTTTTTGTGGAGGCAGAAATCTGATGAAATGAAATTAGCATATAGTTTTAATCACAAAGCCCTCATCTCTAGAGGTTCCGTAGCATAACGATTATCGTGTCTGTTTTACACACAGATGGACCTTGGTTCCAAACCCACTGGAACCAAAAATTTCTGGATCTCAATGAAAAAATGTTAACCTAGATCAGCCCCCTCACTCATTCTGAACCATGCTCTTGTATAACTGGTCACTGTGATATGATGTGGAGGCTACAGTACATGATGGTTAGTTCCATTAAACTTAAATATGAAGAGCATCTTGTCTCCACCACACCAAGCCATTTACTCCCCAATTTGTTAATTGCAGAATTTAGAGAGATGTGTGTTATTGATTTAACATGTTTACATCCTAGAGAAACAAAAGCTGTGAGAAACCACCTGAGGGTACACTAAAAAAAAAAATCTGTAATTTAACAGAATTTTTACTGTTTATTTTACAGATTTTTCATGTATTTTTAAAATACATGAAAATATCAATGAAATTACAAAAATAGACTGTGATTTTACATGTCAAATGTAGAATAACACGAAAACACTAACTGAATAACCATAAAATGTCCATTTTTTAAAAGAAAATAGTTTTTTCCACATAAAAATACAGTTAAAATACATTTGCAAATGTATTGTAATTATACAAATATTTCTTTTCTACTTATGAGATTAAACTGTTAATTCCAAGTTTAATACTGTGAAAAAATAATAAAATGAGATAAAAATTACTGACAATTAACAGAAAAGAAGTATTTGTTCTGTAAGTTTAACAAGATTTTTTTTGTTAATTGAGAAATATCTTGTGTAATTATGAGAGTTTTCACAACAAAAATGTTGAATAAATGTGTTTTTGTGAATATATAACATGTCTAAGCACTGGTAAACTGTCAAAATACTGTTTTTATTAATGGATTGTACAGCTTAGTCTCCTTGAAAAGTATATGTCATTCAACCACAAAACTTCACATATTCTCAAATTAGCAGTAGAATATTGTAAATAAAATGGTTGGTTATCTGTATTATGGCAGTGGTATGACATTTTTAAAAGTAAAGATAATATTGTGGCGTTTGCTGCATTGCATTGTGGGTACTGGGCATGTTCTTGATTATGTGCTATTTTTTTGTGCAGGGGTTCAGCAGGGTTGTGTTGTTAGTGTAATTTTGGGGTTAATATATGTATGGTAATGTTTATTGGCCTTTTTCTGTTTGTTTTTGTATTTTTGTTCAGGTGCACCATGAGTGAAAGCCCAACAATGCCTTTCCTGTTCATGTACGCATTTGTTTATTATGAGTAATGTTAAACATTGCACTTGCCAGAAATACAAATTCATCCCGAGCAGGCAGAGTAACACTGAATGAGATTACTATCAAGCTTCCGCCTATGCTACTTCATATGATAGATAGTACATCCATATTACAAGGCAGATACCCATGAAAAGCATGGTTGAATATAAGGCAATGAAATATGGGAAGTGAAATCCAGACTTTTTTTTTTTACAGTTAAGTTACAGGGTTTGAAAGATAAATCAAATACTTTTACTTGTGGTGTATCATTTTATTATATCAAATATTAATTAATATACAAGTTTTTAATGTAAAATTATGTGATAAATACCGATTAATAACAGTACTTTTCTGTAATTTTAAGCCCTATTATTTGTTTTATAACAATGTTTATCTGTATTTATAGGTAATTTGATTGTTTTAATACATGTAAATATTCTTTATTAAACATTAAAAAGTAAAAAAAAAA
>JAPQRP010000029.1:7576507-7586909 GCA_037367295.1 Apogon hyalosoma | reverse complement strand
CGTGTGTGTGTGTGTGTGTGTGTGTGTGTGTGTGTGTGTGTGTGTGTGTGTGGAGTTTCACATCTGCAGCTCCAGTGTGGTGTGGTGGTGGGGGGAGTTTGATAGGTAGGGGGGCCTGACACTGTACCGCCTCAGGGTGAAGTCTATGCTGCTGTGTGTGTTTGTGTCTCTACACCAATCTGAAATGCTTAACACACTACTGTGAGTGTGCAGGTCTGTGTGTCGGTGTACGTATGGAGGTCTTGACCCTCATCAGTCTCACTCAGGACTCACTTAACAGCACTGGGGGGGGGGGTTTCATGTGTGTGTGTCTGTGTGTTCTTGGAGTTGCTGAGCTAAAGATGAAGTTTAACACAACCCTTTTCTGGAGCTGGACTGAGCAAGCAACTGGCATCCACACACACATACGGCCTCTAAACAGCAGCTCTTAAGGCTTTGTAGAATCTAAACATTCTCACTCCAAAGTGGTCACAGCATCATTTTTTGACAAGTGGCAGAGTCTGAAAGATGTCTAGACAATGCCATTGTTACAGATGGGTTAGGTTTAAGCATTAAAACAACTAATGGGTAGAAAATGTTTGGGGTTACAGTTAGGAAAATAGAAGGGGGAAGGGCTTAACCCTTAAACACCCACATTTTTTTTGTCTTTCCCAAGTGATTTGTCACCATTTATTATAACATTATCCTCTGTATTTGAGATTTTTCAGTTAAAATCAGGTATTTTCCTACATTTAATTTGCTGATCATGTAGATGCTCATATATCAGAACAGAGAAAACTGAATAAAAAGTGACTTTTTGAACAAAACATATCATTAACTGAATATAAAACAAGTGTCTCCACCCACTGTCATTTATCAAACTTCTTTTTTTTTCACACCAATTTTACACTAACTATTTACACTGAATAAAAATATAAACACAACACTTTTGTTTTTGCTCCCATTTTTCATAAGCTGAACTCAAAGATCTTACACTAAGTTCAGACAGCAGGTCTTGGTGCACAATTCAGATTTTTTGGTGAAATCCCATTTTTTGTGTGCTCGTTCATATTACACATTAACTGCAACTTCTATCAGTCTTGAGGGGGAATTGAATGCGACCCTGAAGTGACCCACATGCGCAAAAGAGGCTCGGACATAATTAGGAATGAGGAAATACTTCATATTACATGACATATCTGCAAGGCTGCGCCATTTTGAACTTAGAAGCTATCAGTTGCCATGGGCAACAGCATAGAACCAACGTGCAGGAAAGAGCTGTAGACTTAATATTTTAAATAATGGATAAGGTAGCGGGGAAAGCAAGGGGTCCCTATCAGGAGACGCTGAACATGATTGACTGCAAAGGTATTTGGAGAAGATCAGAGATATGAAGGATATAGACCCCTATGAGCTACCGGTGTTCACCGGTACCAACTGGTCCCTGCCCCCCTGGACCTACATGTAGTTAGTTCACTATCTCGTTTTTGGCATAAGTTACTACACAGTGGAAGAAGTCCTTTGACAACTATGCACAGTTTTGCTGTGGCTGGGTTCAAGGTTTGGCGATCTACAAGTCCGATGACTGTGAAAACACTGTGGTGCTAAAGGTCAGCCTGTGGATAGTGCAATGTTTACATGTGCATGGGAATTGTAAATGCATTAAACTAGTCAGAAACTCAAAATAACGTACCTCCAGGTCTCTACATGTGCTGTGTCAATCACGGGAGTAACTGGAAAGGTCAAATAAATGCAACCTGGGTGTTCAGACTGAAGTCACATTGCAAAATATCGGATACATATTGGATTAAGGACCACATATGAAAGTGGCCTGGGTCGGATTTGAAAAAATCGGACTTGTGATGTTCAAACTGTCTTTAACAGGTCAGGTACAGGTCGAATAGTGGCAAAAAAATCGGATTTGGGCCACATTTGCCTCTGCAGTCTGAATGTAGACTAAGACATTTTAGAGTGGCCTTTTATTGTGGTCAGCCTAAGGCACACCTGTGCAATAATCATGCTGTCTGATCAGCATCTTGATATGCCACACCTGTGAGCTGGATGGATTATTTTGGCAAAGGAGAAGTGCTCACTAACACAGATTTAGACAGATTTGTGAACAATATTTGAGAGAAATAGGCCGTAAATAGAAAAAGTCTTAGATCTTTGAGAAATTGGGAGCAAAAACAAAAGTGTTGCATTTATATTTTTGTTCAGTGTACTTGTGTTGATCCACATAGGATTAGTAGATCAACAGGTATTAAACACTTCACATCAGTAGATGCTTTTGGTCAGCGGTGGATGTTTGGGTCTTTATGGGTTAAATAAGAAAGACAAAGAGAGGAAATGCTACAGCAGACATAGCATGAAACAGGACACAAACGATGATATTTGACCATAACCACCACACTCAAGTTAATTGACAAATTCTGCTACTTAATGACCTTTCATGGCCCGTGACAGTTTCCTATATCAAAGGACTTACACAGGCTTCTATTTGGTTCCATCTGCATCCAGAATGGACACTGTACAGGAACCCTGGGCTGTGGATGCCAAAGGTCATGACCAAGTGGTTTTATATGATGACCTGGGACAGAGACTTCAACTGAAGTTAAAAGAAGACATCAAGTTTTGGAAAATAACTTTTAAATGTATTGCATAAAGTCGGACAACAAAATATATCTCTTTCATATCTGTGCAATGTAACTTGAAGCTTTCACAATCAGCACCTTAGCTAAGCACTGTGACTTAAAAGTGAGAGACAAATATGGCTTGGTTCTATCTAAAAATCTGCATAAGTATATTAAGTACATATACACCTCTAGTTGTGAATGTTTGGACAGTACACACATCACACTTTGGCTCACTTGTATTTCTTTAACTGGATTGCCTTGTGTGGTGTTAAGTGAGAGGTGTAGTGGTATCAGTGGAGAAATTGTCACTCTTTGCTCTTCTATTAGTGTGCTGATCTATGACTGCATTGCTGTACTGTTTGTGTGTTGCTCCACTGTTTGAATGCCTACCTACTATTAATGTGTTGGTCTAGACCACAGATGGGCAACCTGTGGCTCCAGGGCCACATTTGGCTCTTGGGCCCTTTTCCAGTGGCTCCATGTGGCTTTGTCAAAAAATTAACAACAGTTATTAATTAACTAATTAATTAATTAATTAATTAATTAATTAATTATTATTATTATATATATATTTTTTTTACACATTTTGCTGTTATTGTCACAACCCTAAAGTCATTCTGATGTTACACAGTTGTAAAAATGTAGACTATACTCCAAATGAATAAAAAATAGCAGTAGTAGTAATAGTACTAGTAGTAGTAGTAGTAGCAGTAGTAGTGTAGAAGTGGTAACTTTCTTTTTTTTCTTTTTTGACACTGAGGGTATTCATTTGTTTACTCCATTGCAAAGAAAGCCTTCACATACCTATTAATGTTTGCTGCACAACACAATAATGATACATTTCACCATTTTCTTTAGTGTAGTTCTGAAATTTCTGTGTAGTTATGTAAATGCACCAAAACTTTAATTTACTCTCAACACATTCTGTACCAACTAATCATTAAAGAGCTTCCTTAACAGTCACCACTTTGATGTAAAACATATGAGGATATCTTTTGGCTCCAGATTTTTTTCTATTTGACCTATGGTCCAGAGCGTTTCTCTGTTAATGTGTTACTCTTCTATTAATGTATTCATCTATTAATATGTTGCTCTATTATGTTTGTGCTTCTTTATTTTTAGTGTACTGGTGTACTATTATTGCGCAGCTTTACTATTAATATGCTGCAGGTATATCTGACAGACAAAACTTAGGGCAGAGTAGACACTGAGAACATTTTCACAGTATTGTGCAAAGTGGCTAAGTTTATTTATGCACTGAACGTAACTAAGATTAGACAACAGAAAATCATGTTTTATTTCCATTTTAAGGCTTCTTAAGCTAATGCCACTTTCACTCTTCATTCACAGGAGATGAGCAATGAAATTTAGAAATAACAAACAAGAAATTGAATGTACTAAGATACACCTTGTGGTGCAACCTAGACACATCTTCAGTGATGTACCCGAGGTCATGGGGTGTTTCAGGTCCTACATCAGACACCTTCGCCCGGGCAACCTAGCCGGGGGTGATCAGGCATCCTAGGACCCGGTACAGAGACTGGCCTGCAAAGCTCCTGCAACCCACTTCAATGGGCTTGCAGTAAGCCTTCCACCCATTCCTCCAACACTCAGCCACCAGGTCAGCATACTTGGCCTTCCTGAGCTTCCTCCATATGATCTTCCCAGGGGACAGTCAACTCCAGTAGCACCACCTGCTTGCTTGCCCTGGATATTAAGACCATGTCTGGCTGGAGTGATGTTGCTGCAATGATGTCTATGAATCTCAACTGTCTCCCAATGTCGACCAGTAGTTGCCAGTCCCTTGCTGTTGCAAGCAGGCCACCCTGGGTCTTCTTTGAGGGCTGGGGTTTCTCGCCTGCTTGAACAAAGGTGATGGAACTCTTGGAGGGTTGTTGCTACTTGCTGTTGTTGATGCCAGTGTATCAGTGTGTCTGCTACTGCCCGCAGCACCTGGTCATGGCACCAATGATATCGACCATCTCCCAAGGCCTTTGAGCAGCAGCTGAGGATGTGCTCTGAGGATCCCTTCTCTGGCAGAGTTGGCAAGCCAGTGAGTCCACCAGGCCCCTGGTGAACAGGTTGGTGGGGCTTTGATGTAACTAGGGTTAGAACTGCTACCCAGCCTGGCCCGCCCAGTAGTTGCTTTGCCCACCAGGATGCTGTGTCACAACCTTGCCTCCGCCCGTTCCACTGCATCCTGGGCGTACCACTTCTGTCCTGTTCTGACATCTACACCTACAGAGGAGACCTTGGTGTTAGTGGAATCTCTGTAGAGCAGGACTTATCTGGCTTGGGTGACCTTGAACTCCTCTGCCAGACTGTTAAAAGGAAGCTGCAGCTTGGTGTTATACCCAAAGAATGCCATGCTGCTCAAGCTCTGTGGCAGGCCCAGCCACCTGCGTAGGAACTGGCTAATCTTCCTTTCAAAGCCCTCCACAGTGGTGATTGGGACGTCATAGACAAGCAGTGACCAGAGTAGAAGAGGCAGTATGCCGTGCTGACAGATCCAGGCCTTCTCCACAGCCAAGAGCCACGAGTTGAGGTCATCGCTGGTACCTTGGTGTGCAGCTGTGTCTTTCAAGCTGCTAGTGAAGAGCTTGCCCAGGCTCTTCACTGGCATTTCTGACACTGATGGAAAATGGGTGCCTCCCAGGGTAAAGTAGAGCTGGTTAGTCACTTTTCCTTTCCTCAGGACTAAGGACCTGGACTTTGCCGGCTTGAATTTCATTCTTGCCCATGTAATGAGCCATTCGAGACTTTGGAGAAGCTACCTGCATCCAAGCACTGATGCTGTAGATACTCTGAGGTCGTCCATAAATGCTCTAATCAGGGGATGTCAGGTGCCAGATCTAGACAATGGACCTCTGCACTCAACTTCTGCCGACTTCACGAGCATATTCATGGCCAATGCAGACAGGGACACAGAGATTATGTAGCCGGTGATGATACCCTTGTCTAGACAATGCCACTCCGATGTTGAGGTCCCAGAGGACACCCTCAGACTAAAGTTTCTATAATAGTCAAAGATGGGATTCTGAATCTTCCCTGGGATGTGGTATCTCTTCAAGGCAAACTCTACCACCTTGTGTGGTATTGACCCATAAGCATTGTCTAGGTTGAGCCACAGCACTGCCAGGTCCCCCTTGCTTTCCCGTGCCTCTTGGATCAGTTGGGCCACCACCCCTGTGTGCTTAATACACCCTGAGATACTTGGAATGCCTCTCTTCTGCACTGAGGTGTCAATGTAGGTGTTCTTCAGGAGAAATCCCATAAGGCGATTGGCAACGATCTTGAAGAAGATCTTGCACTCAACACTAAAGCCTCAATCACAAATGCTGTTATGAATGGCTATGAACACTGTGTGAACCATTTATGGACCATTTTGTACAACCTTCTCAAGGCGGACTTATAAGAATGGAGTGTTCGTGGACTGTTCTTAAGTTATAGCCAGGTGAGTGATCCTGTCCGAGATTTTCCTCGAACGCAGTACAAAATACCTTTTCGCAGGGCACACTAATGAATGTGGATCAGGAGGCCTTTCCAGAACCCACGTGTTCCTGTGCTGGCCACAAGTAGATCACAAGAACATATTACGGTGTTATTAGAGGTCCCTTACGGCATTCAGATGAACAGACATGAAGACCGAGACTCCCACAGCCTTCACAAGGTGAACATAAGGTGTTTCTAGAAGCAGTAGTGCATCATTCATGCACCATTCGTGGCATCCTTAGAGGGGGTCGAATACAAACTGTCAAGACAGAGTGAATGACTGGACTCAAATCCACGGTACAGAATATATAAAGAATAAAGTGTTTTATTAACAGAAAGATAAACATGAAGAAACACCTGGAGAAAGATAAGGTGCCGTCCACAGGAACGAGGATCAGTTAGTCGGACAGTTAGTGTTTTTAACATTCACTTCCCTCTATTATTCTTGTGTATCTTTGTTTTACTCTTATACCTTCTACTTCAAAGTTCTTTATTTGATGTCTTATTATGACTCCTAATTTCTAACAGTACCGGTCAATTTTCCCACATACGTCACAGGAATGCTGATTCAGCACCACGGACAGCGCACGATCATAAAACATAAACGCACAGTCACGTCCAAAAAGGCTTAATGAAAAATAGCTTAACGTAGTTTAATGTCTGAAAAGAGCATCAATCATCACCAAATTCTGAGTGGACACCTCTAATGCTAGGATAGACTCCAGCACCTCCGCAACTGTCTGGAGGATAAAGCAGTTCAGAAAATAAGTGAATGAATGAATGAATGAATGAACAGTGCTCTAAGATTAAACTAAGTTAAGGTTTTTTTTTTGCAGAGGTAAAAGGGGACATGACTACAGATGTCCACACAAACTTTGATTATGATTGATCACCATTCTGGGGCAATAAACTACGTTAAGCTTTTTTTTTTTTTTTTTAATTTTATGTTAAGTGCTTTAGAATGTCCCTCTTTTTTTGCTGCTGTCGGACCACAACAGCAGCCACAACCGCCAAATCTTCCTCTTCATCTTGTAGATGTAGAAGTTTCAGTCTTGTGGGCATTATTACCATCTTGAATGGGATGATCATGACATGGGACTTTTAGTACATGGCCACTGTTTCTATACTGATCTAAATATTCTGAAACAGCGTAAGATCCTCCTACCATTGACTTCAAAGTGCTGTGAGTTGCATATAAGGGGGCCCTATGGCTACTTACGACAAAGTAATTCATGAAGTGGCCGTAGATCTGATGTAGGAAGGTCCCAAGACACCCTTATGGAGACCTTGACAACTGTACGGTGTTTATACGACACAAAATCACGTAATTTTCTCACGGAGGCCTCAAGATGCTCTTGTATTTTGAATGACAGCTATACTGACTTCATAAGACGGCCGTAAGAAACTACTGCTCCCTCCATAAATGTCTACAAATGTCTACGAACTCCAGAACTCGTACAAACCAAGAGATTTGTACAAACCCATTGTTCGTGACTGAGTCTTGAGGACTTTTATTGAATTCATATTTGGAGAAATCTTGCGCCATACTTTTGCATGGTGGATTGCTTAAATACTACAAAACCCATGAGTGTTAGTTGATATGAAGATGATCTGAAAGACAGTGAATGCAAAATGTAGCACCAAGGACCAGAACATTCCTTCCTGGTTAGTGAATTTATGATGCACATATTCTTCACATCATTCATGGAACTTTCAGCATAAGCACATGTAGCCTAATGTTATACTAAGTGGCGTATGGACATTTCTTGAAATGCACTTTGGGAATTGTAATTAACTTCATTAAACTTGGAGAACATGGAATGGTAATGGCCCTGGGTTCAGTCTCAGTCTGGTTTCCATCCAGCCTCACTGCTGCCTACAGTATGTGTAGTAATGTGATATTTCTCATTAAACCTGGCAAAATAAGTCAAACCGACAGCAAGGAACACTATGTAGACTGTGTGTGTGTGAGAGAGAGAAGTGTATTTGTGCTATGGTGGATGAGTGGGTGTGTTTTACAGACAGGATATTCATTAATTTGGGAATAACTGATCATCAGCCAGTATCTGTTATTACTTGGTGCAAGAGAGTGTGCTTGTTCCAAAAAGGTGCTAAAGAAAAGAAAAAGAGAAAAAAAAAGAGAAAAGAAAAAAGAGAGACTCCTTTCTTTTGCAGTTTTGTAATGAAGTTCAATGTATCAGATGTTTTTTTTTCCACTTCCCTTTGACCTTTGACCTCTTGTAATCTTGCATATTGACCTATTTCTCATATTGATCTCAGTGTCAGTCTCTTTGTGCTTTTCCACCCAGAGACCCTGCAGTGTGTGTGAAGAAAAAGAAAACACAACCATGCAATAAAGAATGTGAAAAATAGATGCTCCAGCATTCAGACTTACTCCCCACAGTGTGAAATAACACTTTTACCCTGGTTTCCATGCTTCATTGACACGATGGATGCTGTTTTCCCAACAGTTTGATGTTCAAACAGTCTCAGACGTCAACAGCTGAGAGTTTCACAGCAGAACACTCAGGAAACCCAGAAAAAATGATCAGCAGTTACTGAAGTGACCTCTTTTCTGAACAGATGAGATGTTTTCTAAGACAGCATCAACCAAGGGCAATTACATATCATTTAAGGCTATTAAATTGTATGGAAACCCATTCAAAAACAGTAAAAACATTCTGCACCAAAATGTTGACATAAATGTTTGAGATTCACCAATGAAGGTGTGTCTGTCTGAGGTGATGTGTAATTATTCTGGAGGATGTGATCCAGTGTGATATGGAAATATTAGGTAAAATTAGACAGTTAAGTACTTAAACTGGAGAAATTAGCACTGTTTTATTTAATGGAAGGACATTTTAAGAATTTATTGAAGTTATTGAGTTATTTTGTGGAAAATACATCATGCACAGTTTTCATCATCATCATTTCATGCTACAGTCTATCACGAGGAGATGTTTAGACTTTCAACCGTAAGCAGCATTTTAGGTCACAAAATCTGAAATTTTACAAGATGCTTTCCAGAGCAAAGATTTTTTAAAACTTTGCTTTGTGTGTATTCATGTGGAAAACAAAGATATTAGAAAATGGAACCTCACACTTTAATTCACACGTATATTTTTGTTTAATATAGTGACCATTAATGGATTACCTGCAGTAGAGTGAGATCAGTGTGCATACATTTGGGAGATGGATCCATCCCATATTAATGTGGATAGAGCATTAGTCTGTGAATTATTGGCTGTAATATTTCTGAATGAAAGAAGTATTGTTTCAGATTGGTAGGTTGTAAAGCCATCACACATAAAGAGAGTAACTGTTAAATTAGAATATTTCCACCACCTATATGTAAGTGTGTTATTCCTTTAGTTTTTGTTTGTGCAATAATAATTAGTTGCAAGCATTTTGATCTTTTTTTTTTTTTAAAGAAAACCATAAAACCTTAACTTTGGCCTTTTACTATAACATACCATCTTCTTCCCCTCATCTGGGTCGCGGGGGGCAGCAGCCACTTCCACCAGCTCTTCCAGGGGAATCATATGGCGTTCCCAGTCAAGCCGAGAGATATAATCCCTCCAGTGTGTCCTGGGTCCGCTCCAAGGTTTCCTTCCGGATGGACACGCCCGAAACACCTCCCCAGAGAGGCATTCTCACTAGATGCCCCAACCACCTCAACAACTGAACCACCTGGTCTTTTACCATTGACTTAAATACTGCTATTGTAACACCTTGATGAGCTTAGCTTAACGGTTAGTAACTAAAGCTACACAGAAATGTAACATATGCTGATAATGTTTAATTCTTGCACCTTTTGTCATTGCACACTCTACATATGTGCCATACCTGATTATTAGATCCTTAATGCACAGTGTAAATGCTGAGTTATGCTAGTTACGGTAGTTCAGTCCTTTTGAATATCCTCAATATCCTCTCAGACAAAGAGGACTCAGAATTTAATTTCAAGACCAGTCAAGACTACAATTACAGGGATATCAATAAATTGTCTCTGATTTATAGTTTCTTTGCTCTGTATCTGGTCTTAGTCTTGTCCCTGCTTTGGTTGTGGCCTTGGTTGGTGCTCTGTAATTTGTTACTATATGGACCAATGGATACTTTTTTTTTTTTAAGTAATGCATTGAATCTGAAATCTTTGTATTGTTGAGTTTCAGCACCCTGGAGAGTTCCTCTGTGCTGCTACAAACCATGATATTTTGTCGTGACCTTTCTTGTCATCATAGAGTTGAATGTGTTATTGGCATCCTGCTTTACTTTCCAGTAAAGTCAAGAGTTTAACA
>JAPQRP010000029.1:7555448-7571567 GCA_037367295.1 Apogon hyalosoma | reverse complement strand
TGTGTGTGTGTGTGTGTGTGTGTGTGTGTGTGTGTGTGTGCGTGCGTGTGTGTGTGTGTGTGTGTGTGTGTGTGTGTCGGGGGACTCAGGTCTACTGGGTTCAGATCTGACTCAGTACCACCTGACACACTTCCACACTCATTCACACTGTATGATGGTAAAATGATGCGTGGAGCTGTGAAAGTGATGCACAGTGGGTGTTGTGGTTCCCTGCAATGCTCGGCATTGTGGGGAGCTGGGTATATGTGGCTAGAAGGAGTGAGAAAATGAAGAGGAGTGAAATAAACAGGCAAACCAAATAAACACAGAAAAGTTCATTACACAGCAGCCTTTCAGGTGACGCCATCTGCTCCCCATTCTGAAGCTCTTAAAGTGATACTAAAGACTACCACATGTTTCTGAGCTGTAAACAGAATCATACGACTACACCGTTGTCAAATATATCAATGCTGGTGATTAGAGCCGCAGCTATCAATTAGTTTTGCAACTAATCAATCTATCAATTATTTTCTTTGATTCCATTCAGTTAAATGAAAAAAGAAAACAACAAACAAAAACAACTTGTCCTTTATTCCAGAACCAACTGAAACAACAATCACAAAAAGTATAAAAGTAAAAGGATATATAGAAAAAAACATCTATATAGAAATAGCAATAACAGTAACAACAGTATAAAAAATATATATATAAATATCTAAGCAAACCTTGTTGCTTTCTGATGAGTTGAACTGAAACCACAGGAAACAACACAAACAGTGATTTTACCTCATGAACTCTACGTGTAAAAAATGTGTTTCTTGGTTTGAATCCAGATGAACATATTACAACACCACAGTGACATACAACGCAGAGTGTTTGTTTTTTTTTTTCAAAGCCACATGGTTCTGGTGTGATTCTGTGACTCCTGTCTCACATCCACACCTGGACATTCAGACACTGATCACCACAGCCTCAGGGTTTTTCAGAATCATACTTAAAGTTAAATTTTAACTGTTCATTTGCTTAAAATGGAATATTACTGAATATTTGCAATGTCAACTTCAATTCACACTCACAAAAGCATCAACTAATTGTAAATGTGTACCTAAAAGTTGTGTAGGATTCACACAGGATTATGTGAAGTTTGTGTTGCTCTGTTTGTGTTTGTTGATGCTGGATAACGCATTCCTAAAGTAATGATAGTTGTTATTGTAAAGAGACACCAGAAAAAGAGGAAAACCTCATCCGTCGATTCAGAAATCAGTGTGTAAAATTTACCACAGATGAAGACAACCATAGAGTTGGAAAATATAATAAAGGAGCACATGAGCATCCACAGACCTTGCATCCAGAACCTGTACAGTTGTAATGTAGTGGTTGTGTAGTTTGTGGTCTCTCAAACACAGACATAAAGAAAGATAGAGTTTGATGGTGTGATGAAGTACCACAATCATAGGAACTGTTGTTTCCCCACTGCAGCCAATGAATATGTATCTGTTGTTACGTTGAATGACATATATTCAGATTATCTTATTTCATTCTAATAAAAAAGTGCAAGTTTCATGGGAAACCACACTGCAACAGGACAACGTTTTCAGTCAGGACTCTCATTCACTCCACCTGCTTGTTGCTGACAATGGAAAGTTTCAACAAACTTTCCCTGCAGATACTCTTTACGAGGCACCATCACTGTCTCTCTGGTTTAGCTCCACTTAAGATGACTGATATGTTTGTAACAGGCAGCAAGACTTTTTCTCTATTCTTGAATGTTAATGGCTTCAGCCACACCTTTTTACAAAACATGAGGTAGTGAAAAACAAAAGGTAGACTTGAGGCTTGTTAACATTCAGGCCCATTTATGCTCAGTGTTAAATACTCATACATACATGGACGGACCGCTCTGTCCTCCTCTGTTTTCATTACATCTGATTTTCTGTCCATCTTCTGGGAGTTTGTGGATGTGAACCCAAATGGAGGAAATGGAGCAGTACCACCAGGAACCATTGGGGTAGTGTTGAGATTTGAAGTGAATAATTTCCAGAAATAGAAGAACTTTTTAAAGAGGACTGTGTGAGTTGGTGAAAAACTACAGACATATTTACAACAACTTACATGCTCAATATCAACATTTGTAAAACGTCCTCTGTTATCGCCATGTTTGTTATTATTGACTGTCTCCTTCTTTTTCTTCCTCTTCGTCTTCCACTTCTTCTCTCACAAAAATTCTAGTCTTCTGTGTCGTATTTGGCCCATATGTTAATTCAGAGTGGCGCCCTATGGTGGAATTTACACCCTGTGTATTTAACCTCAGCAACAAAATATTTGCTGAATCATATTTTTAGGGGCTTAACCCATAAAGACCGAACCACCATCCACCAGTGACCAAAAGCATCTACTGATGTAAATGTTTAATACCTTTTCATTCACTAATCCCATCAATACATAAAGAATTGGTGTAAAATGCAGTTTATTATCTTTTCATGGTCATCAGATATGATCCATTTGGACGGTCAGAGGCTCCGTAGTGAACGTGGAAACACCGTCATCTTCTACAACATTGATTCACCAGTGAAACCCATGGAGTTGGATCAGTGACAGTGGATAGAGATACTTGATTTGTGTTCACTTAATGATGTGTTTTACTGAAAAGTCTTTTTTTTTTTCAGTTTTCTCTGTTTCTGATATAATAGCCCTCAACTTTAATCAGAGCTTTTATGAACATCTATATGATCAGGGAATTAAATATAGGAAAATACCTGATTTTCACTTTAAAATGTAAAATACAGAGGATAATATTACAATAAATGAGTTTTTCTCTTGCATCAAGCCAGCTGGTGTTCATTCACGTAGAATCTTCCATACATTAACTATGTTTCCAGTCATTCTGAACAGTCGTCATCATGCCTTAAACACTGGTTATATTATATCAGACTGTGACTCGTTGTGCTCAGCAGCTCTGCTACACTTCTACCCAACAGCAGCTGATCTCAGGTCAGTGTCTGCAGGCAAGATGAGATTCAGAGACATTGTTGAATGGCCAGATACAAGTTGTGGAACAGTGGTGATTACTGTTCTTTTTTTTCAGAGTACAAACACCAGCTTTCTTCACTTGCATATCAGCAAGTGGAGACTTAAGCACATCAGGCTGCAAGATGTGAAGAGATAATTATTGCCAATCTGGAGGTCACACACTCACAAACACAAACGTATCAGGCATGATAGTGACATTCTAATGGATTAGCTTCATGTAATGCTGACAGTGATAGGGTGGCATGGGTGTGTGTTTGACAGAGGTGTGTGGATGTGAGATAAGCTCATTCAACCACATATTGATTCTGTGACACATTGTCTCCACATCCATTGGTTATGGTATGAAAAAAGAATAAATGGTTGTGTTCAAAAGGACAGATTTTACGTGAGATGAACCGAAATATATGAACAAACACAACAGACTGACTTTTTTCTGTCTAGTCACTATTTCTGAAAGTGTCTTTTTTAATGTTTTTATCATGTTACATCTTTTATGATATTTTATTCACTCTGTCTTTTTACATCTTTTATGTCATTTTGTCATGTTAGTGTCTATTCTCACTTTCATCTTGTTGTATATTTTGTGTCTTTTTTTTTTTTTTTAACTTGTATGTTGTTTAGTCTAGTGTCTTTTGAGTCATTTTTGTCCCTTACATGGTTTTCATCTTTCACTTTCAATGCATTCATTCACTCTCTCACATATATCATTATGTATTTTACCCTGCCAATTAGCAACCCAACAAAGACAGCTCCACAACCCTAAGCTTGGAATTAGCAGCTTTGAAGATTCAAAATGTAAAATTCATACATATTTTTGTGTTTAAACAATGAGTTTTGTTAATTTTCTTAGTGCACTGGCCAGGAGCTTATATAGTCTTCATGTTCATATTAAATTCTGACTTGTCCTTTTTGAACAGTGTAGGCAAACAGTGCAAGATTAGACAAAAGTTTTGACATAAATTATATTATGTTTTTTTCTACCTCCGTTAATTATTCTTGGGGGGTCTATACCCTTGGGTTGGAGATAAACACATACAAACAGTTGTACACAAACTGACAGGATAAACACACACACAGATAGAGATTTGTGTAAGCATACACACCCATGTACAAAATGACTGCACATACACACAGACAGCAGGCCGCCAGTTTAATTAGCAGCTAATTCCCAGAATGCAGCCTGGTTTAAACGGCATCCTCTCAGGAAAACAGGCACCCTGATTTTGCTGAGCTTCCGTCTCATTTAATGAAAGGGAAACAGATGGTAACATCATCATGAACATCATATCAAATCAACCTGAAAACCTATGGGTTGGACCCAAATATATGACTGTAGGTTTAGATAAGATTTAAATTTGTGATTCTGACATCATGGACTTTAAAATGCACATTAAATGTCACAGTGATTAGACTTTCCATCACACTGTGGTGGTCATTCAAAGCATACACCTTTGACACATGGTGTCAGCCATTGCTTTGTGTTTGCTCCTGGAGGATTCTGTTGGGTTTCTGTTATTTAGAGTCTGGTTCTGACTGGCTCTATATGTAAAGTGTCATGAGATAACTTCTGTTATGATTTGGCGCTATATAAATAAAATTTGATTTGATTTGAATTTTTGATTTGACTTGGGACTGTTTTTTTTTTTTTCTTTTGTAGCCAAGATGTCTTTGTTTGACTGTCACCATCTTTGGTGTTTGGAGCCAGAAGTGACCATGTTTGGACAAAGGTATGATGTTTGGTTGAGGTAATGCTAAATGTTTGCTTACTGGCAAATCTTTTTCAACACCCAGGGTACCCACAATGCACAGGGAACCAGACAGAAGTCAGTGTCAGTTCTTAGACTTTGTAAACTGATAACATAGAACAAGTGACGTTGTTAAAGGGCACCTGTAGTGAATTTTCATTGCTAGCTATTTCAAAAGATCACATGTAACACTAACAGTTCTGTCCGGTAACTTTACATATAGTTTGTTGTCAAGTATGCGCGAGTACTACATCACTACTCCATCAGTCAGATATGGTCAGCAACATGTTGCCTCCTCCATGGGCTGTTCCAGCACCAGTAGTGATGCAGTAATGTTGTATTGTCCAATTACCTGGGCTGTGATGGACTGGTCACTGACCCCGTGCAGCAGACACCAGTCTAAGATGACACATTATCAGCTAGTGCTGGGTCATGTCCTTAGGACAATGGTAGAGTGCAAAGCTTACAACTGCACAAACAACAAGCGCAAACACGTACTTTTCATTCAATCTTGCTCACTGACTGCTTCTTGTTTACTTGCACTCCATCAATGGCTGCTCCCCATAGGTTCTGCACCCGCGTGTAATTCACATTATAAAAAGGTCCAGTGTAGTGTATTTATGGTGATTTTTTCTTTTTTACTGAATTTGCTACACACAATACAGATTTTTTTTCTTTTTTTGTCTTTCTTAATTGAGTTTTTCTTCCAACCATTTTTTCCTAATGCTGTCCCCCGTTCTAACCCAGTCTGTGTTTTTATTATGTCGAAACTCTATGTCATTGCCCTGTCTAAAAACATGTTTTGTAGCCCACATGTTGAACACTTCCACTGTGCGGAAACTGAATATGTCCAGATGTGAAGCTTTGATAAAATGTTTGGTTTAGTAAAGCGGTGGATATGAAAAATTTAATTTTGCAATCTTTTTAGAGTAACTTATAAAGCACATCTACAGACAAGTTGTCTGTGGTATTTTCATTAAAAAGTCATTGATATAGCAACAGTTCAAATATAGACCAGAACACTTATTAGAGGGCCTAAATCAGGGGTTGGCAATTAATTTTCTTATGGGGCCACATGAGAAACTTTGACAGTTGTTAAGGGCTGAATCAATACACCTGCAGCTCTGCTCAATATGTATCTCTATAAAAACAGTAAATGAAACAATACAATAATAATGAAAATGTGGAGCACAGAATGCAACTATTTAATGAATATTCACAAAAACATTTTTGAAAATGTGCAAAACCAGGTTCACATTAACTTTACATGAAAAAAATAAATG
Source organism: Apogon hyalosoma (assembly GCA_037367295.1). Lineage (NCBI taxonomy): Eukaryota > Metazoa > Chordata > Actinopteri > Kurtiformes > Apogonidae > Apogon > Apogon hyalosoma. Next base: position 7,565,530 of record JAPQRP010000029.1, on the reverse strand, counting down.
CATCTAGCTTGTTTGTTCGCATATCTCAGTACTTAGTTTTTTCTTTACCTCTGACTACAGTGAAGAAATACTTACAAGTCTACGCCTTGTTAACAACTCTGCATTCTGAATAAGTCTTTCTTTTTTGGAGTTAGTTGACATCTTCATAGGCTGAAACTGACCAACAAACCAATCAGTGCATTAGCCTTATGGTAAGTACGGAAAGCACATGCGAAAAAATGTTAATTTAGCAGATCCTTCAAAATAAAAGCAGTGCTGTTGTATTGGTTGCATCTCTTACCATGATATATATTTGCATTGACTTTTAATTTGCCAGTGAACTCATGCAGGCCAGTCAGGGTCAGCTATCGGGCCGCATGTGGCCCACGGGCCATACAATGCCCAGGTCTGGCCTAAATAAAACAAATGAGATGAGAATTACTCTTGAAAATTTTGTTTAAGTTCAATGTAGGCTGTTGGGAGCCAGGATAGTTTTGGGTCTTAGAGTTAGGGTTAGGGTTAACCCCCCTAACCCTTACCCTTTCTTTAAAACTTACTCTGACCCCATGACATGTTTGTGGTTACAGATTTGCTCTGCATAATACACTGAACACCAGAGGATTTCCAAACCTTAAACAAATTTAAAAATACATTAGAGTACAAACATAATAGATTTATTAGATTTTTAATATTTTACTTTTTAAATGACTTTAGAAGGATTGTTACCAGAGGTGGGTAATCCCAGGTTCATCAAGTCATAGTCCATGTATTGGTTCCAACCTGTTCACTAAACACAGGTGATTCCTCTAATCATTCATCTACCTGGATGAGGAGTTGTGCTCATCGAAATGGGCTGGTTCAGTGAACAGGTTGGAACCAATACATGGCAGGACTTTGACTTGATGAACCTGGGATTACCCACCTCTGACTGAATACTCCTAACACTCACAGAAACTGCAGCAGTAATAAAGAAAGAGAAACATCACTAACAATATAAGAGAGGAAAAGAGGGGATCAGGTCATGACAAAGAAAACAGAATAAGTATGTTTTTAATAAATAGTGTTGTGTAGGTTTAACTGTTTTTCTCAGATGGAGCTAGTTCTTGGAGCTACAATAGTATTAAATAACTAGTATATTTTTTTCACAATCACAATATCAAATATGTTGATTAGTGAGACTTTGACCTTTGTGACATTCAGATTGCTGTTAATCCTTAACACTAAAGGATCATTGGTGCAGATAATTGGTTCAGATCAGGGTCAGTGAGGGAAGGAAACCTTAAATATTGATGAGGAGTTATTAGTTATTACCCTATTATCCTATTATCTTCCACTCTGGACTCCTTGGGCAGAACATCTACCCCATGTTGGGGTATAGGTGTTACTATTTTTTTCCCCTTGATTTTAACTCCTGCCACTTTGTCATTTCTGGGGAACTGCACAAAGCATCCAAAGATTACCATTTTAAAATACAACTTTAAAAATCAGTAAAAGCACTTGCATATATGTATAAACAGCATAACTTCAGAGGAATTCAGAATGGGAGCACTATGGCTTTTGTAGAACTGCCAAGTTGTCAGGAGGCATGAAAACCAACTTTTTTTTATGCAGCAGCTATTTCAACACTCCCTCATCACTCACTGGCAAAAAATCAGTTCACACATTTAGCAGTTTACTTTATAATCATGAACAAATATTTTCAGGTGTAAATTAGCTTCACAAATCTGTCCAATACCCAAGACAGAACATGTCTCTATTTCTAATACATGTGGAAACACTTGCTGCTAATTGTGGGTTTTATGATGTAGTCACAGAAAAATGGGGAAATGTATCTCCAAATGCTTTCCTCCTATTGTTTTTACTCTGGCCATTCAGTTATATAACATAACTTTAAATATTTTGTTATTTAGTGTATGTTCTTATTTAATGCAACAAATGCTTGCATCAAAAGGGTATGATTGATTGATTGATTGATTGATTGATTGATTGATTGATTGATTGATTGATTGATTGATTGTGCACCCAATCAGTTTTATACTCTGGCCCTTCAGACCAGGAACAAAGCATGAATGAAAAACCTGTGGAAGTAATTTGCACAAGCTAAGGTTTTACAACCTGGACCAGACTTGACGTACATGAAGAAAATTTTGTTCTGAAAGACAGTATATGTCATCCAGTTACTAAACTTTAATGTTTTACTATTAAAATGCTAATGTTTGCTGTTCCTGCATTCAACAAACCACATTCCAAATACTCAACCTTAAAGACATGTGCACACATTTATGTGGAATGAAGACACACAAACACACACGTTCACACACACTGACTTTTAATAATGGCATCAACAAAAGCTGCTGTGACAGTGATGGATGGGGGTGGGACCCACCGGGGCCAAAAGAATGACCTCTCCACCAATCACAAGCCAGCCATGTGACCTTTGGACCAATCACAGCACTTCCAGGTCAAACGTGACCTGAGGGCGACCACCAAGACAATCTGTCCATCTGGGAACAACTGAGACCGACACAGAGACAAGGCTCAGTGAGTGAAAATGGAATTATATGGATAATGTGGATGAATGTTTTCAATGATGTTGCCTTAAAACGCCATACTTTAAAGTTTTAGCTGTTGGTGTCTGGTTCATGGGCATGAACAGAATGGAATTAAGATAAATATTATGCTTGAAATATTAGTTAGAGATAAGTTAATTAGACACTGAAAAGAAGATAGATGCCAGCCTGTTTTCTTCATATAATTAAAAATGCTAAACTGAAGGCAACAGGGACACAACAATGCAACATCCTCCTTTAGCATCGTTGTTGTTTTTTGTTGATGCTGTTTCATATGTTTGTTATCCCACAACTGGAAAATGGTGAAACTAAACTACTGTAATATTATAGCTTTACAGATTTACATCCTCCTTTAGCTGTCATTTTTCTGTCTATTCCCTCCAATTTTACTGCAGGGATAAACAGAGGGATGCGTAAAAGAGGATTTTTTGCAACAACAAACTGTTCATAAGACTTAAAGGCTGTTATATAACCTGCACTGAACAGATATTTTAGATTTATAGGTTAAAATCACCATTTAGCTGGCATTTTCTGTATAAAAGCTTCCAACACAACTGATATAGCACAAGAGCATGAATGGGACAAAACTGAGCAAATTCTCATAATATTTTAGTTTTAAATTGTTTAAACCCTTAAAGATTATGCTACAAGCTATTTTTTGTTTACTTATGAAGGATTTTTTTTTTCTTCAGTTAACTTTTCCCAAGTGATCTGTCACCATTTATTGTAATATTATCCATTACATTTTATATTTTTCCAGTTAATTTAATTTGCTGTTTAGGGAGAATTTTGATTAAAAAATAAAACTCAAGATAAATTCAAAGGTTATTAGATCAAAACAGAGAAAACTGAAGAAAAGGAACTTTCAAATTAACTGATCATAAAAACACTTATCTTCATCCACTGTCAAATTCACATACCACATGAGAAGTTGAATTAACTTGGGGATTTAACCTATAAAAATCAAGTGCTACTTTGTGGCAGTTCCCAAATATTTTTTTCTCTATAACCTTAACATTTACAAAGTGATTTATCACAATTTATTGTAATCTTATCCTCTGTATTTTGCATTTTAGGGTTAGGGTTAGGGATCCGTATATGGTTTCAGTCGTTGATGCATGTTTGGGTCTTCAAGAGTTGAAGTAGATTAAAAAATTTACATGCAGAGCATGCAGAGTACAGGACCAAGAAACAATACAAACTCGCTTATGGAAAGGTTTGTGAGTTAGACCAGATGACTTCTGAATGAATGTGAAAGAAGCTGTGAAATAAGGTGGATGTGATGTCGGGACCGGACCCTCTGAGCTCTGTCTGGTCTGAATGTAGACCAGTGAGGAGGTCGACAAACAAAACATGAATATAAAGGTGTGTGTGGTTGTTGGTAGGAAAGTGAACTTCACAACTACAGCCATGTGTTAAACATTACAACCAATCAGACACATTAATACACACACACGCACACACACACATACACACACGCATAAACTGAGCAGGAAAATCACAGCACGTGGATCGACACGGTCAAAGTGATGGATAGATGCCGGGACTACTTTCTGCTTCCCATTCAACACCAGTCTTATGGAAATCACACACACACACACACACACACACACACACACACACAGAGGTCTGTTTATTTACAGCTAGCGTCAGGCATCTGAGATTGATTATAAATGAACACTAGCTCATGATTAGCTCCAACATGTGTGTGCGTGGGTGCGGGTGTGATATATGCATCTCAGAGAGGTGTAGGTTAATGACCGGCTCTACGTTTATGGGGAGGAATGACTTACTGTGGTGAGTGTGTGTGTTGTGTGTGTGTGTGTGTGTGTGTGTGTGTTATTTGACACAAGAAGAGATGCAGACCACCGACTTTAACAAGTGGTTGCAATCAACTGTATTAAACACACACACACACCCAAACGCACACATGGTCGAAGTCAATCAGTTTGTACAACACTTTTGCACATTTGTCAGTTTCTCAATCACAGTCTGAGCTGCTCACACTCATGTTTGTGTTTCTGTTCAGTTCAACATATTCTCAAATATCAAAAGATGTCTGATGCTTGCACATTGAAACTGTTTAGAAAAGTTCTTTTTATCTAAACTGAATTATTATCATTCTCTTTGCTGAAGCATAACCATCATCATTTAATGAAGATTACACGTGGCTTGCTGAATACAGATTATGCTGAATTGTAGCACAGTTTCATGAGCCAAAATTTATAGCATCTTACATGATATTAGTGTAAGATTTGGCTTTTTTTTCAGTAGGTCATACAGCAGGGGCAGAAACTTAAGTAACTCAAAATGCTCACTTGACAACATGTTGCACCAAAATGAGTCAAACTGTCAACAAAATGAACAGTGAATTAAAGCTAATACAAATCCAGTGCTCCTCTGACTCTTTTAACCCTTAAAGACCTTCAGCTATGTATGTGGTGACTTCCAAAGTCATTTTAAGTTATTTATCCATTTTTTATACATTATCCTCTGCATTTTGCGTTTTTCAGTGTAAATCAGGAATTTTCCTATATTTAATTTACTTATCATGTAGACGTTCATAAACACTCAGAGCAAATTCAAAGGTTATAACAAAAGAGAGAAAACTGAAGAATAAATACATATACCATTAACTGAATTTAAACTAAGCATCTACTGTCATTTAACAAACTACATGGGTTTTACTGGACAATCAGTGTTGTAGAAAATGATGGTGTTTCCATGTTCACTATGGACTATGGATACAAGTGAAAAAGACATAGAGATGCAGACAAACTGCATTTTAACTCAATTATTTATATGTATAGGACTAGTGGGTCAACAGTTATTAAACATTTTAGATTAGTAGATGGCTTTTGGGTCTTTAAGGGTTAATCTGGCAAATATCATATGTGTAAAAATAATTTGTCTCTCATCATTAACTAAAATTAGGTCCCATGGAGAATAACCACAAGGGACTGGACTTCATTTCTCTAGTATTAGGAAGGAATGGATGAATGAATGAATAAAGAATTAATAAAATTATACTAAAGGTTTAATTTGATATATTTTCCAGTGAGAATAATGTCACATAGCATTACTAATATTACTGGGCTTGGATGAAGAAACGGTAAGGCAGGTAAGTTGTACAATGTTGGTAAGGAAGTGGTTATATACTAGCATTAGTAATTATGGGTTATTGAAAGTTGTTTTATAATGAAATGTGGTCCAGTGTTCATCTGGCTTCACTCCCCATTGTCTTTTAAGAGAAAACACTCAAGCAAGAATAGACTCAAAAGAAAAAGTGAGTTCATGGTCCTGCCCAAGGACACGTGAACAATCTATGAGCGAGTATTTTTTTTGCTGTGATTGTGGTAAATAAAACCCTTGTATAAGCTCTTCCTCTGCACCATAATTTGTTGGCTAAAAACAAGCAAAAATTGTTCAGTAAACTTAATCTAGTGTAGAATAAATTACCTAAATGACTGTCTTTTTATTTTTTTTTGTGGTTAGAGTTTGATGGCGACACATACGTAGGTTCCAGTAGTTTTGGCTAAGCCAGGCTAATGACAAAGAAGTCATTCAGAGCACGTCAGATCTATAAATCGGCTGATTTGACTTTGATTTTGACTTTGTATCAGAGCTGCAGCTATTGATTATTTTTGTTAGCAATTATTTACTTTGACTCAATTTCAATTGAACGAAACAAATGGAACAACCACAAAAAATATAAACGTAAAAGGACATATAAAATAAAAAATATCTATATAGAAGTAACAACAATAACAACAGTATAAAAGGACATATAAAATATAAATAACAAACAAGTGATATGTGCACTGCAGTCTTCAACACATTTGTATCCAACTTACTAACTTACTAAAAAGTTACGATGGAACTAACAACTTTTTGTTGATCCTGGCATCCTATACATCACAATAAGTGTCCGTGTGAAACACAACAGAGGAGCCAGTGTTTATAGGCAGCAAAATTAAGGAAGCAAAGTTTTGATTCAGGAAAATGGAATGGATTTTTTTTTTTTTTTTTTTAAATCAAAACAAGTCAATTAACTGATTAATATTTTCAGCTCAAATATCACCTATTACCTTTCAGTACTGACAGTTACCACAGTATCAGGATAGATACAGTAGTGCCCTCTGGATTTCTGGACAAATTGTTTCAGCTGTACTTTGTATATTTCAGTTACAGTCATCTCACATTTGATCAGTGACTGTGAATGAATGAATGTCACCTTTCATCACACACTGAGTTTATGTCCAGAATCTCTTGAAATTTCAGAGTTATCACAGATTCTGACAGTGTTTCTTTGTTGGCCTTATCCAGGCGGCGCTGCTCAGCAACAGCAGCACAACATGTCTACGGTGACACAGGAGAGTCCACAGGGAGGTCCACAACCCCCCCACACAGCTGCCACGGTGCGTCACTCACAGTCTGCCATGACCAATCACAGAGGCCTGTCACTCCTCCTTTGTCCCTGACAGCCTTTGGTCACTTCAGACAAGCAGAACTGACGGCCATTCACACCACTGTGTTGGTGACAATCACTGAGGGGAAAAAAAACCTGTGTTATGTGAATGTGAAAATCAAAATGTGTGTGTGAACGCCACAGTGAGAGAGAGGACGAATGACAAAGAGTATTCACAATTTGATCAAAGCTGAGTCTGGACGTCACATAACAACGTCATGGAAACAACACAGCAATAATGAACTTTACCAACTTTAACCCACATACACACTTTTACACTTCCATATGGTGTCAGTTATTTACTCTTTCATTCTTACTGTAGTTTCTTCCTAGAAAATGACAATTGTTTTTAATTTTATCAGGTAAATTCTCAGACATAGACCTGTAAATGAAACAGACTTGGGCTATATTCTCTTTGACAATTTAAAGAGGGCTCCTTAAAATAGAAAGATCAGTTGCAGTCATGACACACAGTGACTTTTTGCACAAATGTGAATTATTTGCCAATATTTGCTTAATAAATGTTCTTCAGTGAATTTCAGAAATGTGTGTGTGTGTGTGTGTGTGTGTGTTTGGGGGGGGGTTTAATAAATAATATAATAATAATATAATATAACAAAAATATAAGATGAAGACAATATTCAATCCATACTGAAGCTATGTAAAATTTATTGACATGTAGCAGTGTTTGGAAGGTCCCTTCTGATTTGTAATAGTTTACACTTGTACTGTTTAATATAATGAGTAATACAACTATGTTGTGCTTGTGCTTCATCCATAAAATGCAAATTCAATTAAATTTACTGGTATTTCAGTTTTGCTTTTTTTTAAACATTTTTTTTTTTAAACTGGGCACTAATGCATGGTACACATGGTAAACTTTACAACAGTCCTAAAGTGTTTTAGTAAAACTAAAGCTGAACAAATTCTGACTGGAGGGATGCAGGGATTTTTTTTTTTAACTGAATAGAACATATTCAAATGTAACCTATAACCTCTTTGTAATCACTAACATTTTGATCAGAAACTGAGAATTTTCAAGACATGAGAATAGTAGATTTCATTTTACTGCATATATTTTTTTTCCACTTACTGGACAGATTTAATTTTTTATGCATTTTATGACTTCATTGTTACTCTGTTACATGTTATCCGGGTAGTTACTCCCTAGTCAACAGAGAAAACTGAACTTTCACACTAAAACAGGTATTATTCAATCACAGTCCTTAAAAACACTCCAGTTCTGAAGGATTTAACCTTAATCTGTGGCTCTTTTGCTACTCCTGTGTGGACAGTTAAGGCTGATGTCTTTTTTATAACTTAACAAACCCACCAACCTTGAATACTTTAAAATGAATTATTAAAAAAGAAACATATTCACCATTAGAGTGAATTAGATGTAATCTGGCTCTTTGCACCATCTAGTGGTTAGAAATGAGACATACATGACAGTTGATGCACAACTTCTGTGCATACAGAACATACAACACTTGTGTTTTTATGATTTAGAAAGTGATAGTAATTTATTTTAATCATGGAAGATGTAAGATGTAGTTGTTAACTCATTTTCCATTTCTTCAAAAACACAGGTTTTAATTACATTGTGATTTATTTGGTTACAAAGGAAGAACAGAACCTCATACAAGCCACAAATATTTTTGAATTAAAAGGGAAGCACAGGTAGAAGTATTTGGTTGCGTTGGATTATTTTTTAGAAGCATCCCAGTGCTGTACCCTTCTTTCTTGCTTCACCCCTAAACCCCACCACCAAACTTTCCCTCCACTCTATTTTCACTAAGTTGTCTCTACATGTTTACCTTCACACTGAGATAAATGGTTTTTCTGTTGCTAATTGCGTCTGTGTTTTCATGTTGGCTGGTTTTGTGTTTCTCCAATCAGAGCTCAGAGATCCTGTGAGGAACTCAGTTTGTTTTTTCAACCAATAGGACATCATTTATAATGAACGTATGTGTGTTCGTGTCCTATACGGGGTCTCGTGGGTCTGAAATATCCCACCAAGCAGAACAGAACCCCAAGAATTATGACTGCTTTCCAGTCCTGATGCATATGGTTAAAATCTTGAACAGAGATTTTACCCAAAACTCACATAAAGTTGTTAAAGTTGGAAGAAAAATCCATTTGTCCTTGAGAATGTCAGACATTCCTGATAATGTAACTTATTAAGCTTGGATCAAGAGCACTGATATATGTAATGGAGTATGTATTAATTGAAGAAGTCATTGAAGAAGGGGTGTTTGTGGGTCTTGGATGACTTTTAAAGTGAGTGATTCATTTTGTAACAGATCATCCTTGGGCAGATGATGGTATAAGAGGCTCCAGCCTGGACGAGGGTTGGATTTATTAAATGTGTATTTATTTGTAAAGGTGGCATGTGGCCCAGCATTATAAAGGCCATGTGTTGTCCTTCTCTTTTCACTGCTGAATGAAGGATGATGGAAGTTTGGCAATTCAGCCCACTTTGGCTGGACTGCTCCACTCTGTACCGACCATGGTTTTAACTCTTTGTGGTGTTGATGAAATTGCAGCAGAGCTCACTTTAATTTTCATACGATGAATTCAGAAAGATTTGAAGCTTTTTTTTCCACCAACATGAAGCCGGTGGTGTTATGGTTTATGCAACAAATTTTGAATAGTTTTAAGTATTTTAACCAAAAATTAAGGTTTGGAAACTGGAAATAGAAGGATCTGCACTGAGTTGAAGTCTAAACTGATATAGCTGTGTCAAACAAATTGGAAAAAGAGGATAATGAAGACAACAACAACTGAAATGATACACAAACTGCTGCTTTGTTGTGATTTAGTCACTGACTGAAACTCTGGAAATATTAGAAAGAAGCACAAGAATGTGTGAACTATGGACTGAACCAGTGAAACATAGTTCAGATTAGTGTCAGCCAAACACATGAGAAAATAATAATAATAATAATAATAATAATAATAATAATAAAAAATAATAAAGTCGTATTACAGAGGATGGATGGATGGATGGATGGATGGATGGATGGATGGATGGATGGATGGATGGATGGATGGATGGATGGATG
>JAPQRP010000029.1:7528994-7545669 GCA_037367295.1 Apogon hyalosoma | reverse complement strand
GAAAGAAAGAAAGAAAGAAAGAAAGAAAGAAAGAAAGAAAGAAAGAAAGAAAGAAAGAAAGAAAGAAAGAAAGGAAACCTACATTAACATATATGTCTGTTTACAATATGATTTTCAAATGTGAAAAATATTTACTATTGGTATTTCCTACATATTTTAAACTTAAATCTTGATACATCAAATGGTTTTATATGTTTATTTGTATTATATTTTTATATTTCTGTTGTAGTCTTACAATAAATGGTATGGCAGCTTGTGGCCTCCCTCTTTGAAGGTCTCCAGGTCACACAAGGAGGGAGGAGACAGAAAACAACATATGTTTCCAACTCCTCAGCAAAAATATTTAATTGTCCAAAAATTTGCTAAATGACATCACAGCCTTATTTGCATAATTGTAAATGTGCATGTTATAGTAATGAACAATGTAGGAGAGAGGAAAATCTTTGTGAGAGAGACAAAAAGTGAGTATAAAAACACTCTAAATATGATTAGAACTACAAATTAACTACAGTATTTTAATTCTTGCTTTTTTTTTTTTTGCTTTTTTTTTTTTTTTTTTTTTTTATGTCCCAATTCCAACCCCACTCCTTTATCTGAGCTTAGGGACTGGCTAAACCATAAGTATTAAACATGTGGCCCACCAAAGGGTCCAATCTGGCCTGTGGGATGAATTTGTGAAATGCAAAAATTACACTGTAGATATTGAAAATCAATGGAGTCGCAATAGTCTTAATTCAGATTCCACATACAGACAAATTCAGTCTAAAGTGGGTCAGACCAGAAACCTATAAATAATGAAAACTGCTAATTTTCTCTTTTTGTTTTTGTGCAATAAGGAAAATTACATGAAAAGATTTACATTTTGTTCATATATATATATATATATCCTTTTACAAAAAATCATTTTACAAAAAAATGTGAACCATCTGAACAAATATGAACAAATATGTGTAATTTTAACAGCATTCTTCCTGTTACTAAATGTTTTGTGCATTTGTAATTGTAATCCAGGTTCTAATGTACTTGTGTAAATGGTAAACTGAGGCAGAATATTGTTTAAATTGCAATTATTTTTCTTAAAACATTTCAGATTGTTCATGTTATTAAGATTTTTAAGGAAACTTTGAAGATTTGAACATTTTCATAATGTAATTTGACTTCTTTCACTGTAATTATGTTACTGGTCTGGCCCATTTGAGATCATATTGGCATGAATGTGGCCCCTCAACAAAAATGAGTTTGACACCCCTGGGCTAAAGTGACCCAAAGAGACACTCTGGAGGAGTTACTTAGGTTAGTTATTTTTTTTGTTTGTCATACAGACTGTGTGTTTTTCTGACTGTGAAAGAGAAAATAATTTCATGTCATTTAGAGAAAAAAATGCATGTGTTTTAGTGATTAAGTCACTTTTCAAAAGTTACTAAAAGTTTCCAAACAAAGTTTAGAAGTAGTTAAAGGTGTTGCAAGGTGCTTTTGGGAAAAAAAATTGCAAGGCTAGTCTGAAAAGTTATGTTAATCTAGCAACATAAGTGTTAAATTTGGCCTTGATGCTCATGACCTCCTGTGATAGTTTCCAGGTCACACCAGGAGGAGCAAGGAGACTGGAAACAACAGATGAGAAACAGCACTAATTAAACTGACATCTGCTATAATTCAGATGTTCCAGTTGTTTATGTGTGATAATATTTCCAGTTGAATATGTTTATATTAAACAGGCAGTAAGTGGTGTTTTTATTTAACTGGATGTCTCACCTTTGGCTGCAGTTACAATGACAAGATGGGAAAATGGTAATATTTTCCTTTAATTTTTTTTTTTTTTTTTAACTTTCACTCACTTTTAATATTCCTCATTTAAGGATATGATATAAGCAGAAACATTTTTGACATGCTTTTCATATGATAAAGACAATTTAAATTTTTAGAAAAAGGATATGAGAACCAGTATTAAATTATGAACATTGACAAGTTATTGATATTTTTAACAGGCAGGCTGAAACCAGTTCTTAGTTCCTTTGATTCAGTTTGACAGTCACTGTCATTTTAACCATTGTGTTTCCAAAAAAACATTTGAAAGCAATTGACACAAGAAAAAAAGCCTCTTCAAAGTTGCCACTGTGTCACAGTCATTAAATATAATAAAACAGTAATGTCTTTAATAATCGTTGTCTTTGGGGTAAAGATGTTGCATTTTGTTGTTTTGGGGTGAAAAAAGGCAGCCATTTATTTTTTTATTTTTTCTTTAAGGCAGCCATTCTTATTACAAGAAATCCAGAACGAATCATTGGCTTAGGGATGCTTACACATGCCTCCTGATGTAATGGCTTTCTACCAATAGCATTGCAGGTCACGCCCACTGATCCCTTTTCCTTTATGAAGCTCATCAATATTCATCAGGACCGAAGACTTGGTGTTCTGATTGGACAATAGGCACAGACTCTGACGAATCACAGAAGAACAAGAAAATAAAGAAGGAAACAAAGAAGAAAACGAAGAAGAAACCAGAAACTAGATGAAATATCAGTTTATTATCAGTTTGACAAACCATGGACATTTTGTCCTTTATATTCAACAACACAATGTAAACAAATATATTTAGTCTTTGGTGTTTTCTTTTTTCCCCGACTAAGAAAATATTGAATATCTATTAATATCTTTAACTGGCGTCGTACCATTAAAATAGACAAACTGTGGACACAATCTCATGGTGACTATTTCATTTTCTCTATGGTCCATTAACCTTCATGAGGGATTTTCATCTATAAGAAAATACCGGTTTCTGACAGTGCATCAGTAACATATTGCCTCTTCTTGCAATATTTCTGTAGTTTCTAATATCAGTACATTCCTTTTCTGTCTTGAAATAACAAAACAAGAATGTGAGTTATGAATGAAAGTGTTTGAAATCAAACTGTCTGAGCTCTTCGGTGCAGAAATCATGTCAGATTATTTATTAATGATTCTACACTATGTTAAATTTCCTTGTTATGTGATTTTCTAAGTTTGATATTTAATGTGTCTTATCTGCTCTTTCATTTAACTGTGGGAGTTGACCCCATGCCTCTTTAACTGATCAGAGTCTGGGATTGACACTGGATAATGTAAATTTGTTTTTGTACTCACAATAACACCCTGCCGTATTTTTAGTAAATCTTGGCAAAATGCACAAAATTTTTTAGAGTGTAACACTTTGGAAGAAAAGAAATCTGAATATGATGAACATAAACTGTGATATTTTAAAATATCTAATCTGCATAATCATGACAGAGTTGATAACTATAAAGTCATCTTCATCAACTTCTACTCAAATAAATTACAGAATGTCACACACAATGTGAATAAATTCCACCACAGACAAAAAAAAAATGATTACGCACGTAACAACTTTCCCTTCAAGTCTATTAGTATAAAAAATAACCTCTGAACTACAAATGTTCTCCTGTTGAGACTTTTGGAGAAGTCATTTCAGTATCGACCATTTGATCTGCTCCTTGGCCGACTGCAGAACCTGGAAAACATAAAACACAGCACATATAGCATGATGAAAGGAAATTAAAAAAAGAATATGACATATCAAAGTACAAAATGTACAGGATCAGTTTTAGCTTTAAATACAAGGATAAGAACATGGGGAATTCAATTTGTTCCAACATATTATAAATCATTATAATAAGACTGAATAAGCCTCCATAGTACATTATAATAATTACATTTTTAAAAATAAGATCAGAAAAAAAAATTTAAATAAAACTCCATAGGAGACAGTTCCATAAAAACTCAGCACAAGTACTTAACCAGTAGAGATTAGATGGATCACATTATCATTGTCAAAGTTGTAGGAGTTACAATTATAACAGCACTCTGTATCCAGAGTACAATTAGGATGATCAAAAACAGCTGATATTTCAAAAAATATGTCTATATTTTGGAGAAATTGTAAAATTTGAAAAGACAGAAAATGTCCAGACAACAAAAAGTATTATTTTGTATTAAAAAAATTAATAATGCTAATATTATGAAAGTTGTCAAAATTTGTAACGAAACAAAATCCCTTAAAACAATGTTATACAGATAAAATCACAACTTCAATCTAGCAATATTTTGACCTTTTTTTCCTCAGAATATTATGACTCTATTCTAGTTACATTAGATTTTTAGTGTTTTTTTTCCCCTGAAAAGTATTCTATTATTCTTAATATGACATCTCAAACTAATACGAATTTTTCCTCATATTTCATTTTAGTGTATAAGTAAAAGCATGAAAATTCAATGTCAAAGGAAAATGCTCTTATAAGTCACCCATTGTCAGTTCAAGACAGGTTTACAGTTGGTAAAACCCTTCAAAATGGTATGATTTTAATTTTCACACCAGCATTTGACAATTTGCACAAGTGAAGATCAGTTCTATGATGAACACAATGATTGTATGTCGTTTCAGTAATATTTCTATCTGCTAGGTTTTAGTTTAATGTTGTGGCTGCTATTCCTCAAACTGACAGCAGGGGTCGCATTAAGCTCAGCTAATACCGGCTGGAACCAGCATTTATGACAGTCTGATTAGTAGATCATTAGCACAGTGCATTTAGTATTAGAGGAGAAAAAGCTTTGTAGAGGAAGTTAAGTTTGCAGAAACTTACATTAGTGGTCAGTGCCAGTTTCTCTGTTATGTGCTGTCAGGGTAAAAGCAACAGATAAAGACAAGCTTAGAGCAAATTTACATTCATGCACAAAAAGCACAAACAGGCCTTAAGCAAGAACAGAAACAGAAAAACATGTTCATGCGAGTGTTGATTCCTGCACAGACAAAGACATAAACACATGACTGTAACCAATGACTAAGGACACTAGTCATAAATCTACTGGTGGAATCAAGATGGAAAGACATTAAGGAACTGCAATAGAAAAAATAAATACTACAGCAGCAGTAGTTTAGCGATGGAACACTTGTTCTGGGCTGAACCAACACTGATTAATTTATTTCACGTTTATGACCATTCAGACTAAACTACGATTAAAATGAGTCCGATCAGATTTATTATCAGGCAGAGCTGTGTTGCACTAGTCTAAACTAATCAGTGTTTAGTAAATCCAAGTTTAATCCAGACGGAGATACTTATTCAGCCAGGTTACAATAAAGGTTCACCATGTAAGATGTGTGTGTCTTTAGTTGTGTTGGTTGTTTGTGCTGGTCGTAGGTCGACTCAGGCTGATTCCATTTGTAATATGACCGCTGTCTTGATTACCTATAATAGGTTGATGTTTTCAGGGAAGTTTATAGTTAATTTCACAATTAATGACGTGACTGTGACAGGATAGAAAAAAGCCATCAGGAGTGGTAACTTTAATAACAACAGATCTGTTTTTATATAGAAATATGTAGTTTTAAAATAGATAATCAGTAAAGAATATTCTAAAAGCAGCCAAAATCATCTGTTAACAGCTCAGTATGTAAGGTGTCAAAGGTCCCAGAAAAACACTGTTATGTCTATAGGCAAAGCCCTTGAAAAAGGGGATTCCATTCCACTGCATTGGAACACAATGGGACAGGAACTTTTAAAACAACTGGTTTGGGACTGGGCAGAATTAATCTTCTAGGATAGAATGGAACAGGAGTACATCCATGATAACAATCTCGCAGTGGTTTCATCACATTCCTTTACAATGTTTTTCAGTTCCTTTATATCAGAGACACAGGTACAAAACAGACCCAACACAAACTTCACATGAATGCATGTCAGTGTTACATATCAAACCTTTAATAAATACTTGTATGTACTGCTCAGTATTCTTTAACAAACCATACATTTTCTTATTTTGATAAATAGTAAGTATTGCCATAGCCTCATTAAGCTCTAATTAGACAAACAGACCATTTTTCCAATGTCTCTTTTCACCTTTGTAACACTTTCTTTATTGAACTATTATCTTGACATCAGATTATGTAATATTGTAATGTTAATGTTTTGATGCAACAGAATTAAATCTATGTTTAGAGTAGAAATTATAGTTTAAATGTAATCTATATGGATTGTTCACAAGATTTCAAGTTTGGAACAACCTGGTCTTGGAAAAAATGAACTGATTCTATGGCAGAAGAACAGAAAATCAGATTAAGATCTGCTTTAAAAGATGTTAACTCAGCTGCCCTTTAGTCTAACCACAAACACACTTATTCCCTTTGAGGCTGTTAGTGCTGCTCAGCGCCTTAGAGATTAGCTTCCACTTAGCATGCACCATTAAAGTGTTAGCATATGTCCTGGTGAAACAAACCAGCTCTTCTGTCATGAAGGAGGTGTGTTTTTGTTTGTGTTGTTCCGTACTTGCAGCCTTTTAATGTTAATAATAGAACAGTGAATACACATCTGTATTTGAGTGGTTTAAATGTCTGTTCACTGATTTACTGACGTGCATGGGTCACTAATATTTGCATGAGTTTAGATGGGATGCATGTGTTTCTGTTCATGCCTGTATGATGTGTAGTGTTTTCATTGGTTTTAGACCAGATCTGAGTGTTTATTCCATTTTATGTTACCATTCTCCATACCAAAGTGGACATATTTTCACTGGAATTCACATATAAAGGTGAAATACAGATGCCATTTTTCACAATTTTTTCATTATTTTTGTTGAAGGTTAATGGTTACAATTAGATAGTGTCTCGAGAATGCAAATACATTTACTATAACCTACCGCACTCAATAGGGCTGAACACTATATTGCCAACAGCAAAATAAAATATGCATGTCATATGGGATTGTAGGACTATGTGTAGTCAGATGTGGTTTAAAAAAAAAAAAAAAGACAAAAGGTTTTACAACAGCAGAGGATATTGCAGTAAATTCCACTTACAGCAGATTTCTCATGCTGTTTTACTACTTTGTTTTACAAAGGTGTACCACAGAAAACGTAGCACAGAGCTGAGTTACAGATTTACTGTACAGTACTTCTTTTCTATTGTAACAGGTCTTTTATGTAATTTTGCAAGTCATGAAAATGTGCATCTAAAATGTGAAATACTTTGCTTTGAGTGCTTGGAGTTGCATGTTTTTTTTTTTAGGTCAGTATCAACCGATTCACTGATTGTCTTAGAGCAGAGAGCTCTATTACAGATGAGTAGCATGAGCCTGTTTAATTTAATTTTAGGTTTAATTATGTGGTCAACAATTTGTAAAGAAAAGTGGACATTCTGCTGAGACTACTGCATATGTGAAAGCAATTGGAAAAAGCCTTAGGACTCAGTTTTAGGATTCAGATTTGAAATTGATTTATGTTAGGGTCAGATACTGGGGTTACCGTGAGGGTTTGGGAATTAATTATAGCAATGAATGTCCTCAAAAATGTGTATGTGTGTGTATGTTTCTAAACATGTGTGTATGCCAGCTGTGTTAAATTCTACCCACAGCTTTGAATGTTCAGTTATGTCTCTCAGTGTGTTTACCTGGGCCACGCTTTGTTCAGATAATGGGTTCTCATCCGCCTGGAAAACAAAACAACATTAATGTGGGTAAGAAAAATGTAAAAGTCATGCAAAACACTATACACACGGTATCCAAGCAGACCACAGCAGTCTTCAGCCAATCACAGCTCAGATTAGAAGTTTTCTGCATCTACAGTTTCACTGGAAAACACTGCACACATGCAAGGTGTCTCCACTGGATTTTTCCTACCTCATACCATAAAACGACCAAAGCAGAGCCTTAGAGGTGCTGACAGCTGCTGGACATGACACTGGATGGCAAAGTTGCTTAGCAATGTTAGAGTCACTGTCACGTTGCCATGGTTCATTATTACAATCTTTGAACCATGTCAGACAGTGATTGATGTGGTGAAGAATGAAGCTGTAGCAGATGTGTACTCTAAAGGAAATGTAGTTTTACAAATTCATTCACTGTGTAACAGAGTGCTGCAGTGATGAGCGTTAACACCTGGTCATGAATTAGAATTTAGCAATTTCTTGTCTCTAAGTTAATTTTTGGTTCGATGTCTGAAACAACATCTGTGCTTAACAGAAGTTTTAGTGTTAAAATATATAAATAAATGTGCTACTCATAAATTCTGAAGCATTTCTGTGATGTGATGCGTGTTAATAAGTTACTAAACACTGAATACACATTTACAACCATGTTGGAACAGCACCTCTTGGAAACTGTCCAATTTTATTTATTAGGATCAGATCACACTAAGAGGTGAGGATTTTGTAGAACTAAGCATGTGAAATCAAAGTGCATGTTAAAGCTTTTTTTTTTTTTTTTTTTGGGGGGGGTTAGACACACAAAGGCTGTGTTTGATCATTTATGTCCACATCTCACTTCAGTTTTTCATGAAAACTTCAAAATTAATTGAAATCAAAAACAAAGAAGACTTCATTTTTGAACAAAATATGCCCTTATCTCCAATAATCTAAATGTCAATGGAAAAGTTGAAGCTAAAATAGACTGGACCAGAGGGATGCTCTACTCATTTGTGATGGATCACAACCTACACTAATACACTAATCATGATGAGCTGAAACACACCTGTTCTTCTTTAACAAACTGGTAAAAAGAAAAGATATTAAGCTTCTGCAGGTGTTAACCTGTGTTACCTTTTGGTAAACACTTGATAAGCAGAATTATAAGATGAATGTCAATAAAATGTAAATATACATACTGGTTATGGATTTGGCTTAATGGCTTCTCTGTTTTCCCAGAACTGCTTAAAAAACTGCTTTATAAAAGCCTCTGAATTTTACTTTTAAAAACATGACTGGAAGCATAAGCTGTTTCAACAGGTAAGGACAATGTACAAATACCAGACCCAGCTCAGCTGTGTCCCACATTTCTTGTTTTAAGTCAGATGATGCAGTGTTTGATGTCTATCAATGTAGACAGTTCCTTGAGATAATCTATTAGAACATCAGCCAAAAGGAAAATCCCACTCGTTTGATGAAGGAACCAGGATTATATTAATTTCTGGATTAACCGACAGATATGTCACCCCTGCAGCACTCGATTGTATGAATTTTGCTGCTTGACATTTGGTGCCAGCTGATGTCACTGAGGTCATTCAACCAATGGATGTTCAGAACCCACCTTTTATCAGTAAGGACTGGTAGACAGATGTAAACAGCAACAGTAATGAAATCATCCATTTGATCACATTTGAAGAGGTTAAAATGAATACCTGCAACAAATGCAATCATATACCTATGTCTTACGATGAACTCTGCAGCTATAACCATTTCTATTCCCAACAACAGTGATGTTTACGTGTGACTTTAGCCTGCTAATGGTTAGCACACTATTGGTTAGCTGAAAAGTAACATGAAAATAAAGCAAAAAGTAAAAAATCAACAATTGTCCAAACTTGTTAATGTTGTCATACAAACACAACAGACTCAGAGTAAGAACATGCACATATAACATCTTGTACCTTAAAGGAATGACTCAATCTCTTTGAAATGTAAATGATTCTTTATATTTTGGATCTGTTTTTATAGATTTCCTCAGAGGCCGGTGATCTACACACAGGCCTTCACTGTAAATAGTTCTATAACACTGTTGAAAAAAAAAACATTTACAAAAACAGCAGTGTTGTTCTGTAAAAGCACTCTGTTAGTCTCACCGTGCATTTACCTCAGCTGTCTCGCCCACTTCGCCTTCATTCTCTTACTGTCTCATGCCAACTCATTCTTACTTCAGTATCTGTCTAACTACATGCCTGTCTCACCCTCTGTCTGTCTGTCTACAGTAGCTGGCTTCTTTCTGTTTGTCCCTCTAGGTTACCGGTGATGTAATCGAACAGGATGAAGCCATAGGCTGGCTCTGACATCAGCTGACACCAATCAGAAGAGAGACAGAGAGAGAGAGAGAGAGAGAAGGTAAAGCAGGTAAGACAAGACAAGGAGCCAATGAGAATCTATCGACTGAAACAAAGATGTAGCCCCAGCACCAGCCCTGATGCTTTAAACCAACAATACTTATTCGTGTGAATTCATGTGATAACTCAGATCAGTAAATCTCACCCTGTAGTTGACCTTCTGTAGGACTTGCTGGGGGTCACTCTCAAGAATCACCCTGGCAACAGGATAAAAGTCAATCAACCACAAATGAGCAGCACAGACCGAAGTTGTTGATTGACATTTTATCAATCAAATGGTTTAATCTACATCCAGAAAGTGCTACAATTTAACATTTTTACAGAACAAAATATTTCACCTTTAATACATAACATGATTCTGTCTTACCCTCCATCAATAATTTCATCCACCACCAAGAACACTCCTTCCATGTTGTCTAATAAACATCTGCGCTCCACGTTTTTCCTGCAAACACAACCACACCCATTAGTGTCATTTAATTCCTGACCTCTGAAACAAATCTAAGAATATAAAAACTGTACTTAATTGCTGCACCTAACATAAACACATCATTAACTGTATTTCTATATAAGTGAATTGAAATGCTACAAAAACATTAAAAAATCTGAGGTAGGTGTGTTTCCCCGACTTGGTTTGAAGTGAATAAACGACACCATGAGTGTCTTTGTGATGGATGAGACAAAGAAATGATTTGGTCTCCTGATGTAGTTCCAGTCAGTTTATAGTATTGTATGGAAATGTCACTGGAGACAAACAATTTTGTGAAATTGATTGTTTTTGAAACTCTTGTTTTCTTGTGCAAATTAAAAAAATATACATACAACAACACACATGTAACTGAAACACAGCTGATGTCACTAATTTATGTTGGTGCAGAACCAACAGGTATTTATCCTAGCTTAGCATACACATCAGTAATGGGACGTGTTAGATAATAAGTTTAACAGACCAAAATTTTTAAAGTATCTCAGCTGGATACAGGCTGCACAATAACAACGGTATTAAAAAAAAAAGCCTGTAACTTGTCAAATAAGCATAAAATAGTCCTTAATGTTTTTCTGCATGTAAAGTTAATGAAAGATATGTAGAGATGTTTAACAAACATATCTTTAATTGTAGTAACTACTTCCTCTGCATCTGTGCCTTAGGTTCATCTTTTCTACTCACCACACATTAGAGACATAACAGCGTAATGTCAACCTTGCCATCTGCAGCAATTAAATTATGTTTCCAAAAATGTGCAGCTATAAATTGAACACTATTGGGGCCAGAAGTGACCATATTTGATGAAGAGTGGGGAGATGTGATACAGTGGGGGATGATGGGTAAGACTTGCCAAGTTAATGTTAACACTAAAATTCATAACACATTTGTGTAACAGAAGTGTTTGTTGGTCTTGTTTGTGTAATTTTTAAACCAAAACTACAGTTGAACTGTCTGTCAGGAAAAAAAAAAAAAGTTGATTAAATAAACACGAGCTCTGGAAGTCACTTTAGCCCAAAAATCTTTTCAGTGGAGGATCTGGTAGCCTCCTGTGGTAGTTTTACACTTGAAGATGCTCCAACAGTCCAGCAAATTGTCCTATTTAAAATCATTATTACTATCATACCTTGCAACATTTACTACAGAAGTGATGATTAAATCATTCAGGTGTAATTTCTTTCTGTGTAGATGTACATGATGGAATGAGTCTAAATGGGTCAAAACTGGTCTAAATCTCTCCTCCAGTCTCTCTAGTCAAGTTGAAAATGAACAGATTATACAACGAGGAGCTTAAACTGATTTTTTGGTAACATTTACATATTGCACAATGAAACTTTAAATAGCCTGTATAATACTGTATAATAATATAATCTCTCCGAGCCTCTGTCGCTCACACTGCATTGCTACTGCATCGGTTACCATAGCAACCGCATCAGCCGCTGTTTGGCCGATAATGTTGCAGTCAACAGTGAGGGAGCTGGTGTGTAACATGCATGCACACACACACACATACACAGGGAAACACACACAGCTTTGCAAGCTAATCTTGTAATATGCTGAATAAATATCTAAAAACTGGGACCAAGCGTCTTTTTTACACCATTCAAACCAAATCACTGCTACCTTTTATGTGTAATACACACTGCTGTTGAATTTTACATTCAAGTTCAACCTGGAGGCTCATCATGTCCCTGAGGGTTAGGGCTTTCGTGGACAGATGTTAATGTTAGCTTTAAGTGTGTCGAATCCCATCAGCCCTGACAGTGCAGAGGATACAGTCATGACAAAAAAATAACTGATACTGACAACTGTAATATTGTAGGAGCTGGCTGCAGTTTGTCCAGATAGAAAATAGGATTCATATACCCAATAATCCACTCAAACACACACTTATGCTTCACTCATACTTGATGATGTACCTGAGGATCTGACTGAGGGAGTCAAAGAGGCAGTTGAGAACCGACATCAGCATCAGCTAAACACAGGAACAAGAAAAAAGAGGAGAAATACAACAAAAACTTCAATCACCAACAAAAAATACCAAGCTTTAGATGTTGGTCTCGTGCACCGCAGAGAAGAGACATGTAAAACTTTCAGTAAGATTTAAGATGCGTTAAATGTCAATTTACCATATCTATATCCAAGTTCTCTACTGGATTGCAAAATGGTACATAACTAAAAAAGCATTATTTCTACATATAAAGACAAGGACATTTTTCAATATATTACTATATTTAGCACTTCAAAGTTATATGAAACAAATGCCACATAGAACAGGCAGTTATATGGAAAATAAATACAGATTACACTTGAAATTCAATCAGAAAAAATACACTGTAAGTACACAATTCAACAAAATCCACAAAGAACTAATGATTCTGAGGTATTCAAATGTACAATATTTATATATTTTACTTTTAAAGGTTAAAAATTGGCTAAATGAGACAGGATGGATTGAGGTTAGCTGGTTAGCATACTAACCAGCATTAGTAATATAAGTATAGCTAACATAAGTATGTGAGTTATATTGATGATGATGATGATAACAATAATAATAATAATAATGATAATAATAAACCAAATTATTACTTGCGTGCTTTTTACATATTTTTTAGTTCATAGGATTTTTTAAGACACCCAACAAAAGGCACCTTAAGTCAGGACTTGGCTGACATGTTGTCAACCAAAGTTAATTGTATGTGACCTTAACGGGCATGAAAAACGGTGAATGAGGCAAAATTCACCTCATTCCTTACCTCATTTTCTTGAGCACTTCCCACCACGTAGAAGAACAGATCTATACTGCTCTTATACACAATGGTCATCCCCTCCAGGAACGCTATCTCATCTAGGGACAAGAAAAAAAGATGGGTTAGGGAATGACTTTTTACCCACTTATTTCACTCTTAAAGTCCAATTCTAACAGTGAATTTATCAGGACAGCCCAGAGGTTGATGATTTAGTTCTTCATGCTAATGTGATGCTTTGCTTTCTGATGTTAGCTCACTCACCTTTTAGCAACAATTAACAACTGCTGCATTTACCATGATAACAGAACATCTGAGAACAACATCTCTAGAAGAAATTCTATATTTCTATATATTCTATATTCTTTTTAGGATTGTTTTATCCATGAAAATACTTTTGGTTGCTCCCAGGTTCTAGTGTAGATGACTAGCTGCCATTACCCTAGAAATGTACTAAAACACCAATAAACAAGCAGCTCTATTCATGGGGAGTAGAAAAAAGATGGAGACTAAGATGTATTGAAAGATGTGTGAGAAGTGATGAGGGAGGTAAAAGACAAAAAAAATCTACTAGAGAAGAAGAAGAGGAACTGGGGAGAGAGAAGACAAAGAAGGGAGGATGAGGTAGGAAAAGGTGGCAAGCAAAAACAAAGGGAGTATAAGGTAAAAGGAAAGGAGCAGGGATATAATGTGACGAAGAGAAGAAAGGAGAAGATAGGGAGAGGAGAAAAGGCGGAATGAAGGAGGAGTTTAACACAAAAGGAGGAATATAGTCGCTGGGTGATAAGGAGGCCAGAGGCACAGACTCAGGTGTCAGCTGGATTAAACTGTTTAACTTCAAACCTATATTCCCTGGAAATAATATTAAAACAAAAAATAGAAAGAAAACGACAGTTGCATTTCTCTGAACAGCCATAAATGTAGCACAGGTTTAAAAAGGACAGGTTTCAAAGATTTGCCGATAATTCAACCTTCTTCCCTATAACAAATAGGACAAGCATAGTTGAACAATTGCTTGAGGCTTGTATCACCTTCGAATGTTGGGCGACTGAACAGTAGAATGATATTGGAGACGTGTGTGAATGCGCCACAATTCACAAAAAAACAGCTCAGAGTGGAACTCACTGTCTGCTTTGTGTGTCTTGTTGAAAACATTCGTCTCAAAGTTCTTCTGCTCTTTCATGGAGGGGTAAAGCTCAGGGTCGTAATACTGAAACAGACCGGACGGAAACACAAAAGTCAGTGGAGACACACATCAAACACTGCTACACAACACTAAGGACACACTCTAAACACACATTTATTCTAGCTTTACATCAGTGTTACTTCTGACAACACTGGTGCGAACGTACCTTTGATAGTAGTCGGTTTCCGTCATTGTCGAGAATAAAAACAGCCTTGACGGTGTACAAAGAAGGTTCCTGCAAGAAAAAACCCACAGATTTATTTTTTAGCTCTGGGAAACATGTGACATGGGTCATGTCTACGTCATGGTGCTACAGTTGCTGCTCTTCATTCTACACCTGTGAATTTTTACTCCAAACTTAAACATATGCAGAGTCAGAGACAAGTCCAACCAGTTTCTAGAATTTGACCCAAGGTGGTTTGATCTATAGGGGCTGTGGGTTGGGTTCACACCCCTCCACTGACATGTTCTTTCATCTTTTAACCCGTTGGAGTTGGCGAAGAGGTTCCAGGTCCGGGACAAAGTTCTGTTATGCACTGACTCGCATAGATTCACAGTCCGAGTGTATCACAGAACTTCATCCAGGAACTTATTCAACATTAACACGCCAATAGATCAACATTATATGGGGACAGTGAGCAGAAGGAGGAAGACGACAATGGAAAGTCGACACATGAGGATCCACCTTTTTGTTCCAGGCGATGTACCAGACGTAATATGCCGCACAAGTATTTTCTGTAATAAACACTTGACTTCATTAAGTGGGATTCCTGTGGTCAGAAGGCCAGGATTCCACTGTCATTAAACATTATGGAAGGTTTTAAATAAGATAACACAGAACTATCACATATATACATTTCTCTTGAAAACCAAGACAATTACATCCATGTAAGCTAAAAGCTTACAGAATTACTGAAAAGAACATATTCATGTATGTCATGGTTCAGCAGCCTATACTTCCTAATGAGTCATTTTAGGGAAGAAATAGAAAAACAAAACGGTCTGGAGCCAAAAGATATTCTCATATGTTTTACCTCAAAGTGGTGACTGTTTAGAAGCTCTTCAGGATTAGTTTGTACAAAATATGTTGAGAATAAATCAAAGTTTCTGTGAATGTACAGAAGTACAAAGAAATTACAGAACTACACTACAGAAAACACTGACATTTGACTTTATTGTGTTTTGCGGCAAAAACTGACTGGTATGCATTTGTCTTTCTTTGCAATGGAGGAAACAGATGAATACCTTCAGTGTCATAAAATAAAAAGTAGTCTACTTTTACTACTAATTCTATTTTTTGATTCATTTGGAATATAGTCTACATTTTTACAACTGCATAACATTAGAATGACTTTATGGTTGTGACAGTAATAGCAAAATGTGTAAAAAAAACAAAAAACAAAAAAACAACAAAACAAAAAAACAAATAAATAAACAAAAAAAGGATTATTTATTTCATATATTTTTTTGACAAAGCCACATGGAGCCGCTTGGAAAGACCCCAAGAGCCAAATGTGGCCCCGGAGCCACAGATTGCCCACCCTTGGTCTATGTGGACATTTATTTTTATGAGTTTGCAGATGCTTTTAAGCTTGAGACCTCTGACCTTTGACATAATCAAATGCACAACCAGTAATTGCTCAAATGAGGACAAATGAAGAGGGAGCTTTTGGCTAAATTCCAATGCTAACTCCCAACCTAAACCCATGCTAATATGCTTATGTTTGATGATTAAAACTGTCCAACTTGGATGGTAATACCCACCGATGCATGGATTCTCCGCATTACAATGGGTAGTAATGCTGAGATTTTGATCAGCCCAGTTTAACCAAAGCCTAAGAGAGATGTCTCTTATCACCGACTAAAACAACTGCTGTTTTGATCTCAGTGTCAAAAGTGTCTGCCATTGTTCAAGATCAAGACAGAGGCCAACTCATTTTAACCAATTGCTACCATAAGTCTTCACTTTAAGGTCTTTTAGATGAGCAGGCATTAAAAATGGAATTTGAGACGAGGTTTAGATAATAACTGAGTCCTGTAAGTGTGAAGCAAGAAAAGGCTGATTAATTGGAAATTTGAACCCACCAACAGCCATATAATTTCTTCAACTTTAATTTCAAAGTCAGCCT
Source organism: Apogon hyalosoma (assembly GCA_037367295.1). Lineage (NCBI taxonomy): Eukaryota > Metazoa > Chordata > Actinopteri > Kurtiformes > Apogonidae > Apogon > Apogon hyalosoma. Next base: position 7,529,268 of record JAPQRP010000029.1, on the reverse strand, counting down.
TTACACTTGAATCAAATATTGACTTAATACTAACAGAAATAATTATTGATTTCAGCAGATCCAAAAATTGCCATGACATTTTTGGCCTTGTAGTATTGTGAATAAGAATTCTCACTGGAGACATGTGTTCTATGCAAAATAGCAATCAGTGTTGAATAAATGTCCAAAAGAATATGTTAAAGTCTAAAATATCAGATATAGCTGCCAGTGAAAGCTCACTGTAAATCAATGTGGATTAAAAAAAAAAAAAAAAAAAAAAAAACAAAAAATGTAT
>JAPQRP010000029.1:7495264-7520197 GCA_037367295.1 Apogon hyalosoma | reverse complement strand
GTGCTTCAGTTTCAGCTTCACAGTTTGTCATGTCTTTTATGTATTGTGATTGTCTCTCAACTCACCATATATTTTTTATTAGTAAGTTTTTTATTTTTATCAATTACTAGTAATTTCAGGCAACCCCATTTGAATTGCACGTGGGATCCCAATGCCAAGGCTGAAAAACACTGCCCTTACCCAAATGTTCATTCCAGTGCACTGGATGCTCCTTTCATACCCAATCATAATTTTTTTTTCACCTGTTACCAATTAAACTGCTAGTTTTAGAATATTACAGAACACTGTACATTGACTAGAACAACTATAAACCTTTCGGTCTTAGTTTGTCTCTACCCCAACTTTTTGGAGTCTAGCTTATGTTACAGCCATCAGATTTACATTTGAAGGCATATTGGTGCTATTGTTGTCATTATATAGGAAGAATGCCTTGTGTTTGAACCAGTTGGCTGAGGCCTTTCTATGTGGAAACTGCATGTGTTAAATGGATGTCACCAGAGACGAGTTCTAATCAGATGCCAGAACCATCTCAATGGGCTCCTCTGGACACTGATGCCACCTTTGCACTTTTGTTTCTAGATTTAGGAACTTTTCAGACTATCTTATTAACTTTTTTCATGAAGCACTTAGCAACAAATTTAGCTACTTTTAAAATTTGTTTGGAAAAATGTAGTAACTTTTGAAAAGTGACTCAAACACCTCTAAATGATACAAAATGATTTTGTCTGTCATACAGTCTATCTGCCTTGCTGTAAAAGTCAGTATTGACAACTTATCCACTTTGTTGCTATGTTTAACGATTTTCCAGACTCCTCTAGAGACTCTTTATCAAAAAAATCTGTCAACTTTTTCTGGTGTTATTGGAGACTTTTGGAGACACTGACATGAAAACAGGTATTGTTCTTTGACTAAAACAAATCAGTGCACTGAATAGAAATCATTCGCATTGCTATTGGCAGTTCTCTATTTTCTCTTTTTGATCCACTTAGATTGTTAATGTAGACTGAAAACTTAAAATGCTATGGTTAAAAATGTTCATGTTTTACCATGACTTATTGAAGGCTCCTAATTGGATGGTAGAAGAAAATAAAGCTAAAAACTGAACAAACACACAAACAAATAACTAACCTAAGTAACTCCTCCAGAGTGTCTCTTTTGGATCACTTTAGCCGTGCCCCAAGCCCGGATAAAGGAGGAGGGCTGAAACTGGGACATTTAAAAAACAAGAAGTGAAGAAAAATTGTTTAGTTCATTTGTAGTTCTAAAATTATTTTGGGTGTTTTTATACTCACTTTTTACTTTTTTTGGGGTCACAATTATGCAAATCACTCAATGACGTCATTTAGCAACTTTTAGTGACTTTTAGGACAGACAATAGATACTTTCACTACAGAGGAGTTGGAAACACTTCCTCTGGATGCTCCTCCTGGATAACTGAAGTCTTCAACTTATCTGTAAAGGAGAGCTCAGACATCCTGCAGGGGAAACTCATCTCTTCTACTCATACTCCATGTCTGTCCCTTTGGTCACTATCCACGAGTCTTGACCACAGGTGAGGGCAGGAAGGCAGATCAGTGTCTTCACATCATCACTGTGACATCTGTCCACTGCCCACTGCACCCTTTCCAACTCATGAACAAGACCCTGAGATAATTAATAAAATGAATGGAGAGGACACTAAAATGTTTTTTTAGCATCAGCTTTACAAAAAAGATATCATCAGTAAAAACAAACATCCAAAGAGTTATATTAACATACACTGGGCCACTCTTCTTATTTTAACCCTTAAAGACCCAAACAGCCATTGACAAACATAATCATCTACTCATGAAAAATGTTTAATAACCTCTGAAATACTGCATCTATTTATGTTGAAATAATTGGTGTGAAATGCAATGTATCATCTTTTCGTGGTCATCAGATATTTGGATGTTCAGAGGCTCCATAGTGAACATGGAAACACTTTCACCTTCTACAACATTGATTCACCAGTAAAACCCATGGAGTTTGATAAATGACAGTGGATGGAGGCACTTGGTTTATGTTCAGTTAATTATATATTTTGTTTTTATGCTGAGTTATTGATATCTTTGTTGAAAAAGTCACTTTTTCCTCAGTTTTCTCTGTTTCTGATGTAATAACTCACAACTTTACAACTCAGCTTTTATGGACATCTACATGATCAGCAAATTCAATATAGGAAAATACCAGATTTTCACTAAAACAAAAAAATGAATAAAATAAAATTAATTAAATAAATAAATAATACAGAGTACATTATTAGAATAAATGGTGAAAGTCAATTAAGAAACGTTAAATGGATAGAAAAAAAATCGTTTGGGAACTGCCACTTGGTCTTTATGGGTTAAATTGAGAAAAGGAAATTTTAACACTATCTTGAAATTTAGTTAAATTTCACCAAATATTCACAAATGACAGGAAACGGCAATAGGAATTCGCTAAACGTCCTTCGTCACTCAGGGACGGAAAACGCATTCTCGACTCCCGAGCGCGCGACTCGTCAGAAACACATCGCCACGCCCTCTGCGTCTACAGTCCCTCCTTTTTACCCGCGTTGCATTGTAGGAAACTGTGTTTATTATTGTATATGAAAGATGGCAGGCGTGCAGCCGCCACCCCTCCGGAGCCTGGATGACTTCGTACTGAGTTCGGCTCGGTTCGCCGTGCCCAACATACGTGACCTGGACCGATGGAACAACCGCATCATCAACAACCTCTTATATTATCAGAGCAATTACTTCGTGTGCGCGCTGGGCTTTCTTCTGTTGGTGGGGTAAGTTTCCCTCCCCCCTCTGTGTTATCTCATATACCTACAGAATATACTGGAAATCAACCCGGCGGAGTTCCGGCACATTCACTCCGGACTCGGCGTTTATATCCATCAACCGGAGGAAGACGAACATTCATGACACAGAAAGAATGGAACCAGAGCGAGAGAGAAGACTGAGGAGGACTGGGTCACGTGGAAGTCAGAGAAAATCATAGGTTACACGGATGAGCATTATCTGTTTACTGTGTCACTGTACTGACAGGTTTTAAATATAGGCATTTTCCTGTAGTTTTTAGGAGGCCAACAGTAATTAGCCAAGCCAAAATATCATCAAATAGCAATATGGCAAAGTCTAGTAGCCGTAGCACAGACCTTTGAATAAAAATATTGAATTACCTTTATTTTAACATTACATTGCCCACAGAAGCAGAATAAAAAAGAAAAGTTAAGGAGAGAAATGGGTGGGGGGAATGAGCGTTCTATTGCAACTTAAACAGAATTTTTACCATGCTATTATTAACTCAGTGTAAAATTCTATTGATTGGCTCAGCTCTTTATTTTCATCAGGGTCTTAACATTTGCAATGATAGGGGATTTACCTAAGTACAACTTACAAAGTTATTACTTAAGCTGAATAGGGCTGAAGCACTCGCATGAGTACTCACCAACTTTATTCCAACCTCTGCCCTGCTTACTCTCATACTAAATGCCTCCAGGAAAAAAAAAACCCTACACTGGAAAATAATGGCAACAAGTCCACTTGGGTATGGCAGCTGCTGCCATTGGTTTAAGGCTCTTGGTACATGTCAGGATGCTTTTCATTGGCCAATGCACAAAAATAATTAAGTGGATTAGAGCAAGAATAGCCTCAAGAACTATTGTTATGCACACAATAAGCCTAACTTTTTACAATAGTAGACACTGACTTCCCCAAAGTGAACAAATTGCAGGAAAAGTGAACCTAATGTCATAAATGTACTGTAGGCAATCTGATCAAAGGAAAACAACAGTATAAATCAGTTGGTCATCCATGATTAATCATCGCTTGTACGATACTTCTCTAATCAAGTACTTCAATTCATTGTTAAATATAAATCATAGTCACCTCCATCAAAGTCCCTGATGTTGTCTCAGTCATGCAGTTCAGTCTTTCTAGTCCTTTCAGTTAAGTCCAAATTGCTTTGCTGTAAACAGGGAAAAATGGCAAAAATGGAAATAATCCATTTTGAGGAGGAACTTCCCCAGCTGTTTGGCCGAGGCACCCGGTTTAGGTCCTTAATGCTGGGAAGGAAAGGAGAAAAAGGATTAAAAAAAAAATCCCTTTCTCTCATGCTATTCAGTCCAGTATGTGGGAAAAATCCTTAAAAATAGTAAATGATCCCAAAAGAAGGAAAGATTATAATCCCCAGAAAAAGGTAATCGGATGGAAAACAACCTTCTAAGGTGTCTTCAAGACATCACTGTGGCGTCCATGGTCTGATGTCAACAGAACAGTCGGTCCCCTAACTGGGGGTCCACTTTTAAACAGTTACTGCTTCTGCAGAATGTTCGACATGGATCTGTACGAGCTACCAAAGAACAAGTGATTCACGAACACTGACATGTGGCCCGAAATCGTGTATTCTGATCCTTGATCCAGCTGATCCAAAGTCCATCTACAGTAGACAGTGGACTGACCCCAGTGAACATATGCATGATCTACTGGTACTGTGGATATTTAAGTAGAATTAATATCAAATACTTTATGCAACACAGATACTACGTACTGCTTTGTATGAGCAGGGTACGACTTTATTTTGTAAATTAGGATATTTTTCCCACCTGTTTTTAAGTTACAACATTATTCTTGTAATATTATGGCTTTATTGTCAGAATATGATGACTATAATCTCATAAAACTATGCCATTAGTTTCCTTAAATTATGAGGTTGTTTTTATATACTTTATTCTCATAATATTACAGCTTTATTCTTGAAATATTACAACTTTTAAATTACAATTTTTTTTGTATTGGACTTTATTCTCATAAAACTACAGGTTTCATCTCGATACTTTATGACTTTATTGTCACAGTGACAGTGTTTTTATTTTCTCATGTGGTCTTAATATACTGTCGTGGCTTTGTGCTCCAGTACCCCCTTAACTGAAAAAACTGGGTTAGCCTCAGGTTTAAGTTAGTTTACAAATCATGTAGAGCACAAGGTTCAGAATTACACAAATGAAGACAAAAACCATAAGATGCTAACAAGAGCTTTACTAAGAATAATGTTAGCCGAAACAATATGTAATTTAAGGTATGATTTTACCCAAAAATACAGCATAAATTAATGTTACCTAACACGAAATGGGATCCACAGATCCAGGTTTCGTTGCCTGGATATGTGGATCTATCTGCTTCTCTTTTCTTTGTCTTTCGGTGCCTGTAAAACAATAGTTCCGTCTGCTTTTCGAACCTGTTCATACAATCAATCGCACAACAGCTCTTCCACATTTTTATTTAATATTGTTCTTAAGTTTAGACAGTATTGAAGCCAGCGCTGCCACACATCTCCCTCTTTCTGCCACTCAGTGGGCGGAACTGCGGTGACTTCCGCTAGTGTGACGTCACGTGAATACTCTCTAGCGAATAGAGAAAACTAAACAGACTGAAAAATATGACCCAAAAAGAATATAAAGATATATACACAGCACCAGGAGAGAATAAATTTAAATTTTCTGCACTCCTAAACACTCAAAGTATACAAAAAACATGTATTTAAGGGCTAAAAAAAAAGTGGATTTTGCTTGATATTTCTCCTTTAAAATGACTGGATGGTGTTTTTTCAGTTCTGTCTGTTCCACAGGTGACAATTTTTTTTAATTTTTTTTTTTTTTTGTGTTAGAGCATTTAATTAATTGGTTGTAATCGAGGTGTGAAGGGGATTTTAAGCGATCTAGTAAACAATGCTCCAGGAAAACATCTCGCACCCCACCTTTAACTGAACATAAACCAAGTGTTTCCATCCACTGTCATTTATCAAACTCCATGGGTTTTACAGGTGAATTAATGTTGTCGAAGATGATTGTTTACCCACCTTCACTGCAGAGCTTCTGGATGTCCAGATGGGTCATATCTGACCATGAAAAGATGACAAACTGCATTTTACACCAATTATTTACATGTATTGACAGGGTTTGGTAATCAACAGGTATTAAACATTTCAGATCAGTAGATGGTTTTGGTTGGTGATGAATGTTTGAGTCTTTAAGGGTCAAACTGTATAATCTGTTAACCTGACACTGAAAGCATATTGTAATTATTTTTTTTATTTCCCGATGGAACTTGGTGATGCTGCAACCTTTTGTGCCTCTGCTCTCAGATATTTCCAGCCCTTCCAGCTGTTTGTCGGTTCAACAGTGGTCACACTGTCATTCCTTGGTTTCGTCTGGGCCGCTGAGAACCAGGCTCCCATTCGGCGTTTCCGTAGAAACCACCCATCAGTCTCTGTGTTAGCCATACTTTTGGTCAGCTATCTCTTCCTCAGAGTGCTGGGAGATGTGGCTGTGTTCCTGATTGGCATCGCCTTTCCAATTCTGAGTAAGACTGGAATACACACACACACACATATGTATATGTAAACCAACCACTAAAGCATGAAATATAACTCATTTGTTTGACATTTAAAACATTTACACTGTAGTGTGTACTGAAGGACATTTATATTAATTCATTTATGTTTCTTTATAATAGTAATATTTTGAATTATGACATTTACTTATCATTGCTTTTAGGGTTACAACTAGATGACTAGTTAATAAATAGTCAACGGCAGAATAGTTGCCGACTAATTTAATAGTTGACAGGTATAGTGATGTCATTGTGTGTATCCCACAGCCTGCAGTTCCATGCTAATCATTGACCCTGTTTACATGACTATAAAAACAGAGAACTGGGAGCAATCGGATAATTGTAATAATCAGATCTGAGGCATTTACATCCACTTAACCCTTAAGCTGCCTTCCACATCCCATAGATAAAGGCAGCAGAATGGGGTTAAATTGACCCCAAAGAATACATTAAGAAATGCGACAATCGAAAACCTTGGTTTACACTCTTTGGTCCATCATCAAATCTCTTTTGGAGTATGTATGTACATGATGATGGTAGACTCAAACTTCCTATTACTGTTGTCCACTCACATTTCGTAACTTCAGAATTTAAGTTTACAACGTTTTTAATTGTTTTTACACGTGCAGATGTAAAAGAACAAAATAAATCAGATTAACCTGTATACATGTAGGAAGACATCGGAGTATTGGGGAGACATCCAGGTGTGTTAATCAGATTTCTCATCATCACATTACTGCTTTTATTTGATAAATCATATCAGATTATCCTGTGTACATGATCACTAATAATCTGATCGCTCCAGAAAGCAGATAATGATCAGAGTATTAGAGTGCATGTAAATGGGCTCATTGTTTCACCGTATCCAGTTGAAGTAGCTCAGAGACATCTCACTTTTCCTAGACAGCACATATTAAATTAAATATTTAATAAACTTTGTTATGCATTCTAATTGCTGTGCACCAAACATTCCTGTTAAAGGAAAGAAAATGTATTTTATTGCTGCAATAAATAAGTGATGCCAAGTACAACAAATCCTGCCCCTCACATGAATTTTAGCTTATTTTGGCATTGATCCAGCTGATGTCATCATGTCTATACATGTGCTGATGTCAGCATATCAGTTGCCTCTATATATGTACCAAGTTTTAAGTAAATTGAAACAAAATTGATTTATTTGGAAATTGATTTAATTGATAGTGATTGATTTATTGGTTTATACAGACATTTGAAATTTTGCCCATTTGAAATTTCACCCATTATAAGTAAAAGGGAGAAAAAAAGATTTTAAAAAATTCATGACAAATTTGAACTTTGACCTACTTTTCCCAAAATGTAACCACATCTATTCTGGGTTACTGACAATCTATAAACCCAATTTAGTATGAATTCAACTTATAGTTTTGCTGCTACAGATGTGACATTTTTGCCCATTATAAGTAAACTAGCGTGTTGACCCATGGGAATCCACGGGTTCCAGAAGCAGTAGAGTTGATAAAATGGGGAGCTGAGCTAATCTTACTGGTGTAATTCGCAGATTAGGAAAAAATATAATGGCCCTCATTTTGTTTTGTGTTGAAATTAAAAGTAACAGAAAAAAATGCATTCATAGGTACCTTATATATTTATTTGAAAGGGCCTTACATAATTACTGTACAACTTCATCACATTCACATTACTTGATGAGTTAACTAAGTTTAGCGGTGTATCACACAGATTAGGAAGAAATAAAATGGCCCTTATTTTTTTGTATTGACATGGATGTGGACCATTGACTTTTACACAGGACTAAAGATGACAGTTTATTGTGACTCACTCCATTTTGGAATCTGAACTCCAGTCCAATTGGAGTCTGTGCAGTCTGTCACTGTGTTACGGCTTAGGGGGGTCCAGAGGGGGATATTAATAGGCCAGCAAAGTGGAACCGTTGTGTTCCGTTGTGTTCTGGTGTTTCTTTTGATCCAGATGTAGATTGGGGTGGGGGTTAAAAATTCATAAAAATTTGAAACTTGGACCTAGATTTCCCAAAATGTAATGACATCTATTCTGGGTCACTGGCATTCTATAAATACAATTTGGTATGAAACTAATGGTTTTACTTCTACAGACATTTGAAATTTTGCCCATCTGGTCCATTTTGGGGAAAAAAAGATTTTAAAATTCATAAAAAATTTGAACTTTGACCTTCTGCGCCGTCACAGCCGCCGGGATGGCTGGTCATCAAATCGGATTGTGGCGTTGTTGAGTTAGAATTGCTTTAGGGGCATGGTGGAGTGAAACACACCCCGGCCCGTCTGTTTGTTCCTCATGCTGTGGGTTGCCTGGTTGTGGGAGCATTACACCCCTGCAGGCAGGAGGCCTAAATGGGCACACATATGCAGGGTCGGTCCAGTCCCAGACAAAGCGTTTTCCATGGAGGCTGGTATAGTCCACGGTCACCTGTACTATCTCGTCAATGAGACAGAAGTTGAAAACATCCTCCAGGCTCCTGATCCGGGCCACAGCATATAAAGGTGGGTTGTGTGGTCACCATAGTGGAGGGAGGGCACGGCATGTCCTCACTCCTAGAGATCCATCCCCTGCGTGAACGTCCTCTGGGCTGAAATGTTCCTCCATCATGTCAGGTAGTGATGCAAAGTAAGAAATGGCCATTTCTAAACTGCCCTCTTCAGATCAACCTTTGTAAACACATTCAGGTTTTATTTATGTTCATGTGTCTTTGTGTTACTGGTAAATGACCCACCTTCTTGTATTGCAGTGCTGTGTAAAACTCGTGTGTATGGGGCTCTCTGCGTGTTTGTGCAATGTGTGTTTCACAATAACAAAATAGCAGAAGGATTTTGATCTTTTGTTAAAAAAAAACAAAAAAAAAAACAAGTCTTCACATGAAATGGAGTGAACAACAGTGCACTTTGAAGGTTTCATGCGCTTACGCATAAGGGCACAAGGTCATACATGCAATAGTATTGTTGTTTATAAATTAAAAAATAATCTGATTACTTGAATAATCGCTGAAATTTTCGGTAGAATACTCAACTTCAAAAAGAATCGATAGCTGCAGCCCTGTTGAGTATGAATACAGTCCCTTATCGGTCTGGTTAGTGTTACGTCATACCTACAACGCTAAACATTGAGCTGTTTGTCTAAGAAAAAAATGTTTTATGCATCAGTCAAAAACTCTGAAAGTTCAACAGCAGATCAGCAAACTGTCAATCAAAGCCCACACAGCAAAGCAGCTTTCCTCAACTGTCACTCAAAGCTGCCGCCTGTAGTCATGCTGACCATGGACTCTAATATCATGTAAACAGGTGAAAGAAATCACTCCTGCACAGTTGGAATCAACAGAATAGTCAGCTTTGAGACTAAAACAGTTGTTTTGTTTCAGGCTTTTAAAGACCCAGTGCTGCTTTTGTGGCAGTTCCCAAATGAATTTTTCTGTCTATCTAACCTTTCTTAAAGCTGTGTGTGACTTTCGTCACCAATTTTTCATCAAATCTGTAAAACCGGAGTCATCCGTTAGTTGAATCCATTAGTCTGTGTGTGATTATGCACCTGAATGTCTTCCCTCGCGATGAACAATTTTGAAGTGTACTCCACCATTAACAATCCATTTGTTTACAGAGCTAGTAGGTCACACTGGTATTTTTGGAAATTTGTCGCAATGTGCATAGTAGGAAGCGGAGCTCTGCACAGCCGCATTATGACCGCAGCGGCAACAAACACAGAAATAGCTTCACTGCCTCTTGCTACTACAGCTGCGTGGAGCTCTGCTTCCCTCAATGCACGTCGCAACAATTTTCTGAAAATGCCTGAGTGACCTACTGGCTCAGTTTGTAAACAAATGGATTGTTTATGTAAGTAAGTAAATTGTATTTATATAGCACTTTGCACATAAAATCACAAAGTGCTTTTTGTGGTGGAGTACACTTAGAAATTGTTCACCTAGAGGGAAGAGATTCAGGTGTGTGCCCCCCCAACGGCACCTCCCACCCCTCCAAGAACACAAACCAGCACACGTGCCGAGTGATTATTGGGATATACAACAGTAGTCGCTAACGCACCTGCATGTACACACGCCAATGTGACTCGTACCCCCACCTCATCCCCCTCCCGGTTGAGAACCACTGTTGTAGAAGATGGTGGCGTTTTCACTATAGAGTCGTTATGGGTCATATCTAATGACCATGAAAAGATGAAAAACTGTATTTTACACCAATTATTTACATGTATTGACAGGAATAGTGGATCAGAAGTTATTAAACATTTTACATCAGTAGATGGTTTTGGTTACCAGAAGCTGTTAAGGACTTTGAGGGTTAAACATGGGGCTTTGAGGGGATTTGACTGACTTTATAGGAACTTAAAATACATAAAGAGTTTACATTGTCTTGACATCAGATTGCTGTCCCATGGTTCATTGTGCTAAATAGTCAATGGGTAGAACTATGAAGCTAAACATGTTATCCCTTCATCCTGTTGTAGTGGTTCTGGTCCATGCATCGGTGAGACTACGCAGCCTTAAGAACAAACTGGAGAACAAATTGGAGAGCATTGGTTTGAAGAGGACACCCATGGGACTCCTGTTGGAGGCTCTGGGACAAGAACAGGAGGCTGGATCCTAGAGACAAGCACCGTGGATGAGAATGGAGTAGAGGTTTGAAGGAAAAGTGCAGAAGAAGAGAGGAGAGGGTTCAAAAAAGATGATGAAATGTGAGTCAGCTGGATGCAATGAAGGCTGAACAGGATGCTATAAAATGAGCCATAAAACACAAATGAGAAGTTAAGGTTTTGGGTTTTTTTTACACAAATGGAAAGTCACTAGTGAAGGAACAAACAGAAATCCAAACAAATGATTCAGTCATCCTTGGTCTATTTATGTTTTTGCACTTTAGCCACAATATTTAATTCTGTTTATTTTGGTGTTAATATTTTTTCAAAGTGTGCAGTGTCACAGTCATGAACTTCCACAGTGGCACATGAAAACATGATGAGATAACATAAAATTGCACATTCTGCACTATTGAGTCATTGTGTTGTTACACACAGTCAGGGATACTTCCGTAAAGCTTTTAACACAAAACATGATTATAGTTATAATGACAAAAAGAAGTTGGGAAATGTTGAATATAACAGTTTTAGAGGAAAAGGTTTTCATTTGTAAAATCACATTTTATGGGAAATCAAGCAGTGGAAAATGAAGCCTCAAGATAAAGTTGCCATTTTTGGAGACACAAAAGTGGATATTATATGTCCAGTGACCCATGTAAAATTGCGTAACTTTGATTTAATTTAATTTCACTGTCCTAAAAATCATAATAATGTGCTTAGTGCTGAAATCTGACTTAAGGTTATTCATGTTACTTTCTTTTAATACATCAACTTTACAACTTCATTTATATTTCATCTGTGGTTTTTACTTAAATGGCAACACTGTCAAAATATGCTTTTATTATAATACCGTACATATTTTTGTCTTACCAATTTTTTGGGAACTAATAAAGTGTCTGTGTTGGTGGTTCAATTCCCCAAAATGTTCAGAGTATTACAATTATTCTGTTTTTTTCCTCATATTATTTCACCCTTATTTTAGCATGTCATAACTTCAGAAACAAAATGACATAGAGGCTGAAATCCCCTGTTTATATGAGTTCAAATTTAGCCACATTTCTAAGAGGATTTATCCAGAGTTAATTTCCTCCACTGCTGGTTAGTGGAGCTTATTCCCACTCAGTCACTAGAAATCCACTTGAACGCTGAATTCACCCTTGATTCTTTAAATATAAAATTATCAGTCAGTTGGTCATCATTCTGGTCAACACTGAAAGACAATAACAAATGTTGGACACTTTTACACAAATATTGAGAATTAAAATGACTCTCACCTGAAAACTCTATTCTAGAAAAACTCCAGTGCCTCCACAAGTTTGTTTGTTTTTTTTGTTTTTTCTTTTTCAGTGAAATATCTGAAAATCCATTAGTTCAGAGTTAGAATCTTCAGAACCTTCAAGGTAGTATATTCTTCATTCTGATGTTTCAGCTTTAATTTAAAGGTCATTACTTTTTTGATGACTAAGCATCCAGTTAAAGACTGAAAAATGGAAATGTTTTAATGCTAACAGCCTAAACTGAAACATGGTTAACATTTTACCATAGTATATCATACTATACCATACTATGCATGCTAGTTACGTGGAACCAATGTTATAAATGAAGTTTGAAAATTTTCTAAAACTTAAAATCAGACCATGGCCCTAACAGTGTAAAGGCATATAGGTTCCCACTTTGTTTTTGGGAAAAATGAATAGAAGCCACTGTGCAATGGAGAACAAACCCACTATACTTAATGTAATGAATGTACTGTACTTTACAACGGTGTTGATCTGGAGCCTGGCACATACAAACTGAGATCTCTGCTGAAGGTAGATGAAACTAGTCAGATTTCCAGAAGGCTTCCAATGTGGTTTATTTTTATTATCCAAACAATCCTTGAAACCCCAGCTTTAGTACAATGAGCCCATTTACATGCACACTAATACACTTATTATCTGATTTCTGGAGTTATTGGATTATTCAAGTGAACATGTAAACAGCATTATCTGATGTTTTATCAGGTAACAGCAGTAATCTGATTATGACAAATTGGATTAACACACTTGGATTTCTTGTCAATACTTTGATGTCTTCCTTCTTGTATACAGGTTAATGTGATTTATTCCTTTCTTTTACATCAGCGCTGTGTAAAAACATTTTAAATCAAAGAAAACAGAAGTTACGAAGTTATGAAAGACAATAACAGAAAGTTTGAGTCTACCCTCACTATGCACGTACGTACTCCGAAAGAAACCCAATAATGGACTGGAACGTCTAAACCAGGGTTTTTTGATTATTGTATTTCTTAAGTGAGTGTAAACACGTAGATCTTATTACAATTATCTGATTACTCAGAAAAGTGTCAGAAAATTATGGCTTTATCCTAAAACATCTTTTTTCCTCACACAGCAACTAGCTATTGATAGTGTCACTAGCAAACTTTAAAAACCAATCTTATATCCTCCATTTTCTAAATCTTAGAATGAGACACTAGTAAAAATTGATATACAGTGAAGATGGATAAGGCTACACCTGGTTTTGCTGTTGTATAAACAGAAATAAGTCAATGGCACTTCAGCTGTGCTATCTAGCTGAAAATGTAGAAAAATACAAAAATGAAGATCAAACTGACTTTAAGACGGTATTATTCTGAGGCCTTTGCTTTGTATTGTTTTATTCATATAGATAACCAGTCCTGTGCTGAATATCTGTAGATGAAACCGTTCAGTTTTCCAGTCTCTGAATCTTATTTATTCAATATTTACAGAACATAAGCTTCCTTTTTTTTTTTATCATCCATACAATCCTTGTAACCACAGTTTTAATACAGATATGTTAAGTTTGCTGTATTAATTAATGATTTCCAAGCAATGCAGTCTTTGCTCTGTCTTTTCATCTCATGTATCAGGTCCATTACCTTTATCAGATTATAAAGGTAAACTAAATTGTGGTGAACTTGGCTAAAATTTTACCAACTAATCATCATGTTAGCAGTGTCAGGGTGAATGTGTTAGCATCTCCAGCCACTGACATTTACATTTAGCTGAGCAGCTGCTAGTTTGAGATGCTAGTCTTGCATTTAAACAACTTCATAACTGGGATTTGAATATCGTCCATGTTCATGAACTTCACATGAAACCACTCCAGACACTAGTATGTACATAAATTAGATACTGCAAAGGCTACACATGGATTTACTGATGTTTGAAGACAAATAAAAAGCACTTTCTGACACGCTAACAAGCGCAGAAAAGAATTTTGAAATTACAACTATGAAGCCTAAACTAACTTAATGAAGGAGCACTGCTAAATATATGAAGGTGATACTGTTCAAATTTCCTGTTTTTGCATCATATTTGTTACATATTGTGTTTGTACTACAGTTTTAATACAAGTATCACGGCGGCGAGGTTTTCTTCAGTATCTCGTATCTTTGCTCAACCATTATTAAGATGTTTTGTGATCATTAATCATTTGTTTTCATTGTACTTTTTGCCCTGTGGAAACAGCTTTGTAAGTGATTGGTTTTATTATTTTGTACGTGCCATTTCAGTTTTGCCTTGTACAAATATATTTAAGACGTTTGCTGCCTCCCTTATGTAGAGCCTCATGGTAATTCCATCAGCAAACACAATAAAAAGTCTACATTTGTGGTTCATCAGGAAAAACTTTAACATCTGAGCAGAAATAAAAGCCTTTTCACTTAACTGCAGAATGACTTAAAGGTAAACTGAGATAAACATTTCTGGGTAAGTGTGCAGATGTTTCTGAAATCTACAGATGATTGTGTTCAGTGTTTCATTCCATTTAACCAATTGTGTGACACATGATCACTGATATCATGTCTGAGTGATTTGCCAAAAGATGACAAAGTGTATTCAAGACATTTTTAAATAAAAACGGATGATGTCTGCTGTTGTTTATGGACTCTGTCTTTGGGATTCTTTCAATGTCTGACTCTTGTGTGGTTATCTGTAATTGTCATGAGTAGGCGTCAAGACAAACTGACTTTGGACAAAAGTGGGAGAATGAATGTATCTCAGTGTCTTTTCTACACTCTGACCGTCAGCAGTTTATGTTCCAGTTGAATGTATAGTAGATTGTACTAAATCTAATAGAAAATCATAAATCTTCAGCTTTATTCAAATCCCTATTTTGCTTGACATACTGTATCCATTCAACCTAAATTTTAAACTGAATGAGAAGGTGGGACAGTCAGTGGTGGAAGAAGTATTAATTTCCTTCATGAAGCTTAAAGAAGTAAAATGCAAAATAGTCTAGCATCAGAGTAGAAATGTAGGAATGTAATACTTGTCGAAATCCTATTTTGGTGTTTTGTTTTTTTTTTTATCTGACGTTAGATTATTAATTGTAAAACACTGCTGGAGCTACTGGAAGTGAACCAACTTTATATCTAGAGCTGAAATGATTAGATTCCAATTTTCCTGAATGGATGCTTCGTTTCCTTAATTTTGCAGCTGCTAAACATTAGTTCCACTATTGTTTCACATGGACACTTACTGTGACACTCATGATGCCAGGTTCAACACAAACAACATTGAGCATAGCTCAAAAGCCATCACTTACTCCTTTCAACTTTTAAGCTTTCACAAAAACATTACAAATATTTGCCTTTATCGTTTTCATTTGTATGTTAGTTTCATCTTAAGTTGTTAGTAAGTTGGATACAAATGTGTTGAAGACTGCAGTGCACATATTGTTTGTAGATGTCATGTGACTTGTTTATAGATATTTTTGTACATACTTTATACTGTTGTTCTTGATATTTCTATAAAGATATTTTTTTACATGTCCCTTTTACTTTTATACTCACATTACCTTAGAAGAGGTACAGAACGCACTTTGAAAAACAAAACCATATGAAGCTGTTGGTGTGGATGAACTGTCCAGTGAGGTTCTTAAATTCCCCAAGCTGTTTAACACTCTGCAGTTTATTTCAATATTATTATAAGAGTGGCATTCTTCCTTCTATGTGGTATAGATCAATCATCAAACCTATCCTAAAGTCTTTTCAGGCTGACCCAAGAGTACCTCTGAATTACAGAGACATAAGTTTGTTAAGTACAATTTATAAAGTGTTTTCCGGTATTTTAAATAACCATCTTAGTGAATATATTGAGGCCAATGAAATACTGGTGGATGAGCAGAATGGTTTTAGGAAAGACAGATCCTGTATTGATCACGTTTATGTTTTATCTTCTGTGATTAGAGGAAGACTGCAGAAAAACAAAAGCACTTTTGTTTGTTTTGTTGATTTAAAAAAATCATTTGATTGGATTAACAGAGATCTTTTGAAATATAAGTTACTTTCTTTTGGTATTAGAGGCAATTTTATAAATCTATCAAAGCTCTGTACAAGGCACCAGTGGCCTGTGTGCAGGTGATCTAAGGACAGGGTGGTTTCACACTCCATTCGGAACCAAGCAGGGAGATGTTCTCTCCCCCATTCTCTTTGCTCTTTTTGTGAACGATCTGGCACAAGAAATAAAGGGAGCGAATGGGTTGATGAAATGTTGGCATTGATGACTTTAACATCAATTTTCTTTATATGCTGATGATATTGTTTTGGTTGTGGAAGAATAATTTAAATGGCAAAGAATGTTTTGTATTATGAGATTGGTGAAACAAATTGAGATGTTCTATAAAACACAATGTTTTAATCTATGTTGATAAAACACAAATTGTCCATTTTAGAAAACCATCTGCACATCGAAGTAAATATGATTTTTATTTTGGGCAAACACATTTGATGTACTCTGGTACCTATAAATATCTTGAGTTTTGTTTTTCATGAAAATATAACTTTTTCAGAAGGTAGATGGGTTCTGTCTGAGTCTGCAGGAAGGGCTTTAGGAGCCTTGATTAATAAAACCCAACTTAATGATTCCATGATTGGATCTGTTTTGTTTTATGCAATGGGGCTTTGGGGCTTTGAAGATGTTCCTGAATGGGATACAGTTCAGAGCAGAGTCATGAGATACTTCCTTGGAGTACACAGGTTCACCACTAGAGTGGCACTAGAGGGAGACATGGGCTGGGAGCCCTGTGTGATGAAGCAAAGGGCAGAAGTGATTAGACTCTGGAACTGTCTCGTCTGCTTACTAGAAGACAGACTCACCCGGAAAATCTTTTCTTGGGATAAAGCTCACAAATATCCTTGGTCAAAGGAGGTTTTTGACATATTCTCTACAGCAAATGTACAGAACTTATTTATGAATAATTTACAGGGTAAAATAACTCAGCTCAGACAGACACTGATTCTTATGAAGAGTAGTGGAAATGGCAGGTATTAAATAAACCTAAACCTAAGTTATATTCACTATAAATATGATTTATCCACTGAGCCCTATGTTAAATATAATCTAAAAAGAGCCCAGAGGTCTCTGTGTGCCCAGTGCAGAGCAGTAGTACTACTGCAGGTGGAGGTGGGGCGCTATAAAGGAATCCCAGAGGAGGACAGGTTATGTGTTTTGTGTAACTTAAGGGTTGTTGAGGATGAATGGCATTTTCTGTTTTATTGTCCTTTACATCATGTCAGAACTGTTATGTTTGAAAAAATTCAAAGTAAAAAGCCTGATTTGTTTTTGATGCCTGATGGGGATATGTTGAGTTTGTTATCTGAAAATGAAATATATAGTTTGTCAAGATTCCTGGGGAAGGCATGGAAACTTAGACAAAGAAAATCTGTATTCTGAACTAAAAGGACCTTGTTTTATGTAATTGTTATTTAGATGAGTATATGCTTTATATGTTGGTCATCTTCCTGTTTTGAATGTCAATATTACATAATTATAGGCCTATTATAGGCCATACGCAAGTGTATGACACTTAAATAAAAATATTCATTCATTCATACACTTTTCTGGAATAAAGAATAAGTTGTCATTTTCAGACATGCCTCTTTCACATTTTACTATATTTTTTTTATTCAAAAAGTCAATTAATCGAGTTGAAGAAAATAATCAATAGATTTATCGATTAAAGCAACATATCTGGTGTAACTTTCACTCAGTGCAGTGCCTGACTGAAAACTCTCAGTCCGCTGGACAGTGTGTGTGGTTTTACTTCCTGAGCAGCAGTAGGTGGCGCTGTGTGTGTTATTGCCAAACCGAGTATTTACCATGAAACCCTGACAGTAGAAAACGGCACTCCTATTTTTTAGGGCATTTCGGGGCCGGGCCTAACCCTAAGTCCTAGAATGTAGAATGTAACATTCTAGGACTTAGGGTCAGGGGTTACTGTTAGGGGATAACCGGATTATGACACCGCGCCGACACAAGAGCCCGCATCAGACACGAAATACCCCCAAATATAGGAATCCCAGTACAAAATACAGACAGTTGGTGGTTTTATTTTCCTTGAGGGAGGTGTCTGCTGATGTCATCAGAGGCGGATCCCCTTTAAAAAGGCCCCGCCCTCCTCCACTTCAGATCAGAACAGAAGCCGACGCTGGCGCGAGCGGCGTCACCGTCAGTGACAGAAACACATGAAAACAGCGAATCACTGCACTTTTGAAGTAAACTACCGACAGAGGTATGGAGAACTGCTTTTATTTAACTAAAATGGTCTTTATGGAGTTGAAACTTAACCAGGTTTAGTGTAAGTATTATTGTGAACTTATTTTATGACTTATGTCCGCCTAGTAATGAAACAGTGGTTAATAGTGTGTTTATTTGCAAATGGACTAAATTATAGGGCCAATACTTGTAAAATTTTCCTTAAGCCTTAATGTTTTGCGTTTCTTTTACAATAACTCAGTAGGCTATATTAACCATATCTGTATAAAATGTAAGCTATAGTATTGTTCTTTGTTATAAACATGTTCATTGAAACATTAAGCAATAACAGTTGCTTGTTTTCTGTTTGTGGAGCTGATACAAATGTGAATAGTATCAGCAGGTGATGACAACACCGTTCAGCCTGTTGCTCTGGCTGATCCAGAGTCAGGTAGACACATAGTTTATATCAGAACATTAGTGGACCACTGTATTATACGGAATAGCCCATAATCTAACCATTTATTTTGTGAATTAATTCCTCTTGTTGTGTCGTGTAATGTTTTATCTAGTAAAGCACTTTGTAACTTTATTTAGTGTTATATAATACAATTATTACTTATTAATGCAGAGGTTCACAAATCTAGAACAGAAGCTTCATATAATGTTGATAACTTATTTCATATAGCACTTCTCAAAAAAGATGCACAGTGATTTACAATGAAACACATGATAGAGGGTAACATTATAACAATGTAAATTCATCTAAATATTACAAGAACCTGTCTAGAGAAAACCCTACAATAGAGTTTGCTGATTGAAAACTGTGTTAAACATAAATACATGCCATTATGGGGAAGGAAAGTCAAAAAGTGCATCTTTTATCTGGTGAAATGGTTTACTAGTAGCACACCAAGACTGTGTAGGCAGCCAGGATACATTTTTGACCGCACA
Organism: Apogon hyalosoma; assembly: GCA_037367295.1. Classification (NCBI taxonomy): domain Eukaryota; kingdom Metazoa; phylum Chordata; class Actinopteri; order Kurtiformes; family Apogonidae; genus Apogon; species Apogon hyalosoma. Next base: position 7,500,738 of record JAPQRP010000029.1, on the reverse strand, counting down.
GCACAAGACAGAACTTGACCAAAACATGTATTAGATTATAACAGTTCACTATAGTCAACTATAAATACAAGCACCAAGTGTAGTTAAGATTTGAATGTGGTTCTGAAAAGTTTAAATACCCCTCTATTGGTCAGCTTTTCCACCACAGTTGCTATAAACAGTTACCAGAGATTGAAAAGTAAACGGAGTGACTGAGGAGAGGGAGGAAACCAGCAGGGAGGGAGGGGGGTTTTCCAGGCAAACAGCAACAGTTACATCATGTGGCTGCAGTGACTAATGGAGGCAGAGCTGGGCAGGCAGGTGGTTACCACAGCCTTTTTCTAGAATGAGCTTGAACTTTCCTTATCTTCTCACATGAAGTGTGAGTTGGTGCCGCCCCATAGGTTAGACAGCACTGACAATGGAAGATTATTGTTAACTGCACTGCCGTTATTATCATCAGGGCTGTGGTGGCAGTTCTTCTCCTGCAAGGGATACTCACATTAACAGTAATTATAGGGTGATTGTTGTAAGCAATAATAGTAATAGTGGTTGTAAAAGAATGAGCTTTGAGAATTAATTTCCAAAAGCTAAATAAACATACCACAAGAAAGTAGAGATTAAAAGAGTCAGGGTCTGTTGTAAAATTAACTAGTCAGAGGGAATGAAAACAAGTACAACACTTAAAACTGCTGGTTCTGTTGAATTGGCATTTTAGACATCACAATGTTATTTTCACTTTTGCTGACAGAAAATGTATTCAAATATTGCTGGTAAGACAAAAGAAGCAGTTTGCATATATCATCATGTACTGATATGCTTGTACATAGCTTATACAATGAATATTTTTACTGTTATCGGACACTTTGTAAAACAAAATTATTTCAATAATCTGTAATAATATAAAGATTAAGTTACAGTAGGGAGAGATTATTCAGTTAATCACTTACATTTCAACAATGACTAATCTGTATTGTTTAATATTTAAGGAAAAAAAATTCTAAATTCTCTGATTGTATTCTCTTAAATGTGAATATTTTCCCAATTATTTAAGTAAACATCTTTGGATCGTGACCAACCAAAATATTTCAGGAAGTTATCTTGAGTTTTTGAAATACATTTTTCACCATTTTCTTACATTTCATGGACTGAACAACTTATCAGATAAATGAGAAAATGATCATTGAAGATTAATCAACACTGAATGTAATAATTAGGTGTAGCCTTAAATGAAACTTATGGCTTAAATATGACTCAAATGTATGTAATAGGATGATTCATGCAGCCTTTAGAGGACAGCAGGTTAGGCTCCACAGATCATTAAAGCACATTAACATTTTCTATCATAAACTGGTCTCCTAATAATGTGTAGGGTTTGAATTGTGTAAACAGTCCTTTACTGTGTGTGAACTCAGCAGATCTTTTTATGTACAGGGAGAAAGACTTGTGGAGTCTCTATAAAGACTATCTTGTGTCGTAAGACAGAATAAGTTTTTACATTCAGTCTTCCTGTTCAGATTTAGAAACTATAATCGTACATGATGAAAGAGGAATTCATTCTGATACTAGCGTCTGCATTTTGTTCAGTCTCTTTTACTAAAACAATGTTGTAATTTAAATTAAGAAATAACAAATTATTTGAACAAGGATGTTTTAAAACAATTGTAATATTGGTGTTTATTATAGCACTGTTCAACCTGGATGTGTTTGGTTCCAGGAAACTTTTTGCAGTCTGCTGACATCACACAGACGATGCTGTACCTAAAGAAATACTTTACGGAGGGCCTTATCCAGATGGCCATCCTGCTTAGCCTCTGTGGAGTCAGGGTGGACATCGGTCTGGAGCCCTACCTGCCCGATACATGGCATGAAATGATTCTTGGTCCAACATCAGCGCTGACTCAGACACAGTTCCACAACCTGCGAAATCACCTGGAGGATGGCCAGGATCTGCACCCTAAGAATGTGGACCTGGACGAGTTCTTCACAGCACGAAGGCTGCTGGGCTGGGTCCGCTCTCTGGACAGAATACAGGTCTGGAAGATTGCCACTGGTAGCTCTATGACTCCACTCAGACTGGGATTATAAGGCATATAGGCAAAAGTAAATGTGTTTCATCTTCTCATTGGGATAGTTGGCATAAAAATTTTTTTGGTTCATTTTTGAAGGCAAAAGGAGAAATTTAGTGTAAAAGGGAAACTAACATCACTGCACTTAAATGTTACTTTTGCACCTTCTTCATACTGAAAATTACAGTTTATTTTTTAACCTTACAGTTTAATTATCCAGGTTTTTTTTAATCCAGGTCTGTTTTTATACTTCTCATTTATTATGTATAGTGTGTTTAGTGTATACCGTATTTTTCACATTTTTTTAACTGTCTGTCATGCTGCTGTTGCACTGTAGTTTCCAAGTGTGGGATCAATAATGTACATCTGTCTGTCTGTCTGTCTGTCAGTCAGTCAGTCAGTCAGTCAGGGTAGACCAGAAATAGAAGAAATAAGCAGCTAATGTTGCTTTGAAACAAAATCAAAAATCTATTTTACACCTTGTGTACTTTTGGTCCTCCTATCTTCATGAAGATGTCATCATTTGTATAACAGATTATTGTAGTAAGTGTTTTTGGTTGGACTTCCAGCAAAAAGAAACTTCAGCAGTGATGTATCAGTGGACTACATCTTGGTTTTTGTAACCATGAGTGACATTTTGTGGAAAAAGGAAGAGCAAGGGGTAGAACTCACCAAGCGAATACTGATATTAACTTAGTGAAAATGCACTTAACACTAGGTATGTAAATAACACTGCTAGAAGAAGAAACTAAGGTCCCAACTCACAGTCTAGTGAAGTGTTAATCAAAACCCTACAGTTGAACTCTAAAGACCAAAACCTGTTTTTGACCAAGCTGTCAACAGGTTCATTTCTGCTGTGAAGCCATGTGTTTTAACATGCACCTATAAAACCCTATAGTGACTGATGGTTTTCAAGTGTCTGCTTCAAGTGGCTATTGTAGGAATTGCAGGTTGAGGCTTCATGTTTCTTACAGCAGAGAAAAGTGTTGAATTTAGAAATGGCATCTGTTTTTCTTCCAGGTTCCTCACGCAGAGCTGGAGATGTGGCTGGTTCAACAGGAGCCCAGTCCCCTCCCTGTAGGATATCCACACCAGCCTGCCCCACTGGACAGAGCTCCTATGGAGGGGGGGGACAGACCCAGAGCTGCCCTGCCTCTGGAACCCAGAGATGGACTGGATCTACTGGAAGATGAAGGGGGCGAGGAGGACAGAGAGGTACAACTGTTTAATCATTGGCCTAAATATTAACATTGAAATTCCTGATTATTCCATGTCCATCTTTCTTCTCCACACATTTACCCTTGGATGACCATAGATTTAAAGGCATGAATATATCCGTTTCCTGAAATGATTCTATTATTACCTGCTTATGTCTGAAATAGATCAGCCTGGGGACAAAGGTTGTAAATTAGATAAAACATTAGACAGAGACATCATCTGCTGTCCTTTGGCCATCCCATAACTGTGGGATATGTAGCATGTCACTTTACAATATGAAGCAAATATTCACAATCAACTAGAGATTAATTACAGATCTGACAAGGCAAAAAAAAAACAAAACAGTTGTGACCTAAATCAAATCAAATCAAATCAAATCAAATGTATTTATATAGCGTCACATAACAAAAGTTATCTCAGGACACTTTACATATAGAGCTGGTCGAAACCAGATCTGCAATCTGAAATCCAAATCAAGATGTATATTTTTATTTTGGGCTGTCACTAAAACTGAGTCTAACTTCTTGTGAGATGATTCAGAGTTTGATGAGTCACCAGGAAATCTCAGCTCACCAGATGACTTCACCAGGAAAATTATAGAATGCAGTTGGTACAACTGAGAAACACAGTAGAAACACCCTAATGGAGAGAGAACGCCTTTAAAGCAAACACACAGACAGACAGATGAGACTGTTTAACTGTTTATTAAACTAACCTGGTAACTATTGTTACCAGAGCTCACGGATATAATCTAAACAGTGGGAATCTAAAAAGTCGAAAATGGAAACACTTGGTAGCAGCATTTGTTGAACAATAAATTGCCAACATTTAATTTTCATTTTACATACATTAATCCATTGTTACCTGTGATTACAAACCTGATTAGTAAAATTTAGCATGTCCTCACACTAAATATCCAGATAGACACAAGAGCAAAAAAGATTTATGTGAAGGGAGGAAAATACTGAAATTATACAACAAAATATATAAAAAGTCATGACTGTAATTTGTAATTCCAGTGGCTCACTATGTAAAAAATGTCCAAAGAGTAATAATTTAAATCATGCATGTAGAGTACTGCAAAATGCAATTATTCAACTACAAAATACTAGAATGTAACATGTGATTCAATAGTTACCAATACTTTTCATGTGTCATAATTTTATGAACAGATAACAAAATTTAGGTCACATGGACACTTCATGGTGAACTAATTTACATTAAATGTTTGCTTGAAAAAACAGAGTATAACAATTACAGAAATATTATGAGCGGAGCCAAGCTACTGTTGTGTGTACATAGCAGTTCGTAATAATTAATATAGAAACATAATAGTGCAGTTAAGCAGTAATCCATATTTGAAGTCACTCACTGATGGAAAATCTGCTGATCATTTGATCTGGGCGGCATTACTGTCTTCATGTTCCTGTCTGAACACACAGTTATGCCCTGAGCTGCTTTTAATAATGTCAGCAGCTCAGACATGCCTGGTCAGGCTGTGAACCAAAAGACCTGACTACCGTCAGACACAGACATGTTGAAAATAGTCTGTAGAGCTCATCAGGGATGAAGGAACATGTGAAATGAGTGAAAGGGCCACTCTGTGCCCTGAGGTTTACAGTTGACAGTGAGAAGCAGATGTCTTTTATATAACACTATCTGAAGAACGTTAGACTGTATAGAACACATAGATGTAGACGCTGTGATGTCACCCATTGCTTTGTGGAACACTGTGTTTTATTTTTGTTTTTGTTTTTGTTTTTTTTGTTTTTTTTCAAGCTTTGTGTTTGGCGTTTTTGACAATAGCTTCTTGGGTTTTTTAACCCATAAAGACCCAACCATCCACCACGGACAAAAGGCATGATGATGTAAAATGTTTAGTACCTGTTATTCCACTAATCCTGTCAATTAATGTAAGTAATTGAATAATCGGTGTAAAATACATTTTGTCATCTTTTCATGGTCATCAGATATGACCCATTTGGACATTCAGAGGCTCCGTAGTGAATATGAAAACACCATCATCTTCTACAGCATTGATTCACCAGTAAAACCCATAGAGTTGGATCAATGACAGTGGATGGAGTGGAGACACTTGGTTTATGAATGAAATTTTTATTTCGAACATGTAGACAGTGAAATCAAAACAAAATCAACCAACAAAATATCAGTAATGATACATAAAAGGCTGATAAGAAAACAAAATAT
>JAPQRP010000029.1:7478320-7495164 GCA_037367295.1 Apogon hyalosoma | reverse complement strand
TCTTTCGTTATTGTTGTATTCACTCCTCTTCCATCTTCCCGCTGCTTCAACCCAACACTTCACGTTCTCCGTCATCTTCCTTTGCGTGAGTGACGTAAGCGTGTTGTTCTACATTCAGTAGTCCATGTGAAATGCTGTGTTTTGAGCTTTACGATAAAATAAGTGATTCCTCAAAGCAAAGAAAATTCCTCGATCATTTTCTGTAATCAAAGGACTCAAATTACTCGAGGAATCGTTTCACCCCTAAATCTATACACACTAGGTAATTAGTGCAGCAGATAACACAAACAACTGTTCAGTTTGTGATAAAAGCATGACATTTGCTACACTTATAGCCAAAGGCATTCCAAAAAGAACTGGTTACAGAGGGATCATGAATTTTCAACACGGTGCCCGTGGCAGCCATTTTTCAAAATGGCCACCAGCAACAACTGTTTTCTTATTAGCAATGGATATAATATGACATTTCAGCCAAATTTTGTTGAATTGATTCACCATACATAGTGCTGGTAAATGTCTTTTGGATAATTGAATATTGTCATAGAATATTCAAGATGGCAGCCGTCACTAGCTTGAATTGGCCAGAAGCTTCCTTCTTACCTGACAACTGAATATGACCACTGTTTCTTTCAAGAAACCTCTACTGGGAGCCTGAGGCTTCTGTGCAGGAGCTTAGCTGTTCCTGGGCCTGCGCTCTTTTGGACTCAGATCTCTGATGTTGTTCCTGGTATCTGCTGGGGCCATCCACTCAGCTTGGGGGCCACTGCCCCTGCTGCTGCCCCCATTACCACTCAGTACTGCTGCCTTCACACTCCACATTTTCTCTCATCTTTCAGCCTTTGGTACTTCTCGTGTTCATTCTGACGTTGCTATCACCTGGATTGCTACATCTACCACCACCACTGTCTTCTGATGTTTACTGACCACTACTATGTCAGGCTGATTGGCTTTTCTGGACAACCTAGTACGTATATCCTGTACTATTGATTGAAATCTTTATTTTGAACATGTAGACAGTAAAATCAAAACAAAATCAACCAACAAAATATCAGTAATGCTACATAAAAGGTTGATAAGTAAAAAAAAAAGAGAGAGAAAAAAAATGTATATGTATATATATATATATATACACACACACACACATATTATATACATACATACATATACACACATACATACATAAATAAAATAAATTAAATCAAACATGCTCAAAAAGGAGTAGGAAGAAGTAAAAACTTATAAACTCCTACCTCCAATCTCTGTTCCTTATAATCTCTATATAGCAATTTTACTTAATATGAATATCCATATAATAATAATAATAATAATTATTATTATTATTATAATAATTAAAATTATAATCACAACAATAACAATAATATAACAATATAACACATCCTTATTCCTATATACACTAATACAATTATACCCATTTACAAGTTATCATACCAGTGTCAACAGTCTCAGATATTAATAAAAACTAAACAACAAACAAAAACCAAAAACACATATAAATACATATAATATTCTCTGTTGCCCTGTAGTAATATAGTAATAATATATTCATATATCCATATTTAAACTAGATATTATCAACACATATGTGGGAAAGCCCCCTCTGAAAACCCCCCTCACACCCTTTCTTCTCTAGATTTTGTAAAAATCCTTTGTTTGTATTTGTTTTTAAACTGTTTGATGTTTGGACATTGTTTCAGCTCCACACTCAGTCTGTTCCATAGTCTTACACCATTATTTGATAAACAGAATCTTTTCTTCATGGTTCGACATCTTTGGATCTTAAAATTTGTCATTTCCTTTAACGCATACCCTCCCTCTCTTTCCTGAAACATTTTCTGTAAATGCTTTGGTAGTACATTTTTTCTGGCTTTGTACAGAAATTGTGCTGTTTGGAATTCAACCATATCATTACATTTTATTATTCTAGACTTTACAAATAGTGGATTGGTGTGTTCACGATAACCCACATCATGAATTATCCTGATAGCTCTTTTTTGCAGTATGAATAGTGGAGCTAATGAACTTTTATATGTATTGTCCCACACCTCTGCGCAGTAATCCAGATAAGGCAAAACCAGGGAACAAAACAGTGTGCGGAATGATTTGTGGTCTAAAAAATGTCTTGCTTTGGCCATTACAGAGATGCTTCTGGATACCTTTGTGCAGATGTATCTGATGTGAGATTTCCAGCAAATCTTGTCATTTATTATCACCCCAAGGAATTTGATTTTGTGCGCTCTTTCGAAATTAACACCCTTCTATCTGTACCTGTACTTGATTATTTATTTTTCTTTTACCAAATACCATAATTTTTGTCTTGCTCAGATTTAGTGACAGCTTGTTTTTAATCAAACCAGTTTTTGATTTTGATGAATTCTGAAGTGGTAGTGTCCAAAAGTTGCTGTAAATTCTCACCTGAACCAATTATGTTTGTGTCATCAGCAAATAAGATGAATTTGAGTGTTTGTGATGTCTTACATATGTCATTAATGTACATGATAAATAATTTCAGACCCAACACCGACCCCTGTGGAACCCCACACACCATGTCCAAACATCTTGACTGGTTGTTTCCCATTTTCACAAATTGCTTTCTGTTACTTAAATAACTTTTCACCCACTGTAGTACCAGTCCCCTAATTCCATATTGTTCCAGTTTATTGATTAATATTTCATGATTTAATGTATCAAATGCTTTTGTAAGATTGATGACTACCCCAACAGCATGTTTCTTTTTATCTATGGAATTAGTGGTTTCCTCAGTCAACTCAATTAACTTAATTTATGTTCAGTTGATTAAATATTTTGCTGAAAAACTCACTTTTTGCTTAGTTTTCTTATGTTCTGATATAATATAACCTTTGAATTTATGCTGAGATTTAATGAGCATTTTCATAATAAGAAAACTAAATATAGGAAAATACATGATTTGCTCTGAAAAATGCAAAATACAGAGGCTAATATTATAATAAATGATGACAAATCCTTTTAGAAAGGTTAGATTCAGAAGAAAAAAAACATTTGGAAGGCGACACAAAAGTAGTTCTGGGTCTTTAAGCGTTGAGGCAGAAATGAGCATATTTGTACATATTTTCTGTAGTGTAGTTGTGTGATCTGAATCCTTGGATGGTCTTGTCTGTTTAACCTTATAGACACTCTAGATTTCTATTGGAAAAACACTTGTTTTTTCAACAAACCAAAGCCTACGAAGTCTGACTCAGCAGATGAGCTAGGCCTAATTGTCAGAACAAACAGGCAGACATGGACAATACTCACCTGTCATTGAAAGTAACCACGCCTTTTATTAACTGTACAGGTCATTCATATAAAACATTAACTTCACATACAGTTGTCACAGAGGGGGAAATGAGTATAGAGACATAAAATGTTTTTGTCCAAGGCTGTAAACATGTTTTTGTCTGCTGTAAAACTTTGACTGATTCACTATGGGAGCCAGATTCAAATGGTCATTCTTTGGGTCAGACTTTGGGTTTTCAATTCTGGCATAATTTTTCAGCCCTGAAATTTTCTGTGGTGAATACAATGTTCAACAGACCCAAAGACCACACAAACATGGAGTAAATTACATACTTGTGCTGAACACAGAAATCTAGGTTTCAGGGTACAAGGTGTTCACTGGACTTACTGTGTCTAGTCTTCATCAAAGTGATAGTGTACATGACAGTGTTTTTGAATTCCCCTTGTGTATCAGATGACACGCGTACACACACTCACACGCTTTATTAGTGTTCTGCTGGCCTTGGGACCAACTGGCTTGTTTTGAAACCTGATCACCAGTGTAATGCATCCTGAGATACATTCTCCTCCTGAAGTTGTGCAACCCCTCCTGTTTACCACATCAGTACACACTCAGACATGCAGATATAAATACATGTAAACAAGCATACTGTACTGAAACAGCCAAATAGAAGAGGAACCCATACCCAAGCATGTGTATTCAAAATAAACATAATTAAGATAAGATCAGATCAGATCAGATTGGTTGTATTCTTCATACAGAGGACAATGCACAATGAAATATATTTTTGTACCTGCAGTCAATTGTAGAATAGTGATTTCACCCACAGGACACAAGATAAAAATTACAGATATAAATATATACCAAAAAAGAGTAAACTTAAAAGGGGTAGCTCTTGTAGCTTTGACTGTTTTAGTTTAAATAATTGCCTTGATTAAAAACAACATGAGTTTTTCAGCAACAGTTTTGTCAGATACATTTGTAACTTTTATTTATTTATTTTTTAATGGAATGTTCTTTTCCGTGTATGGCGTGGGTTTTTTTTGCTTTGTTTTGTTTTGTTTTTTTATAAGTAAAGCTGTGAAACTCTTGTCTCCTAGAGGATAAAAATGCATTGCTGGGTCTCAGGTGGATACACATACATACCTTTCCAGTCTTGTATCTGTGTCGATAAGGTGTATGGTACAGTGTTTTTTTCTTATTCTCATCTTGTTAGGGCTCAGACTTGTTGACTTGGAGGTAAAAGTTCTTCTTTGGCCTCTCAGTTTTTGTCCTCAGACAGCAGAAACACCAGCCTGATATTTTTCTTTACACTAAATATTAGTTGAGAAAGGTGTGTCTGCAACTACGTTATCCTCTCTCTTAGGACATAATCTACCTGGAATCTGTACTTGTTCATCGCTGGTTGCTCAACACGGCACCTGATGTTGAATTGCACTGAGACAAACCTTGACACAGCTTTAACATAATCCCATGGTGTTACCTCTCCCACATTTGTTCTGTCCATGAGGTGTAAGGAGACAGAGTTTGCTTTGTAAGTTCCATACTACAGGAACAGTCTGTAAAATATATTACACAAAAATTATGTTGAGTTGAGTTACACACTGCTTAAAATGTGTTTATGTGTGTGCTTTAGGTTGCTTGTGTTTCTAGCCTCTTCACATCCTTCAGGTCACCAGGTTAGGGTTTAAGGTTACATTTGAGCCGTGTATATTTGGGTTGTGTTTTAATCACATGCTAAACATAAAAACTAAAAGATCTTCCCTTGTAAATGAAGTCTAAAACAAGTATTGCCTTACACTTGTTCTATTAAAATCCTAAGTCTAACCCTAGTTCCATGAACAAGTGATTAAGGTTTTGCCTCCATTGAAAGGCTTAGTGTTAATAGTTAACTTCTGTTCAGACTGTAGCTGTGTTGTTCCTGGTTTAGTTTCAATTACAAGCAGGTTTGAGTCAATATTTATATCACAAATTCCTCTTGTAATACTCAGAAGTTTATAAGCTGATGAATACTTGGACATGTTTTCACACAAGTATGCGAGGTGATGCCTGACAGCAAGGATCTTTTTTAACACTAAAGTCCTCATGGACATTTGTGGATTTTGTGCAACCTTGCAAAGTCTAAAATGCACTTCTGAATTTTAGACCTTACCCAAGTGATTTTTTACCATTTATTATAATGTTATCCTTTGTATTTTGCATTTGTTTAAGTGAAAATCAGGTATTTTCCTGTATTTAATTTACTGATCATGTAGACATTCATAAAAGCTCAGAGTAAATTCAGAGGTTATTATATCAAATCAGAAAAAATGAGGAAAAAGTTACTCAGTAACTATGGAGCCTCTGAACATCCAAATGGGTCATATCTGATGACCATGAAAAGACAACAAACTGCAGTGTACACTGTTACTTACATGTATTGATAGGATTAGTTAATCAACAGGTATTAAACAGTTTACAGCAGTGGATAGTTTTGGTCAATGGCTTTAATTTGAAAATAATAACCATGTGGAAGAAATCACTCAAATTAGCTGCTTTCAGTACAGAGGTAACACTGCAAAAAGGGAATTTTACTCATAAACATTTATGGAAAATTTGTTTTAGTCTTGCCAAGCATGTTTTTCTTTGGAAAATGAATGCAATTTTTTTAAAATAAAATAATCAAACTTTGACTCACTAATATGTTGTAGTTAACACTGAACTAGAGGTAAACAGTAAGAAGCCAAAAGCAATGGTTTGCATCAACTGGTTGTTTTCCTTACAGTAAGAATGAGACCACCTACAAAAACATCCAATGCTTCCTAATATTGTTCTGTATTCACATAACATAAAGTCCATAACATTCAAATGATCTGAGGAACTTGCTAAAATGTCCAGACCCTGGTTGTAGCTGATTCCATTGATGCGTCTTATATATATATTTCCTGGTACTTTTACAGTTGAATGTTTGTGCTGCTTCGCATGAATTGCTGGGTTTTCTAAACTAGACTCAGACTGAGTTGTACACATGTTGTGAACAGGGGTATGTGGGTGCACAGGCCTGACCTACATATTACATGTTCAAAGCTTCATACATGTCATTGCAGGCCAGCTGCTGTGGGTCTTTGGGTTTGTCACTAAGCCCTCAGCCAGGTCAGGAGAAGGGTAAAGTTATTCTCAGCTTGGCTGTCTGTTTCTGGGTAGAGCCACACTCTTTACACACTCAACATATAGACTTGAAGATAGTTCTGCAGAGTAACCTTTGGTATGTTGCCTCTTAGACTAATACACTTTGGTGGCATTCATATGTTTCTACTAAGTACAAGCTCACTACCTAGTCTTCATGATTGAACATAGGGTGCAAATATATTATATTGCAATCATTTACAAATATTAGGAAAAGTAGAGCAAACCTATACTGAGTTAGATTGGAAACTTTAGTTCTAATGTGTCTACAGAAGATATGAATGTGCTGTCACAGCAGCTCTTGGTGAACTGGAAAGACGGGAAAGGATAACTTGGCGCAGTCAAAAGTAAAATTCTCCAAGAGCTTTCTTGTCTACATTGTCGACATCTACTAAGTGTCAATCTGGCCACAGTTCAGTGTACTAAGGTTCCATATTGTAGCAGTTATCATGTCTGCTTTACCTGCAGAAGGTCCTATGTTCAAGCCCCAGTGGGAGTAAAACCTTTTGATTTAGTTTTGTGTTATGAGATGTCATGATATTTAACTAAAACTCATGAACCTCAATAAGACCAAATAGATGTGATCATATGTGTTTTACAGAAGGTTCTGTGAATCCCACTGGAACAAGTGCTGATCTTTACACTCCTGAAGTGTATTAGTATATTATTGCATTGTTGTTGTAAACAGTCAAGAAATCTGCTTAATATCTACTTTTGACCAGATTAGGATTTTTTTCTTTGCAACCAGGAAGAGACACACCATTTACATAATCCCAGTGGTGCTCTTGATGAGACAGGAGAGGAAGAGGAGGATGAAGAAGACCTTCCTAGATTGCACAGGCATTTCATAAGGAGAGAGAGAGGAAGGAGACAAGATGTTTCCTATGATCAAATGAACAACAGGGAGCTGATCCAGCATGAAGCTGACCAGGTAAGATTTGGTAAGAGTTAGATTTATCATAGTAAAATGCACAATTGTTACCTGATAAATAAAAATGATTTGGCAAAGGATTAGCCAGTGGTGGTCACATGGAATTTGTTGGTTCTAAGGTTGTAAGGATAGAAATTCGATAGCTGATTCTCTCGTTAAAAATGATCACTAGAGATTATTATTATTATTATTATTATCATTATGAAGAATGAATACATGTGATGTCTGCCTTCAACAGAAGCTGTAGTCCCTGAACCATTAACTCTACTATCAGTGAACTCAGATCTGACTACGCTCTGTTTTGTCAAGCATTTGGCTTCAGAAGACGTGTCTATCGGTTGTGAATTCATCTTATGATACCTATGTTACTGTTTTACTGTAAAGTTGATGCAGTGAATCATGACTGAGGTCAGCTGGTTTCTGGGCTGACCACAGGCTTCTGTGATGAATCCAGATTATATGTGTTTACTGCATGTATATACACTGGATATCACTATACATGGATATAAATACTGAGGTTCTGCTTGTGAATTTAAACTGTGGAAAAAGATGCAGTTTACCTCATTATTTCTGTTAAGAGTAGGTCACAGCCCACCCTAATATTTTCAGTTTATTATGAAGCAGATTAGATTTGAATATAACAAGGTGTGCTTTACATAGCACAATCCTTGGTAGTAAAATTATTAGTACCTGCTCAAGTAAAGTCTGTGTGATGTAATTGGCAGCTGTAATTTTTAACTCTACTGTTCCATTCTATGGCTCGACACCATAGCCTGTAAAATTGTTTTTTATATTCATATCGTCTTTTGATTTGGTCTGAGAAGAGAAAGTTGCAAAAGGGGTGTATTTTCATTTTTTTCCTCCTGCAACTTAAATACCCTCATCCTTGGCATTTCTAACTAGAGCTGCAGCTATTGGTTGTAATTGTAACCAATTACGCTGTGAATTATTTTCTTCGATTCCATTAAACAATTATTTGAATAGGGAAAAAAGTAGTAAAACGATGAAACAGACATGTCTAAAAATGACAAACAACATATCCTTTATTCCAAAACCAGCTGAAACAACCACAAAAAGTAATAAAAGTAAAAGTTAAAATTTCCATAGATATAAACAACAGCGAGCAAGTCAAATGACATCTACAAATAATATGTGCAATGCAGTCTTCAACACATCTGTATCCAGCTTACTTACAACTTAAGATGAAACTAACATACAACTTTGTGTTGATCCTGGTGTCATGTGCATCACAATAAGTGTCCATGTGAAACACAACAGTGGAATTAGGGTTTAACAGCAGCGAAACTAAGACATTGAAGCTTTGATTCAGGAAAATTGTAGTCAAATTATTATTTTTAATCAATTTGACTCAATTAATCATTTCAGCTCTCGTTCTAAGGCCTTTCAGTCTGAGAAAGGCCCTATAACACTAACTGACTCCACCTCCACTGATCCAGGACCAGTACTGACCCATAAATCCACTGACATACTCTGTGTCGGTGTGTGTTAGATAAGGGTCTGTCAGTCTGGATCACAGCCAGATCTTGTTTCTTTAAACACTGGAGCACTGCCAGATCAGCAGCATAGGAATGGGTGACACCCTTTGGCAGCTGCTCCACTGGGGGCCTCTGACACCCAGGGCATGATTTCTCACACATACTTTATCATGTACATACATGTACTGCATGATACAGTATATATTGAAGTACATATAGCTAGCCAAGAAAACTTGAAAAATGTGCAACAGTTAGCATTTTTCAGGTCACCTTTTGACAATTTTCAAAGCAGCATTTTCAAAATATTGCATATAAAAAGTTCAGCCAGTTGTGAGGTGTTGAGAAAGACTAGACACTTGTTTCTCAAAATGAAACTGAAGAAAGTGTCTAGAAAAGAGAGGTAGAGAAAAAGGCATGTGGTTGGAGGGTTATTTTGTCTTTTCTTAGAAGTCATCACTTTGCTTGATGTCAGAAGGCCACACTGAAACAGCTTTTGGCAAAAGGGACATTCCTTAAGGGAATGTGATGTTTGTGTGTCAGCTTCAGTTAGAATGACCTCCTATAGACTGATGATGGAACCTAAGCACCTCTACAACACATTGTACCAGTATTGAGTTTCTACTCAGTTTTCTATGAACCAGACATAAACCTTTTTGCAACTACCCTCAGCTTATAGCCCTGATAGCGGAAAGACTAACAATGGAAATGCCGGTCAGTAGCATCCCACTGTACCACATTAACTCTCAAAGATCCACAACTATTTTTGTCACAACTTCCAAATGTTGTTTTTTTGTTGCCTTTCCCAAATGATTTACCATCATTTATTATAATATTATCCTCTGCATTTTGCATTTTTCAGTGAGAATCAGGTATTTTTCCTATATTTAACTTATTGATCTTGTAGATGTTCATAAAAGCTTAGAGTAAATTCAAAGGTTATGTATCAAAACAGAGAACTGAATTAAAAGTGACTTTTTCAGTAAAATACATCATTAACTGTAGATAAACCAAGTGTCTCCATCCACTCTCATTTATTAAACCGCATGGTTTTTACTGGCTAATCAATATTATAGAAGATGATGGTGCTTCTATGGTGTCTATGAAGTGGTTTAAAATCATGGCCTAAGACAACACTCCACTAGACCTGAAACAGTTAATCAATTAATTTTTTTATCAAATTGATTAAAAAAAAATTCAATTACAATTTTCCTGAATTGTAGTGTTGTTTCCTTAATTTCGCTGCTACTAAACATTGGTTCTGCTGTTGTGTTTCACACAGATGCTTATTGTGATGCATGTGATGCCAGAATCAACACAAACAACATGGAGTGTAGCTCAGAAGAGATGAGGACAAAAAGGCAGAAACTGTCTATATGCTCACTTTTCTTCATTGGAACCATTACTTACTCCTTTAAACTTTTACACTTTCACACAAACATTAAAAATATTTGTCTTTATTTTTCAATTGTATGTTAATTCCATCTAAAGTTGTAAGTTAGTAAGTTGGATCAAACTTTGTTGAAGACTGCATTGCACATATTGTTTGTAGATGTCATTTGACTTGTTTGTTGTTTATATCTATAGATATTTTTACATATACTTTTATACTGTTATTATTTCTGTATAAATTTATATATTCTTTTACTTTTATACTTATGGTTGTTTCAGCTGGTTCTGGAATAAAGAAGTTTTTTTTTGTCATTTTTCAGACATGTCTGTGTCACATTTTTACTACTTTTTTCACCCATTCAACTAAGCCTTTAATCAAATCAAAGAAAATAATTGATAGATTAATCAATTACAAAAATTATAGATAGCTGCTGTACACTCCACAGTGTAAAGGTTATCACCTCAGCTTTACACATAGAAAAGCCTGAGGTGTGAAACCCAGTGGAACCTCTACCATGTGTTTCCTTTTGCCAGTTGCCTTAATGAAAAACAGGGAAGAATAGAACTACTAATGTCCAAAAGTTCTTATATTGGAGCAGGACTGAGGGAAGTGTCTTGTCATGACACATGGTCAGGGAAAGGACTGACATTTTTTCAAGTCTGTCTTTTTGGCAGAAATTGCATCTTATTTGCTGATATGATGACAGTTAACAGGTCAGACTTTGTCCATAGTCATTTTCTGTCTAAATATCTCTCATTGTGCCTTTCTCTTTCCTATTTTTCTGCTCAGACCTCTGTTTCCCTTCAGGAGTGTTTGAGGCTGTTGGATGAAACCTTTCCCTTCACTGAACAACAACAGGTGCATCCTCTGGTGTTTCTCAGAGGTTTTTTTCTTTTCTTCCCATCAGTTGTCTGTGTATAGCCTCTGACCTTGATAACTATATTTGACTGTTTTTTTGTTTTCAGGTATGTGATGGCAGCAGCAGGAGGGGAGATACTGAGTCTCCGGTAGCAGGAAGCGAGCCCCTGCTGTCCCCCATCACCCCCACAGACACCCCCCCCTTTGACCTGGGGCTCCAGTGGCAGGACATGTTGGATTTTATGGAGCCTGAGGTGAAAAAACACACAAAAGATGAATCCATAATAGTAAACAATTAAATAAAAGTTAAAAAATACATAAAATATGGTAAAACTATAAAACAGATTAAAATATTGATAAAGAATAAACCACAGAAAGTAAAAGTAAATCAAAGTTAATTTTTCATTTTTTGTCTGCAGAACACTAATGCTGACATGATGACATTCTTGGATCATGCTCTTGAATCACCTGGGACCTTTCAGAATGTGAACTCTGAACCTCAGCAGCAAAACTACCATGACAACAGTGAAATACAGACCAATCAGGACATCCCTCTGATTGATGCTCATCTTCCACATGGTAATTCCATTTCCAGGCTGGCATGTGAGTTAAGAATATATGAAGAACTTCTGTATATTTTAAAATTCCCTGTACTATAATATAATTATAATATGTACCATTTCCACTTGAAAATAAAAATTACTTGGCCTGTTGTATGTGTTTTAGAGACTCCCATAAATCCTTAATTTTCAATGTAAGTGACCTGTTTCATTTAGTTGCCTGTCAGTGGCTTGGGTTAGCTTATCTCTATCGTCCATCCATGGAGGATTAATTATGCAGTAAGCAGTGTTTCCAAATCCTCAGTAATGAGAGTACCTATTGTTTGTCCTAAAAGTCGCTAGAAGTTGTTAAATGATGTCATCACCTAATTTACATAATTGGAAATATGCATGTAATTAATGATGTAGAAGAGAAGAATAACATTTTGGGAGAGACAAAAAGAGTCTAATAACATAACATGTTTAGAACCACAAATAACCTATACTTGGTCTCAATTCCAGCCCTCCTCCTTTACCTGGGCTTGGGACTGGCTACAGTGACCCAAAATAGACACTCTGGAGGAATTACTGAGGTTATTTATTTGTTTGTTTGTTTAGTTTATAGCTTTATTTTCTTCAGCTTGGTTTGGTTTTTATCCCTCAGCCAACTTCCACCCCAGCTCTGTTATTTCCTCCAGAGGTGTTACAGAGCCCTGACAGATGTGGGACCAAATGATCCCACCATGTTGTTTACACCAATGATACTCAAAGTGTGGTCCCCCAAGTGGTCCACAAGAGGATGTCATAAAAAAGTCACATTTATATCAGTGTTTCTCAAATCACCCTCATCTGACTTCTGATGTTACGAATATAGATAGTTTTTTTCTAAATTAAAAGCAAATCAACCTATCAGCCTAAATAAGCCTAAGAGTAGACTTTTATTGAATTTGTGTATGCAAACTCACATTTTGGGTCACCATCTCTATACAGTTAGGTTACCTAGGTTGCCTATTGCCATATCAAAGACCTCTTGTGACTTGTGAATTGTGGTGGAAATGAAGTAAAATAGCTAACTAATCAGAAACGAAAAGTGAAACAAAATGAAATGTTGAGTGACTTGAACAGTTCTAAAATACAAGAATGGATCGGTGACTGAAGAGAAAAGCTGAAGAAACGACGACCAATGTTAGTAACAAGGTGCAAAAACATTCTGTTAGCATTGAGCTGTTAGCACCATTTATTATATATTGCAGACTTTATTTGTAATATACAAATATAATAATATTGTAATATAGGCTGTTTAAAAAGTTTTTTTTAGGGTGGGAGTGGGAAACTGGCCAGCTCTGTGAATTTTTTTTTTTTTTTTTTAATGGTAAAGTGGTCCTTGGTGTGAAAAAGTTTGAGAACCCCTGGTTTACACAGATGTTGTTCCTGAAATAAGGTGAAATATTCCTGGAGCAGAAGTGCTATGTAAAAGGGGCTCATGTCTTAAAGGACATTTAGTTCCAATTTTACAAAAATTCTGGTAAGAAACACGCAAGTCATGCAATGGCAAGTCTTGATCTTAACTAAGACACCTTGAAATACAGATGGAACATAAGTGGAAGCGAGTATGAGTACACTGTTTCTTAATTCCTAACATTTACAACATGTTCTTTGTTCCTAGGTTTGATGGAAACCTTTGTTCCCCTTACACCCAGTGAAGACTTGAATGAACAAAGCTCAGACTTGGACATTGGAGACACTTTGAAACATCTTAAAATGAATAATTCACACAGCCTTCCGTATCACATGGATCTGCTTGAAGAAGATCTTCAGGAAAACTTTGGCATGGACCTTAATGCTAATCTTGTGGATGACATGGGAACCAGTCTGTACTCACAGTACGCCCCCTATACTGAGAACTTCCATGGCTTTCATGTGAATTTTTCAACCAACTTGAGACCTTCCATTTCAACCTCATCCAGGAATTCCTTGGCCTGTAACTTGACTTCTCCTGGTACCTTCCTGCTTGATGAAGAAGATGAAGTTGATGGTGAAAATGGCATCCCTAACCCTCTTAATGACATGTTAGTGGATGCTTCCATCTTGGATGACATAAGATTGTTGGACTTGGCTCTGGAGGAAGGATTCAGTCCGGAGATTGCAGCCAGACTGGAAGAGGGTCACTATGACCATGAGATACATCATCAACCTGAGCAGATCAGCCTGAAAATGAACAACAAAGTGGAGGATAATAATGAACACTCAGGCTATGGCGTGGGGCTCCCAGAAGATCAACCAATAAGCCAGCAAGGTACCCAATAAAGCAATAGATCAAATTCTATAGTTAAAAAATGTTCTACATTTGTTTGTGACTACCTAGTAGAGATCACTCCAAAATTAAGGATAGAGTCAAGGGGAGACTCAGGATTGGGTCATGTGAAAACTATACATCTTGTAGAATTGATTTGTTTTTGTTTTGTCCTAGATGGTGAGGATGAGGCTGACTCAGACTCTGGTCTTTCTCTGGACTTCAGTCACAGTCCGGCTTCTCCTTGCACTTCTGAAGCCTCCTCTTATTCTTCTTCCTCCTCCTCAACGTCCACGTCATCCTGTGCAGAGAGTCTCTTCTCTGATGATGAGGAAGGGCTGGTTGGATCAGATATGGAAGTGGAGGCGATGGTGAAACAGGAGGAACAGGAGGAGGAGGTGATGGGAGCAGTAGGAGGAGGCTACAACAACCAGGTGAAAAAACTCTTCCCTCCCACCTATGAGGATAACAAACTTTTTAATGGCTTTCCTTGGTCGGAACATATCAACCACGATCACACATATAACCAGCCCTCAAACTCTGCCCCCTCGCCACGTCTGAGCAGTGTTCCTCCCAAACACATCAAATCTTCCCCACGACATGACAAACCTTTCCACCCATCCACTTCCAAACACATGCCTGAGGCTAGAATTTGGAGCCGAGATGAAAGGAAAGCACGAGCACTAAAGATTCCCATTTCCAATGAACTGATAGTTAATCTGCCTGTAGAAGAGTTTAATGAGTTTCTGGCCAACCACCATCTCAGTGAGGAACAGCTGAACCTCATCAAGGACATAAGACGGCGGGGGAAGAACAAGATTGCTGCCCAGAACTGCAGGAAGAGAAAGATGGATGTGCTTCTGGGATTAGATGAAGATGTGTCGGTGCTGAAGCGCCGGCGCTCACGGCTGCTCAGAGAGAAACAGGAAGCCTTAAGGACTCTCCAAGACTTAAAGCGCAGATTGAGCACACTGTACCAGGAGGTGTTCTCCAGACTCAGGGATGAGCAGGGAAGGCCTCTGGACTCTACTGAGTACGTTCTGAATTTTGGGCTGAATGATAGCATCACTGTGGCTTCACGTCGACAAGGGTCAGGGCTTCCACTGACTGAACAAAGCAGCAAGAAACAGAAAGGAAAGAAGAAGTGAGGAGGTGGATGAGGAAAGAAAGACTCTCAAAGAAGTTGTAGTCATGAAAACATGAGGAGATTCCTGATCAGGAAGGGGATAAAAACCACAATAAAAAGCAGGAAGTACAGATGCAGGGGTGAAAGATGGAACAAAGGTGCAGAGACTATTAACACTTAAATGGACTTCCCTGGTAATGACGGTTTGATCAAAGACTGAAAAGAAAGGAATAGATGACTTAAGAAAATCACAGCAGAGGAAAGAAAGGAGAAGAAAGACATGGCGATGTAACAGGAAAACCCTGTACTCAAGCACTCTCCAGTCTACATGTTTAAGGCTCAACCTAAACTCTTGGGAAGGAAAATCGAGGCTGCTACTGCTTCGATTTATGTCAAATCATCAAAAGGCAGATGTTGCAGAAAGTACATTAGAAAGTGCTAGTTCAAAGCTGAGACACAGTGATGCAAGGGCCAGGCCTGAATACTGGCTTTTCAGTATTGAGATTCACTTCTGTATTCTGAAACTACCGTGCTCTTAACAGGAACACCAGACTGTCTTTATTGATTTGAGCACTGATTGGAACAGTGAATTCAGGTTTTGAGGCAATGGAGCCTAAATCATGGCCCTTGAGATTGTGCTGAATCTTGATTTCTTTTCTTTTTCTTGGAGACATGGATTGATTAAGCTAAGAAACTGTTAACAGGCTGGATCCTGGCTATCAGCAAAGAACTGCAGACACTAAATGACTTTATACTATCAAAAGACAGGGCCACTGGAAGATCAGAAACAGAACTATGGCCAGTGAAACAAGCAAAATATTCAGAATATACGGGTCAAACATCGGTACATTTAGTTTCCAGTTCTTAAGCACTGATGTATTGGTTGGAAATGGTGTCCATCATAATTTACTGTTTAAATGTTGAATGCCATCAGGGAGTGATGAAAGAGATGATGACCCTAACCCTAACCCTGATGGCAGATGGACGCCGATGTATCTGTATCCTGTTTCAGCTGGATAGTGGTTAGTGTATCAGTGATTAGCAACAGAAGAATGTGAAAGCAAGCAAAATTATTTCAGTAACTGGTATCAGTTCAGAATGTCTGGATTGGGATTGAGGTCTGTATGAGCTACACATATCTTTATTTATTTGATGGTGTCCTCCAGCATTTGTGCACCAGAATAAAGTGAATGTGTGGTCCTAAGAAGTAGGAAAGTGCTGCCATCCCTGTTGACCCACAATATTCTTTGATCACAAAAAACAGACATGATGGTAGAAATTGTTGAAGAAATCATTCAAATCTGTCCTAAACCATGCTGCAGTGGTGTGATTTATTGAATATATAGTATATGGTGAGTTTACAGGCAGAGTGGAAGTCTGAGTGGAAGCCCCCCTGAGTTTAGGGCGAGGGAGATACAGCATCGAATGTGAGATACAATCATCAAACAAGGGTTGTTAAGGTGAGGGATCACAGGCCAGACTGTGAGATACAATTACATTCAAGTCAAGGGTCATAAACACTTTCAGAAGTGCATAATAAGGTTATAAAAATGTGATAGAGGGGGCCGGGCCCACAGAACACTGAAAGGATTAAATATAAAGGTACCTATGGACTTAGACATGAAGACAGTCCAAAGACCCTTTCAGGGAAACCAGCAGGGGGCATTGTCAGATCTACACAAAATCAAATCAAAATCAAATCAAATCAAATTTTATTTATATAGCGCCAAATCATGACAGAAGTTATCTCATGACACTTTACATATAGA
>JAPQRP010000029.1:7358691-7372914 GCA_037367295.1 Apogon hyalosoma | reverse complement strand
GCATGTCTTTGGATGGTGGGAGGAAGCCGGAGTACCTGGAGAGAACCCACGCAGACACAGGGAGAACATGCAAACTCTACACAGAAAAGTCCCACCCCCATCGACTGGTGTTGGAATCGAACCCAGGACCTTCTTGCTGTGAGGAACGAGTGCTATCCACTGTACCACTGTGTCGAATTATGACTAAAAGGTCTGAAATCACCTTTGTTAAAGGTACTGTGAGGACTATCTGTTTGAAGTGGATTGCAGCGACACCTTTGGCCGGAATCGGTGGTGTAATTCCTGGACAAAGACTCAGCTTCCCATGAGGGTGTAACTCTGGCCAAGGTGTGCCTTTGTTTTGAAGCTGATGAAAGAAGAGCGGATCTTCTTTACAACTCGGCATTTCTTTTTTCAAGACAACAACTTGCAGGATGCAAAGCGTGACGGTAATGTATTTATTTGTGTTATGTTGCACTATTTGAAATGAGACAAGTGTTGTCATCCATCAAGCAGTTTAAAGGTTCAGTGAGAAAAAGCTCATGTGTCTATGTGAAGTTTATGTTGGAATCTGTGTTACATTGGGTGGTGGTTAATTGTTGTAGTTAAATAAGACCATTTACATTAACAGTAGTGGTGCTGGCCACTGTTGTTAATGTAGAGGAGCAGCAACAAGGCCCCAGGAACTAGAACAACCTCACATCAAAACTGGTGTACCTCGTTAGCCCCATTGCATAACTGCCTCTGTCATATTTTTGGCCAAACTGTGATATATAACTTAACTGTCCTAACACTGCTGCTTCATTTTGCATCATTTGCTAGACTTGAAAAAAATATAGGCCTTTATCAATACATGTTCTTGTTTTCTGTTCTCATGAACTCGTGAAACATCATTAGTTGCAGGCGAAGTACTGTTCCATTTAAAAGTTTGAACAAACCAAGATCAGATGGAATTCCCAGATATTGCTCTTGTCTCCTTGCTTAAACCAAGGTTGCACTGGTTGGTGACTGGTGTGGACTTGGCTGGCAAATACCCCAAGATGCATTTTGTGCTACTCAGCAACGGCAACTGCTGTGACAACTGACCTCAGAAATGTTTTCTTGATAGCCTTCATGAGATGACATGACACAATGTTGGAACACGTGTGAGAGGCAGAATAGTGAGAAAATGCATTTTTGATATGATATGGGATTCAACAAAATTTGTTAATCCAGTTTTGAAGAATATACAAAATGTATAAAAAATATAAATGACATGTAAATAGTACAAATGTACTGAAATCAAATTGAGTGATATATTGTGGTGGATTGTGGGAATACGTTAGGGAGCCAGTAGCAGAAACACAACAGAGCCAGGGAGGAAAGTTCACAAGCACCAGCCGTTCCAAAAACAGAGAGACTGGCGTTTTTAGGAACACCATTCTCTGGAATTGTTCTTACCAAGACTGTACTCACTGAGTTCACAAGTCAAAACTTGGTGAACTTGATATTGAGAAATGCCATATGACAATTATAGCAATTATGCTGTAAGGCTAACAACATGTTGTTAATATGGGTCTACTCATTATTATTATTATTATTATTATTATTATGTATTAGCCAATAGACTGACTCCCAGAACAAAAGATAATGAATATATATGTTGCCTTTGGTTTTGGTATTTAAGAAATATAGTAGATAGAATATTTAGTCTCTTTTTAATCAAATATAGTATATTTATGTGTGTGTAAGTTCTCATTTGCCCAGGTCATCATTCTTCTTGGTAGTTGTTCTCGGTTCAACTGGCATGGTTTAAAAAAAAAAAAAAAAAAGAGCTAAACTAGTCCAGTTGATCCAAGAACAACTACCAAGAAAAAAAAAAAGAGTCAAGAGTCAAATTAGCTGCAGTTAGCTACTGAGGCAATAGGGCTAACTTTATTAAGAAAACATGAGCAGTTGTAGCTTCTGTTTATTTAATGAATACAGAAAATGGAGCTAATGTTCATGTCATTAGCACCATTTATTAGTTACTTGTGTGTTTGTTCATCACTAAGGGATAAAAGAATTTAGAACAAGGGAACAGCTGTTCTTTCATGAGTTGAATGTGCACTAAATCAGAACCCATCAAGTCTTTCTTTCAAGAAAATTAGCATTTAAAAGAAAATCCACAAAACTATGATAATGCAACACGTTATGGAGACTCTGTTATAGAAATATAAACTTTCATCCATTCTTTTTCTAACAACATTCATACACATTCTTTGCATCTTCCACACAACTTTAGTCTCAGATTCAAACACACATTGTTAAGCAGTGCTATGGCTCCATAGAGAGTGTACAGTGGGGCGATAACACTTGGCGTAATGCCCCTTTCAAAGGCAATAACAGCAACAATAATCACCTTCCTCCATCTCTATCCGTCTCCATCTTGTTAAAAATCTCCTTTCTCTGCTGGCTCTCACACTTGCAGCCGCCGTTCTGAAATTCTTTGGTAGCTGTAAAAGGTTAGTGTGCGCTCGCAGCTTCTACTACATTAAAATAGCGATAACGCCATCAGTAATTACCTTCTGTCTGTCTCTAATCACTTCCTTCACCTCTTCTTCATGATGCATTCATTCAATTTGGAAGTTATTAGAGAGCATATGTGTAGATTTTAGTTACATTAGCTCAAATGTGTTAAAATACTAACAAACAAGCAAGCTGAATAAGGCTATGGTAAACTAGTGTCTCTCATGATTTGTGTGGTTAAATTACTGTTTTTATGACACTACTGACACTGAAGATCCATGGTAACAAGAGCAGATCCACAGCAAAAAACACGTTTGGATTGTTGACTCAAAACAAAAAAACAAAAAAACAACACTGAAATTCATTTCATTCATTCATTTGACAAATTGAAACACGCTACACACTCCATTTCCAGAAAAGTATGAGCATTATTTCTTTTAGAAAAATTAAGAAAAAACATCTGTGATTTCTTTATTTCTGGGCAACACAGTGGTGCAGTGGCTAGCACTGTCACCCAACATCAAGAAGGTCCTAGGTTCGATTCCAGTAGGGACCTTTCTGGGTGGAGTTTGCATGTTCTCCCCATGTTTGCATGGGTTCTCTCCGGGTACTCTGGCTTCCTCCCACCATCCAAAGACATGCACTGATAGGTTAATTGGTCAACCTAAAATTGCCCATAGGTGTGAATGTGAGAGTGATTGGTAGTTTGTCTCTATATGTCAACCCTGTAATGAACTGGCAACTTGTCCAGGGTGTACCCTGCCTTCGCCCATAGGTAGCTGGGATAGGCTCTGCGACCCTAGTGAGGATAAAAGTGGGTTCAGAAGATGAATGAATGAATGATTTATTTCTGACAAAAGTAAAAACAAAAAGATGCTCAGTGTTTTCATTAGAGTTGTAGCTATCGGTTATTATTGTAATTTATTAATCTATTGATTATTTTGTTTGATTCAATTCGATTAAGCTATTATTTGAATAGGCAAAAACATGGTGAAAATGACACGTCTGAAAATGTCAAAACACTTGTCCTTTATTCCAGAACCAGCTGAAACAACAGCCACAAGAAGTATAAAAGTAAATGGATATATAGAAATATCTATATAGAAATAACAACAACAATAAGACCAGTATGAAAGTATATGTGAAAATATCTATAAACAACAACAAACAAGGTCAAATGACATCTACAGACAAAACTTTAACAAACTTAAGATGGAATTTTTCCAACCTTCTACCAGTAAAAATGCACTAGAATGGCAGTCAAACCTGTGACTTCCCACCTGCAAACTCGTACTAGATTGATGTACTCCCAGTTCCGAGGTCTGACGTCACATAGCCTGTGAAATGGCAGCCTCCACGGATGCGGTGTTTATGCAGATTGTTTATTAACACAAGGTATTGCTCTAACGTTATTTATCTATAAATGTTCTGCATAATCAGCAGCTGCTCTAGCATTAGCTAGTTTTCTGTCCATTGAGGGTAACAATAAATTAATACCAAGTACGTATCCAAACCATAATTCCTTGCGCTCTGGCAGTTTGGCATGACTTGCCTGGAACGCTACAAAGTTGTGAGTCGTGGTTTGAAGTTGTGACTTACGGGCTCAAAAACCTGCCTGAAATGCAACATTACATGTAACTTTGTGTTGATCCTGTCATCGTGTGCATCACAATAAGTGTGAAACACAACAGCAGAAACATTATTTTTATAAACACAGTTTTGTGCATAACTGCTAATAGCTGAGAGAAGTGCATGGACAGATTATAATGCAAAGATAATGGATGCATCTGACCGAGCTTATAGATCATGTGTCTGAATATCCTAAAGACTTTGTATCACAGTACAGTACAATTCATATACAGTCAAGGTGGGTGTTGCAGAATTCATTGACTTTTAGCTAAAACAAACAGTAAAAGAATAAAAAGGGCCTGGCATTCTATTTGATTTCATACTGTACATTATTAATACTTAAAGTCCCAAAAGCATCTACTGATCTGAAATATTCATTAATAATAATAAAAATGGATTAGATTTATATAGCGCTTTTCTGTTAACGCATACTCAAAGCGCATACGGTGGATCCATCATTCTAGCAACTCACACGTTCTCACTCTGGTGGTAGTAAACTACATATGCAGCCACAGCTGCCCTGGGGTAGGCTGACCACCACCGAACATTCATATGCATCCATACACCAGTGTGAGTAGCATCACTGGAGGGTGAATTGTCATGCCCAAGGACATTACTACAACGTGATTAGGACAGAGCGGGATTCGAACCACCAGCCCTTCAGTTATTGGACAACCCGCTCTACCTCCTGAGCCATTGCTGTTTCCTCCTGCCCGAGCTCTGATGCTCCCCTCCTCTCACCTGATGTGTGTGGTGGAAGCAGAGGTGGAGGTGGAGGTCCGGTCCGCTTCGATGTGACTGTGGACCCCTCCCTCAGCAATCAGACACATTATCCACCTGCTGCACAACAGTGGCTCCTGTTTCATTAGCAGACCCTGTATGTGAGGGTCTGGTCTGTGCAGTGCTGGGTCATTGTCTTCACTGCACCTCATCACCTGGGTGGACTGAGCCATACCATGAGTGCACGGACTCCGCCACCTTGAGGTTTCATAGTCCATACATTTATCATCCTACATAATCCTACACTGTGTGACACCATGTACGTGTAAATAGAGTAAAAGTTGAACTTTGTGCAGACCTGTCTGCAGAGTCAAGTACACCCACTTCCAGACTTTTCCATCCTTCATTCACCAGACTCTGACTGCTGCAGCCAGGTTTTTCTGTTTGCTCCCCTTGGTTGTTGTTTCTGTTAATAAATTTGTTTTTTCCCTTCAACACAGCATTTAAGTCCCATCCACTCACAGCCCTAGACAGCAGACTGCAGTCAGTGACAGGAGCAGCAGCGAGTGAAACGTCAGATTTAGAGGCACCGGTATCTGATGTGGGACTGGGTAACGGATGACTGACAGGAGGCTCAGCCAGGCTCGGCCAATTATTTTATGTGGACCGAATAAAATGAGTGATCAGACTTTTATCAGAAATATATGAGAATTAAACATTTTTTAGTTTCAAAACCTGGTGGATTTCTTTTACATTTTAGTTTGATGCACTTATTAGGAGCATTTTAAGGTGGCAAAAAAAGTGTAAGAATGCCACATCGCATGGTATAGCTTTAACTGTTGAACCACTAAACCTGTCAAATACTTAAAAAATTCAGGAAATGCATTTTTTCAGTTTTTCAGCAGCATCAGATGTCTTTGCTGGATCTATCAATAGGGGCCTTTGTGAAAGTGGAAACACTGTCATCTTCTACAACATTGATTCAGTGAAACCCATGGAGTTTGATAAACAGTGGATGGACGCTTTTTAAAAAATGTAGGATTAACTGATTTTTGAAATTTTCAGTTGAAGTTTTCAACCTTTTAATTTACTGAGCTTTTATTTTACTGAGCCCACAAGGTCAGTAAATTGAATGCAGGAAAATACCAGATTTTTTACTGAAAAAATGCAAAATGTAGAGGAGAATATTATATTTAATGGTGATAAATCACTTGGTAAGGTTTAAATGTAGAGAGAAATTAATTTGGTCTTCATGGGTTTATAAGATACTAAATGCTACGGGAAACTGGATGAAAGGAAACCAAACGGCAAATGTTATGAAGGGGAAATAAAGGCAAATATTAGTTCAAAGTTGTGTTAAATTTATAAAACTGATGATTCCTGCAGACAGAACAAACACAACAGAAGGTTGTAGCTGTGGAGGCCGGCCTGTGATGCTGTGGTAAGCCCTCCTCCTGCTCAGTCTCAAAGTCTGTGTGTGCGTGCGTGTGTGTGTGTGTGTGTGCGTGTGTGTGTGTGTGTGTGTGTGTGTGTGCGTGTGCGTGCGTGTGTGTGTGTGTGTTGTAAATCTCTCTGTGGTGAATTTACAACCCTCCATTCACACATTTGAGTCCATTTCTGCAGAGTGCTCACCGCTTCACAGCTGTCCCTGTGTGTGTGCATATACCACACGTGTGTGTTCTCAAGGTGAAGCGCAGCATGACGCTCTGTTTAGCAATTAAATCATTTGGTCTCCATGGCAACAACTTGGTCACCAAGTTAAGATGGAGCAGAAATACAGTGCAAGTTTGGGTATGGTTACACTCACTCCATGCTAACAAAATACAACAACAGCTCCTGAATATGTGTGAGTGTGTGTTCATGTAAAGTGTGTGAGCAGGTTGTTTGCAGGCGTGAAACTGGTGTGTGTTCATGAGTTTGTGGAAACGGCAGATGCTGGACCTCTTAAACAGATTATTCCTCAGAGAGCCAGACTGATTCTAATGAAGAGGGAACAAAGCCGGAGGAGAAACTTCCTCATTAGTTTAGTCTCTCATATTACAATTTACTTTATTAACATGGATATAATTAAGTGCAGTATTAGTACCAGAACAACCAACTAGTAAAAGTATGAGACACTTTTGTCTACAAGCCTATTATATTCTCTGACTGGTTGGTTTATCTCCTATGCTGTAAGACATTTTTATAGTTTTTATAGCATTGTTAATGTGGAATTAATATGCTTACAATGTAACTGTGTAAAATACTCTACTATAGATCTGTTTATATGAGGCTAAACAGAGATGAAATGGGCTGAACAGGACAAACTTGGTTACCTGTGAAATCAGGAGCAGGTTAATCACCTGCTTTTCTTTCATTCTGGAAACATTTGGATCTGACTCAAGCTGAACCAACAATCTTGTGAGTCATTCTTTAACCCTCGTCTCACCTGGTCTCCAAATGTTTTCAGATCCACAAATACACTCAGTTTAGTAAACATATTCACAGAAATGAAATACATACAGTTAAAAACATTTTCAGTGTTGCTGACAACATGAAACATTTCAGAAACATTTAATTGAAATGTATGTGTTTTAATAATTCTTTTTCTACAAGCAATTTTAAGGGTAGCAGCACCCCAGCGCCTCCTATGGACCAACAGCTATTGTTTTTAGTGAACAGTTTTATTTTCATTTCCTGTTGATCGGATTCATTGGAGTCATTCTAAATTATCTGGAGTTAGAGAGATATTTGATTGAAATGGAACAAAACAAACCACAAAAGATTCTGGTTTCAGTTAGAGTGAAGCCAGCAGTAGGCTCCCAGTCTAGCCTTTATCACTTAAATTTAGAAAAAGTACAAATAAAAATAATGTGTTGATACTAAATTATTCAATCAATCAATCAATCAATCAATCAATCAATCAATCAATCAATCAATCAATCAATCAACTTGTATTGATGTAGCGTCATATCATAACAAAAGTTACCTCATAACACTTTACATTTAAAGCTAGTCTAAACCAGACTTTTAAGCAAATAATAATAATAATAATAATAATAATAATAATAATTCACTCTTATATTTCATAACCAATAAAGCCAAAGACAACAAGATTTTATAACATTAAGGCTACAATGACATTTCGGCCAGTTGATGAATAGTTGATGGCAAAAATAGTTGATGACTAATTTATTTGTTGACAGGTCATTAGTGACATCATTCACTTTTGCTGATAGCAATTCTTGAGTATTTAGTTCTTTAACAATTTCTGTTAGGCACTGGAATTGTTATGCACAAAATACACTTCTGTTTACGAGAAAAAAGTATTTTATTGCTGCTGCAATATTTGTTGAATATTGAACTGAATATTAGTTTAACAAACATTGTTATGCATTCTAATGTTGTACACCAAATGTTCTTGTTAAAAGAAAGAAAATGTATTTTAGTGCTGCAATAAATAGAAATAAGAGACTTTTTTGGGTTTTTTTTTTTTTGCAGTTCATAATCTGACTAGTCAACTATTGAAATAGTCATTAGTTGCAGCCCAGTTTACACAAACAAACTGCTTTACATACAATGAAAAACTGGCAGGAATTAGCTGTATTTTTTAACATGAATAAATCAGATTTATAGTATCATGTCATGATGTTTCTTTCCAATCCACCAACACCATTGAACTCATCTTCTACATTTCAAAACTGGGAAACAGTAAATAAACATATAGACCCCTCTTGTGACCCTCCCATGACCTCAGACTCTGGTAATAACCTGATGATGACCCCCACTGGGCGGTGGAGGCGGGGCTGATGGGGGGTAGACTTCCATATTGCAGTGGTTACAGAAAGGTCAACCTCTACCTGTTGTCATGGTGATGCTACTGGAGGAGACAGGAAGTAAACAGCAGGCTCAGATCAGGGGAAAAAAGACAAAGGATGAAGTAACAAAGAAAAAGGAGGAGCCACAGCTAATGCTAGTCAGTAGGTTTTACACTGTGATGATCACTGTCAGCGATGGTTCACACTCATCATTATGTTTCTGATTCCACTTTTTTGTCCACGGCTGCTTTCGCTCATTCTGTGACTCTTTGACCTTTCACCTCGTCTCACCCTCATTTCCAGGGTCAAGCTGAGGTCGCGCTGTTTGAGACTGTGTCGGAGTGGATCATTTAAAGAATAACAAATGTTTTTGTGTATTGTTTTGTATTGTATTGTATTGTATTGTATTCTCAGGGACTGAAGTCAAGAACAAGACTGTTTGAAACACTAAATAAATCATACATTTCTGTCATTTTACTAAATAAATATTAAAAGCAGAGGGACTAAAGCCATGAAAATTTCAGGTATACTTCAGCCAGTGTATCTATATCTATCTATATCTATATCTATATCTTTATATCTTTATATCTGTATCTATATTTTGTATCTATATCTATAGACTTTAACTGAAAAATATTTTTATATTTAATATATCCTATGTTTAGGCCTATATAAGTATCTACATGACATAAACGGGAAATTTTTGTGTTTTAACTTTTTGGAGTATTTATTCATCAGCTGTTAGTTATTATTGCTCATGTCCTCACAATTGGTTAGTTGGAGGAAAACATTAAATATAAGCAAACAAAGATTCAAAGTTTTTTTTAACTGTCAATTCAGTAGATGCACAGGACATACAGAGAACTGAGACTGAGATACAATTTCTCATGTTGTTATTGCATTCCATGCATTAAAAAAAGAGGTAAAAATAGAATTAGAACAAATAAGTGGTATAAAGGATAAACCATAGAAGAATATAAAAGGTATTTGTCAAATCTATTTGCAATAGCAGTGGTAGTGCAGTAGAGTAAGGAGGTGTTTATTTGGTTTATTTGGGGATGAAGAATATTAAGGATGAAACAAAATTAGATAGTTTAAGGATAAAGTCTTTATATATATATGTGGCAGGCTTAGCTGCTCCTTGTATTTAGAAATTGTATTAATACGGTTAATACTGCTAAACCATGTTTCTTATGATTTTTTTTTTATAAAAAAAAGGGAAAAAAATCATCTTGATAAAGATACAGTTTTATTCTTGTAATGTTCTGAGTTTTTTTTCCTCATAATATTGTGGCCTTGAAAATATCTAAGATTGTATTCTCTTGTCTTATGTATGTGTTTGTTCTCCTCAGTGAATAGATTCTAACTTGGTTTAATCTCATGCAGGATTATTGTAAAATACTGGTAAATTCCTCTGATCACATCTGTTGATCTTGGCGCTTCCCCCTCCACCAGGCTCTCACTAGGCTCTGTCTGATCTTTTTACCTCTTGACCTCTGACCCCATGGCCCAGCCCTGCCCTGCAGCTGCTCTGCCCTTGGCCCTTTGACCTTTGACCTTTGACCTTGGCCCTGCAGCCTCATGGTCTGGTCCTGACACTTGTCACCACCGTCCTCTTCCATATTTGTGGTGGACGGTCAGATCGGCAGCGGCACTGATGATGGATCATTTTCTCTTTTTTCTTGGTGAAGAAGATGATGGTGTGATCGATATGAATGATACTGCTAAATGTTCCTGCACTATCAGTCTTATGTTTTTTCTGTCGTCAATACATGGGTGAAGGACCGAACAAGGTTACAGCTCTTCATACAAGGCTCAGAAACACAAATGGTGATGTCAGGCCTTGAAGTGAAGGCTGAGCTGTGGTGATGAGGTATGGACTATTATTGGGCTTAAATGTTTCTATTATCGGATATGTAAAATATTTTAAAAAGTTTTTTCTTTTCTTTTTTTTTTGTTTAGTTACATAATGCAAATTTTTGTGTACACATAATACACTAAACACCTGTACAAAAAAAAAAAAAAAAGGAAAAGAAACCCAGAAAATTTGGATTCTGCAACACTGAAGTAAGTCATTAAATTTATCATCAATCTCTAAAATTCAGTCAGAATAGATTAGAGACAATTATACGGATTTATGATGAATACATGGGAATAAAATTAAAAGTAAAATAAGTAAAATTAAAAGTATTTGGTTGAAATAAAAACTGAAAAATAAATTGAACTGGAGATAGAAAAAAAAAAGGTCAACAAAGGCAGCAGATGACAATTGGAACTGAATCACCCTTGAATTAGAAATTAAAAAAATAATAATAATAATTTTAAAAAATGCATGTTTTGCTTCAAAAATGCTTCAAGACAAGCTGCCACACAAGCAAATGTGGATTAATCCACAGCTGGAAAAAAAAACAAAAAACCCAAACAAATGCATTATTTCCTCCTGTTTCTGTTTATTTGATAAATGTTTATATGGTCTGTACTTGTAACCAAGCCAGTGGGCTTTATGTGCAGCCCCACTACTTCCTGAACTTAAAGCAGTTCCTTTATTTTCTGTCTTTCATTATTGGACACACTGATTAATCCAGGTGTGCCTGCTGCTTCTATTATTATTATTATTATTATTAAGTACAATTTAAACCTTTGTTCAAACATTTAATGAATTCAGTTAAGATAGATCTAATTTAATTGATCTAATTTAATTAAGATGTCATCTAATAAGATTATTCGATAAGATTGGCAGAACATTTTTTGCAAACTAAATATATTACAACTTCTGTATACACACACACACACACACACACACACACACACGCACAAATATATAATTTATTTGAATATTTGTATTTATTATTATTATTATTATTGTGTATTTCTATATTTATATAAAACTGTGTTCTGTCCCACCCATGCAGTTTTGTGTTTCCTTCTGGCTTGAGTCCTCTACCAGAGGCCTGGGGGCCTGAGGGTTTTGTGCAGGATCTTGCCTGTTCCTATAGGACTGTGCTGTTTTGGACAGGGATCTCTGATGTTGTTCCTGGTATCTGCTGGAGCCATCCACCCAGTTGGGGGTCACTGCCCCCAGTATCCCAATCACTACTTGTACTACTGTTGCCGTTACACCCCACATTTTCTCTATCTCCTCTTTCAAGCCCTTGGTATTTCTTGGGCTTCTCATGTTCCTTCTCTCTGATGTTGCTATCACTTGGGATTGTCGTCTATCACTACCACTAACTTCTGATGTTTATCGACCACCACTATGTCAGGCTGATTGGCTATCACCATCTTGTCGGTCTGGATCTGGATGTCACATCGGATCTTGGCTTGTTTGTGTCGATCACCTTCGGGGTTGTCTGCCATCTTGACCCTGGGATCTCCACTCCATACTCAGTACAGATGTTCCTGAACACTATGCCCAGGATCTGGTAATGCTGTTCCATGTATGCCTTCCCTCCCAGCTTCTCACACTCTGCTGTGATGTGCTGGACTGTCTCAGGGGCTTCTCTACACAGCCTACACCTTGGTTCTTGTCTGGTGTGGTAGATCCCAGCCTCTGTTGCTCTTGTGTTCAGGGCCTGTTCTTGTGCAGCCATGAGTAGCCTAGTGTCTCTGTGCTGTCTGTCTGTCCGGCCTTTTCCAGCCACTGGTATGTTTTCTCAATTTCAATCACTTCCTCATTTTGCTGGAGGTACATGCCATGCAGGGGCTTATCCTTCCATGATAGCTCCTCTGGCTCCTCCTATATATTTAATCTTCCATTGTGCTTTTTGACTGTGTTGTGCTTTTACATAACTGACTGGACTATGACATTAGATATTAGAGGAGGCTGCAGTTCATCTGTCAGGCAGCAGGTGGTGACGTGTCTCAAGTTCAATCTGACAGCGATCCAAACATCAGACCACAGAAACAGATCAAATAGTTTGTATGTGTTGATAATGCATTCATGAGATTCCTTGTACCTGTGTATATGTGTAGATATAGGTGGTGGTAAAACACCCTGACATATTTGTTTTTATTCAGTGTGTTAGAACTTGGACTGGACATTTAACAGTTGTACACACTGAACAGTTCCTATCTGAGCTGTGCTGTTCTTATGTCTATAAGAGGCTACAGGTGATTTAAAAAAAAAAAAAAACAACAAAAAAACATGTTTTACTGAGGTTTGAGGAATTTATATAATACTAATGTGAATGAGCCTCTGGAAGCATTTATAACAATATAATACATTAAAGCTATGTTTCCAAACGTAAGAGTTAAGACCAGAAATAGGTCACAGAGATGTTTTTACGGGGTTTCCAAAGAGGAAAATAAATATAAATAACAAAATGTATGAAAATAAGGAATATTAACATCACTTCAACATGTTCAATGTGGAACCTTTTCTATGTTACCTTGTCTCCATGTATTTTCTGTTTGGTCTTGTCACATCTTATAGATTGATGGTAGATGTTTTTGTCTAATCTTCTTTTGATAATTTCTTTATAAAAATATATGTAATTAATAATTCCCTTTGCAATGTTATTTTGAAATTCCAAGTAGCATAAAATATAGGTATTTGTGTTCAAATGTAGAAAATGACAGTTAAAATAAAAGCTCAAGTAAAGAACAGATACCTGAAAATTCTGATGAAGTGTAATGATTAAGTTTTTGTTGTATCTGTGATCCCACAATCCACTGCTACATCCTATGGAAACAGAAATTCCATTGCATGATTTCACAACAGTCAGTTCTGATGCTGAGTGAACTGTTTAGTGTTTACATGGAGGTAGAATAAGTGAATGAGAGATTGAAGTCCCTTGCTTGACATAAACCTGACACCACTGAAGAATATTTTGTGAAAATATGTAGTTTTGTGTTGTTCCAGATCCACACAGTCCAGCTGAAGCATCTATTATTGTGTATTCATCACTGCAGAGCTCAGCCAAACTTTTTGATTTAATGCCTTGGCTGAAGCTCAAAACTGTAACAAAATGAGAGTAGAGGAACAGTTAGAGAGAGGCAGACAGAAGGAGAGAGAAAAGTCTAATTAGTAAGTAGTGGTGAGAGAAATGAGGAGGAGGTTTGTGCCTAACGAGGTTTCATCAGTGATGAATGTGCGATAGCGGCTCTGAAATATTGATGAGTATGTAATGAAGCCGAGCAGACAGACTCCATGAGAACGCAAACGAGATGCTGGCGCTGGCCTCTGACCTTTACTGACAGCAGGAGTAAGTGTCCTAAAGTATGTGGACGAGTCAATGTGCCACACAAATCAACCACAAATATGGAACAGCGTCTGATTCTGCCAAACGGCCCACGCATTATCACCCCCGACTCAGTCTGGATGTTCCCTGGGGTAGCACTTTTCTCTTATGGGCTAAGCTCTGAAGATTTCTAGACAACACCTTTGATTTGGTTTGATTTAGGCAGAAAGTAGGCATAAGGACTTAGTCCAAGGGACGTAGGTTTAAAAATGATGCCAATGTGGAAGTTTGTTAAAGCTGTAAAGTTGTAAAGTTGAGCCCATAGGCTCTAACTGAACTTCTCTCTAAGTATAGTAAGTCTATCTATCTATCTATCTATCTATCTATCTATCTATCTATCTATCTATCTATCTATCTATCTATCTATCTAT
>JAPQRP010000029.1:7348409-7353409 GCA_037367295.1 Apogon hyalosoma | reverse complement strand
GACAGCCACGAGGTCACAGCACCTTGATCTTTGACCTTTGTCCACCAAAGTGGACATTTATGCAAATTTTTGGACACTGCTTCAAGTCATTCCTGAAATATGATGTTACTGAACATAACATAAAGAAAAGTTTTTTTTTGATTTTTTTAATAGTAATGTACTGTATTGCTGTAGAAAAGCCCAACCAAGGACAGGAATTGAAAATTAGCACTTGCTATAAACTCTGTATGCATCACATCAGCTGCAGGCCTGTTACTATGTTGGACTGCATTGTCCCTGTCAAATATATAAATAAATAAATAAATACATATTTTGACTAACTAACAACCAATGGACGTTCTAAGAGATGGATGTGTTTCATCATGAGGAGGAAGAAGTGACCATAAAAAATGTTGCTGTAATTAGTAGATATTCCAAGAAAGATACAAAAAGTGAGAAGAAAGAGGGTGAACACCTCCCAGTTGCATCGTGAGTGGAAAGTCATCAGAAACAACATCCTTGAAATGTCTACAAGCAGAGGTGATTCAAGACTCTGTAGGAGCCCTAAGCAAAAAATCACTGCCCCCACCCCCCACCCCAATAAGAGTTTGAAGGACAGATAATATAAAGATATATTATGGTAGCAATTCTTCAAATTCAACCTGTGATTGTTCCTCTTTAACATACTGTTCGTTGTTTACAATAGGACCAATGGAATAGCTTCAATAGAGGATTTAACTTGTGCTAAACGTGTACTGGCTACTGAAAATATGTTCAAATATCATGACATAACATGCTGCACACTTTAAGTACCCCTCGGCCAAATATAGTGTAAGATTCTGTTGAACATTACTGCCCTATAATATAGATTAGATTGTCTTTGAGTAAAACTTATTATATGCCTATTTGAACGTTAAAGTACTCAGGTATAATTAGTGCACAAGCCACGAGGCATTTGACCTTGAAAAAGTAGGTCAAGGTCAGTATCTGAAATCAGATATATTA
Organism: Apogon hyalosoma; assembly: GCA_037367295.1. Lineage (NCBI taxonomy): Eukaryota > Metazoa > Chordata > Actinopteri > Kurtiformes > Apogonidae > Apogon > Apogon hyalosoma. Next base: position 7,352,425 of record JAPQRP010000029.1, on the reverse strand, counting down.
CATCAGTATCTGACCATTTTCTCCTCACTCCTGACACTTGAATCTTGAAAGGCTGCATATCAGCATATGTGTAAATCTAATCAGTGTCTGAATCTAATCCCATGTGTTAAGCTCTAATGCAAGATGTGAATGCATACAGAACACACTGACCCCATTAACATCCATCCTTAGATATGTGACCTCAAGTCACAGTTGTAAGCTGGTCTATTTACACCTGGTATTAAGATACCTCCTCATATACTATGTATTTTGAGAAATCAATTAGGCTTGAATCTGGCTTCCTGTTTCATATGCAAATAAACAAGATCATTCCTTGCTTAAAACATAACAGAATCTTTCATTTCAAGTTGAACATGACTAGTAATGTTGACTAGTAATGGGAAACCGGGATCATTTTAAGGATCTGGATTATTCTGAATCACTGATTAGATCTAGGTTGAATGAGTCACTTGAAACGTTTGAGCAGTGGCCCTTATCAGTAGAGGGCGCTAGGGTGCTGCCCCACCTGTCTTGCATGAAGAAGACAATTGGAATCACCTAAAATAATTTTACAAAAACATTCATATTTAAATAAACAAGCTATACATGATACAGCCCATGAGTACCGTGTATAATCTGCGTTCAAGTGTAGCTTAAAGATGTTTTCGGTCATTTACTAGGCAGTCAAGTGACATGTTTCCTGTTTGGGGCGCAAAAATCTGTGCCCCAGGGCTCTCTGTTTACTATGATAGACTCTCGTTACAAATGGCACATGCACAGTGGACCGCCCTCAATACAAGAAATAGGAGAGCCTCAGGGTGCAAAAAGTTGCGCCCAAGTATCACCCACAGGAGTAAACGTCACATCCCAGCCAGAATCAAGACCTTCTTCAGAAATGCAATCAGCAAATAAGTAATACTACTAAGATGTTTACAAGCAGCTGGATAGCTCAGTGGGTAAATTAATATTTATAATATGTATTTCACCGTGGTGCAGTGGCTAGCACTCATGCCTCACAGCAAGAAGGTCCTGGGTTTGATTCCAACACCAGTCGATGGGTGGGTGGGACCTTTCTGTGTGGAGTTTGCATGTTCTCCTCGTGTCTGCGTGGGTTCTCTCCGGGTACTCCGGCTTCCTCCCACCTTCCAAAGACATGCACTGACAGGTTAATGGGTTAATCTAAATTGCCCATAGATGTGAATGTGAGTGTGTTTGTTTGTCTCTATATGTCAGCCCTGCGATGAACTAGCGACATGTCCAGGATGTACCCCACCTTCGCCCATAAGTAGCTAGGACCTACATGACCCTAGTGAGGATAAAGCGGGTTCAGAAAATGAATGAATGAATGAATGAATGAATATATATTTCCCGAAGAGAAGGCAAGGGGTATTGTTTTTGGTTCAGTTTGTTTGTATCTTTGTTAACATTCTAGCAGCAAACCTCTTGGTTGAATTCACCAAATTGGGTTTATAGATTGCCAGTGACCCAGAATAGATCTGATTACATTTTGGGAACAGTAGGTCAAAGTTCAAATTTTTAATGAGTTTTTTCAAATACCCCCCCCCCCTTACTTGTAATGGGCAAAATTTCAAATGTCTGTAGCAGTAAAACTATTGGTTGAATTCATATAAAATTGGGATTAACTATTACCAGTGACCCAGAATAGAAGTGGTTACATTTTGGAAACAGTAGGTCCAAGTTCAAAGTTTTTATGAATTTTCTAAAAAAAAAATTCTCCCATTTACTTATAATGGGCGAAATTTCAAATGTCTATAAAAACATCAATTTTGTTTCAATTTACTTCAAACTTGCCACATATGTAGAGGTAATTGATATGTTAACATCAGCACATGCATAGACATGATGACATCTGGTGGATTGATGCCAAAACAAACTGCAATATGTGCGAGGGGCAGGGTTTGTTGCGCCTGGCACCACTTGTTTAAAATGGTATCCTAGAGATGCTATGTGGTGATATTACAGCTGAAAACTGACTTGCTGTGCCCCACCACAAAATAATTTCACCAGGATTTGAGCCTGAATTGTCCAATTACATCTGAAAGGATGGATCTGAATCAGTGGGTCCTGTAAGAAACTGAATCCCTGTGTGGTTCCTTTTATTCAGATTCATCCTTTCAAGTTTGACTGGACAATTCTGGCTCAAATGTCTCACATGCCTCAAATAACTCATACAACCCAGATCTGATCAGTGATTCAGAATGATGTAAATGACCTGAGTTCATCCAACCTCATGCAGTGGGTCACAGGTGACAAAACTGTACCTTAAAAGCATTCATTCAGTTCAGGCTCCACAGTGAAATCTGCTTCAGACCCAGCCTGAAGTGAAAGGGTATGTATGCCACAGATGAACTTGTTTATTTGCTTATTCAAAGTAGATTAGTTAGATCTGGTCACATGGGCATTTGTGGATGTAATTCAATGTCAGGTGTGTATTGATGTATGTAAAACCATCTTCTTGGGATGAGATCACTCATTTTAACACATTTGTGAACAAGTTATATATATATATATACACACAAACACACACACACACAAAGTTCTGATTTATATTATTGTTGGTCATTATATGGGATATAGTTTGTGTAAAAAACAAAACAAACAAATAACTGAATCGTGATTTATTTTTAATATATAACAATCATGAATTATCACAATAAGAAAATGAACCATATGCAGCCCTACATGTTGTTTATGCTGGATGTAATATTTCATGCTGATGACATTGTCTTGTAGGATGTGAAATGGAGGCAGTACATTCAGCTATTAACTGGGAGAAGAACCCAATACAAAAAATAAATATTGAAAATGTAGAGGAGGAAAACTAAAATACAATAATACCTTTCCATCTCACCTTCCCTTTGTTCCACTTCTGTTTATAATGTGTCTATCTCTGGTTCTCTGGGCCTTCTAGACGTCCTGATTTTTCTGGCGACCCTCCTTTAAGCCTCGTTTTGTGCTTCATCCATAATTTCCTCTGAATAACCCTCAACAGGTTCATGTGCCCATTGCTTTAGGCTCCATTTTCTTTCCAAGCTGTAGTCCTGTATAAAAGATTGAACATGTTAAACATTTTGATATTACATTCTTACAGTTGTATTCTAATATTTGTCACTTAGGTCTGTTCTCATATACTGGTTTTCTCCAATTTAGTGCTAGATTTACATATTCAGTGCTTGAGCTGAATATCAAACTACTTATCATCCAAGCCATTTCACTCAGAATGATGTTCTATTTTTTTCTGTTTCATCCCCTCTCATCTCATCCTACAATTATAATGGCCTCCTCTCATTTCTATTTCTGTCTCCCTTCATGTAAATCTATCACTGTCTTTTATAAGCCCTCTGACTCGTTTTTTCCTCATCTCTTCATCTCATCCTTCCCTCTATTCCTGTATTTGTTTCACTACTCAGCACAAAGCCATCCTAATGGCTGCTAATCTTACATCACATCAGTGAAACACAAAACGATTGGTTGAGGCAAGAAAATGCTTTGTGTGATAAGAGAAAGGAAGATAACTCCAATGTAAAAAAAAAAAAAAAAAAAAAAGACAAGAGGAAGACAAGAAATGTATATATTTTTAGGGAGCAACTGTCAGTCATAATTATGATTAATGTGGTGAAAGATTTATCAGTTAATGTTTTCTGTATGTGATGGTAAATAACTGTATGCTATAAATTCAACTGATACATGAACTCCACAGCAATTTTATCTGTTGTTCCAAACACTGAGTTGCAATTTGATAGATTTTGACATAAGTATATGAATACACGTGAAGTGAGAGTTCATAAGACCTTTGAATTTTTTTTTTAATTTTGCTTGTATTTACTAAGCTGTGGAGGTGGGGAAATTGCACTTAAGTTATGCAGATAAGTACAAATATATAAAATGCATATATACATATGTCAATTAAAAGGGTAGTGGATGTAGAAATGGTTCTTGTTAATACTGATATATCATATATATATATGTGTGTGTGTGTGCGTGCGTGCGTGCGTGCGTGCGTGCGTGTGTGTGTG
>JAPQRP010000029.1:7305688-7320203 GCA_037367295.1 Apogon hyalosoma | reverse complement strand
AGATACAGTAGGGTGGGGGCACACAAGGGGGTCCATCTAGTCGGATGGGACAGGTGGGGGTGAGGAGGTGCATCCAGAGAGGTGAGGGTGGGGGTGGAGGTCCGGGGTAACAGGTCAGGACACAGATGAGTCACCTCAGATCCAGATACCCAGATACATTACAATTAATATTATAGCACTTTATTCAGTTTTAACCATTTTAAGAGTATTTCATGGTGTTTTAGTTTTATAAAATTATGTTCTGAGAGTTGTTAATGTAACATTCTCTGAATGTGTATAATCACAAGAAGCACTTTGCTAACAAGTAGCATTTTGAATGTATTAGTTTCACAACTATGATGAATAGTTGAACTAATTATATTTGATTGTTGTACAACTAAACTTAACTCGAACATGATTTGAACTTAGTGCAAAGCTGAATGTATTTGAATAGTGACAATTCATGGGAATTTAGATATTTGAACATGATTTATACAGACAGTGTATAAGTTATCAAGCTCATTGGGTTTCATTTGGCCTGTTATAGGTGAGTTTTTTTTTTTCCCCCTTGGACGCCATGAAAGGTGTTTCAACCACGTCACACCGTCCATGTGAGCATGTCCTGCTAGGTGCATGTGAAGTTTTCAATGTTCCAGATTCTAGAAAAGATTCCCAGTGTGAACTGGGTGGTGAGCCACACCGAACCACTGATACCGAGCTCCAGTAACTTTTCAGGACTCTTCACAGACTGTGTGGTAGGACAAACCAAACACCGACACTGGTTGGAAAAAGGGCCCAAACACAAGGATCATTAACTTTGGAAAATAAAGGGCTTTATTTTTTTTGGCCAGCTTTATTTATTTTAGTTTGTTATTTTTCATACATTGTCTATTTTTACACAAAGTGTTGTAAACTTAAATTGTGTTATAATTGCAAAACAAGAAGTTCTAAGGAAAACAAAACCAGTAGTGTCTGTGTCATTATTGATGTTCAAATCCCTGGCTCTGAAAAACTTAGTGTCTTCTGAATCTGGTCGAATTATTACTATTGATCATTATCTATTACTATCATTATCTGGGCGACACGGTGGTGCAGTGGATAGCACTCGTGCCTCACAGCAAGAAGGTCCTGGGTTCGATTCTAACACCAGTTGATGGGGGTGGGACCTTTCTGTGTGGAGTTTGCATGTTCTCCCCGTGTCTGCGTGGGTTCTCTCCGGGTACTCCGGCTTCCTCCCGCTTATAGGTTAATGGGTTAATTGCCCATATGTGTGAATGTGAGAGTGATTGTTTGTCTCTATATGTCAGCCCTGGGATGAACTGGCGAAATGTCCAGGGTGTACCCCGCCTTCACCTGTATGTAGCTGGGATAGGCTCCAAGTGACCCTCGTGACCCTAGTGAGGATAAAACGGGTTCAGAAAATGAATGAATGAATGAATCAATGATCATTATCTACCTGTGCTTTATTACTACAGTTGCAACCAGGGTTACAGACAGAATTCCTTCCACACCACCACCTACTGTAACACCCATTCTTACTCGGGCACAGGCTGCGGTACACGCTTGTGAACATAACATCTGCGGGTAAGGTGTGAACGTATCCAAGTGCGGTACGGACTCGAGTACACTGTGTGAAAGCACCCTTAATTTCACCTCAGTAGGTTAAAACAGTATGAAATTTGTTTTAGTATGTCAATACAAAGTACGAAACCCAAAACTAATTGCATTGTATTTGTGGGTAAATATAACAATATGCAAGCTCTGAACACTTCCCCAGCATAAATATTCCACAATGCAATGCAATTTTGATGACAATAAATAGACAATGGCAGAATGTGAGCAGAGAATCTCAGCCTGTAGTAAGTGTTACACATATATTTAACACATACATGTAGTAATAGTGAGATCAGCTAGTTATCAAAGTTACATGTCCCCAACCAGTAAAGAAGGTATTAGGAGGTCAATGTGCTATGAAATGTACTAATTTCCTGTGTTAAGCCTTAGTATAAGTACCGTACATAGTATATAGAACATATAGTACATAGTATAAAGAATACCTGAGTCCAATTCATTGCTAGGGTCAAATATGATGAAATTCTGTTAATCTGTTTTTGAAATGTTGCATTGATTTGACTGGAAGGACATGAGGTCAAAGAAACCTTGACCTTTCACCACCAAAAACTTCAGTTCATCATTTCATCCAAATATTTCTGCCACATTTTACAACATTCTATCAGATTTTTCCTGAGATGTTTTTTGTTTTGTAATGTAAAAGAGACCTTATAGTGGTGCATGGTGTTTTTTGTTTGTTTGTTTGTTTGTTTTTTTTTAAATTGCCTACATGGAAAAGTAAGTAAATCAAAAAATACTTGATTACAGCAATGAGAGTAATTTGTTAGGTCGATCCCTGGAGATAAGAGACTGCATTACTTGCAAGTAAGCCAGCAAGAACTCATTAAGTACAGTAACTCTAATGTTATTAATTATGAATGTTGGTACTCCCAAAACCTAGAGTAAAAAAAATCACTTTCAGTTTTTATTGATGATACTATACTGCCCTCTAAGTAGCTCATTAGCTACATGCACATGATGCTGAAAAAGCTTTGTACTCAACTCTTTGGGGTAGATTTCTAGCTTTCTGTGTACATGAAAATGTTTCAGGTCCTACTGACTAAACTGTTACGCTCCATTAAAATCACTTGCTATGCAATCACACTTTTGATATTAGTAATCACTTGCCATGCTAGCATGCTGTTGATATTCAAAATACATGCTTTGCATGTCCCAGTCCATCACAGAATCCTATTCAAACCAAGAAACAAATCTACAGTCTGGGGTGTGCATATAGTATAAACTCTAAATGTGCTGGCTTGCACTAAGAAAAACAATAATCTGAAACCTAAGATTGGGCACAGGCAATTTTAACAACTGCTTTGGCTAACCATCTGTTTTGTTTTAAATATCTTATTTAAGTTTCATAAAAATACCTGTCGTGTTTGCACAAGCTGCAGCAGAGGCTTTTGTTCTCTAAGCAAACAATGGCTTGCAATCACGTCTGAGACATACAGACCCTACTGTACAAACTGGATCTCAAAAAGGACTCAAGCAATTTTTCAAAATGCTACTATTAATATTATGGTTTTAGGTGACATGTCAGCAAAATGATGATGCAGATATTGTCAGATAGTTAATGTGGCAAATCTTTATTGCATTTCTACAAGCAGCCAAAAATGTCAAAGCTCTTTGGCAAAGAACTTGAACCGGGTTGAGTGCAACATTATATTGCCTGGCTAAATGGCTAGTGGGTCAATCAAACAAGAAAGTTCCAGCTGAATAATTTAGTAATGTGAATAGCTTATTTTTACAATTTGGATTTCAACCACTGATGTACAAGATAGAATAATTACTGCCATTACATTCCTGGAGCTGTTAAAACATTCCTGTGTTACACAATGTTGTTCCTCTCCCCTACATCATTCATTACAATTAAAAGGCACATTTCCAATTATGCAAATTAGGCAATGATGTCATGTAGCAATTCCTAGCAACTTCTAGGATAGACAGTAGTGCTCCTTGCTGACTTGTTGGCAGCATGAGCATGTTTAAGTCTTGCATATTGAACCTTTAATGGTGCTATGTATAACACTATAGAACAAAATGTGATTCTTTTTGTTTTTTTGTCTTCATGACAAAAAGTAAACCAAATGCTCTACCATTTTTGCAGCTACTCAACACTTAAGGATATTATTATCATGACTTAAGGTGCTTTCGGACAGAGACGTTCTAAGAACACAGTTGTAAGAACTTTACACCTCAAATTTTGTTCTAGGAACTACTCTCCATCAGGGGAACTGTTTTGTTTTGCATCTGCACAGGTAGTAAGAGACCGTGGTAGGGACCAGTGTGACACAAACATCTGTGACAGTGACAGCCAGGACGGGAGCCCTGCTGCCCAGCCAGGCTGAACCAGTGTTAATTTTGGCAGCCATTTTCATTTTAGTTTTAGTCTTAGCCTTTTGACAAAAATACTTATTAGTCTAGTCCCATTTTAGTCATTGCAAATCGTATTAGTCTTAGTCTAGTCTTAGTCAATAAAAATTAAACAAATTTTAGTCAACATAAACTTTAAGATTTTAGTCTAGAAATTTAGTCAAAAACAATAAAGTGCCAATGCCTGTAAATGCCACCAATCAAAAAAGAGATAACAGCTTTCTACACCTTCTATGCCAGTCAGATAAACTGGCTATGTACACAACTCTTTGACAAGTCTGAAATGCTGTTTTGTCATTAACTGTAATATAGATCCCTAACAAAGAATGCTCTTTTGAGGCACTGAGAGGGATATATGTGTTAACTCTTCATATATACACTGTATGTGTAATACATATACAGTGTATGTATGAAGACACACAAGGAGCAACCACTAAAATTATTTCTATTGCTAAAAATAGCAGACACCATCCTTGAGCAGTGCAGTAGTAAAGCTAACCTTAAAAGCTATCAGCTTTTCATTAGTAGCATAAACCGTCCAACTTTGCATGAAATCTGTTCAAAGATCGATTGTAACCTATGTATGGAGTCTATTACTGCACTTGTTGCGATTAGCTTACCTTAGAATATAAAAATTTCCTCATGGAAAGATTTAAGATGCCTCTTCAAATTTGTGGTATTCTCCCCAAGTTTCAGGCCATAAACACCTCCGTCGCTGTTGGCTGTTTCTGCAATACGTTCCATTTTCCCTTCAACAGGACTATATGTAAAATGCTTCCACAGATCTATTCTTCTCTTACGACCCACGCACTCTTTTCTGGAAGCTGCTCCATCATACAGTAGGCCTACTGCAGTGCCCACCGCAAGATCAAAAAAGCATCCGCCAGGAACATAGACGTATTAAATAGTGAAGCACCGCACAAACACAAGAATCAACAGAATACATTTTACCTATCTTTGGAACTTTTGACAGATATTCAGTTTGTGGAAATAGTTTATTTTAATTTCTCATTAATGTTTTTGTCCTCGTCAAGACGAAAATCCACTGATGTCATATTTTGTCATCAAAGTTAATTTTAGCTTGTCATTGTCTCGTCTTTGTCATGAAAAAAATGGTCGTTGATGAAAATATTTCATCACCATTATTGTAGCGAACTCCAGCCAGACAATGGTGAAGTGTACTGATGTTTCCTTAAAGCATTTATTTTGTTCAACTGTCAGCCTTGGCCTGAACATTAATATTTGATTTTGGAGCTTACTCCTTTCTTCAGGAAACACCGTAAGAGCTACAGGAAGGATAACATAACATAAATAAATATAAGTGAGCTCTTACATGTATACAAATATCACCTTAACACAAGTTTGACAGCACAGGGGAAAATATTAGGTATAATAATGCTAAATTAGCTTGCCTGCTTTGGCGACAATACATTCAAACACTCTTTATCAGTTAGACAAGTTAAATTCACATCTCAGAAAACCACTATAAAACAAATAAATAACAAATACCTTGTTCCCATTCCAGCTAGGTGCTTATTTTATCAATGTCCTTTGTAATTTAACTGCAATAGCGTGTGACTGTTCTCTTTCGTTAGTTTGCAGACTCTCTTTGAAGCGTCTCCGCTTGTAAAGGAACTCTACACTTTCGACCGGCAGAGAAAGGTGCCAAAATAAAAGCCGGTTACATAAAAATACACCATCAAAATAAAGGCATGGAGGGACTGGTTATTTTTAAAACTAACAACAACAGAAAAAGGTTGCAAAAAGTGATAAATAGACCTTTATAAGAGTCATTTACACTCCCACCAAATCATGAGTGAATAATGAAATGGCATATAATATACACTAAGCCCGAATGATTTCTAACTGATAATGACCCACTTTATAAGAGCTTAAACAACTTTACAAAGAACAATAACCATTACAAACCTTACAAGCTTACAAGTAATGGGAGGAGGGTATTATGAAATATAGGAAGAGTATGCAGGTTTAATCAGTCTTGAATAGTAGGACTAGCTTCAGAACTGGACGCTCGACTTCAAACATCTCTTGGAGGTACTCCCCTTTCTTGCAAAGGTCCCTGTCACCAAGGCAGACCTTAACTCTCCTTACTAGTCTGTCTTTGTCAGTCGTAGCTTCTGATACTCTGCCCAATCTCCGCTCATTCCTGTAGGCATCCTCTCCTTTCACCATGACAACATCTCCAACCTGCAGATTCCTCCTCGGTGTATGCCAGTGCTGTCTAACAGCAATGTTGACAAGGTATTCCTTCCGCCATCGACTCCAAAACTGTTCAGCCAGGTATTGAACATGTCGCCACCTCCTCTTGCCATAAATGTCCTCTCTGACAAACTCACCAGGAGGAGGCAAGGCATTGACAGCTTTTTTAGTTAAAAGATGATTAGGCGTGAGTGGCTCAAGGCTATGAGGGTCACTGAGGTTGTTAACAGTCAGTGATCAACTATTGACAATAGCCATAGCTTCATAGAGGAAGGCCCACAGCGAGGCATCATTTAGCCTACCTGAGGAAAGGGCAAGTGTGGACCTAAGGATGCTTCTCACTGTCCTAATCTGTTTCTCCCAAACCCCTCCAACACGGCTTGAATAGGGTGCGTTCATGCAAAAGTCGCATTGGTTCTCAGAGAGAAATGCAGCTAGCTGATCTGCATCGACTTCCTAAAGAGCTTCCTTGAGCTCATTTTTGGCCCCAACAAAGTTGCTTCCTTGATCGGACTTGATCTGACGAACAGCACCTTGTATGGCAATGAAGCATCGAAGACCATTGATGAGGGCATCGGTAGACATGTCATCAAGCATCTCGGTATGAACGGCACAGGAGCTAAGGCAAGTGAAGAGAAGACCATACCTCTTGTTCTCCTGTCTTCCTTGTTTAGTAAAGAATGGGCCAAAGCAGTCCATTCCACAGAAGGTAAAGGGGGGTGATGGTTCCAAACGTTCAGAGGGTAGATCAGCCATCCTTTGCTCTTCTGTTGGTTTTCTGTGCCGTCTACAGGTAACGCTTTGACAAATATATGATGCTACTGCCCGATTGATTCCTGGAATCCAGTAGCCATGGGACCTGATCTCATTTATGGTAAGGCCTTTTCCTTGATGTTTTATCCCTTTGTGGTGATGAGCAATAATCATCCTTGTAATGTGATGATCTTTGGGAGTGACTGCTGGGTGCTTGATGGAATGGGGAAGAGAGGAGTTACACAGCCTTCCTCCCACCCTGAGGACACCATCCTTATCGAGAAAGGCATCAAGAGAGTGTAGTGGGTTGTGAGATGGTAGGGATTTCCCATTGCTCAACAGTTTCAACTCTTCCTGATATACATTTTTCTGAACGTCTTTGATTATGCAGCACTCTGCATCTTCTCGTTCTGTTACAGTGGTCAAGTTGTTTGATTTGTTGTTGCTGATGCACCTTAAAATGCATGCAACTGCTTGAGTAGCTAGCGACCAGGATGAGAACTTGGACAAGCAATCAACCAAGCTTACATGTACTGTAGTTCCTGTGCTGAGTGCTAGAGCACTTCTGACCTCTGGATCTCCAATTTTCAACTCTGGAATTTCATCTGCTGGCAGCTCAATTTTCTTGTTCCACACAAACCTGGGTCCTGTGAGCCAGGTGGATGACAGAAGCTCATTTGGACTCAGGCCCCTGGAGGTGTGGTCAGCAGGATTTTCATCGGTTGGAACATATCTCCATTGCCGAGGGGCTGAGTTGAGGTGAATCTTCTGAACACGGTTAGCCACAAAGGTGTGGAATCATCATGCTTCATTTTTGATGTATCCCAAAACCACCTTAGAATTGGTCCAGAAAAACTCCTCAGTCACAGCAACTTCAAGTTCCTCCTTGAGTATGTTGCTCATCTTAACAGAAACAACTGCAGCTGCCAATTCCAACCTTGGGACAGTTGTGACCTTCGATGGTGAGATGCGTGATTTTCCTACAACCAAAGCACAATGAACATCTCTATCTTTATTTTGAAGCCTCAAGTAGGAGCACTGGCCATAGCCCTTCAAGCTGGCATCCGAGAAATGGTGCAGCTCTGTCTTCAAGACTTTGCCAAATCCAACAGGTGAGTAAGTGCGGGGTATAGTGATATTATCTATCTATATTGGGCTAGATTAGTTCTCCACTGTTCCCATTTTGGTTGAAGATCATCAGGAGGAGGATCGTCCCAGCCTGTGCCTCGCCTATACATCTCTTGAAGAATGATCTTCGCTTTGAGCAGAACTGGTGCCACAAGCCTAAGGGGATCAAACAAGGAGGCAACTGTTGACAGGATACCACGATGTGTTACAGGCTGATCCTTGAGGCTGACACAAAGTTGGAAATGGTCAGAATCCACATACCACTGCATCCCAAGTGCTCTCTCAAGCGGCAGATTGTCAAATGAGAGATCCATCTTCTTGACATTGGTCGCCCGCTCAGAGGGTGGTATGCTCTCTAGGACATCTGTCATTCGAAACAAACTTGTGCAGTCTGAGACCACCCGTGGCACAGAGTTCACAAGCTTCTGTAGCAAGCTGAATGGTGTCTTCAGTGCTTTCAACACTTGCAAGCCTGTCGTTGACATAGAAATCTCATGATAAACTGTGAGCCTTTAGGATAAAGGTCACTGTGAGCCTTGGCAAGATGTTTCAGTCCAAAGTTTGCACATCCAGGAGAAGAGGCTGCACCAAACAGATGCACCTTCATATGGAACTCACTAGGCGATGAGTCCAAATCTCCGTTCTTCCACCAAAGAAAGCGCAGGTAGTTGCGGTCAGCCTCATCCACATGAAACTGATGAAACATTTTCTCAATGTCACACATCAAGGCAACAGGGTGCTATTGAAAGTGAATGAGAACTCTGCTTAAGTTGTTCAACATGTCAGGTCCTGAGAGGAGGTGGTCGTTTAAACTGGTTCCTTTGTGTCTGGCAGAGCAGTCGAACACGACGCAAAGCTTATCTGGCTTCTTTGCATGACGAACTCTGTGATGGGGGATGTACCATCCTTCACGCCCATCATCCTCGATCTGCTCAGCATCTCCCCTTTCAGTAACCTCTTCTGTGAACTTAACATATTGCTCTTTGTACCTTTGATCCCATTGTAGCTTTCTTTTGAGGTGGTTGAGGCGTATCCTGGCTAAGTTTTTGTTGTTGGGCAAGCTGGGTCTGTTTTTGAAGGGCAGAGGCATTTCATAGTGGTCGTGTGTTTTTGCATATGCTCTCTTCCAGCTTGTTGATAAAGATAATGTCATCTTGTGACACTGTTTTACTGTCTTCACTGCCATCCTTGAAGTTAGATTCTAAAATGCGAATAGCATCAGCAGGAGTTACTGAAGGTCACTCTTTACTTGTGATTCTGTGACAGGAAACTTTTGCTCTGCAAATCATGATGTTGAGATGAGGACCCCACAATACTCCATCCTAATCCGTCCGTACAGCATAAGGTTACTCATATCCTCCTAGAATGACTTGCCTTGGTGCCATCGCTCTAAAGCAATTGTAGCCTATCAGAAGCCCTACCTCACAGTCCTTCAGTGGCTGGATCTCGTCTGCTGTATCTCTGAGATCACGCCATTGCTTGGCTGTCTCACAAGTGGGAATGTGAGTACAATTTACAGGTATGCAGTCCTTTGTGTAGGCAACTGGGAGATCAACCTGAATGGCAGAACTGTATCCTTGTACACGAAGGCAAAAAACACTCTCACTAGGGAAAACAGTGTTTGTTCCACTCATGGTTGTCAACTTCAACTTCACTGGATGTCTCTCAACATGTAGACTGTCACTCACTTCTTGGTCAATAAATGTAGTATCGCTTTGAATGTCCAGTAGTGCATAGACAAGTTTCTCAGCGGTTGGATTATTTTTAGATGATACCTACACTGGCATCACCATCGATGTGCAGGATGAGCCTTCACCCACTACACTGAGTGATGTTGCAGCAGGACCTTGATTTGGCCCCATCTCTGTGGAAAACTTTTCTTTTTTGTAGTTGTAGTCATGAAGGACTGTAGGATGCTTTCCTTTGCAGTTGTCGCTGAAGTGACGATGGCGACACTCTTGTGCGCTATAGCCAGATTTCAGACATCCATAGACATCCATTTCTTCTCCTTTATATAGCTACATCGCTCCACCAATGACATCTCTGTGAACTTAGGACATGCATGAAGCTTGTACTTATTATCCTGACAAAGAATGCATGGAGGCTTAACCTTTCTCTGGTCTGACTTTTGGCTCAGAGTATCTGTAGCTGTGTACGTAGCGAGAACACTGGCCTTGTTGCTCTTTGTGTTTTGAGGATTTTTCTTTTCTGTGTTAGGGTCTGATGAGCGAAGTGCATAGAGGGATGTAACTGGATTGCAGGCAACCTCAGCTTCAGCTGACACAAATGTTGCAAAGTCTTTGAAACTTGGGAATTCTTGCTTCTCGTTTAGGCTTTGTGTGACTTGTCTGTTCCAGTGTGAAGCTGCCCAGTCTGGTAGTTTATGGACAAGTTTCTGGTTCTCCTCGACAGTCATTTAATATGTCAAGACTCTTAACATTGAGGCATGGCATCACGACAGGCATTCAGAAAATCAGAGAATTTTCTGAGCCCTTCAGCATCCTTAGGTTGAATCCTCGGCCAATTAGTTAGCTTCTCTCTGAATGCTCTCTGAATGATGACTGGCTGGCCAAAGCGAGTTTGTTCCAGGCATCCTGGTAAACTTCATCATTGTTTCAGAAGAAGGTGCCATCTAGCACCTGGCGTGCAGGGCCATCAACGTATTTCTTTAGATAGTAGAGTTTTTCTGCTGGAGTGATAGCCCTTTGGCCAATGAGTGAGGTAAATATTGCCTTCCATTCGGTGAATTGTATTGAATCACCATTGAAAACAAATGGCTCCGGAACAGGAAGCCTATTTAAAGCTATGCTGTCTTGAAAGACCTGAGGGAGAGAGGAAATATTTGTATGAGATGACATTACAACAGGTGATAGCGGGACTGAAGTTACAGGCAGGTTCTTGGCCTCCTTGTCCTTTTCATCGTCAATGCATTCAGCAGCTTCACTCTCTGTCTCCTTACTATACACCTTCAACTTGGCCTTAGCTGCTTGCACTTCCTTCTCTGCCTGTAATCGTTCTAATCCATGCTTTTGTGCCTCTAGGGCTTTCCATTGTTGTTCCTCTAGCTCTCATCACTTCTTTTTGTCTTTCTTCTGCTATCATCATTTCATAATTAGTTTCCTTCACTGCTAGTTCAGCTGCTGCATCTGCATGCTTGGCTGCCATAGATGAGGCCACAGAGTGGTGGTCAGACTTGCCATGACTGGTCAAGGAAGCGGCAGATCCATAGACAGACCTCGCATAGTCACAGTGGAGTAGTTAATGAAAGTGGTGTTTTTCTTGGTCTACATTAAACTCATCTTCATCTTCTATTGTTCTGCTGTGAGCGATGTTGAGGATTTCTGTGGTAACCGATTCACAAGTATCAACTCGTCTTCTTACATCAGTGGAAGGTGTGGCCACATCTCTGATCTCAAAATACATGTTTATTATGTCATCCTTAGCCTTCTTAAGATCTTCGATGAGAGGCCAGATCTCACTCTCCGTCATGTATGACTTAAGTTGATGTCTTGTTTCGCGTACACTGACCCTCCATTTCTCGTACATGGAGAGCAGCCTTTTCTCCCTTTTCTTGGCCTCTTCCATTTGTAGTAAATACATCTTCTCTGTATGGTTCCATGCACATTCGGAGTGACGAGGACCTGCCAGTAGGTCATCAAGTTTGCCTTAGAGATCAATCTGACTTTCTTGTCTCATATCAGTCTTTTATTCCAGATCCGTTCTCTCTGATGCATCTGCCACTGCATGGTGCTCACTCTTAGGATCTTGAATTTCATACTGGGAACCGTCCATCTGCTCTTCTGTTTCCCTGATGTGACCTGACTTTGACATTATTGACTCAGATTTTGAATTATCAAGTCAGAAGAAATCTGTTAGCAGATGTAATCAAACCTTACAATGAACAGCATGAACACAAAATCGTACGACATTGGCATAAATTAACTAGCCCAGTTGGCATTAATGTGCATGCATTCAAGTAACCTTAAGTGTTCAGGTGAGTGCACAATAAGCCCAGTTTTCAAAGTGATTGAAATGCAAATACAGAATACCAGAGTATAAGTTAAAAAAAAAAAAATTGTAAACAATCGAATAACTGTAAATGTTCAAGTGAGGTACAATAATATATACAAATTTCAGCTTGAAATACAGTCCAAAGATGAAAAACTGGAACCATCCTGTAGTATAAGAGTCCTCAATTACGTGTCCTTGGGTGAAAAGGTATAAACAGTTCTTTCCTTTGACGTAGATGAGCAGATGAGTGTTGAATGTTCACTTGTTCAGTTTAAGGTGCTGTTTATGCGTTGCTCACCTTACCCGTAGTCAATGTTCATTAGTGTTACCGTACTTGACCATTGCACCAAGTTCTTGAGACCGCTGCCCAGGTTACCAAGTGGATTACGTGCTGCTGGAACACGTACTACTTGATGAAGCAGCAGCACCAGGCGTACAGTGAAGACCCTCCATTATTGCCCGTCAAGAAGCTAAGAAGTCATCAGATCGGTGTGGTCCAAGCTCTTACTGTAGTGAACCCCAGCCAGACAATGGTGAAGTGTACTGATGTTTCCTTGAAGTATTTATTTTGTTCAACTGTCATCCTTGGCCTGAACATTAATATTCGCTTTTTGAGCTTACTCCTTTCTTCAGAAACACCGTAAGAGCTACAGGAAGGATAACATAACATAAATAAATATGTGAGCTCTTACAAGTATACAAATATCACCTTAACACAACTTTGACAGCACAGGGGAAAATATTAGCTATAATGCTAAATTAGCTTGCCTGCTATGGCGACAATACATACAAACTCTCTTTATCAGTTAGACAAGTTAAATTCACATCTTAGAAAACCACTATAAAACAAATAAATAACGAATACCTCGTTCCCATTCCAGCTAGGCGCTTATTTTATCAATGTCCTTTGTAATTTAACTGAAATGGTGTGTGACAGTTCTCTTTCGTGAGTTTGCAGACTCTTTGAAAGGGTTAGGGGTAGGGTTCCTTTACTCTTTGTAAAGGAACTCTACACTTTTGACCAGCAGAGAAAGGTGCCAAAATAAAAGCCAGTTACATTAAAATACACCATTAAAATAAAGGCATGGAGGGACTGGTTATTTTTAAAACTAACAACAACAACAAAAAAGGTTGCAAAAAGTGATAAACAGACCTTTATAAGAGTCATTTACAATTATCGTCAACAAAATTAACACTGGGCTGAACCAATGAAATGTAGTACAGTTTTGAAAAATATACAAAATGTAAAAATGACATGTAAATACTAGTACAAATATACTGAAATCAAATTGAGTGACACTGTGATGATTTAAGGGAAATACATTAGGGTGGAAATACAGCAGAGCCAGGGAGCAAAGTTCACAAGTACAGCCATTCCAATTGCAGAGAGACTTGTGTTCTTTGGAAGTCTATTCTCTGGGACTGTTCTGACCAAGACAGTACTCTCTGAGTTCACAACATTGTATTCTCTGTTCTTGATATTGAGAAATGACAACAGTTACTTTTTAAAATTGTGGTCCATGAACTGTGGTCCATGGTTCCAAGTTCCTATGCTGTCTGAATGTGTGAAAAAAGGGCCTAGGTCCTGAAAAGGTTACAGGAACTGCAAAAAGTCCCAAAGGGCCTTTAGACTGTGTACAGCTTCTGCAGTAGACCTCTAATTTGGCCACCAAAAGGGACTGACTGTGTGGAAAATGTTTGGAAAATATGGAAATTCCTGAATGTGAATGATTACTCTGTCAAGTCAGCCTCCTCTGGACAGACAGTATTAAAAACAGACTTGGTTGGTTTTCTTCACCAGTAGCACAGATCACACACATGTATTCCCACTTTTTGTCATTCTGTACCTTATGTAGACAGTGTGTTTTTGTTCGAGTGTAGCTGGCAGCTGTGCGACACGCCAAAGACAACTCCATTCAAATTAATGTTTCTTCAGCAGTTTGATGCTGGCTTGAAGCAGAGTCAAATCAGCAGGCAGCATTTTTGCATCTGCCACCTATTGTCCAGTTTGCATGGTACTAAGCAAACAGACAGTTAGTGTGTTAGGAAGGGGAGCCAGGATGTTATTCTGCCCAGAGAAAACATTCAAACAAACAAAACATTGCCATGTAAAGACAGAAAGTGCACACTAATACTGGCAGCTCCATTAACAAAGCCTGACCAGTGACCCAATGACACTGGGAAGAAAACATGGATGCTCTAGGGATTCAGTCTGTTTGACCTCCACAGGAATATCCATAACAACTGTTGTGGACAAATTAACTGTAGTCATTTGTAAATGGTCTGACTGATGATTGAATGGCATAAATATGCCAAGCAACTAGCAGAAGCTGAGATTTAACATTATATATGTGTGTGTAGGTAGATAGATAGATAGATAGATAGATAGATAGATAGATAGATAGATAGATAGATAGATAGATAGATAGATAGA
>JAPQRP010000029.1:7200089-7212374 GCA_037367295.1 Apogon hyalosoma | reverse complement strand
CACACACACACAAACACACACACACACACACACACACACACCACCACCACCACCACCACTACCACCACCACCACTACCACCACCACAAATGAATGTATGTATAGCAGTTTTTTGTTTGTTTGTTTGTTTGTTTGTTTGTTTGTTTGTTTGTTTGTTTGTTTTGTGCATGTACATTTTTGTCACAAAGGTGTCCAGAGGGCAGCAAATTTGAGCTGGACAGAAGGGTTAAAACCCATGGCAAACAGTTGCTAATACATTATCTTTTTCCCACATTTACGTGAATGTATATATTATCCTCCCCAAACCCTAATACCAGTTAAACCCTGTGTATCAGACATCTTATAAAGATGCCAAAGTGCATCCCATCACATATCATTATCATCACACTGGAATGAGTCATTATAACCCTGTAAAACCAGAACAAAACTGCAAGTCAGTTTATAATTAAGTGTAGCTTCTGATCAACAGAAACATATTTCTTTTCTGGTGTCATGAGGTGGATCCAGTTCACAGTATATTACTTTTCTATTAGTATGTAATCCACAAAAAGAAGCCTTACTATGGATTTATTTCACAGAATAATTCTAGTGTAGAGCTGGTTGTTTTCTGCATGAAAACACTGTTAACCACCATTCAGAAAAAAAAAAATGGCCACAAATATATGAAATGAACTGAACCAAGTGTTTAATCATTGCTTACATTGTTCTGTATGATCACGATTTTTGTCAGACACATGAAATGTTCCATGAGCATAATGACCAGTGTTGATCAGAAATGTATTTTTTGGTTCAAAAACATATGTGTTTTGCAGACACATACATGACAACATTTAGCTCGAGCCTGAATTTAAGAGAATAGTTTCACTGCAGAAAAATCCACACCTGGCTCCACAGGTGGTTCAACGACTCCGTTTAAGGGATTCCCACTGAGAAAGGTCTGGTGAGACTGTTTTTCCACTGACGTACTGACCGGATGAACAAAAGGTGAGTGGATCGGTTAGTTTAAGGAATTCTGGGACATGTAGTAAATTATTGCTGTAGATCAGACTTTAATTCACTGTGTAAAGTCTATTAGTCTGTGAACGTCACCTGTTCTCTGTGTATTAGTCCGAGCTCGGGGACGCGCCTGGAGACGTGGACGCGGAGGAGTGGTCGGAGTTGGTGTCCTCGTGCTCCTTATTGAAGCCACCGACGGTTCCAGAGGACGAGGAGGAGGAGGAAGACGAGGAAGAGGAGCGCGCGCCGGCGGATGAGGAGGAGGTGCCTTCCCGCTCGCGCTTCTTCTGCTTCATGCGTCTGTTCTGGAACCAGATCTTCACCTGGGTTTCGTTGAGCTCGAGCGTGGCGGCGATTTCCACGCGCCGCGCCCTCGTCAGGTACTTACTGAAGTGGAACTCCTTCTCGAGCTCCGTCAGCTGCCGCGTGCTGAAGTTGGTACGGATGACGTTATTGTGAGCGAGGCCGAAGTCTGACACTTTAACTGAGGACAGAGAGAGGAAGGAATGGAAAAGAAAGACAGATAGAATAGGATACAGTTAGACTTTCTTTCTTTCTTTCTTTCTTTCTTTCTTTCTTTCTTTCTTTCTTTCTTTCTTTCTTTCTTTCTTTCTTTCTTTCTATTTATTCGGTTACCAAATCATTAAAGACCGCACATTTTTGTAATTTAAACTAGTACCCTCAATTAGAGACTATCTTCTCATCCTCAACTCCTCTCATAACACTCCCATCTCTGATGTCACGTACGTACTTTCTTTTTCGCCTGTGTTTTAATGTTGTAGTTCCTCTAAATTTTTGACAAATTCAAAAACACATTGAAAATAAGAAGGCCTGACTGGGCTCTGTAACACGTAACTGAAAATAGAAAATACAGGGAAAATGCGATAGACGGAGCGAGGGAGGGATGAACAGGACCGGGGAAGGGCTGTTTGTGTAAGGGGGACAACTGGGGGTCGGAATGGGGGTGGGGGGTTAAAGATAACAGAGTGAGGCAGACTTCCCAGAGCGAAATAAACCGTCTGCTATAGCCATTAAGAAACGGAGTGGGTGAGACATGTCCAAGGCTGACGCACAAAGACCGACTATCAGTTCAGTCCATTGTCCTGAAACATACACCATCAAATCACTGGAAAAGGAAAAAAAAACATGGCAAGAAGAATAACAGACCAACAACTGACACTAAAATGGGAAATATTCTTCTTAGACAGAACAGCAGAAGACACCGCGATTTCAGTTTATCTTAATGAAAAAAGGATAGATAGATAGATAGATAGATAGATAGATAGATAGATAGATAGATAGATAGATAGATAGATAGATAGATAGATCTACTGGTCTCTTTTGCGTTAATTTGTTATCTGTTTATTAAAATAAAACTCTTGTAAGCCCATAAAGTAGCCTATGATTAAATATGACAGTAGTATATATTTGTTTTCAGTATTGATCAAGACGTTTAATATTCAATTAACAATGGATCTGTAAAAGAAAATAATCTGTTTCTATACCTCATACTAAACCATTATCGCTAGATTTTTTTTTTTTTTTTACTCAGCTGTATTAGTTAAAACAAGGAATCCTGTCTTGATTGATTAAGACATGTGAAAAGAAAGAAAACGAAGGGACAGATGGAAAATTACATTTCCATTTTAAAAGCCCGGCATCTGTGTTTGCAAGCAGAGAAAAGTAAAACTGAGGCCTGCGGGAAAAGTGGACATTCTCATTCTATTTAATTCCGTTGGCAAAATATTAATAATAATGAACAGTAATAATGATAGTAATAGGCTAATTATAACGAAATTGCGTTTAAGTAATTTCAGTAGTTATTATTAACCTTTCTCCAACACAAGAAATTCCTGAATGTAGATATTTTGCTGTAGGCCCTGCTTTTCTCTTTTCCCATCATCTTCCATTGAAGAAAATAAATAAAAATATACCTATTAATATCCTACATTATATATTTGTCTATGGCTGCAATAAAATTGGGTTGACGTGTGGTTTAAATAAGCTGCTCCCATAAACCTTAAAAACCCATAACTATTTTTATCACAACTTTTACTTTTTTTTTTGTCTTTCTCAAGTGATTTATCACTATTTAAACCTATTACAATATTAACCTCTACATTTTTCAGTCGAAAACAGGTATTTTCCTGTATTTAATTTACTGTAGATGTTCATAAAAGGTCAGAGTAAATTCAAAAGGTTATAACCCAAGAGCCCCCCCCCCCACACACACACACACACAAAGAGGAAAAATTACTTTTTTAGCAAAATATATCATTAACTGAGCAAAAACCACGGGTCTCCATCTACTGTCATTCATCAAACTCCAAGGCTTTTACTGGTGAATCAGTGTTGTACAAGATGACGGTGTTTCCACTTTACGGAGCCTCTGAACGTTCGAATGGGTTATATTTCATGACCATGAAAAGATGACAAACTGCATTGTACACCAATTATTTTTACATGTATTGATAGGATTAGTGGATCAACAGGTATTAATCATTTTATATCACGCGGTGGTTTTGGTGGATGGTGGACGTTTGAGTCTTTATGAGTTGTGGTTATTGTCTGTTAACGTTATGTCTGACAGACAGATAGAAAAGAGGCCAGCGCTCCTGCTGAAAATCTCCCACACCACACTTCAGCATGAAGGATAAACTGCGGTTAAAAACCCTCTTTATTTAGTTCAGTCCATCTAAAAGGATCGTAATCTTGCCCCTCCCTCACCTGTTTTCGGGGGGTTCCTCTTCACCTTCATCCAGTCGAAGGTCTGGCCCGGTCCGGCCTGCTGGTTCTCCTCCTCGGCTCTCTCCCTGTCCTGAGTCCCCGGTAGCTCCCCGTACCCCCCTCCTTGTGGAAGGCCCAGGTATCCGGCCGCTCCGAGCTGCTGCTGCTGCTGTTGCTGTGGGTACTGGGGCCCCTGAGGCCCGCAGTAGGCCCCGGCCAGGCTCCCGTAGCTGGGACCGACAGCGGGGGCCGAGCAGAAGGGTGATTGATTATAGTAGGTGGGGGGCAAAGACTCCTCCATGAAGTACTGTGGATTAACGGCACTGGGAGGGCCAGTCGTGGGGACAAACTCTGTGTTTGTGGTGCAGACCGGGGCCCCGTAAGCCCCGGGACTCCCGATACTGTTATTATAGGGGGATAATATTCCATTCTGGAGGGTTTGTGTTTGTTGAGGATGATGATGGTAGCCGTTTAGAGTCTGCTGCTGATGCTCGTGATGATGAGAGGGATGCTGCTGTTGCTGTTGCTGGTGATGCTGCTGGGACGGGCCGGACCCGGGTCCACCGTACATCCGCCCATCTGTGTAACTGATGCTGCTGCTGTCACTGCGGGTCCCGTTAATGGTGGTTTGGGCGCCGGTAGGGCCTGCATGGAAGGTACTGGAGGTCACCGGGAAACCCTGATGCTGCTCCACAGAAGGATGGTTGTGATGGAGATGAGAGTGATGATGATGGTGGTGGTGATGGTGATATCCTGATTTTGGCGCAGAATAAGCGCCAGTTCCCGATCGGTTACATATAGAATATTCCACAAAGGAGTTCATGTTAGAAGGAAATAAAAAAGCTTAATATTAGGCTATAAATAGGGAAGACTGGACCAAAATAAAAAGTCAGAGCCTAAAACACATTTCAGCGAAAAATATGGACGCGAATTATGAGATAAAAAGAAGAAGAAGAAGAAGAAGAAGAAAAAGAAGAAAGTATCAAAAAGTCCTGATGTGAAGGAAAATAAAGTGTGGACTGCGCGTCCCGACGCACACATGAATAATGTGTGTGAGTCAACAGAAGGAAGGCCTGAAGCCAATAGCTCAACCTGTCTGTTCCAAATGTTCCTCCGTGACAGTGGGAAAAAAACACGAGAAGATGCGCCGTCACCTCTTCACCTCCGCCTAGGTTACACTCCTTCCTCCTCCATTCGCTGGCTTTTTTTCTGTCTGATCCTTCAAATTCTGCGCTTTGCTCTATTTTCCGTCCCAGTCTTCCTAACCCCCTCTATCTCTCCTCTTTCCCTCTCTCTCTCTTTACCGTGTCACTTCTTTTCTTACCTCTGGCTCGGGTCACGTGGTTCGTCGTCACGTCGTCGCCTATAGTGACCAGGAGGCCAGAAGTTTGTCAGGAACCAGTGTGTATGTGCTGTGTAATGTAGAGGGAAGGAGGAGGAGGAAGAGGAGGAGGGGGAGGCCTTCGGTGTAGGAATAGACTTTGTGCTCGCGCATTTGTATCGGCGCACGCGCCTCATCCATCACTCGCCGTGACATTAGCACGACAATGAGACTTCAATCAAACCGGGCCATCAATCTGATATGAGCACGGATCTGTCAGAGCAAAGAGAAGAAAAGAGGAGCTGAGAGCGGCCGCTGGTCCAGGCCTCCTCCTGCATCCAACACAACACAACACAACACAACACAACACAACACAACACAACACAACACAACACAAAGAACAGAGCTATACGTGCATGTATACAGGCCTGTTGTACCGCTCATACTTCCACTATACAGACTCACACCAAACATTGCTGAAAATCCTGCAGCTCAACCTGTTATTCCAGCTGCTCAGAGTGTATCAGGGATAATCCCACTTTATTCTGTATAACACATCACTCAGATACGCTTGTAAAATGAATAGTAAAGCTATCATGTCACTACAACAAAGTCCAAAGAGGAAACAACCACAATAAAATAATGATGGGATACGATGGGATGGGATTCCACTGAATGGAAAACTACAACCCTCCACTTCCACAGCAACTGCAAAACTAGAACAAAGAACAACATTTATCATCTGTGACTTTCTTATCAAACACTGAAGCACAAATCTGGAATCTGTCCATGCAATGCAATAACATAAAGAAATAGATTCTAAGAAAAGCCAATACTCATATCTATACACTAATATTTTGATGTAAAAGAATGAAAATACACCTAAAGATTTTGGAGATTACCCCAGTTTTCACTGTGAGCCTGGAACTTAAAGGATATTTAAGTGACCTTATGACCAAAATTTCAAAATCAACCAAATTTTGTTTGTGCTATTGTTTCAACTTTTAGAAGCTAAAGGCTGAGTACATACATTTGCCCTTTTTTTTTTTTTTTTTTTTTTTTTGTTGAAAAACATGTTAAGATCAGTTATTAATTATTAAACATAATTAAATCATGATATTATATCTTTCTACAAATTTGGCTTATTAAAAAAAAAAGGATATTTAAAATCTCAAAATTTGTGTACTAAAAATCTGTTTTATACCAATATTTACAGACATTTGTAAATACATTATAGAGTTTTAACTGATAAGTGCACGTTTGAACCATGACCTTCAATTCAGTACTTTGTTGTCATTGTATAAAAAGAAGCACAACATTCATATGTAACTTTTATGGCTTGATTTTATGATTTGATAAGAGCTTTTCTTCCTTGGAACTGAAAAAAGTCAAAGATGTGCTAAAAAATGACTATGTATATAATATAATAATTATCATATTGAAATATAATGACTAATATTTAAACTAATATGTAATCCATACTTAACAAGAACCAAAGCACTTTTATTACTTAAAACCTAGAAGAGTTGGAATGCAAACTCAGCAGATAAAAGTAAACCAAACCACAGATTTGTACTTTGCCAAAACAGTACAATTATAGTGGAAACTTTAGTTTTTTCTCTGGCAATAAAGTTGTGAGACCAAATCATTGTGTTTTGGAGATTGTAGTCCCTGTGGAACCAAGTAAACCATGATCAAAAAAGTGAAAAAGGGAATGAATTCACTCTTTGTTTAAAACTGTGTAAGAAGCTTTCAGGTGTCAACTCTCGAGAGAAATGACTGCACTTGGACTGTAAGTCTGCTGTGAACATGTCCTCTGGTTGGTAACACTGTGCTGAGTGCCACTCTGACATTTTAATCTGCCAGTGTGTGGAAGATTGACTGAACCTGCAATATAACATCCAGTGCTGACAGAAAGTCTGCAAGACAACTCTGCAGCCAAAGTCACTGTTAAAGTTTTTCCTCTGTTGTGTTTTGCTTTACCTATAACACTGATGAAAGCTTGAAATATTATTGATCGACTTTATCTCTCTGTTGTACATTTTCCTCACAGGATGGACAAAACCTCTTTGCAGATCAAATGCTTTTGATCGATCGTGCCGAGCATCGCAAAACGCTCCTGTCACAGGGACTTTTGGGAATCAGTTTACTTTTCAACAATTGGATTGCAGGCCCATAGATTTCTGATGGCTGAATGAGCATGTGTGAGCATGTGTCTGTTTGCTAATTGAATGAATGAGCTAATCTGTTATAGAAATGAGGTTAAGGCAGACATGAAGCCTTCTGGTCAGCCAAACCCTTGTCGGCCCTGCAGAACAGGAAGCTGTGGTTGCCTTGACAACACAACAATGTTCTGTTTGTGTCAGACAATGGCTGACAACTGGGCTAATTTCACACAGAGACAGTCTTAGAGTGTACTCTTTAGTGGGTATTTTACCTTTTATACTGAAATTCCTTAAGTATGAAAACATGATTTGCATTCTTACTGTAGAAAATCCAAAACCTCTTCTCATCCTTACTCATCAAGTGTCTGCTTCACCTTCTGGTTACTGATTAGCCTCCATTTCAACCTTGTCTAATGAACCCATCATCCATTTCTCCCCTCTATTCCACATGTGAAGGACCTGACAGCAAACGCACCGCCGCCACACCACCAACAACCGACCCAGGATCAGTGGCGTGGGCGTACGACAAGGAGGGAGGTTAATGATCAGTGAGAGGGCTGAATGGAGAGCAAGCGAGTGGGCAGGAAGTCTGCAGGAACAGAGCAGGACAAGAAGGAGATTAAATGACGCCCACGCTGCTGTCTGAGAGCTGCTGAGACTACAGGAGGAAGAGACAAAGAGGTCAAGAAGTCAGAGATCCCATGAGTTAAGGAGCTTTAACAGCCTTATAGTAACTCAAGTAAACTTTAATTACTGGACATTGTTGGGATATTGACATTTGATCATGAGTTTCCACTGACACCTGTTACTGACACCTGTTCCTGTTTACTGTGACCGGATATCACAATGCAAGGACTTTTCGGGGCAGACGTATTTCCTTCACAGAAGAAGGTCTTGTTTGTAAGTTTTTGCCAAGCAACTTGACACTCAGTGTTTCCAACTCCTCAGTAAGGAAAGTAGCTATTCGCTGCTCAAAAAGCTGTTAAATGACATCATCACGTACTTTCCATAATTGTAAATGTGCATGTAATTGTAATGAACGATGTAGGCGAGAGGAGTAACATTGTGGGAGAGACAAAAACTGAGTATAAAAACACCCTAAATATGTTTAGAACCACTAATGAACTATACATTGTCACTTCATGTTTTTCTTTTAATGCCCCAGTTCTAACCCTCCTTTATCTGGGCTTGGGGATCAGCTAAAGTGACCCAAAAGAGACACTCTGGAGGAGTTACTTAAGTTATTTATTTATTTGTTTGTTTAGTATTTGTATTATAGTATTGTTTGTATAGTATTATATAATATTGTTTTTTTAACCTTACGGTCCACTTAGGAGACTACAAGTCACAGTAGAACATGAACATTTTTAACCATAACATTTTTAATTTCAGTCTACATTAACAATCTACATGGACTTAAAGCGACAATAGAGAAAACTGTCAATGTCAGTGTCAGCTGTCAACATGATTTATATTCAGTGCAATGATTTGTTTTAGACAAAGAATGATTTGTGTTTTCACATCAGAGTCTTTCAAAATGTCCAATAACACCAGAAAAAGTTGATCGATTCTTGTTGCTAGTTGCTTTTTTAATGAAGTGTTTCTAGAGGCAGCTGAAAAATCACTAAATTTACTAACCAAGTGTCTAAGTTGGAAACACTGACTTTTACAGCTAGGCAGACAGACTGTGTGTTTTTCTGACTGTGTGACAGAGAAAAACATTTGGTGTCATTTAGAGGGAAAATATGTGTGTGTTTTAGCATTTCAGTCACATTTCAAAAGTTTCTAATGGTTTCTAAACAGATTTTAAAAATAACTAAATCTGATGTTAAGGTAGGATAGTCAGAAAAATTGTTTAATCTAGTAACATGAGCTAAATTGGCATCAGTGCTGATACTCATCATGACAAAGTTTACTGACTTCAAAAAGTGGACATTATAGATTGCATTCCTTCTCCTGCTTCGGTTGTATCAATAGCATCCTAACTCAATGTGAAATTTATTTTATTGACATCTGTGTTCATCTGTTTTTCCTTTTACAAGTTTAAATAAGATATCCATTTGATACAATATAAATAAATATGTGTGCAGTTTGCTCATTAATCCATACCTTTACTTACCATTTCATACCATATGTATACTGGTAGGAATTTTTGAACCACTTATGTGGATAAAAAATTCAATTGTTTAGTTCAATTTAGGGAAAATCAAGTTCTGCATTTGGACCACTAAATGCTGCCTAGGATACCCCCTCCAAATCTATGCCTTCACTGAGAATATTAGCATGATAGATTTTTTTGATGACAGGGGAAATTCGAGATCGATCTTCTGCTAGCTGAAAAAAAATGGCAGAAAATTAATTCGACTGGAATAGATTAAAAAAAAAAGATTAGATTACAATTTTCCTAAATTGAAGCTTTGTTTCCTTAATTTCTCTGCTACTAAACAGTTTCAATGTTGTGTTTCACACAGACACGTATTATGACACACATGATGCCAGGATCAACACAAACAACATGGAATGTAGCTCAGAAGAGATGAGGACGAAAAGGCAAAAAATGTCTATATGCTCAGTTTTTCTTATTGGAACCATTACTTTCTCTTTTAAACTTTTACGCTTTCAAACAAACATTAAAAATATTTGGCTTTATTTTTTAAGTTGTATCTCAGTTCCATTTTGAGTTGTTAGTAAGACAGCAAGTTGGATACAAATGTACAAATGTGTTGTAGACTGAAGTGCACATATTGTTTGTAGAAGTCATTTGACTAGTCTTTTGTGTGTGTGTGTGTGTGTGCGTGTGTGTGTGTGTGTGTGTATTGTTTGTGGTTGCTGTTTCAGCTGGTTCTGGAATAAAGGACAAGTTCGTCATTTTCAGACATGTCTTTTTCACAGTTACTGTTTTTTCACATATTCAAATAATCGCCTAATTGCGTTGAAGAAAATTAGAAATAGATTAATCGATTACAAAAATAATCGATAGCTGCAGCTCTACTTGAAACTGAAGTATCTGCTCCTTTATGGCTATCTTTGTTGCAACACTTACTAATAAGAGTATTTTGACCTGTAAAATATTAAGAGGTGCAGGTTTTCATGGGTACAAACTCAGTAACAGATAGTCCCAGGTGGAGATCTGATGTGATTCTTAAATTCCACTGCTGACCTGAGACAAGACAGAAACCAGACTCAGTCAGTCTGAGGTCATAACCCCAGAGGAGGAATGAAGACCTACATGTCAACAAGCACTCTGAGCTCAACAAAACTGAAACACAAACTAGGCACATTTCACACCTGTTTATTATACATTTAAATACATGTTTTCCTCTTAAATGTCTGTGCAATAGAATTATATTTTCATCTCTTGATCACATAAAAAATGTTAAAAATCAAAAAATGGGGACTGTTTGTGGACAATAACAACTATATAGAAAACTTACCAGATATATCCTTTAATATTCTTCTGAGATGTTCATGGGTTGTGTCATGATCCTACTTCAGGGATAATAGAGGTTTTATTGAAATAAGGGGAAAGAACAGTGAATGATTTCAACATTGAATTATACACCACTTTACAGACGGCTCAAATATCTCCAGAACCAGGAAGTTATACTCCATATTCCTGGAAAATGCTGGAGATGTATTGCATGTGTGTGTGTTTGTTATGAGGGGGCTTTCTGAAAATCATGAAAGATGATACAAGAGAGAAAGTGGGTGAGAGACACTGACAGACTGAAGGAGAGAAAGGAGGTGTATGTCCAGACTGCTGATGCTGCATTATGTAAACCCGATCCACTGATGTAGATGCAATTCAGCATTTATTAACCACTATTAATAACATCTACACACACATAAGCTGTGATACTATGTCTATAGGGTATACATGCATACACATACATATGACACTCAACATTAACCATCATCACAGTCATAACCCTTACCTTTTTAAGGTCTGTGTCAGGCAGGTTTTTAAATTTAAAATGAAATGATCAGTGGTGGCTCGTCAATAGAGGGTGCTAGGACACCTCGCCACCTGTCTCACATGAAGAAGAAGATGATAGGAATCACCTAAAATAATTTTACAAAAACATTAATATTTAAATAAACGTGCTAGACATGATACAGCTTGTGAGTACCATGTATAATGTGCTTTCAAGTGTAGTTTAAAAGTGTTTTCGGTCTTTTAGCGAGCAGTCAAGTAATTTGTTTCCTGTTTGGGGTGCAAAAATCTGTGCCCAGGGCTCTCCTTTTACCATAATATACTCTTGTTATAAATGGCACGTGCACAGTGGACCCCCTTTGATACAAGAGATAGGAGCCTCAGGGCACAAAAAATTGCGCCCAAGCACCACCACAGGAATAAACATCACAAAAAGAATCTAGGCCTTCCTCAGAAATGGAATCAGCAAATTAGTCTGTAACTAAAACTACTGTGGTATGACTCAGTGGCTAACAACAGGTGTCGATGCGGGAGGCAGGGGTTCAATTACTGGCTCTAGTTGTACCATTGATTTGTTTTAGCCTTAAGTTGATTTTCTATTTTTTTTAATGTCACGTGATCTACCCATACTACCTTCACCCCTGGTCTAAATGCATTGTCCATTATACTATCAGTGGAAAAAAGACCGTCGTCAGGTATATATGCCTGACTTTAACAATAGAGTCATAGAAAAATGTGCAAGTATGTAGGTGACAGGTGAAATTTACATATAACAATTACATGACTGAAAACACACACTGTGTATTTTTATGGTAATTTAAATAAATATTTTAAAATAGGGGTGCATCTACTTTGAGAGAGTTAACAGTGGGTTTTACGACAGTAAATATGTACTCCGAAACTGTAGGGTGAGCTCCGCCGAGAAAAATGCTAAAAAAAAAAACAGCAAAGAAGAACTAAAATGGTAAAATGTTGCCTTGTTCCCCTTTAAGAGAGTTTAATTTTCTTAGTGGAATGCTGTAAGTATGAGTTTAGGCTGAATCCCAAATCACCCCCTGGCCCTACCCCTTACCCCTCCATTTTGTGCGTTCACATGAAGAGGTAGTGTCCCAACTTTCAATTAGACAGAGGAAAGGGCTAAGG
>JAPQRP010000029.1:7183621-7199989 GCA_037367295.1 Apogon hyalosoma | reverse complement strand
AAAACAGAATTTAAGTAGTGCAAATAACATGAGAAGTAGTGCAAATGACATGAAAGATAAATATGGTGGGATAAACATCCATCCATCCATTTTCTGACTAGTCCACCTCTGAGACCTCAGCCTCTGCTTCCTCCACAAAAGACATGGCGGTGGGATTGAGGAGATCCTCAAAGTGTTCCTTCCACCACCCGACAACATCCCCAGTTGAGGTCAGCAGCTTCCCCACCTCCGTTGTAAACAGGTGGCACAACTGAGTACTGAAATCAAATACAGTATGTCAGCTAACAATTTCATGCAGGCAAAGTCTAATATGTTAATCACAGTCTCTCCATTTACAAAACACTGTGTGCTTTTCAACATAACAGGATATATTTATCTCTACTACGGTGTCAAGTCAAATATAATGATCAATTCACACTATGATGTGGAAATATTTGAGATAATGAGGAAATAATACTGTCTGACTAAACTCAAGGTCAGCAACAGGGGTCCGTTTCACAAAGCATGTTTAGTGAAAACTCTAAGTCTGTTTACCCTGAAATGAGGGAAACCCTGAGTTTTCCATTTCACAAAGGGAGGCAACTCAAACCACAGATAGAGGGGTAACTCTAGTCTGTTTCATAGACAGAGGTAACTTAAGTTGTCGGTCAGTTACCATAGTAACATAGTTGGCAGATTGTTTTGCTTGAAATAAGCAAAAAAAATCTTGAATTAAAAAAAAAAAGTCTGCCAATGGAACATATGAAAATTATCTTGGTGAGATTCCTTGAAATAAGATTTTCCAGATCTATTGTCTAAAATAAGTTCTTATATCTCACTGAAAAGTTACTCATTAGGTGATTGTCTTATCTTCAGTGTGATGAGATATCTTGACTAGAAATGAGAAAAATACACTTGGTGAGATTTTGATTTTTTGCAGTGCAAAAAGATGATTGGAAATGCTTGAACGGTCTGAGAACCATCTACCGATTAATATTTAAGTCTCTGTGCAGCAATACTGCACCTTCATCCATGGGATCAATGTCCAAAGGACATGCCATGTAAGTGAAAACAGTCTCCACCTACTGTGTCTAATGGACTTCTAATTTACGCCTACTGACTGACTTTTTTTTTTTTTTTTTTTTAAATAACAGAGTTGCAGAACTATGTTACACAGAAACTCACCTACTGACTGAATGAATGAGGAAATGAAACACTGTGGCTGAAAGAGGGCAGAGACACAGAGAAACTCAGGGTTTCATTGAGAAAAACCTGGTCCCGACCAGGTTAGATTCATAGTCTGTAACTATGGTAACTAACCAAGAGTTTAAGTAACCTCTGTCTGTGAAACAGGCTAGAGTTACCCCTCTGTCTGTGGGTTGAGTTACCTCCCTTTGTGAAACAGAAAACTCAGGGTTTTCCTCATTTCAGGGTGAACAGACTCAGAGTTTTCACTAAACCTGCTTTGTGAAATGGACCTCAGGTCTTCTTTGATTCATATTGGTCTTTGCTTGTGCAGTTCAGGCCTGTCCCAGAGGAAAGACTAGAAGAGCAGTGATCCATTCTTAAGAAATTTAAAGATGGCTGTTGTTATGGCCCGGGTCTAAATTTCAGGAGTCAGAAATGTGGTTTGTCCATTTTACCATGTGACTGCTGTTATAGCCTACATCTACTAAACAACCAGTAGGAGTTCAACATGAAATGTCACATTGATCAATATGACACACAGGTTTATGACTGCTAAAACTACTACTACTCATGCTTTCTGTGAAAATGTGACATCCCTGTTTGGCCTGTGTTCTTAAATCATGAGTGCACATTCTCTTTCCATGCCAAACTTTGGATTCCTTCTGTACACATGAAAAGCTTTATTTATTGACAACTATATAACACTGACCACAGTTAATTTTTGAACTTCTACCCAGTCTAACATTCAGTAGGTGTTGTCATCACACAATCTGTATCCACGTCATACCTTATTTATTATTTATTTTCTCAGTGTGGAATAGGGTCAGTCTGGACTCATCAGACGACATGACCATTGTCAACTGAAACACAATCTGTATGCTTTTTGCCAAACTGATAGTTGTTTAAGAGATGTGAAGCTACTGCATCATTTAAAGGGTTAAAGAATATGTAGCAGCTGAAACATATTAATCACTGCAGTAAATATCCAATCAAAGAATCTGAACTATTTGCTAGTTTGTGCTATTTGAAATATTTGAGTCAAATTGAGAAGTAGACTTTTTTTGCCAGTCAGAACACTACATTCATAATGAAAACATTGTATATTGAAATACATTTGTCTGCACTGATCTTAAAACCTTGAAGTCTTTTTTAAAGGAGCTGCATCTCATTTCATCTTCAATTCTGACATCATCTCATATCCTTTCCTCAGTAAAGATAGGTATGGGAATGGTGGATATAAAAAAATCCAGGATTTTCTGACCACAGACTGGAGTAAACATCCTGACCCCTGCAACATTTTAAGTTTAAGCAATAAAAGTGCTAAGTTAGGGATGGGAATAGAGTTACAAAATCACACATGATGGATTTATTCTTAAACCAAATCAGTCATTTTCTATTGCATCTTTAAAGAGATATTTAGCATTAACCCAAGCTCTTGAATCTTAATGTGGATCTTTCTCATTATCTACCTAAACCTAACCTAGTACTGTCAGTGTCAAAACTTAACTATACACAAACTTCATATCTGAAACATACAACAGTAACATTTTCTTCTGCTGCTTGCAACATAGGATGACTGTTAGATCAATGTTCACAATCACTACATACAATAACAATAATTCCTGTAACTGCAAAATAAACAGTTTCAAATATGACCTTCAAATTGCCCTTTAACCTCTGACACAGATCAAAGGTCAGAGGCCTCGGCAGCTGTGTGACAGTCCAGTGAGCACAGAGTAATGATACGGTGCAGATCAGAGGAGTGAAGTCAGCGCTGGAAGGGATTTTCCTGCTGCCTCATGGACTATCAGCCATCTGTGATAAGACGCTGTCAGCCCCGGCTGCCCTTATCTGCACCGCACATTTACACCCAGACTACAGCAGAGGACAACCGCTGCCTCCAGCCAATAGCCTCGCATGTGTGCATGGAATTCTGGAAAAAAGAGAGGTTACTATGGTACTGAATTTTAGATTGTTAAATATGATGTCAAGCAAATTAGAAGTGAACTTTTGAAAAGAAGCAAAAAAGAACATGCAAATGACATGTCTTTTCATAGAGTGAATTGAAACAAATCATTTTGGCTGCAACCAGTGAAATTAGTTTTTGGTAGGGCACAGTATCCAAGTGGGTTTTCAGCTGCAATATAACCACATATCACCACAAAGTACTTGCACCATTATTTTAAAATTTTAATTTAAATTACAATAAAAATACACAGAATGTGTTTTCAGTCATGTGTTTTTTGTATGTAAATTTCATCTGTCTATCCTTCAAACATGCAAATTTTTTTATGACTCAATTGTTAGTCAGGCTTGTCCCTGACAAGTATCTTGCATAATGCATATAGACCAGGGGCCGAGGTAGTGTGGTAGATCGCATTGCATTAAAAACATAGAAAACCAATGTAAGGGCTAAAACATATCAATGATGCACCTCGTGCCAGGACTCAATCCTCCATTTGACCGCAACAAAGACAGTTGTGTTAACCACTCAGCTATCCAGCCCCTTAGTCAAAGCTCAGTAGTTTTGCTTATGGACCTGTTCGCTGATTCCATTTTGGAGGAAGGTCTTGATTCTTTTCGGGATGTGATGTTCATTCCTGTGGGTGGTGCTTGGGTGTAATTGCTTGCACCCCAAGGCTTCTATATCTTGTATTGGAGGGGATCAACTGCGCACACATCATCTATAAAGAGGATGGATTTAATGCAAGCATCACTAAACTCAAGAAAGAAAAGGAGTGCATCTTTATATTGAAGCAAAAACTGACTGGACAGACAATGTTCTGCATCTGTAGAACTCTAGTATTTTGTGTTATGTGATATTTCTGACAAGATTTGATAAGTCTGATTCACCAAATGACTGTGATTGGTTGTAAATCTGTCTTGGAAATAAAAAAGAGTAATTCTCATTTGCTAAAAACTCTGAATATTTTCCAGTTCCACTTAATCTAAAGAATGACTGTTTTTCTTTTTCTTCTGTTATAGTAAACACAGTATTTTGCAGTTTTGGATTACAGGTTGGACCATGAAGAAATTCAACATATGCTCTACTGCAGCTACAGCTGCAACACATAAAAAAGCATCAATAGTAACCTCATAAACTTGCAATATTATTTAGGAAAATAGCAACATTTTACTCACCAAAAATTCTGATTATTTGTACACAAAATCCATCCTCCTTTCTTACCTCAAAAAGAGTTCAATTACTCTGTCGTACAGATCCGTACCACTCGTAGTTAGTGGACTGAAAGTGACGGACAAATCCTTTTCCTGGTTGTGACAGGCTTGCTAGCTTGGAATTGCCCGACCGATGTCCAGCTTTTCTTGAAAAGTCTGTCTTGAAAATGGCTTTGACAATAAATCTGCAACCAAATCCACTTCTTCTCTTTCAGCCATTGTGGGCTGACAAAACAGCTATTAAATCAACACAACT
Organism: Apogon hyalosoma; assembly: GCA_037367295.1. Taxonomy (NCBI): domain Eukaryota; kingdom Metazoa; phylum Chordata; class Actinopteri; order Kurtiformes; family Apogonidae; genus Apogon; species Apogon hyalosoma. Next base: position 7,195,389 of record JAPQRP010000029.1, on the reverse strand, counting down.
ATATTTCTGTTTGTCACTACAAATGCAGTTTGCTAGCTTTGGCTAGTACACTCTGACTATACAATCAAAGGGTGTGAATACACTGACATCACCATACGCCTGCTAGAGGGCCTTGGTGTCACCAACTCAAAATGTGATTGTTTGAAGCAACAGTTTCATTAACACTTGTTTTTGCTAGAGTTCCTGCGGAACTGATTGTGAAGGTCTCCAGGCAGACTTCTTTGACTTTGGCCCTGCCTGGCAACAAATGATGGCTGGAATGTGATTGGTTAAATTCTTTAATATGAAAATACATGTCTGGAGGCAGCACAACCAGGGGAAAAGCTATGAAAGGAAGCAGACAGACCATTTGGAATTATTTACTAAGTATTCATGGACAAAATATGATTAACATTAGTCTGTGATTCAGATATTTTTTTAGGCCAGCAGAGAAGGCCTTGCAGGCTCTGACGGCCCACCACTGTGGCTGACTATATTCTACATGCCTCTATATTGCTGATTTTGTATTTAGAGCAATATGTGAGCATTTGAAATAGCACTTTGCTGTGATGAAAAGACGTTATCCCCATTAGAATGTTTCACATTCACATGTACACTAGTGTTGTGGTTTTCTCCTGTAGATTAAACCTGAGTAATATGATCATTTCACACCACCATCTCATCCACATTCTTAATATGTGATTACATGCACTAACGCTGAGTAAATAACAACAAAACTGAATGACTCTGTCAGTGATTTACTGAATGAATTCTTGTATCCCTGAGACATCTCTACAGTGAATTTAATAAAAATAGCAGTGTGCCCTTTATGTAGGAAAGAGGGAAGTAAGGAAACGGAAGGAGCATAACATGTTAAGTGTTAAATGCAATTTGAGGTCTCAGAATCATCCATGATACATATCTGTCCTGTCCAGCCTGTTGTACATAAATCCTGCCACTGCTACTTTCTTTCTTGCATAATGGTTCTTGGTTCTTGGTAGCGTTGCTAACTCTGTCAAATGTATCCTGTCACAGCAGACTTTATCAGGCCAAATAGTCTGAGGGCATGAAATCTGTTTTCTCAAGGAACAGTCAGGCGTCTGTGTGGCGCATGGCCTGAGGAGGTGTGTTCACTTTCCATCACTTTTATTATGTTTTTACACTTTCCATAAGCTACTCCATTGTATCACCTTGCTTTGCAGTATTAACATTTGAACAGATTAAACTTTCACACTAGAGCTTTGTTACTTCTTTACTTTGAGTTTTTTTTTTTTATCATTAGCTTAACTGGGTAGCAGTCTGGGTGCCAGCTAACCCCCCTGTTCACTCCACTCAGTGGTCTATTTACTGGCTGTTAATCGGCCTCCTTGGATTGACTGACAATTGTCTGTGCTGGTCCCTTGGTATATTAACAGTAAATCCTTTGGAATGGCTCTTTATTGGCCTATTAGACACAGACTGTGGAGAGGAGGAGGAGCATCTCTGCATTAACACACACATACACACAGCGATTTGTATTTGGTATGTGTCTTACCTGCCAACTCAATATACAATGTGACCGTGTGCCGCAGGACATATTGATGGTGCCTCAGGGGCTGAAACATTGATCATTTGCTTTTTATTCACATACACAGCAGACTACTGTTTTTAGCTTTGCTGATAAACACCTTTATTATAATCAAAGTGTAATCAAAGAGGGAAACATGCATGTATATGACTAGAGTCAAAATGATTAATGAATTAACTGACTCAAATTGATTAAAAATAAATAAATAAATAAATAATTATTATTATTACAATTTTTCTGAATCTAAGCTTTATAAAATTGTTTTTACTACTGAAATACTTACACTTGAGCTGAAATGATTAATTGACTCAAGTCAATTAGAAACGTTATTAGAAATTTTCTGAATTGAACCTTCATTCCCTTCATTTCACTACCGCTAAACACTGATTCCACTGTTATGTTTCATATGGATGCTTATTGTGATGCACATGATGCCAGGATCAACACACAGTTGTATGTTTCTTCCGTCTTAAGTTGTTAGTAAGTTGGATACAAATGTGTTGAAGACTGCAGTGCACATATCATTTGTAAATGTCATTTGACTTGTTTGTTGTTGTTCATATCTATAGATATGTGTGTATAGTTTTTTACTGTTGTTTTTGTTATTGCACTTTGTTTTTACTGTTATTATTGTTATTTCTGTATAGATAGTTTTTATATATCCTTTTGCTTTTTTAACATTTTTGTGGTTGTGGTTTCAACCGGATCTAGAATAAGTTGTTTGTCATTTTCAGACACGTCTGTTTCATATTGGTACTTTTTTTTCACCTATACAAATAATTTATATAATAATAGTAATTTCATTTAAATCAAACTGAGAAAAATAAGTGATACATAAAACCAGTTGCAAAAATAATCAATAGCTGCAGTTCTGCATATGACATCAGTCTGTACATGTGTGAACTGTAGTTGACTGTTTTCAAGCCATGACCCTTCTGTTCCTGCATTCTCTCTTTAAACTTGATCCATCTCACACCGTGCACAGATTTTAGCTTAATGTGGAGATAAAGCAAGAGGATCAGATGCAGAAACCATGACAAGGGCTGGACGATTTGGACAAATGATCAAATGACATGTGTCATTTGATGTTTTGTTTTTTTTTCTTCATGATCCAGGTCCGTCATAATTCTAGGATCAGTACCCGGACAGTGAAATGGTCCTCTGACAGAAAGATATCTTGCTCTAAAAAGTTTATGTTTAGATCATTCTTTTTGTCCAACAACAAGCAACCAACTTTTAAATCCCTTGGTTACATAGGTCTTGAGGTATTCAGGGAATCCTCAGTTAATATCACAAATACATGTATTTGACTGAAAAGGATGGATTTTCAATGTTTCTTTGAAAACATAAAAGTGGATTTACCTACTGGTGCCCTTGGCGCCATATAAAATTTTGAAAAACAATATAATTGCTTGTGCCAGGAATCTCCCAAGTCACAGACTGTAGCATTACTTCCTGAGTTATCCACCCACTTGCATGTCAAAATGCAAATTTATACACATGAATGCTCTCCTATCTCTTGTATTGGATGGACATCTACTGCGCATGCACTATTTATGACAAGACTCTATGTGGTAAAAGGAGTTAAATCTAAACTACACTAAAGTCTAATCATAAAGAGACAACATGTCTATTGAAGCAGCATTTGGGTCTGAATGCGGGAAAAACAGACAGACAGCCACAGATGGTATGTAATGTATTGTTACTGTTTCTAATTTTAAATGATTTGGAACGCATGTCATAACTGAAGCCAACCTTATTAAAGCAAACTCTTTGCTTTGGTTCCAAAAGTGTATATGCAATTTTAAGCATTTATAATGTTAATTTTACTTTGCTTCACCCCCTTGAACCCCCATTGGGCCTCCAACCCTGGATCCTACCATTCTCCTACTGCCCCCCCTTTCCATTTTTTTCTGGAACCACCACTGCACATGTATTTCTTTGAGTGCAGCATTTAAAATGACCATGAGGTGATGCTGAGACTCAGTAAATACACCTTAAACATCCACAAGACAACTTTGACCATTATGTTTGTTCTCTTGGTGATATAATGACTGACTCTTCAACTACTTCATGTCTTTGAATTTCTATGCGATTATGCAGACAGTGGATATTTTATTCCCTCAGAGAGAAAAAAAAGTATCAGAGTGTGGATAATCAGTGTATTAGACTTCCTGCAGGCACTTGGAATTGATGGCAATGAATAAAAACACAAACAGAACTGAAATAAAATAAATTTAGAAATCTTTAATGGATAAGAAGTTATGGCATGATAATTACATCCGCCAAGAAGTTTGTGTGTTCACAGTTATGTCCGCCCATCCATCTACCTGTGAGCAGGATTACAAAATAAGATAAAATAAAAATAATAATAATAATAATAATAAAAATAATAATAAGAAGAAGAAGAAATAAGACCTATGAATCTTGATAGAAGGACAAGGCATGGACCAAAAATTAACCTAGTACATTTTGGAGAGTTTGGAATTATTTCTTACTTTTTTTCACTTTGAAGACCAGAGTCCTAAAGTTCACTTTAGACCTTTACTTTAGAACTTCACTGTAGTAACAATTGGAGAAGGAAAGGGGGGAAATATAGATCCATAACCAGAGGTGGGAGGTAATGAAGTATAAGTACTTCGTTACTGTACTTAAAAAGATTTTTTTAGGCATCTGTACTTTACTTGAGTATTTATTTTTCTGGCAAGTTTTTACTTTTACTCCCTACCTTTTTGCATAACTATCTGTACTTCATACTCTTTACATTCTCAGAATAGGCTCTTTACTAGGGAAAATCAGTGTGGCAGAGAGAATGAGCACAGGCTATGCACAGGGTCAGTACCAGAGTTCTGCAGGGGTCCACTTTTTACAAATTTTTCAGCCTGTACCCACAAACCTGAGTACCACGACCCGACCCATGATTAAACACATTGTCTCCATAGTAACTCACTTTTGAGGGCTTTATTTTTGGCTAAAATACATGCCATCATTAAATCTCTAACATGTGCTGCTCAATGCCATCTGTGGGCGGACATAAACAGAGGTGAAACTCACTTCAAAATAAAACAAATCGGCTGTGGATCAATCACAGTCAAATTAGATTATCATCATCATTAAATGTCCTGAAAATTATTTTCATCTATGAACCTCCTTTTATTTTTTCACTTCTTTTATTTTTTCTCTTCCTTCCCTGCTACCCACCTGCATTTTGTTTAATTAACCCATGAAAATTCTTATAATATTATTAGTTTTTACTCGTCCCTGTCAGGTACTAGACCCGGTGCAGGACTCTGGTCAGAACCATTCACTGTGGAATTAGAAAACAGAAACGTTTATGATTTTGCCTGGTTAAATAAGTATTGTTTCATTCAAGGGCAAAAATGCAGTTTTACTTTTTTCTTTTGTACTTTATTCTTTATTGAAAAGTTGTACTTTTTTTTTTACTTAAATAAAGGAGTTGAATCAGTACTTCTACTTTTACAAGAGTATTTTTCACACAAGTAGCTGTACTTCTACTTAAGAACAGAATGTGAGTACTTTTGCTACCTCTGTCCATAATTCTGCTCATTGTCATCCCCTACTAATGCTGGTCCGCAGCCCATTCCATCCATTTTCAACACTAGGAGTACTACTACTTTTCTCTAGTAGTAGTACTCTCTAGCAGTACTACTACTACTCTGTAGTTCATTCTGTAGACACATGGCTCCAAATTGAAGTCAGTGTAGGTCCTTAGATGTTGGAGATTGTTGACATGGAGCAGGTGATGTAGCTAAGTACAAAGCCCTTAGGGGATGGAATGGTTATGGTGGGACTATCACAGATAAGTCCAAGGCTAATGTGTCCCATGTATTTGTTTATTTTCTTTGTCTTTCTTATTTCATTCCATCCTCTGCCCCTGAGTCTAATCTTTATCAAGCTGTTTTTGTGTTTGACCTTAATCAAACTGTTGCATCATCTCAATGTGTAATGGTTTGTTTGTGGCTGAATAATACTGTGGAATGATCAGAACAGTGGATTACATTGGTCTTGGTGGAGGGTTGTGCTCTCTGAGTGACCTTCTGCCTATGTACTGCACTGACTATGTATTATTCTTAGAGAAAGACTTTTGGGAAGCCAAAAAGTCTAACTAGTGTTCTGTTGTCTTCGCCCATATAGATCCAAACAGTCGCTAGCAACCTAAATCTTCTACTGACCCAAAATGTTTACAAACTTCTGAATCACTGATCCTGTCAATACATGTAACTAACTGGTGTAAAATGCAGTTTGTCATCTTTTCATGGTCACCAGATATGACCCATTTGGACGTTCAGAGGCTTCATTGTGAATGTGGAAACATTGTCATTCACCAGTAAAACCCATAGTGTTTGACAAATGACAGTGCATAGGGACACTTTGTTTATGTTCAGTTATTACCCCGCCCCCCAAAGGGGAGGCGAGGGTATTGTTTTTGGTTCGTTTTTTTGTTTGTCTGTTTGTTTGTTTGTTTGTCAGCAACTTTACATGAAAACTACTGTACCAATTTCCATTAAATTTTCAGGAAAGGTGTGAGGTGGTCCAGAATAGATCCCATTACATTTTGGTGAATGTAGGTTAAATGTCAAGGTTAAGGTCACAAAAAATGTGTTTTCGCAATGATAAGAGAGAGAGCAAATCAGGTAAAATGTTTGCGAGGGGCGGGGTTTGTTGTGCCTGGCACCGCTTGTTGATATCTTTAATGAAAAAGTAACTTTTTTTTTCAGTTTTCACTGTATCTGATATTTGCTTCTGCTTTATGAACATAAACATGATCAGTAATTAAATATAGAAAACTACCAGATTTTGACTGAGAAAATGCTGAATACAAAGGATAATGTTATAATAAATGGTGATAAATCTTTTAAGAAAGGTGATATAGAGAGAAAAATTCATTTGGGAACTGCCACAAAAGTAGCACTGGGTCTTTATGGGTTAATTACACAGCAATGTTTTAAATAGTGGGAACCGACAGGATGTGTTTACTTTCCTCCAAGTCGTGAAGCCATCAGTTGTACATTCATATTGAGGTATGTTGAACCTGCCAGGCTGCTGCAGCATGAGTTGCAGCATTATTCCCATCCCTTCACCTTTCAGGCCACAACACCAGTGTGTGTTAGGTCCGTGCAGCAGCTGTTCAGCAGGTCTGTCTCTGTATCTAAGGGTAAAGTTTCCTCTTGACGCTGCTGATGATAAAAATCCACTGCTCACATATTTCACCACTGCTACTAAGTGGGTGATCTATCATGGCTGAGTTATGCAATATCTCTCACACACACACACACACACACACACACACACACGCACACACACACACACACACACATACACACGCGCACACACACTCAGGCAGAAATCATAACAGTGATGGTGACGGTGATGCAAGAGATAAAGGAGCAGTCCGCATATTACAGCATGGCAGCGGCCGACAGGCGGTGACAGCCACGAGAGAGAGAGATTATTGGAACACACACACACTCACAATCTCTTTCTCTTTCACACACACAGAGACACTCAGAAGGTGAGATATGTCTCCAGCATAGAGACGTACTCTGCTGTAATCTCTTTGTCTACAAGATACACTTAGATGGATGTTACAGGAGAGAGAGTGTGTTGCCATATGTTCCTGTCTCCAGTTTGTTGAACCCACTGCCATCTTTAATATATATTTTATAAGGGCTTAATACTTATTCACTTCATTATATTTGCCAAGTGCTAGGCATTTTAAATCATGGTCTTCCTTCAGAGACATTTGGCTTCACTCCAATCTTACTTAATGTGGTATTAACATACTGATAGACCTCTAAATCTACATTACAAAACATTGCCTCTGAGTGTGACCATACAATATGGGAAGAAATTTATATGTACTAATGTCTTTTTTATGTCTAATGAGGAGCTGAAATGATTAATCGATTAGTCAACTCAAATTGGTCAAAACAATTATTTGATTACAATTTTCCTGAATCAAAACTTTGTTTCCTTAATTTCCGCTGCCTCTAAACACTGTTGTGTTTTACACAGACACTTATTGTGATGCACATGACACCAGAATCAACACAAACGACATGTAGCATAACTCAGAAGAGACTAGGATGGAAAGGCAGAAAATGTCTATATGCTCACTTTTCCTCATTGGAACCATCACTTACTCCTTTAAACTTTCAAACCTTCACATATTAGCATTAAAAATGTTTGTCTTTATTTTTTTCAGGTATATGTTAGTTCCATCTGAAGTTGTTAGTAAGTTAGTAAGTTGGATACAAATATATTGAAAAGTGCATTTCAGATATTGTCTGTAGATATCATTTGACTTGTTTGTTGTTGTTTATATCGATAGATATTTTATGTATCCTTTTATACTGTTATTATTGTTGTTGTCATTTCTACATAGATGTTTTTTGTACATCCTTTTACTTTTTGTGGTTCACTTGGTTCTGGAATGAAGGACAAGTTGTGATTTTCAGACATGTCTTTTTCATATTTTTACTATTTTTTTCACCAATTCAAATAATAATTTAATTAAATAAAATCTAAGAAAATAATCGATATTTCAATCAGTTACAAAAATAATCAATAGCTGTAATTCTAGCCTAGTGTGCACACTGAAACCTTAAAACATTAGTACCTTTCCCGACTTTCTTGACACTGTACGTTGATGATAGCAACCTGTGTAGAGGACTCTTATGCTCACTCCTAAGTTCTTCAGTGCCCCCACCACTAGCCATATAAGCTTATAAAACTGACTCTGCTAAATTACCAGCTTTCAGTTAAACACAAGCTTCAACTCAAGGTCCCTTAAGTTCACAGTCATGTCACATATTGTTCCTTCAAGTGAGAAACTTCACCAACTCTTTCAAAAATGTGTCCTAATCATCTGTGTAAGCTAATGCCAGACTCATTACATCTGCAGGTGTTTTGGGTCCTTGCAGATTCAATCACATGTCCCACACCAAATGAGTAGCAAGAAAGTAGGTTATCCTTTTCCAAAGCTGTACATTGGAAGATACTATCCACAGCAATATGTTTTACATAAAACTCTATTACTCTAGAAGATGCTTATTTCATTTGGCTAACTCACTTTCCACCTAACTAAAGGTCAATCACTGTAGAAGCAGAATCACAGATATATACTTGAATTGCTTTAAATCTGTTGTCCTTTAAAATCTGCGTTAAAGTGTTCTAATTTAACAAGGATGTTAAGGTACAGCATGTAAAATGCCTCGATGTGAGTACAACTGGATCATACTGCTTGAACTGACTAGAGCTCAGTTTTTGTTGTGGTTATTCAAAACTGTAGCTCTGCACTCACAATTAGTTTCAGTCTAAATCTTAAATCTAAGGATCAGTATTACAGTACAAATAACACTTGCTTATTTTGATTTCAAATTCGTATAAACTGCTTGTGACCTGTGGTGTTCCCCAGGGTCCTATACTTCAGTCACTGCTCTTTTACATTTACACTCATCATACACGGTACATTATTGTAAGGGAGATAAAATATTTTCTTTCATTTCATTTATATATTCAGTAGTTTGTTCTCACTGGCCCTAGCCTAAACTTGAATGTTATATATGTCGTGTTAAGGGCATAATATTTTACATATTGCATATAATCTCAATGTAATAAAATAATGTTGCTCATCAGTATACTGAAACTACCAAAGAATCAAACTGTTAATATCAGTCATAAGAGGAAATTAATTGTTTTCTGTCAACCACTAAACAATATCTGCTGGGTCTGACAACAGTACTAATAAAAATCATTTTATGGTTAGCTTAAAAACCCAACCAGTTTTTCAGGGCTAGAAAAAGACATCAGACTTTGATTTAATGTTGAAAAAAGTCCTCGGAGATAACATGAAAGATGACTCATAAAGCATATAGTGATGTTAAATCCAAGCCAAGATTTCCAACCTGTCCACCTTAATATACGTTATTGTACATATACTAAAGATCAGTCTGACATCAGTTTCTAGTTCTATTTGATTATCTATCTTCCTTAATAAACATATTTGGACTAATATTTTCTTTCTTTTTTTTGTTCTTTTATCTAATATATCTAATACCTCTTTTATTAACTTTAGTTGTATGTTAATCTCTCCTGACAATTCAAGCAAGGCGGTTTAATTTATATTATTAATATATTACGTAATATGTTATTGTCTTTGAGTATCATAGGACCTTATTGGTCTTGTCTTAATTGTTGCAGTTTGGAACAATACTTCAGTAAGTGACATTTGCTGTTGGAGAAACACATGATTACATCTGTTGTTCAGGGTTTAACTGGGAAACAGTGATAATCAAGATGTCTTCTTGTTGTATGCTGCTATTATAAGTGGGACTTATTATTATGCATCTATTGTGCTTATTGTTTCCCCATGAAAACTACACCCACACAGTAAAAAACTTAACCTTCATCACTATATCAATATACATAGTTATTTTTTTCCCCTGTGTTTCTGCAGAACATTTAGTTCAGTTAAATGCAGGGATTAAACATTATTTGAGGCCACTGTGTGATAAACAATTGAGTCACAATGAATATCAAAGTCAGTGAGAATGATTGTATGTGGTTATTATAATGCTTCAGGGGTGGGATAAGCGCTAACAATGATTCAGTCAGGTCAATTTGAAGAAGTGAGGAGTAGTTTGAGTGCATCATGACAAATAAGATGTCTTGGAGGAGGACAAAAAGCAGACGGGTTCATCCAAATTTTAATAGGCCATTATACTGTATCTTCAGTGTTGTCTCATCAAAGTTTATGGAGCCGCAATGAGGAAATAAAGCCTGGTGGGCAGGGTTTATTAAATTAAACATCCAATAATGGGTCAATAGTAGCTGTCATTTTGAGATTTCTATTTTTAAGTTTCAAAATAAACACATTATAGGTTAGGCTGTTCTCAACTGCAATGTAATGTAATATTTCAAATAATATATCTACTTTCATTACATTCGGTTTTCATATATAAACTAACAAAGAGAGGAAGACAGCGAAATGAAAAGCCATACAGTTTCTATTATTATTATAATTATAATTATAATAATAATAATTATTATTATTAGTGTTGCTGTTGCTCAGTGACCTATGACTTGTATGGAAATGATCCAGGAAATAGCCTGAGCCATAAACTGGTCCTCAAACTGTGGTATAAAAAAACAACATTCCTGTTTTCCCCTCTCCCTCCCCTCAGTCCCTCTTCCACACAAACACTGAGCTGTCACAGTGAGCCAGTCATCCTGTAATGGCTGCCACTGCTCATTGTTCACATCCTGCTTTGTCTTCAGCGCCATTTTGACTCTGCGGGAGGAGGAGCAGCTAGTTAGCATCACATCCACACACACTAATGGCAGCTAGCTGTAGCCGCTGCTGCTAGCCGGTCTTTACTACTATCCTACAGGGACACAAATAGCATGTAGCCTTTATGACAAGCTGAAGTCAAAGCTCTCACACTCCTAACAGAAGGTGAGTTGTGCCAAATCGTGGTTAGCTCAGTGCCTCACACACTATCATTACATGCCTCTACACACACACATGCACACACACTCACACACACACACACACATTATAAACTGTGGTTCTCACAAGGTATTTTTTATTTTTTCTTGGTGGTGGGCTGTGCTATGCTAACCTTAGCTCTTACTAGCAGTGGGTTAAGCTAGTTCTAAAAAGTGCCGGGGCAGCAGACGGTCCTGCCATGGCCTCTCAGCCTGTTTTTCTTCTCTTTATTATCAGCTCTGGAAAATATCTCATTCTTCCAGGGGTTATCTTTGTGTAAACATGTGAGCCACACAATACAAGGCCATTTGCTATATGAGTTATATATAGGCCGGTACTGTAGTTATGTGGGAAAACAAGACAGAAACCAGATTTGTAACCTGCTTTTAGATCTTAGTGATGAATGATAAGGAATTAAAAGAAATTCAAGAACAGTCTGTAAAAGAAGGAAACATAAAAAATAAAATTGGAATTAAATTATCCAAGCAGATTAAATAATAACTAGACTGTTCACATATTCATGCTCAAAAAAAGAGTAGGCTATTTTTATAAGCTACTTTACAGCTATAAAGTGATTTAGAATGTCTGTAACAGGCCCTTTCAGGCTTTTTACCATCAATTTTAGCTATAAAATACAGCCTGCATTTACAGTAATAATTTTTTAAAATGTAGACATTTTATGTGTGTATATATATATATATATATATATAT
>JAPQRP010000029.1:7139424-7155676 GCA_037367295.1 Apogon hyalosoma | reverse complement strand
CCACCACCACCACTACTACTACTACTACTACTACTACTACTACTACTACTACTACTACTACTACTACTACTACTACAGGCCTATAAAGTTGTTTCTCCCCTCGGTCCGCACACTCACGCGCTCAGCTCTGCCCGCCGTCCATTTCCACCGCAGCACCAGCCGCTCAGGCCTTTTACCTCCCGGTGTCCCCCACCCCTTCTCCTATACCTTCACCGTTTGGAGCCGGGGGGACGCTGGGGGAGGCTGGAGTGGACTGGTCTAAAGTTGCCCAGAGAGTGAGTATTGCAGCAGAGGCCGACTAACCCAGCCGGGTTAGCCCATGTAGGCCGAGACAAAGGGAGGAGGAGGCCTCCACCTCCACAGCCTCCAGAACAGCTGAGGAGCCAAAATTTGAAGACGGGGATCAGAATAGGCCGAGGGAGGGTACAAAAAAAAAAAAAAAAAAAAAAAAAGAGAGGGGGGGTCTCACTTGAAATCACGATTTCTGATATAGAAGCAAAACATAGGATAGGAGTGGGGATGTTTAACTTCAAAAACAAAGATGGAGCAGCAGCAATAGTAATGCTTTCCCTTTTGCTTTTAGGTCCATTTGGTTTACACTGACAGCTAAAATGGTTTTGTTGTTTTGCTTAATATTAAGCCTGCAAAGGCTGATGTTGAAAATAGTTTTAAAGAGTGTATTGTTTTGAATGATCCATTTCTCAAATTCATAAGTGTTAAAGAAGCCACTGAGTCATTTAGGCTTAGGGTCACATTAGATTGGTGTAGTCTATGTTGTGTTTTAGCCATGTTAAACACAGAAACTAAAAGATATTCCCTTGCAAATGAAGTCTAATGGTATGACCCCAAAACACAATCTATTCACCCAGAACCTAAGAAGGCTGGGTTCTACAATTATTATGAAAATTACTGGGTTGTAACTTTGTGTTACATTAGTTGTTTACTTAAATGTTTACACATGCTGATTCTGAAGTAGTAAAAAGATCATTACATAATGACTGTTGTAGTCCCAACAACAAAAAACAAGGCTATTAATAACCATTTGAATTCATCATTTAGGACCTAAGCTCAGCCTGTGAACCTGAAAAAACATAACATCAACTAAAATGTTTTATCATGATAACATTTTTAGCCACATTTTTTGTCCAGAAACAGCAACAAAGAGTCTGGACAATTTCACTCAGTGCATATTAAGTGAGTGAACACCGAGTCAGGCTCATGGGAGATAAACACATGAATGTATGGATCTAAATAATGACAGTATACAGACAGAAATTTTAATTATGAATTCTGTGGTTGTGTTGCAGGATTAACCTGAACTTTAATCCACTCATCATGCAGGTGTCATAAGCAACCACTAATTCAAGCACTTTTTGCACATTGTCAGTAGGTTAATACATTCATGGATCAGATGGCTACTATTTTTGTGACAATAAAGATTCCTTTCTGTATTGGATGCTTTTGTCTGTGTGCCTTCTTTTTCTACATCAGCTAACACAGGGGTGGAGTGAAGTTTCTGGTTGGTACAGAGGCTTCTATCCAAACATTCACATGACCTGAACAAACTTTATCATGTGCAGCCTCCTCTTATCTCTGCCTGGTCTGGTGGTGCCGTCACCGCTCTCCTCAGCCCACACACACATCAGCTCCTTTCCATACCACTGTGTTTATCAAAGCATATTGAGTGTAACTGTGATTTTATGTTAGACTGATCTAAACATTAATCCAGAAGTTCTATTCTTTGTGCTCATAAAGTTTTTGACCTTCAGTCCATTGCAGCACAGAAGTGCACATACCAGCTTTACTCCTTTCACTACTAAGAATATGTGCCTTTATACACAATGTGGTAAAAGTATCTTCAGAGGTTCACTGAAGAAGTGACCTTTGACCCGGAGGTGCAATAGCTCAACCCTTAATGATCAACTCACTGGTGTAAAGTGCTCCTGGATGCCATTTTACTATGTGGTATTTTATGTTTTTATCCATAAACCTTTAAGCTTCTTATTAAGACAAGACTGCATCAAAGGTTTGGTTTGACTCTCACTGTTTTTTCATGTTGTCAGTGACGTTGAACAGGACAGACGGCAGAAATGAAACCTTAGTACACTGCTCTAAAACTAACAAATCTACTCAAGTAAGCCCAAATGTTTTCCTTACCAAATGACTGACCTGGTTATGAAAGTGTTTTTTTCCATTTTCTTTCCTCCATTTCTTTTTAGGAATATGTTAGTTTCTTTTATGTTTTTGCAAGTTACCATAAACTGGATTCTAACTTTGTCAGCTCTTGATCAGAGATGCTGTGGAGGAATAATCTTACTCAGAATCAAACCTTGAAAAGTCAAATCCCATAATATAATTCTTTAAGACCTTATGGCCGTATGGCCCTGAACAACCTATCTGTGGGAGTCATCCCCACATTTGTGTTCAATTTCAGGATCTCATCATTTACTGCTATCACTGCATATCTATGATTAGTAATTAGTATTTTTTGTTTGTTCTCTGTTTTGGTGTTTAGTAACAATATGGACATACACTGGTGTGCAGATTCACATGCAAAAATTTGATAACTTTGTTTTAGGCCTATATTTCCCTTCAGAAAATCACTTTATACTCACTGATAATCACTGGGAATAAAGCTTAATGTACAAAGTCTTGAGAAGTAAGCAAAACATTAAAGGACTCAGCATGTAAAACTCCGTCACATACTAAATAACCAGCATAATGTCAAAATAGAGACATGAAAAAGTATGTAATTTCTACCAGCGGTGGTTTCTCTCTCTCAAACAAATTCTACCAAACAAAGGAGTAACTGGTGTCATGTGGGATCATTTCCTACTGCTGATGGAAATTGATCATATGGACAAACAGTTGCAGATGTATATAAATAATATTCTTTCATGTTGTGTCATTTACGTTAATGGGAATAGGAAAAGCCACAAGTAACTTTAAAAGAATGAAGAAATTCTTACTAGTTGGTGTTACAGTTCTATTTTTTATAATGCAGGCCTTGTTTTAGGAATATGTTTTCATATGCAAATGTCAAATATTATAGATTTAATATGGGTTTCATTATATTTTGGCCTGTATGTGTTTGTTTGTTTGTTTGTTAGTAGTGAACTACTGCACATTTTCATGAAACTTGGTGGAAGGTAGGGCACAGGCACAGGAGAGCACTCCATAAAAAGAGGTGGATCCTGAAAATTACTTCACTTCTTCTCTCATTGTGAGATATTTATGAGCTGTGTTGAACATCCATCTAGTTTTACAACTGTTTTTAATGGAAGTTCATTGGACTCAGAGTTAGAATCATGCAAAAAGACACATGTTGCAACTAATACTAATAATATCCATCCATCCATTTTCTGAACCTGCTTTATCCTCACTAGGGTCACGGGAATACTAATAATAATTTGTCAAAATTACAGAGGTTGTCTGTAATCTTAATCTTATATGAATCTTCCGTGTCTGTAATTTGAAGTCAAACTTCCAAATTGCCTTCCCTATTTTAGCAAAATCTGAGGTCCTGAGATAATATCAGTCTCATGTAGCAATTTCTTTTGTTTCATCAATGCTGCATCTATTGAGGCTATTTCCTAGTTGAGGAGGCTACACTGGTGATGGTAAATGAAAATCTTAAAAGTGCTAAAATATCTTTTTGTATTTTTGTAAGTGATAGCTAGACATGACATTAGGGGAATAATGTCACTTAATTCAAGATAAAAACAGACTTCACTTATTCAGTGTTGCGCTGCATGAAATATGGAGCTGAACTGATTAACTGATTAATCAATGAATCAACTCTAATCGATTAAAAAAATATTCCATTACAATATTCCTGAATCCAAGCTTCATTTCCTTAATTTTGCTGCCGCTAAACATTGGCTCCACAGTTGTGTTTCACAAGGATACTTATTGTGATGCTTATGACACCAGGATCAACACATCGTTGTATGTTAGATCCAGCTGAAGTTGTTTGTAAGTTAATAAATTGGATACAAATATGTTGAAGACTGCAGTCCACATATTGTTGGTAGATGTCATTTGACTTGTTTGTTGTTTATATCTAGAGATATTTTTATATATACTTTTATACTGTTGTTATTGGTGTTGTGTGTGTATATATATATACACACACACACACACACACACATACACACAAAATTAATATGAAGTATATATAAAAAGTATATGTATATACTTTTTTAAAATATAGGTCCATCCTTTTATTTTTATACATTTGTGGTTGCTGTTTCAGCTGGTTCTAGAAAAAAAGGACAAGTTGTTTGTCACTTTCAGACATGTCTGTTTCACATTTTTACTATTTTTTTTTTCCTATTGAAATAATCATTTAATCAAATCCAATCAAAGAAAATAATTGATAGCTGCAGCTCTAATGAAATACAGATTTGGGTCGTTAATGTCCAAATAAATATAGACTTCATGTGAAATTGAACTTCTACTTTCTGTGTTAATCATGTGGCTAAAACACAAACTCAACTACATCAATTCAGCTGTGGCTCAGATGTAACCCTAACCCCAAGATAAGCCCCTGGTGACTTGGTGGAAGTTAACTATTACCTGTCTGTTTTTTTACCTTTGCATAACTTAAAGTCTCTCTCTCTGACTTTTTACCTTGTGGGGAACCAAAGCAGTAACTGCCAGTCCCTCCTAACAATCAGTCAGTTTCCATTCTTTTTCTTTTCTTTTCATCAACTCCATTCTGACATTTCCTTGAAGTGTAATGAGCTCGAACAGCCATGGCATCATCACCTCAGCAGCACTGCCACAGACCCGGCCACACCAAATGGCCAAGCGACGACAAACCCAGCACAGCAACACGTTTCAGCTCCTCCCCTCCAAACTCTGTGTGGATGACACATATGTTTCAACGCTGTTTTTCAGAGGGGAAATATGCACGACAAAGAGAAACCATCCCTCTGCTTCCTGTCAGTAACTAAAGTCAGGTCTGGGATGAAAGACTGTTTGGTTTGGTCTTTGTTCAGTACCCATGCATCAATAAAAACTAATTACATCACATATGTACCTTAAAAAAACTTTGTTCATTAATTGTGAAATGGAAGGCCTTGATGGATTGGCTTAAGAGAATTGAAAAAACTCTACCTGTTTGCATCCATGGGAAACATGTTGATCCGACAGCCCCCATGAGTATACACATCCTAAGCTATTCATTTCACAAGTAGTCCAAATTACATAATTTCCATGGGTGTGTTCGACATGTTTCTTAAAACCTCAAACCAGATACTTCTCAGTGCATCTAACAGCTTCGCATGCGTTTTACACAAGGGGGTTAACTGGAGCATGGAGGCAGAAACACCATCCACCGCAGTTCAGATGTGCATCCAGTTATATTCTTTTCATTCAGAGTTGTGAAATATGAACAAATGATCTACTCGTACAGCTTGTAGACACATAACTGAGGGATTACGCTCATCCTGTCCACAAAGACCCATTTCAAACAAGCTGCTGCTGACGCACCAAACTTGGTTTCCAAATGGAGCTGAATTTAGTTTTTTCTACAAATTATTAAGAGTCAGATTTAGTCCCATTGAAAACATCTGATTAAAAGTAACTGCCTGACTGTGTAATTTTTCTAAAGGAATAGCATGTACAAATAAACATTTTCTACTTAGCTTGGCCATTTTTCAACCTGACTGGGAAAGGGAAATCTTTGTATCATACCTTCCGAAAACCATGGATATCTTTTGTAATTTTTCAGGAGGGCAAGAAGTAGTAGAACGGGTGGAAAATTAACAAAATTGATCCTTAACTTGCATTGTAAATTGTGCATGCTTTTATGTTTACGCTTTGGTTGCAGTTAGGGAGAGATCATGGGTTGATTTATGCAAAACTTTGTGGACTTTCAAGCCCTTGAATCTTTTGTTAAACTTAACTAAGTGCTGTCTTTACTTAAACCTATCCAGACAAACTATGCATATGAATATCAATTTGATATACATTTTTGTTACAGTTAAAGTCAAGACACATTAAAGACACAGTATGTAATATCTGCCACTAGGGGTCTTTCAATCAAAACAATAGCAAAAAATACATTAAACTTGAATGTTAATATTAACTCAGGAATGTGACCAAATCTCTCTATATCTCTATATACATACAATATTTTGCATTCATTGATGCACATTTCTTTTACTTATCATGCTACTTACTTATTACTTACTACTTTCACTTTTTATATATTGCTAATGTTTCTCTGATATGTGTGTATGTGTGAGTGTGAGTAGGTGTGTGTGTGCATGTGCTACTTTTTCTTATACCTGCATGGAGCAAGTGTAACACACAATAATTTCCTCTGGGATTAATAAAGTATTCTGAATCTGATTTTAAATGTAGTAGAAAGCCTTTAATATGATGAAACTAAACATGTCAACAAAATTTAAGAAAATTTTGTAAATTAAACTGAGGCCTAGTCATTTTTAAATATTTCAATGTGAAAATGCCACATACTGTGTGTTTAAAATAATATAAAGTAACAAAAATATATCTTATAAATTACATTTATATCTTATAAATTCCTTGGTTTGTGGAAACCTACAGTGAAAGTTTTTTTTTTTTTTTTTTTTTTTTTCTGGTAAGTGATGACCTAACCCAACAGACCTAGCCATGATGAAACTATTTTAATCATGCTCATTTTGAGTTTCGTCGTGTGTTGCTAATATTTGGCTGTGGTAAACCCTGCCTTGCACTGGGCCTGGTCACCCTCCTCCTGCATCAGAAAGCCATGCCATCAGCGCCTTCCTTTGACAGAGAGTTAATCTTTATCAGAGATGCTAATCTTTAACCTCAAGCTCAAAGAAAACCCTGACACAAGAAGAGAGAGAGAGAGAGAGAGAGAGAGAGAGAGAGAGAGAGAAAGGCTGGGGGTTTTGGTGGGGGTGGGGGGGTCAAATTGCCCTTTTTGCTCCTGGGCCATGAAAAGTGCCAAGCTCACCAAGTCTGTCAGGCATCAGAGGCACAGGGATGGATGTGTTTGCTTCAATGTGGTGATGTGTATGTGTGTGTGTGTGTGTGTGTGTGTGTGTGTGTGTGTGTGTGTGTGTGTGTTTTAAGTAGAAGGTGGATGGTGAAGCAGGATGCATATATGGCCATAATTTTAATGAGCTATAATTAAATATTGCATATTAAAACTTGTGGAATGTGTCCAGGCGTTATTTTGAAAGAATGCAATGGCTATGAACTTATACAGGATCTCTAAATGTTCCATAATATGTTTGTATGAATCAATAATAAGCTGTTGTGACCCATCAGAAAATAGGACAAATTACTTGTTGCTTTCCCAATACTCAGCCTGCATTTATTCTGAAAGTTAAACCTCTAGTTTCATTGGTCACTGAGCTTCTCTTACATACTCCATCAGCAACATTCACACCAGTCATCTTCATAAAAGTGAAATATTATGATCTGTGTTGTAAAGCCATCATACCAGAGGCTTCAAATACTGTTGTTTGAGAAGAAAAGACAGTTTTACATTGCAAAGTATAGTAGGAGTATTTCAGTGGTCAATATAAAATACAAAAAATGCTTGATTAGTAAAGAGGAAAGACAGGGAAGTCAAGGATGTCCATGCCCAATATCCCTGGAGAAGAGATGCAGGAGAAATTATTAAAACTGCTGTGTCACAAAGTGGTCTGATTATTATACATTTGATATTACTATGCAGAGGATCAAACGTTCACAGAAATATTGTAACTTCTGATGTTACATATTAGTAAAGTCTATATAAATTGTGTTTGACACTAACAGCAAGGCTCCATTTCAACTTTCATGAATTGCAGTAACTCATTAATAATGGTTTGACATGTTCAACAGCTAAATCATAATGATAATATGATGTTTAATAGAATACATATATTGAAAAGCGCAGCGGTAACTTGATTTTGCCAAACAGTGAATCTGAATATACATGTGAAAATGATTACTAGGTTTGTCCCAGTCTGTACATAATTACCTACATGTTTATTTGCACTAACTGAAATTATTTTTATATCACTGAAATAATAATGTCCTTTCTCCTGGATGATATGTTGATGCTTACGTGTTTCAATTTTCCACACCAATAAATGGCTTAACTCTGATTATTGAGTACTTTAAAAGCTTTTACAACCTAAATAATGACATACTTATAAATCATGTATAAATACTGTATAAGGGTAAAGTTGTTGTAAGTGACTATGGCTATGAAGGTAAGTGTAAGTGTGTCCGACTGCTTTTTGAGAAGAGTTCATGTCTGTAGTACAGTGGGCCCTTCAGTTTAAAATGTAGTAATGTCGATGACTTGGAAGAATTTTCCATTAAACAGTCCAGGCCTGTGTAGAAAATACTTGGCTACATTTATGTAATATTCAACTCACCCGATGCTGCATTAGAGAATAGTATGTAATTCATACTGAATTGTAAGGTTATAAGTAGGTTGTTTGCTCTCTGGAAACCACTTAGTTTAATGACCAAGCTTTGTTTTGCAGACTTCTTTTAATTGTGTATCCATCTGTCAGATCCAGTATTTCATGGCCACTTTGGCTGCACGTTAGTCAAAATATATGCGGTGTGTCAAAGACACTCAGTGATATGCGTATGTAGTAATTTGTGGTTTGGCAAAGCTTAAACAATTGATTTTCTTTAGTTATTATTATATTGCTTTGAGGCCTGATTACGCTGAGTGTCGAACAACCTGCACCAGTAAAATAGGCCTGTATCCATTTCCTTACAACACACTCATCTTCTGACACATAGATCAGAAAAAGAAGCCAGTGATTGTAATATAATCAGGCTACTTGGCCCAGTAGCAGACAGGCCTGCGATTAAGCCTGTTACAGCAGGAGAAAGCGTCTGTATGGATCTGGGCCAGACCTGTCAGACTTTATACACTGCTACAGCGTTAGGCATGCTTGCCCCCACTATTTTACTCCGATTGGTATTTTGCCCATAGTTTGTCAGTGATGTATGAAAAAATCAATTAAATCACAGCCGTGTTGGGAGTTGCTGTGGGTTTTACATGAGTTTTAAGTCACCGTACCCGGAAGTGAGTGGAAACCACCAAGGTCAAGTGAGCTTCCAAAGGAGCTGTTGTTTTTATCCTTTCACAGGTTCTATAGCTTTAGCATTAGCATCATCTGAACCATCCATGAAGTATCTGGATTCTAACTGCTCCATTTTGACAATACGAGACTCCACTAACAATGTAAAATTAGTCGGTAGACTCAATTAAAGAAACACATGTTGATATTTTTGCCTGTTTTCATAATTCTGCATGATATTAATGCACAACAGATTCATGCAAGGTGGCCTCTGATGGAAAGGGGGGAGGGACAGCATTTCTGTGCTTTGTCTCATGTCCCACATGCAAAAATACCAAAATGTGTGATGAACATGAATTCAAGCAGATTTACATCCAAAGGTGTCATAGATAACTTTAACTCTGTGAACACCAAACATTCAAGGGGATAAAGCTCAGACATGCTAAAACATAATCTACTGTAATGTTAAAGGTCTTACCCATTTCTCAACATTTCTGGCACTTACAAATGTTTGAACTGTGAATTTATCTATCAGTGAGTTATCTACCCTGAATAATTTGTCATTTTTTAACTGATATTAAGGCCTATAATCCTCTTCTGATTGAAATATTCCCAAACAGGTAGATTAGTTATTGATAATTTTCTTGGAAAAACATTTTTATGTCAATGCTACCATATTCTATGTCCATTCAAGAAAGACTAGGTTACAGCCTACAGTAAGTCACAAGACATTTTTGATTGGCTAAAAGATAACTCTTTACTTTGAACGAGTGAACAAAGTTTTAAACAGAGGTTAGCTGTGTCAAATGCAGCTCTTTGTAATGGTTACCTTACTCTGGAAATGATGTCAGAGTGATCGCAAATATTTATGAACTACTTCACAGTTCTCACACTTTCTGAATGCAGCCTATAATAAGGTAAGTCACGATTATTCAAAAATGTGGGTCACCACATAATACATATAGGCTAGAAAAAATTATAAAACTAAATATATAGAAAACCTGGTTAAGCTATACAAAGTGTAACTCAATACATAATATTATACCAAACCATTTTCACTTCAAAAAAAAAAAAACAAAACTATTTGGCATCACTTTCAACCATCATCAATATCTGTGCACAAATATTTGGAAATGGTAGAACAGATAATAACTGTACACAAAAAAACACCACAATATTTAAACAAAACAAAACTAGCTCGGATCAAGTGAAACAATTACTCATTACTCATTCACCTAGTTTTGTCCACCACACTGAATTTACTTGAATATAGCTGGAGTGGTGCTCTGTAAGCATTAAGGCGACCCTGTAAACGAATTCTTAAATGTTTTTTTTAAGCTTGCTGTTAAATCACTTGATATGCCACACTAAGGGAAAAAATGAAAAACTTACGGAATTACGGTCATATATAATCCAAAATGAAATGCAGCTTGAGGAGGCATGGGGGTAAGACCTTGACAATTTGTAGATAGGAGTGGGGTAAATAAAGGAGGGGGGTGGTAGGTTCCAGAGTAAGCAAGAAGCTGCCCCCCATCATAAATCACAGAGTGGCCAACATGCATCTTCTTTCCTAACACCTATCAGCCCCCTATTCACTATACGACTCACTCTGTCTCTTGTTGTCACACGCGCACATGCATACCAGCACATCTATCTATACCCAAAACGACAAGTAAACTCTCTAAATACACTGGGGGGGGCAGCCATTTCGTCCCCTTGTCTGCTACCTATTCTGAGGCATCTGTCTTCAGCTGCCTTAACGCACAAACACACACATATATATATATATACACACACACACACACCAAGAAGAAGAAGAAGAAGAAATGGGCTAGTAATAGAGCCAGTACGCGGGCACACCCCGCGGATGCCTCTGTGAGCTCGAGAGAGACCACGGTCACACAACAGATAATTAATGACATGTCGAGCGGCGGAACGCGTGGGATGGGGACGCCTCCGGAACACACACCGGGACACCGAGTTAGAAGCATCCTGACAGACCTTACCTGCTCTGTCTCGGTAGCTCTGTCCTCCTGGATCTCCTGACGGTGCAACGTGGGCTATTTCCTCTGGATACAGTCTTTTTACAGGAGTAAGGAAGACCAGACAGTGCCTTCTTGGAAAAGAGTGGACGGATTTTTGAAAAACTGCGAGTGCGTAATTACGCACAGCTGGACAGACAATGTCGCCTTTTTGCTAAGAATCTTTCGTACTCAAAAGGGAACTAAAACTGCTAATGAAAATTCATTCAAGTCAATTAAGCGGAATTTAGATATAACTCTTCCCTGTCCATCTACAAGCCTCGGTAACATAATGTAAAAGAGACAGCAGGCTCTTCCGTGGCCGTTTTGGGAAAGCCATAAATCTTGAGCGGCTGCGCCATAAATCTTCCACATTCAAAGCCCACCTACAGCACCAGTCTGACGGGGACTGCTCGGTCTGGGGCTCGTAGTCGCTTCTTTACCCTAAAAAACACATTGCGTGCGCGCGCTCACCCCCTCCTCCGCCAATGCGCCGGGCTGCTGCAAGATTCCCCCTTCTCCCTTCTGGCGAGGCTGGTGCGTGCCTGACCGTGAGCACCACGGCCAGACAGGCAGCCACAGCTTGAACACCCCCTTTTTTCCTGCAACCGTTTCTCACCACAAAGAAAATCCACGGGTGTCGACGCTCCAGCAGGCCTGAACTACGGTGACCGAGTGTCCGCAGGAACCTTTTCCTGACCAAGCCTCTTTCTATCTAACCCTTTAAGTTCTAAACTAGAGGAGCAGAGTCATCATCATCATCATCTTCTTCTCTTTCCTAGATACCTGGTATCTGTTATTCAATGTTTAAATCCACCCTCAGCTCAGCCTAACGCGTACTGTTTAGTTGTGTTGTTGCTTTGCTGATTTGCTAATGTTGTGTTACGGCGGGTACGTTACACCACCTTGCTGACCTGTAACCTCTTGGATCTAAGTTATTTAGATTTCGTCCTTCTTTGTGCGTGTTTTAATAGTATATCTATCATTAAAGACCGCCAGAGTGAACATAGCTCGGTTCCTCTGTTCCCCTCTTTATCTTCTGATGGTTCTTCAAACGCGGACCTCTTTAGTCCCGGTTTTGCTCTTGCCAGATCGTCAGACTGACACCGTGAACTGTTCCTGAACCGGGCTGCGGACTGACAGGCCTCCAGAACATAGGGAGAGGGGTAGAAAGGAGGGGTGGGTCGGGACGGGATGGGATGGGAGGGGGTGAGTCGAGGGGTTCTGGTTCTTGTTCCTGTCCAATAGTGGAGTCTGGTTGAGGTGCGCCGGTGGGGTTAGGAGGTCCAGCCGACCTGCAGTGTCTGTCCAGATGTTGGTTATTACATGGCGTCAAACTGAGCAGCGATCAGAGGAAAGGAAGATGGTGATGGAGATGGAGAGAGGGGAGGAAGAGCAGGCGATCCGCTGTGATTTGACCTGTGCGTCCACACAGGAAACGGTTTCCGTCGTGTTTCGCTTGTTTACACGTTCACTGGTGCAGCATTTACGCATAGGCGGCTATTTCGGGTGCGTTAAAGTCAAAACCATGAACAAAGTTTGACACTGACCCAAATGAAACCAAAAATGAATACACCGTAAAACTGATTTTACTGTACCGACCCGTTTCGCTAACCAAAACAGGAAGGGGGAATTTCCAAAATCACATCCCTCCTCAGGACAAATAACTTAGGCGAATACAACTGTCACATGTAATCTTAAAATATTCACAAGGAACTGGGAAGAACGAGATTTATATTGCGTTTTGGGGGCTAACGGATATTGTTATTAATGCACGCTTCTTTCAGTCATTCACTGTAAAAATATCCGTTCAAATACATGCAACTGGCTTCATGGACTCTCTCACTGTGTGGATATTTGTGTTATCAGCCCACGCGTGTAGACATGTTTCCACACACACTCCTCAAACACACACACACACACACACACACAAGAGGCGAACGAAAGAGATAAACTTGCGAAGAGAGAGAGAGTTCAATTACACCCAAACAACGTGTTATTTTTAGTTCGTCTTTGCTATGATAAAAAAGAAAAAGTGCAACCGGACAGTCAGGGAGAGAGATGAAGAGGCTCGCGCACTGCTTGTTTCCCCTTTGCGCGCGGTGGAAACATTTCCGGCTCGGTCTTGTCTGTCTTATCGCTCTCGTGTATGGAAGCAAGGGAGAGGAGAGAGAAAGAGGGAGAACAAAAAGAAGCTGTGCTCGCGGGCTCTGGATACGGTTTCAGCCGCTCATTTTTCACGCGCTTTGAATCACTGCCCTCGCGCAGACGATTATAAATTAGCACGAGGGCTTCTTATTGATTTATTTCCGAACGGGTAATAATCTCCACGCGAGGAAGGGCCCGGGAAATACCTGGCGCATGGATCACGAGGCTGGATACTCTGTCAGAGATACGGAGATTTAGCCTATGATAATGATGATAATAATAATAATAATAATAATAATAATAATAATGCTTAACATCAAGGCTGATTTAAACCCATCTTAACTTATTTTCTCGCCACTTAAATTCTCTTGTTAACACAGATTTATGAGGCCGAGCCGAGCGTTTGGATTTATGTTTTTGAGGATTTCCTGCATCCACTCCACTCCACGCCACTTTTTTTTAAATCCACATAACCCTTAAATTTTGCAGCTAGTCCTCACAAACCTTTAAATGTCAGTTTATTCTGCTGTGATTTATTACAAAAGGCGAATTGGAAAAATTAATACCCATTACATGGATATACATACGTATAATTCACGTTAGTACCGTTAAGATTTGGGAATTCACATTTAAATGCTTTTTAGTAGTAGTGCTCCTCTATGTTATTGAGCTATTTGCAAAAGACCACAGAAAACAGGTTTAATATTGTGCATTTAAAGTCTAAAATCTTTTTGTTGTTGTTGTATCATCAGCAGAAGTAGGAATCCTAATATTCACGCTAAATACCTGTGAGCTTTATTTGCCAGCTGTTAAAATATTTTATTGCGTGTCTTGCGTGTCATATGTACTATTTAGATTTGTGCATTTTAATCTTTTCCATTTTACAACGTTTTAACACTATACATATCTTAAAACATTAACACTAAAACATTATCTCTTTAAATAAAAAATAAAAACACATCTCGTTCTGTGCTCCCATGCTTCTGGGCTCCTTGGCATATTTTGGATCTGCGTGGATCTTGGATCTTGCGTGGGAGCATAACAGTGACCGAGACAATATGGCTGCCAGTGAGTGGGAAGATGCGCCTTGTATGAAGCCTTGTCCGAGTGTTGCTTTGCTTTCTTTTACGCGTGTCTGTCAGATGCGTGGGACTTAAACCAACCTTGTTTTTGACCAGAGACGCAAATCTGACAGAAACAAAAAACCTGAACAGTATTGTTCTGTTTCGTTGGTGTTTTCAGCCTTTTACGGACTTAAAGATGCCACGGTAAAGAGCTCAGCCAAAAATGATTCTACCCATAACTGGATAAAATAGAAGAAAACAAATTTAGGGAAAAGACAGTGTTCCTCTGTGACTCTTTTTCACATACGAACGTCCATCTTTTTAAATGCTAAAGACGCTTCATTTTAGTGTCGAAGGAATCGCCGACCACCTTGGGTTAACAATGGCGATGTAGGGTAAAAGAAAATATAAGAAGTCAATTTTAAATAATGTTTTTATTTTCATGCGCATTGTTCGTGTTATATTTGTGTTTTTCTCTTGGTGCCATTGTCCTGGAGGATTTTTCGGTATAAAAAAAACCCGCCTCACTCGCACAACAGTAGGTGCCATTCTGACTCTATAAACTGCGCGTAAAACGTTGTGTTTTCATAGTGAAGTAAAGAACCAGACTCTTGTCCAGAATTTCAATAAACGGTTTAGAACAGAAGTGCGATTAGTGAAGGGTAAATGAAAAAGGAAGGAGGAGAAGGGAGGCCTCGAGAGCTAAAATTCACCCTCTCCTTTAGCTCGGATAATAGATGTCAGACGGCCGGTGATATCATTTCTCAACACTGTTTCAAATATTTTAAGTATTTCAGCTGATGTGGAGCTATCGTGTCAGACAAAACACACTTAGCAGTGGACACATGCCTGGGATAAGATAAGATAAACCAAGCGCTCCTGCTGTTTCGTTTCTTTAGCCTGTATGATTTTCAGGCCAAGATTTTTATTCTTCTTCTTCTTCTTCTTCTTCTTATTATTATTATTATTATTATTATTATTATTATATTCTATGTCAAGTATGGTTCCATTTAAAACTTTTGTCTCTGTTTGTCCGCAGCAGGCGGCCTGAATGGCGTTTGGAAATATAATTTCGACGCTTCCCTGTCATCCAAATCAGATATAAGGTCAACATATCCGGATAAATATATAAATATATGAAAAAGGAGGGGAGATATCTCTCTCTCCCCCTCTCTCTTCTCTCTTGTCCCCTCTCTGTGTCTTTCTCCATCCACAGAAATGAGGCTGGATATTGTTTTTGACACGGCGGCGGACAGCACGAATACATATTTGGAAACGTGCTGCTATCCTCGCTGCTGCTGCCATTATTATGTGATGGGAAGCCGTGCAGCCATTCTAATTTGGTTACACTAAGGTTTACACTGATAGTGATGACCATGTGGGGAGGTAGGAGAGAGAGAGAGAGAGAGAGAGAGAGAGAGAGAGAGAGAGAGAGAGAGAGAGAGAGAGAGAGAGAGAGAGAGAGAGCGGGGGATATGTGGAAGAGAACAGCACTGGAAATATACCTGTGAAGAACCCTCATTCCATCCATCCATCTATCCATCCATCCAGAGCCACAGGAAACACATGCCTACAGTTGTGAATGTTTGTAAATAAATAAACATAGAAACACAATCATCAGTGCCATCACTACTGTTGTACGCATGTGGCCTGTAATAAATTCGCCTCAATGAACCTGTGTTCACTGTCTCTATTTCTTCACTTGAAATCTGACCAAAATCCAAAAATTAATAATTAAAATAATCTGAAATGAATAAATAAATCACACAAGCGCTATCATCATTTTTATGAGTTATGGGGTTAATTGATGAAATTATGTTTACGTCTTTCCCACCACAACCCCCTCACTTCCTACTCGCCTAAAATAAAAAGGTCCCACAGCCATTCCCCAGTTTCTGGTTTTCTCCAACCCTGTACCACAAATTTGATACGATACGACACACACACACACACACACACACACCAT
>JAPQRP010000029.1:7097863-7113834 GCA_037367295.1 Apogon hyalosoma | reverse complement strand
TCTATCTATCTATCTATCTATCTATCTATCTATCTATCTATCTATCTATCTATCTATCTATCTATCTATCTATAACAAATCCATAAATCTGGTAGAATCGGTACAATTAGTAAAGACGAAAAGGAAAGGCACATGTGGACGAAAATAAAGAACAGAATGGGGGACAGGGGGAACGTGGGGAAGGGAGGGGGGAACGTGGCTTCTGACTGCAACACGTGGTCTTCCCCTTTTCCTCCCAGCGTGGGCAAAGCACCTGCCACACACACTCACACACATATGCACTGCTGGCATCGAAAAAAGACGACGAAAAAGGAGCAGGCACACGCACAGCAATATGCAAATTAGGCAGCTTCTTCTGTACAAGGCCATTTCTGTTTTTGTGTACTCACTCCTCTGTAGCTCGCTGGATCCGCCTGTCCTATGTGGCGTCGTCGTAACATAGATTTTAACCATTTTCTACTTGTTACAATGACGTCTTCTTTTCCGTCTCCGTCCGCTTGCAGCTCCGCTTCACTGTTTTTCTTTTCTTTTCTTTTTTCTTTTCTTTTTTTTTTAAAGCCTTCCTCGTACTTCATTCACACCCCAATTTAGTCTTCTCTCCTCTTCTAACGCCACAGGTTTTTGACCTCTTCGGGACTCTTCGTGGCATCTTAAAAAAAAGTCATTTCCGCGGACACCCCTCCTCGATCATGTACACGCACGCGCGTAAAGACGCACCGGCTCCAGACGTCGATAAAACTCAAGTCTTTATCCGAACCGAATCGAACCCGGCTTTAAAATAATGCGCCAAGTTTAAAGCCGGTTTAGGACGAATATAATCCAGTGGGAATAAGGTGAGGCGTCATCAAACTTTAACGTGGCGAGAAAAAGCCCCTATCACCGGTGGCCGCTTTTCCCCGGTGTTAAAGCGAGCTGTTTTGGGACTGATGGAGACCGAAGCAAAGGGCTGCTGTGGTGACTGTGGGCTCTTTAAGGCATTAAGTGTTGTGTGTGTGTGCACGGACTCAAGTTTTCAAATTAATCTGCCAGTTTGGCACACTCTTTGTTTAACGGGCGAGGCGTGTCACCCCCGCGTCCCCGGTACACATTTTAATATCGGAGAGACGCGCTGACCTCCCGTTCACCTCGAACACAGCCAAGCCCCCTCCTCCTCCTCCTCTCATCCTCCCCCCATCCTCTCCTTTTCCACACCCTTTCTAGTTGCCATTTCCTCCCTTCTCTCCCTCATTCCCTCTTTCTTTCTGTCATTTTTGCCTCCCTCTCTTTCTCCCTCTCGTCAAACTAAATTGAGTTGGAGTCATTACTTTGAAGAAAAATGGTCAGTAGATGCGCAGGGGGAGGGGGCTCTCTCTCTCTCTCTCTCTCTCCTTTCACACAGATTTTTCTTTTCTTCCAGGATCATTTCTCCTTCTTCTCCTTTTGTTGTAGAAATATAAATGACTCCGTGGCGCTTTCACGCTGACACGTGAACCCGCAGCGTCTAACCGCACCATCACTTTTACACTCCGGTTATTTGCTCGAAACAAATGCGTCGTGTTGCAGCTCGGTACGTTTTGTGTTTGTGCTTAACGGGCTCTGAGCCAGGCAGATTTCAGACTCAGAGGTATCAGGTGGATTCATATTGATGACATTCGACTCTCTGGATGGATTTTTATCGAGTTAACTGCAGCCATATGTCCACACTTTTCCTACTAATTCTACTACTATTACTCCTCTAATATTTCCACATTTTTATCACCATCACACCGCTTACAGTGACGGAGAAGGCTTTATAGCAAAACATTTTATCCAGGCGATATATTTCTGGAGATAGGTGCTAAGAGGATGATGTTTATACGCGCAGGCGCACATGTTGGAGATGATTAAAAGTCACGTTTGACAGACTGACAGGCGCTCGCACTGCCTCTTAAACTGAATTAATGTCGTGAACTGGAGATGAACCCCGGAGAAAGGAACCTATAACACAGTTAGAAAGCCATTACCTATGTAGGGACTGGAGTAGGAAGGGGGTCACCGGTCCGGGCGGAGCCGAGCCAGTCCTATTTATTTTCGAAATTATTATAGACTATTTATTCACTGAATTACCATTTAGTCCCTTAGTTGCGACTAGTTTCTCATTCTCACTATTTTACCGTACAATAATATGTGTAGAAACAAGGTTAGTGAACAGGAACTGAGATAAAACGGATCGGACTTTAGTTTGGGACATCTTTTGTAGTCAAAATTTACCAAAAACACGTAAGATAATTTCTATTATTAATCATTCTTTTGTCTTTCTTTTTTTACTGTTTCCCTTTTTTAACCCTGGGCCAAGTTTCCTGTCCCACACATTTTCATACACATTTTGTAACTGTTAAATAGGCCTATAAATAACCAAATAAACAATCAAGCTATTCTTCCATACAGCATAAACTTGGTCTTAGGTGAACATGTTAATTTTGTGTACACTGATAACTTATTTACCACATTTTAAAGTTGTCTCTTACTTACTGAAATTTAGTACCACAGCCTACCACGTATTTTTCAGTAAAGTAGCTATAGTTGACTTGTCGACCCTGAAAAAAGAAGCAGCAGCAAGAAAGAACACAGAAGAAGAAAGTAGAAAAAGGTTTGAGGCTTATTCTTTTCAACTGAAAAAAAAAGAAAAAATGTAAACTGGGGCAGAACATTAATCTTGTAGTGGAAAAATCAGATAAGGAGAGTAATATTTTTTGGATGTGGTGCAAGATAAGAGTTTATTTTTGACAGGTTGGTGTAGATAAGGCTGAGGAGAGGAAACACTCTGCTTTGCTATAACTGCCTCTCAAACATGGCTGCAGGGGGTTTACACAATATAGATGTAGCTCCAAAGTGAAGACCACCACAACCAGTAACCTCTGATACACATGGGAACATAGATATGTGGTGTTAGCAGTAACGCATTAACTACAACACATATGAAAATAACAATAGGCTAAAGGCACAAGCCTAGTTTTTCTATGTGGCCATAGTGTTACTTTACTACATCATCTGTATTAGAATTTTAACATCATTAATAGTATCTTCCACCACTGATAAATTTTTTCATCCTTTATTTGATCATATTATTCATATATGAACTTAGTTTTACACTAGAAATTGAAATATTATCAATAGTTAGTAAAACATGCTGTTGCTAATGTCAACAAAAATTAAACTCAAGTTTTTTTTGGGTTTTTTTTGTTCTGTTTAGTCTCAGTTAGTTATTCGAGCTGACTTTAATATTATGGATATGGATTAAGATTAGGAATGGGATTAACATTTAATAAATTAACCCTAAAGGCCCTGAACTTCTTTTGTCTCGACTTCCAATCGAGGTTTTCCTCTAAATCTAACCTTTCTAAAGTGATTTATTACCACTGATTATATTATCCTTTGCATTTTATATTTGAGTAAATCATGTATTTTCCTATAGGCTACTTAATTCAGTGATCATGTAGATGTTTATTACATCTTAGCGTAAATTCAAAGGTTATTTTATCAAAACTGAGGAAAGGTGACTTTTTCTTCAAAATATATCATTGACAACATAAAAACAAGTGTCTCCATCCACTTTCATCTATCAAACATTCACTGGATGAAAAACTGCCTTTTACACCAATTATTTACATGTATTGATAGGATTAGTGGATCAACAGGTGTTAAGCATTTTAGATCCATAGATGGTTTTGGTCGATCGTAGCTGTTTGGGTCTTTATTGGTTAAAAATATAATAATAAACAACTAATATAAACAATCTACATGGAAAAGGAATTGACCAGAAAATGCATACTAAAATCAAAGTGTAAGACTGTAGTAGCCTGTTCTGGTAGGCATAGTAGTTCAGTCATTATTTTTTATTATGTACTAATTAGGCCATTATTATTAATATGACTGAGGTTGGTGTAAACTTAACAGGTAGAGGACTACTTTGTCCTTGTTTTTTAAGGAGGATGACGGGTAGCTGTGACTGGGCTTTAAGCCTAAGTGTGAACTAAATGTGCAAACACCTGCAGACACAGATTCATACATCCAGCCCCAGACGTCCACCCCCCAGCTCCATGTCACCGAATACCTTCCGCCCTCCAACCGCCACCTTGAACCCCTCCATCCTCCATTTTTCTGTCTTTCTTTTCCCTTCATCTCCGTCTCTTGTGCAGGGAGGAGCTCAGCCTTTGTTAAGGGAAGGGAAGGGAAGGTCAAGCCTTCACCTCTCTTTTGCCTCCTGCTATCATTTCTCTCATCTGCCCCCCTCCCCCCTACCTCTGCTCCTCTTACTCCCTTACTCCCTTCTCTCTTTAGTCTGGAGTGAGTGAGGAGAGCAGAGGGCGGAACTCACGCGCGCCGCTGAACTTTTGACCCTTCAACTCCGTCACCCTTCAGCTGTAGACTGTTCTAGAAGCTTGGACGTCCAACTACGCCGCTCCCATCATGATAACCTCGGATTCCTCCTCCTCAAACTTGCTTCTGGTGTCAAAACAGCAACGACAAAGCCAGAAAAGGAAAAGAGAGAAAGAGGCAAACTCACTAGTGGGTTTAAGCTTGACTGTTTATGCTAATTAGCTTCTTTAGGGTTAAAACAACGCAGAAAACGGAGCCCAAAAGAGGCATAAATGATCAGACAGCGCCTCCTTTTTCGCTCTTTTTTACACAAATACTCCTCTTACACTTACCAGCCTTTTACTTGTGTGTCTTTTCGCTCAGCATTAATCACCTGAGCGCCAGTGACAGTTCTGACAGTTGTGTATTTTAACAGCGACAGACAGAGACGGAAGGTTGTTCCAGGTTATCGTCGGTTAACATTCTAAAGGACGGGGGCGCGTGCTGGCAGTGGAGATAACACGGTGTGGTGCTCGCTGGGGCTCGCGCTGTCCTCCTGGTCTGAAGCGGGCTCTGGTGGCGGCGCGAGAGAGCTGCATTCGGTGGAAAAATTACTCTTGACAGACACCGATGCTGAGTTACGATGTTTGGAATACAGAGAAAATTAATTAAGTCAGGTTAGAGAAATAAAAATCTAACAGTCCCTCAGCCATCTCCTAGATTATTTTTTCTTATTATTTTTCTTTGTCGTTTCTGTGTAATTATCTTAATATCCCTATCATTAGGTTGTTCTAATTTATTTATCGATAACTGCCAGTCTTATTAACAAACTTTGCTTATTTATCCCATATAGACCCAGTGCTACTTGTAAAGCATTTCCCCAATATTTTTCTTTCTATTCAATCTTTCTTAAGTGATTTATCACCATTTATTATTATATTATCCTCTGTATTTTACATTATCTTCATTGAAAATCAATTAGCTGTTACAAGTTACTGATCATGTAGATGTTCATCAAAACTCAATAACACTGAAGTTGAGAGTTATTATATCCGAAACAGAGAAAACTGAAGAATTTATTTATTTATTTATTTATTTATTTATTTAGCAACGGTATCAATAAGTGAATGTAAAAGCAATTGTTTCCATTCACTCTCATTTATCAAACTCCATGGGTTTTACTGGTGAGTCAATGTAGGGGAAGATGAAGGTGTTTCCACTTTCACTACAGACTCTCTGAACGTCCAAATGGGACATAGCTGATTACCATGAAAATATGACAAACTGCATTTTACACCAATTGTAGTGGATCAACAGGTATTAATCATTTTACATCAGTAGATGGTTTTGGTTGCCGGTGGTTATTTGGGTCTTTGAGAACTGGAGACCTTTCATCTGAAAATTTCGGCTTTAGCTTTTATAATTAGCCTATTATTATTTTAAACCTTTACCTAACACACTATAGTGCCCATAACCTGAAAAATAAACCCAGGCTAATACCACCTCTGACCTATCTAACTTTAAATATTTGCAAGGTCACCGACTTGTCATAACCTGTGGCCAAGACAAACAAAAGCTTATTGTGGTCTTATCAAGGCTTTATTCCTTTTCTCTCAAGGCGGTGCTGATAACGCCTTCCTACAATCGGCTGCAAACACTCTTTAAAAATAATAAGCTAATCAAGGCTGATTTCCCTTTCATTTAAAGGGTTCAGCATTGATTTAAGATGCACGTCCTGCTCTTTTATTAATTTAAACCCCAAAAAGGTGTATATGAATAGTGGAGGGCTGTAAAATGTTTACATTGTGGAAATTTTCGTTTGAGGTAAATTTTCCTCCCTGTTTGACCCGGAAACGAGGAACAGTGACATATAAACACAAAGTGTCAGTTGTTGAATCCTTTCCCCCGTGTTTGTCGGGTAAACAAACTGCAGACATCGGGGTACTTGTTGGGGTGTCGTCTAGCTGCTGTCTTCTCGTTTTTTTTCCCACTTCCTCTGCGCCTGCGCGAACGACCTCCCGGCGCAATTGCGCGGCTCGGGCTTGTCTGCTGACCTCGCGATGACTCCACCTCGTGCATTATTCATGAGGCATGGCCGCGCGATTCACCCCTATCAGTATGCAGCAGACATTAAGGGCTCCGTAAATGTCGATTTAAACGTAAAGCAATCAGAGGAGATGCAGAGAGGGGAAATAGAGGCTGTTTGAGAGAGGAATCAGAGAGGTTTGCCTCCCTTTTCAAATAGGCTTCACAATAACACTCTCTGTTGCTGGAATGCATAGAATGGGAAAATGAAGACTTAACAATGAAGAAATCACCTTAAATTTTCAAGCAAAGTTTTCCTACTAGTGTTCTTTTTTCCCATGCCCGGGTCATTCACCTTTCTCTCTTTCTCTTTACTCTCTCATGCCCTGCCAATAGACCCACCAAACACAACAAAACACTCCCCACTAACTCCCACACAAAGCCCAAGAATCTTTTAGACACACACAAACACACACCTTGCACTAGCAATTGAAAAAAAAGAAAGAGGAAGAGAAAAAAGGGCTGGTCGCATTAGTTACTCACCCCACTCATCATCACCAACACACAGACTGTAAAGCCAAACTCAGCGCCTTCTGACAGCCTCGACAGGTTCAAAGGAGACAGCAAGCCCGTACACATAATACACATAATGCTATGAGGAGAAGCGAGCTGTGTAGGCTGGAGCTGCCCTGTGTACATGAACGGGAAACAGATGACACACACATAACAGAGCGAGAAAAAAAAAAGAAACAAAGGAGGCCATGGAAGAGCTGCTGCTGTTGCTGTTGCTGCGCCTTCCCATGTCATGTTCATTCACTTTTACGCACGATCGGCCTGTGCGTAAAAATGCCACTCACTTTATGCCGACAAGAAACGCAACGACATTTGTGTCAAGCGTGTTGTATGTGTTATGTCTCGTGTGTGTATGTGTGTTAAGGGAAGCTGCTGGGGTTTTGGGGAGGGTGGATTCCTGTATCATCATTAAAAAGAGGAAGTTGATGAAAAATGAAATGGGGAGTTTTTTCGTCTTCCTGTTTACTATACTGAAACTTCCTCGGGGCCCAGGACGTTCCACAGATACTCTCACACATATGTACACACACACACGTGTTACATGTTGTATCTAACACAGGAAGCTCAAAAACTATATTGCCATTGTAGAGAAGATAAGATAAAATTAATGCATAGCTACAAAAAAAATTTAGGAAAAAAAATATTGCGTTCTGATACATTTCAGTACGCATTTTTTACGAAAACATACAATATATCAATATCACATTCTCAAAAGTATAAAAATAGTCATAGGAAAATTACTCTATGCGAATGCAACTGATTTTGCATTGTATATCTATATTTTTATTCATATTTCACTGTTTATTTTGTATATATGCGCATGGTATGAGTAGTTTTGCAAAACAAAAACTGGGTCCAAATAAAACAGAAGACTGTTTATTTTCTGAAAAAAAACCCCAAAAAAACATGATTATTAAAAAGGAAAAAATAAAATAAAATAGAACAGAAACATGAAAATATATATTTGCATTGGTCATCATCAAACATTCATTTAAAGCCTAAAAGGAAAAACAAAACAAACAAAAAAAAAAAACTTGAATTCTTCAAAGAATTTTTTGCTAGTCTACTGGTATCTCCATAATTTATGGCATCCCCAACATGACTCTCAGTAACATTCTTGAGAAGCCTGTGTGTGAAAAATCATTGGAAATGCCAAAAAGGCAACCGCTGAAAAATCACCCCACAAAAACACAGACTGAAAATGCATCGAGGGTTAAACCGGCCTCATGTGTAAAGTGAACATAATAAATGAGAGTTTGAGAGCTGAGAAAAAAAGAGGCACTCACACAGAGAGAGCGAGAGTTCCGAAAGCAGAACCCTTCCTCTCTTATTAGCGGAGTGTGCTGAGGACAGCGGATTAACCATGCACTCTGACGCACACTTGGACCGTGCGTAAATACAGTGAGGAGAGCTTTGGTTTACATTTATCCCGCAGTAAAACACTTGGTCCAGCAGCTGATGAAATACAACACTTACGAAATGTGTTAACTCTAACCTATTATAAAATATAGCGTTTTAGACCATAAAAACACTAGTAACTGATACTGATGCAAACACTTCCACAACAAATGAGACAGGAATATATAAAACTACATCTCAGTGTCCACTATTAGATTTTCCTGGTGTTTGTAGCACATTCTGTGGTATATTATATTGTATTGTAAAAGCGCTTCAGTGCTGAGACTCATCCATCTCTTCATACTTTACATTTATCGGTGTTCTCTCTTCAGGGCGCCATGTTGTGTTCACCCCCTACACAAAACCACTACTATGAACTTTATTGTCGTGACTATGTCGTGCCCCCCCCCTTCACACACACACACACACACACACACACACACACACACACACGCACACACACTTTGATGGACAGTTTAGCCCCGCCTGTTGAGGCTGATAACCAAGAAGGGCCAAGAGAATGACGGCGCGATGCAGTGTTTGGGGGGGGGTAACTCAGTTGTATATCGAAATGTGAATGAGACGTTAAACGATTTGCATGACAGATATAAGCAATAAAGAGCGACAGAGGTGGATTGGTAGTCGCGGCTGACAGCTTCAGCTCTGTTTCAGCCATCACAGGTTAGAGGAAGAGTGTGAGGGAGAAATAAAGGTTTACAAGGTCAGTGCATGCAGAAAGATGCTGTACTGTTGACACCCAAAGCTTCTACAGCACAGTGTTGTTTATGTTTTAAAGGTGGCTTCGATACTTTTACTCCAACATTCTGCTGTAGTCTTCTCAAAAGCAACGTAGGCTTAACATTTTATTCCGTGTATTTTTTGCCTTTACACACATATCACCTCCTTTTATTTCGTCGAAAAACGTAATGAATATTTCCGTTCAATGTTCGGATTTTACTGAAAGTTGCATTAACGTTTAAGGCCCATTTTTTGTTAATGTACACACGTGGTGTCACGTGGCCTTGTGGCTGCTTGAAATCAATGAATATTTAATTCTTTGCCTGAACTGGTTTAAAAATTGTTTTTTTACGTGTGTGTTTGGACGATATATCTGACACCAAGGCACTTTGAGAAATTGAATTATAATTGACTTCTGTGAGAGTAGTGCATTTTCGGTTTCAGTGTCAAAATGTATTTGTGTAATGCAGATTAATATGTGATAATTTGCATATGACCATGGTTTCTCTGGGATCCCCACATCGTCAGTTTGTGTTTTAATTGACTGGTTTTGTTTGTTGGTTGGTTGATTTGTCTTCAGTAATATTTAAGTGTTCAATTTGAAGCTCCTTTATACACAAACGCCAGTAGCATGTGCATTTTCTAGACATTACAGTAAATGGTTATAATTCTATGACGAATCGCGGTACTTTTTAATTATAACAGACTTCCTTCAAAGGTCACATGTTAAGTACGAGTTTGGATATATTTTCCCTGATTCTGACTGCAGCATATACAATGCTTGTGCGTTTTCTGAGAGTTAAAAAACAGGCCAGCACTGAGCGCAAAATAACCTGCAAGGACTCCTGTGATGGCGGGCCTTGGGAATGTTTGTATCCGCGACACTTTTTCACTCACACCCATCCTGTCTGGAAAATACAAGGGCGGGGAATGCACACAGATTTTTTTGTACCCAAGGACGCAATTCACTATATATCACTGTGTGTGCGCACATTCGTGTATGCGTCTATGTCCGTTTATTGTTGGTAGATGTTAGCAGACACTGAAGGAGTTCCTCCCACTCTTACTCTTTTATTGGAACCGTTTTTACGCACAGGCCGATCGTGCGTAAAAGTGAATGAAGAAGGGGGTAAAGTGTTATCAATCAATAGCAGTAAAAGTCATAAGACAAGACATATGAATTTACTTTACAGCATAATCGGTATCTATTTTTCCAATAAATCCACAGGGAGAGAAGGAGATCAGTTTCATGCCTTTAAAAAATAACGTCAACAACACACAACTGGGTCAGTTCGAGCACTATTTTGGTCCTCCAGTACGTTGGTAAAAGCTAAAAATCGCTTTTTTTTTTTTTTTTGCTAAAGTTTAATATGATACATAAATACATACATACATATGTAAACGCAGGTACCCAGTGGTACACAACCACTCAGAGATTTCTGCTAACCACCTATCTAAACCACATAGCAAGTCGCCTGTGTTCACCATTATTGTGCACACACCAGATTGCACAAATACACTGGGACTACACAGAGTGTACACACGTGCGCACACAACTCCGCAGCAGCTTACACTCATCTGTGACGCTACTAGACCCAGGTCAGCCACAACAACGAAATCTCAAATATCTTGAAATCCACCGGAGCTTCGAGGCACTCAGCAAGCGCGTTAATACAGCAGCAGCTACAGAGTGAGTGAGTGACATGGTAATTATACTAGTCCCTCACTCTCTTCCCCCCTCTCGTCCACCCTCCACCCACCTCCCCCCTCTCGATCTCTCTTTAGCCCTAACTTCCAGGCAGCCCTCAGACGCTACTTACTTGCTGCGCCTCCTGTTTCGCGTGTCTCCAACCTGTTTTTTCCCGGAGTGGCACATCCAGACGCTGCCGGCCCGGGGCTCCGTCAGTGTGAACCGGAGCGGGAGCAGCGGCCAGTACTAGTGGCCTTCTGCTCTCTCTCTCACACACACACATACACACTCCCTCCCTTTCGCTCTGTCTCCACTTTACTGACCCCTTTAGGATCCCCGCGAAGCCGTTAAACCGTCACTTGCTTTCTAGAATGTGAAATATATAGTACATTGTCAACTCCCCAAAACCATAAAACTAACTTTATGGACCCCACGTGACCAGAGGAGAGCCAGTGAGAGGTATCAGTCTGAGGCCAGGCCTGATCTTTACGATCCAACTTGAACATAAAAACTCTCATCCGTTTGACATGTAAATGTCAAAGCTGCCTCCTTTTTTATAGTTTGGCCCAAAGGGGTTATCTTTAAAAAAAGTATATATATATATATATATATATATATATATATATATACACGTATACACAAGAGATAGTGTTCAGATGAGACTCGAAGCAGCACTGACTTTCCGCCTTCATCATCATCATCAGCTCAGACAGAAACAGAACCGTCGGGTTTGAGCAGGAAAGCGGGCAGCATCAGCAGCCGGTGAGTTTAAAAGTTCACTTGGTTGTTTACAGTGGGGAAAATGGGACAAGATAACCCAATTTGGACGGGAGTGGCATCCGTTATAGGACGGAAAAAGGAGGCAGCTTGGAGAAAAGTGACCAATTTGTCCACAGCGGGTAGTTTGTTGTCTTGTCAGCCTTGGTCAGCACTGATGAAAACTGTCCTGTGGGTGTGTATATGTTCGGTATGCATGTGTGTTAGACTCTTTGGATCTTTGAGTGTCTTTATAAGCTTGAAGCTGTGATACTGCAGATTGCCACCTTTTAAATGTTGCGTTCAGGGTTCATGAAAGGCCTAAACTGAAAACGAGGAAGAGGCCTTTGGTTGGTGTGATGAGGCTTTACGTGTGATCTATTTCGGTTTTCCTACTATATCTTAAAGCAATGCCAAGATTTTTTTGTTGTTGTTGTTTATTTTTTTTAAATTACTTTGAATTAGATCAGGTTGCATAAGGGTGGATGAAAAACTGGAAAATTTTACGTAGGAGTTTTGAGACCTAAACCTAGCGTCATAACCAGACAGATAAGCACCTGATGTACCTCCAAAACACATTTGCATGTGAAATCTCACACTAAACCCATACGGGAAACTGATACAATAATTAAAAAAAAAATACTCGAAAGTCTCCAACAATTTAGCACATCCTGAAGAACATTTTCTGTGAAAGAACACGCCTCTGAAGGCCACTGTAGTCAGTCTGCTGAGAACGAGTACAACGAACTCTTTATTGTTGTTGCTTTTATTTTACTTACAAGATACAAAAAAGGCATTTACAGAAACCTTTCAGGCCTCACAAGACGGTAGCCGTTCCCAAAACGTCCACAGACACACGCACACACACGCATGTCCTACCTACCCTAACCACAACCTAACCCTCACTCTAACCGTATACTCATATTTAAACGAACAGGGACGTGGATTCTGTCCCCACAAGTGACGGCGTAAACAAATGTATGTCCTCATAATATGAGATATACACAGGCACGCAAAGGCGCACACGCACCCACTCACACGACAACAGCTACAAATGACCAACTAGTCACATTTAAAAAGGTCTATATATGTATGTACAACCTTTTTGGAAACATAGATCCAATAATTACAATAACAATAGTATAGCCTATATAGTTACACTTTTTGAATAATAATGCTAT
The DNA here is from genome assembly GCA_037367295.1 of Apogon hyalosoma. Classification (NCBI taxonomy): domain Eukaryota; kingdom Metazoa; phylum Chordata; class Actinopteri; order Kurtiformes; family Apogonidae; genus Apogon; species Apogon hyalosoma. Next base: position 7,101,156 of record JAPQRP010000029.1, on the reverse strand, counting down.
ACACAACATCATGGATACGGGGATGTAGGAAGGGCTGATTTGCTTTTAGACACACACTGTACACACGTTCACTGAGTCCTTAACTTAAAAATAAACTGAACAGGTTTGTGTAATAGAAAGAGGGGGAGGGCAGTCTAATAGCATATACACGTAATTGGCAGTAAATAACTTACAATAAAGCAATAAGAGCTCACATGCTATCCGACTTTCTTTTCTAGAAAGCATTCTGTCAATTACAAAACAGTTGACACATAAAACGATATTTAGACATTAAACAATGGATAAGGAATAGGTTGTAGGGCAGGACGCAAGGTAGAAATGTAGTATAGGTAGTATTTTTCATCCTGTCCTTCTGTTCCAGAACATCTAAATGACAACAACATACAAGAACACCACGGTTTTTTCTTTACAAGAACAAGTACCACAGTTCTTTCTTTCTTTTTTTTTTTTTTTTTTTTTTTTTTAATTTTCCAAAAAAAACCAAAAATGCCAGACAAATAAAAAAGTGCTGCGCTGCTGTACAGTACTCAGTTTATGATAGTTTCCTATTAGTCTAGAGTTGGAATCTCGTGTTCATATTCTTCATCACCGTCTTCTTTTTCTTCTTTTTTTATGTATATATTTTTTACTCCATTTTATGTTCTTCTGTTGTTTTTTCTTCTTCAAGTTTATTTTTTCCTGCAGGTCAGTCTGTGTTTTCCCCTCCAGGGAAGCCCAGTTTTGATAAGAACCTCTCCAAATGAAATGGACGGATGGATGATTGATTCTTTCTGTTCTGTTTTGCTGTTTAGCTCAGGGTTGGAATGCGCTGCCGGAGGTTGCAAGGCTCATGCTTTTCAGTTTGTTGTCTTTTTTCCACTTCATCCTCCGGTTTTGGAACCAGATTTTGATCTGGCGCTCGGTGAGGCAGAGCGCGTGCGCGATCTCTATCCGCCGCCTCCGCGTGAGGTACCGGTTGAAGTGGAACTCCTTCTCCAGCTCAAGCGTCTGGTAGCGGGTGTATGCCGTCCTTGCCCGTTTCCCGTCGGGTCCCGTCATATCTGAAGTAAGGGAGTAAGGGGGGGTGAGGGGGGTTTGGACAGACAGTGAGTCGCGTGTTTTAGGTGAAAAAAAAATGTGTCTAACAACTAATTAAATATGGAAAGTAGGTGAACAAAACACCAAACTACACGAAAACCAGCAGCTTTGCTCAACAACTTTGAATGATTCTTTTCAAGGCGGCGTTTCCTACAGGTTTGCTGCACTGGGATTAAGTATGAAGTAGCTACAGGTGTTGATGTTACTGCTCTGTTACCTCGAGTTTTCCCAGAACCAACGTGCGCAAACGAGTAAAACGAGCGTCAATTAGTCCCTCACTATCAGTTGGCGCATTTTATTTTTTCCACACAGAGCCAAAATATTAGCTTTTATTTGTCACTTTGCTGTCTCTCTTCTCAACCACTCTCTTCGCTATCACCCTGTTTTCTCCCTCCTCTTTTTACTCTTTCCAACTCCCTTCGGGGTTTTATTGCCTCGTCCTCTGCCTCACCTCTCTAATAAAGTTCCCACACGTAATAAAGCTTCACTTTTCAAAGGAGCAACAGCTTCCAAAGCCTTCCTGGCCCCGTTCTTTCTTCTTTTTCCTTTCTCCCACCCGGCTCTGTCTGTCTGTGCTTCTGCAGCCTGTTGAGGCTTCGCTGCCCGGCTTGCATCTCCTCCTGACAGATTTATGACGCTTTTGTGGAATTTGCTAAAATAACAATAAAAAAATAAATTACTTGGGAAAAAAAATAGCGGTAAAAGCGACAGAGACAAGCGTGCTTGGCTTTAGGAGGGATTAAAAAACACAACTAATTGCATCGTGATGCAGCAAGAAAACACGCTAATATAATAAAATAACTTCAGCTGCTGACCATAGGGTGGCCAGCTGTCTGCTTTTGATCTCCAAATAATTCCGATTAAATTAAACGACAGATATTAAGATCAACACACTAGGAAAATATCAAAGAGCTCGTTTGCACTGCCCAGGGAGGTATAAATACCTCTGCGATTAATGTTTGGACAGGAAACATAAAAACTGACGTAGCCTTGTGCACAAAATTCAAGGGTTGTCTGTCAGCTCATGTCAAGCAGCCAGTCGAGGCAAATCAAATCAAAGTAGTAATAAGTCTGCTAATCTTTATTGTGGACACAAAGAAGCACCATGGAGGTCCGACAAGCACTAAACTGTCACCAACCCCATGTGTCCAAACATATAGGAAAGAATGAATTGACTCCAGTGTCATTATGAATATTATCGCTCTGGAACTTTTATGATTCAGAGCTAATAAGGTGTAAACACAAGAGCAGCGTGTACCATGGCTAATGTGCAGCTTTCTCATCCAGGGGAATATCTGTGGTGGCTGACCCTCGTTGCCCGTCGTGCTGCCGGGGGCTGACACGGCCGGCCCTCCATCCTGTTTCTGCCCGGGCTGCGGGTGACCGGTCCTGGGCGTCACGTTGCCACCGCCACCGTGACCGCCGTGGTCCCGGTTGTGCTGCTGTTGCTGGTGTATTTCGTCTGTGTCTGGAGACGCGTCATCCAGTTCGGTGAAGCGCGGCGCCGTGCCACCGCCGCCGCCACTAGAGGAGGAGGTGGATAGGTTTGGAGAGCTGAGATTACCGCTTCCTGGTTGATCCAAGATCGGGGAAGAGCTCTGTGCGGCCAATTTGGTGTCTCCACTCCCGGGTGGAAGCAGGGAGTCTGCCCCGCCGAGGGAGCAGCTAGAGGGTTGTCTGAAGCCTCTATCCGTGGTCGGGGATCCAAAACCCCGGGAGTCCCCGACAACCGAGCCGCCACCGAAGTGTCCTCCGGTGCCGCCGGCGCTGCTGCTGCCGCTCACCCCTCCTCCACGGTTGCTGACGGTCAGATCCATGCCATTGTAGCCGTAACCGTAAGAGCCCGTCGCATGGTGCATAGTGGCGGAGGAAGAGTCCCTAAACGTCCCGCCGTTCATTGCGCCGCTGCTGGCTCCATAATTTAGGAGTTGATAGTCGGGGCCATTTGGGTAGCGCCCCGAGAACGAGTTTACAAAGTAAGAGCTCATTTAGGTTGTTTTAGAGAGTTGCAGGCTTACAGTTGAGTATTAAGGGGCGCTTGATTTGTTATATTTCTCTTGGTCGTTATAACGCGGGTACTTTCAACGATTTATGATGTATTAGTGAATTATGGCGTTGCACTGTACTTCGTTTTTAGCTATGTATGCGCCGTCCAAATATGGGGGTGGGGTGGTGTGTGTGCGTGTGTGTTGGATGATGTGTGTGTGTGATGGGGG
>JAPQRP010000029.1:7066008-7080147 GCA_037367295.1 Apogon hyalosoma | reverse complement strand
ATTATTATTATTATTATTATTATTATTATTATTATTATTATTATTCCCCGCAGGACACTTATCTGTGTTACAGCTTTATGTACACACACCAGCGGTGATGAGATTACTGTTATCACCTAAACTTTGCAGACTTTCCTCGGTGTTAACTGTCATTGTTCCATTTGGAGAGGAGGTAGTGTGTGCTGTGGAATCATTGTCATGTCCTTAAGCATCTGTGTGATGAAGGGCTTCCCTCCTTCCCTCCAGTGACGGTGTTTGATATTTGAGACAGCAACAAATTGGAGACCAAAGAGGAGACGGACAAACAGATAGATGGAAAGACAGACAGACAGACAGACGGGCCTGCTGATGGCTATGTGTGTGTGGGGTGTTTGGATATGTGGTGGGGTGTTCTGGGCAGTGCCGCCCCCCCCCAACACTACCCGTCCTGTTAGCTGTTAAAAAAGAGCCGCGGGGAGGAAATGAGAAGGGAAACAAAGTCATAAAAGAGGGCTGGGCGAACCCGAGACAGAAAAACATTCCTGGGTCTGTATACACACATCTACACACACATCTACACACAGATACAGAAGCTATCAGTCATCGACATGAACATGGAATCTCTTCAACTGGGGTCTGAGGTGAAACAATAAAAACAGAACCAGTGCGCAAAAGCAATTCCACAGACACGGAATTTAAAGTCAGAATAGAAAGCCCCTCCAACCGGTATGCAAACTAATGGTTATATTGTGGAAAATCTGATGAAACCCGTCCAGCACACCTGTCCTGAACATCAAAGCCTCCTTAATGAACAGAACCATTAGTTCTGCCCCCCTCTGTAAACCGCAAGACTTGGGGCAAAAAATAAATAAAAAATAAGACTAATCTTCCGGATCTAAAGCACCCGAATTGTAACCGATGGATGGCCCTTCCGCGGCTAATCCTACCACTTAGAGACTCATACATCTGGATAATTCATCATGGAGGCTAATCCAACAAGGAAGCGCTTTAATCTCAGATGGAAACTAACACCTAATCTGTAACGTTAATGGATCAACCAGAAGCAGCAGCAAGAAAAGAATACAAAAGGAGAAAAATGCGAAAAGCACCGCTCTTTGACTTGTTTTTGCTCCTTTAATAGTGCTGCAGCGCGCGAGGACGTACTGCTGGAGGAGCAACGTGCATGAATGGCTCTTACCGTTTGTTGATAATCCGTCACGAGAGCCGCACGCACACACCTGCAGCTCGCTCCGGGCGTCCCGCGTGCAGGCAAAGCCAATCCACCCCCGGAATGGCACGAGACAGCCCAGCCGTGTGTAGTACCGGATGGATGGATGATAATTGTGAGGAAAAGGAGGAAGAAGAGGAGGAGGAGGGGGGGTTAAGCGGAGGAGGTGGTGTGTGTGTTGGGGGGTGCACTCCCCGTTGTCATCAGGTCGTCAAAACATCGCCGTCATCTTCATCACCGCCCCTCATGTTCTTCGCGGTGACAAGTAAATTCAGTGAAACTGCAAAATGAAAAAGTAAAAAGGTACAGGCACAGCTGGGCCAAGGGATGGTTTTGTTTTTCCGGGTTCGGTCTCGCGACTCCCGCCTCTTTTTAGCCTTATCACGGCAGAACCGACCCCATCTCCGCGAACGTAGACAGCAGCACGAGACCAGACGGAGATCGGAGCCATAGAGGAGGAAAAAAGAGGAGGAGGAAGAGGAGGTGGGGGAGGGAGGGAAGGAGGGGATGGGCTGTTGTCAACGTCTCCTCTTGCCGGTTTCCAGAGTCACAGCTAGCTCTGCTTCATTAGCCAGTTCGTTTAATTACGGCTCGGAGTTCATTTCCTCGCGGTCGGCCGGGCTCCCGCGTGGCGCCCTCCTCCGCAAGTCCCGGCCGCGGGGACATAGGAGTCAGCATGGAGGAGAAGAGGAGGACAGAGGCGGCTGCTCGGCCCGGAGCTGGAGTGCAGCAGCAATATAGCCACTTGGGAAATCATAAAAAGTTCATGTTCACGTTAAGCGCGTCCACATGACCAACTCGTCGGCCAATCCCTGCGCACGGCCACTCATAAACTTGTATCACAAAGTTGTAAATTTTCATAAAACAACAAGGAATTTATTGCATTTCTTCATGGAGTGCTGTTGGAGGGGAGCTGCTTCTTCTCTTTTCTCCCAGTCTCCGCCGCCATTTTCTTCTTTTTTCTCCGTCTCCATAAACGGCAAACAAGAATCTCCCAAAACACAGAAAAGATCTGAACAGTCTAGATCTGTTTTCTTCTTTTCATTTGCCTCTTCATATCTGCCTTGAGTCATTCCTAAAAGAAAAAAATCTGTTAAAGCTACACTTCCTATGTAAACCAAAGATTCTCATCTATTTAATTTAAAATTTTGGTTTTAAAGCATTTTATTAGTCTCGATAGAGGAAGTACATTATAATTCCATTAATATATCTTTAACCAATAGCCTACTTTAAATTAGATCGTGCCCTACTTTTTTTATGCTTCGCATGTAATGCATCTACAGTTAACATTTAGGCTACATCTGTATTTTAGTGGCTTTCACTTTGCTTATCTGGGTAGCTCTCAGTGATACGTAACATACACCGTTCTTTTGCTGTGTTGTACAACACGGACACTGTTATAAACCGTCACTGTGTTGAAAAGGTGCAATTTCAATATAAACGCGCTTCTGAATGACTACAAAAACATCTGACATAAACAGGCTCACCACAAAGAAAAACTGAAAAGTCTCACGATAATCTATGACCTAAAGGTTTATTTCATAGCAGGGCGATGTATAACAACATTAAAAATGTAAGGTCCGTGGCACATAAACTTATCGGGTTTTTTGTCCACTCGGATTTGTGCATCTAAACTACAGGTGTTGCACTGCCGCATGTTTTAAAAAAAAATGAGTGTAATCGACTTCATTGGCTATTTGCATTCATCCCGACAGCTTCACCTGGGAGTCGATGTGGGCCTGAAACACTGCGCGTAAAAATGGTTTCGCAATGCGGCAACACGTCACCAATTTTACGGCCTGCTAGTCCTGAACTGCAGAATGGTCAGAAAATAGAATAAAAGGATTTTCAACACAAAACCAAACAGTAATACGACAAAAAAGCAGCCAATGTGTATAAAGGGTTAAAACGTACCTGGACGACGGACAACTGAAGGAGTTGATTGAGGCTAGTGTTCCTTCTGTTTCCATTCTGTAACATTTTTTCAAAGTGTTTTTGTGGGTTGGCAAATAAGTTTTATACAGATACCAAATCTAACACGCCTTGAATCTTAAACAAGCTTGGTACCCATCCTTTGCTGAAAGACGCAGCTCTGATGTTAAACATCTAGACGCGTATATGCATTATCCAAAACTCTCGGTACCAACACTGATACTTAGGGTAAGGCATAAACAATTCATAAAGTATCACGTACAACTTAACATTGTTGGTTATATTGTACCATCTGTTTGTATTTAACCCTTCATCCATGCGTTGATATAAAATAATTCAGACAGATATCCTATCAACCAGCTCACGTCTACCCATACACAGAAAATCAGCTCTTAGTACAAACGGCATCCCTGTCAAGAAAATTTCATTTTAACACTCCGATGACCCACTCATGACCTTTCCAAAACAGCACGGTGTCTGGCTTAAAGGAGACTCGGATCCAACGCTTCCTCTATGTAAGTGTCCAAGTTAAAAATTAACAGAAAGAAAAAAAGAGGCACTATCAGGCTGCTCTTTCCCCCCCGATATGTCCATGCCTTTGTCCCCCGATATGTCCATGCCTTTGTATATTTGTTGCTTTTATTGGGGTTTCCGGCCTTTTCATGGATGCAATAACCATTAGGACCGGCCGAACTCAACACCTCCCTCCTCCTATCAGCTCACCACCACTTTATGAACTGCTTTTAGTCTCCACAGACACCCGAGGACATCCAGAGGAACCCCTGTCTCCTGTTTGGATAATTTTGTGCAACCAGAACCGAACTAACGTAGATACTTTATTTTGGAACGGACATCCATAATATAACTCAGGTAAAATGGAGGAAAACTTCCCGAAGATGGGCATATTTTACTGTGAACTGATTATTTATTTTGTTGGATTACAAACCAATATACAACAAAAAAGAAAAAAAACCCAAACTGTCTTTCTTTTTAAATATTAAAACTAAAATCAATAACGCCTGTTTAACAATTACGCATGCGTACTTGAATTTTCGGTTGATAAACAAATACGAATATCCCCGCTCTCAGGAAAAACAGGATTTTCATAAAGATAGGATTCCACGAATGTAGTTTAAACTGGGCTCATTTTTATTTATCTAATTATTATTTATCCCCGTGATTCTTTGACGGGAGATATTCGTGCGTTACCGATGATGCTTTGAGTCAAAAGTTGTGATGAAGCTTCAATTTTAGGGAAAAGGCAAGTAAACCCCATTGTTTCAATGTGTTTCCACCTTTTATCTTGCTGAAAAATTATATATTCTGTACATTCATCGTCTAATAATAATTAAAAAACAAACAAACAAACAACGTAAATGACTCAACTTGAAGATGTTAAAACTTCTCCTTGTATCATTTCTCCTGCAGTGGTGGAACGTGTTAATTATTTAGCAACTTAAATAATTGTTAGAAATTACATTAACTATTACATTTTTCAGTGGTGCGTCATGAATATTTGACGTCCCTTTGCTGTTATGGTAGCCCAAAGTTCACTGTATTGACTGATTCATCCATCGTTTGTGTGTGGATAATTAGTAGTAATATATTTTTCTAAGCTTCTAAGCGAAAATTTAAAGTAAAATAAAACACTAACGGTGGGAGTTTAAAGCTCACTCAAATGCATTTAAACCGGTAAACAAGGTGTGGGTCTTTTAAGAGCACATTCATTAGTGTGCTTTATAATGTGTGAAAGTAATGACTACACTGTTATGTCAAAGTGACACCCTATACAAAGCATGATATAACTTAATAACACTGCTCTTTCTTTCATAATTCCTTTGTGTTTGTGTCATTAATTAACCTATGACATGTGCGTGGATCCAGTATATACAGTAAATACAAACTCCTCCTTGGATGTATCACTGTACCACAAGTATGTTGTATTTATTTGTAAATGTATGCATATGTTGTTGTTTGACCCATTTGAAGTGATACTTGAATCATTTTTTAGAGATTACAGTCATGAAATGTTTTAAAGTAAATGAAATGAAATACATTAATGACATCTTGTAGCATTTTCTTGAAAGTTTTAGAATGACTGAATGGAATCCACACTGACCTCATATGTTGATGGATAACATGTTTTTGTCTCCCAATATCTCAAATATTGCTGTGGTTTTGTTCAACACTTCAAGGTACAAATGTAGACCAATATATATCACAGAAGGTTCACAGCTATTATTGTTTTTATTACACACAACAGCACAGAATATGACCACACAAAGTGCAGGTACAAAACTTAAAGCCAAGGGATTAATATTAACTTCTGAAAGTATGGAAACCACCATAACTGATTGGAACATGTTAAGTGTAAGTTTAAGAAGGCTACCATCATATAACAAATACCAGTATGAACAGGATTTAACCTCAAATGCTTTAAAAACTGATGCAAACAATCAGTCAGCTGTTAAAAGGACACAGAGATCACAGTTTATAATAGGTGTTTGTGTGTATGAGTAAAAAAAGAGAAGTAAAGAAAGAAAAATACTGATTTAACATTAGGAATGATGTTGTACAGTATTCCATGCTAGAAGTGTTTGGAATTGTGGACCGTGAAATGAGGTTGCCACTAATAATTATTTCAGTTCCAGGTTTATCTTTTGGTCCAAAAACTGCAAAAAAGTCCATCACACATATTTTGGATTTGTTCAAACCAAACACCTCACAAACTATTAAACCACTTCCACTATTATACTGTAAAAATGCTAACTAATATCGATCAACAGACTATTTGTCACAATTACAGAGAAATTGTTTTGAGACCTCACAAAAACTGAACACAGTTTCTTCTTCAGATAATGTGGGATCGAGGGCTCTGGACCTTTGATTCCCTCATTTCTGTTTTGCCTGTATATTTGCTTGTGTGTCAGAACACAATGTTTTCTCTTTGAAAAGACTGAAGCACCAAATAAAATTTTTCCTCATTATAGCGCATACATATAGAGGGTATGCAGTGATATGTATTTATTTCCACTGCACTCCACATGTAACAAATATGCTAATACTGCTATATTTAGTAGAAAAAACACAAAACTGGGAATAAAACAAATGACTGTTCAAATTAAAATCAGTATCAGATCTTACTTATATTGATTCTATTTGTCTAGTACATATTGTACAAATTGCTTGTTCTAATTGTGCTTTAACAGAGTGTTTATATGTATGTATGTATGTATGTATTATTTTTATTAATTATAATAAAATAATATATATAATAAATATAATTATAATTTATTATTATTTATTTGTTTTATTTTTTCATTTATTTATTTTTTTTCCCGTTACTTATTCCAATAGACTACTTGCATGGAGCCTCTTCAATACAAAATTTCCTCTGGGATTTATAAAGTACTTCTAAATCTGAAAATGAATCTGAAAATGTTAATATGCCTTCTGACTAATATACTCAACAGGTTACCTATGTTTGTGTTTATACTTTGTCATAATTTTATCGATTAGCTAACAAGGGTGAGATATTAGTAGTTGCAGTGACGTTACTAAAACATTAGCAATAATTCTTTTTAAAAAAGTTTGCTAAAGAACATCAAACCTATTTGGTTCAAACAGTAGGCTATGTATTTAAAAAGGTAACAAGTTATTCTTCATTAGTTAATCAAAATGAACATGATTCATTTTCAGTATTTCTATATATTTTTATATATATCTTAATAAATTAAATCTGTGGCAGAATATTAGCTATCCAGTGTCAACTGTGGACACTGGCGATACTGTGTAGGCTATTTATTTAGCATTTAGCTTAGCAATGGTGTGCTAACAATAACAGGCCACATAAAAAAATGTGTAGAGATGAAGAGGTCACGATATTATTGTCTATAGATATGTTTGAATATGTGTGCAACAGCCATTTTCCATTTCAGATGTTTTTGTGAGCATTTGTCAGTGGGTTTGACTACAGTGCCTTCCACAGTGGGTGACACCCTGGATATCCTCTAATGTAAAGTCATGATATTTGGACCGAAATCTAAAAGACACTGCACTTCAGAATTATATTCCTAATATATTTAGATTATTGTATATAGAAAGACAAATGTTTGGTGCAGTGAATATTTTTGCTCATACTGGAGGAACATGACTGTAAACTTCTCCAAAATGTATGAGGTGGAAAACTATAAAGCTGTTCCCCCATTACGTCAGAGCCTTCAGTTCATCACTATTCCTCCTCCTCCTCCTCTTCCTCCTCGGCCGCCTGTGAACCTGCTGTAGGGTACGCTGTTCGGGTCACCCTGTTCTCCTTTTTCCACTTCATCCTCCGGTTCTGGAACCAGATCTTGACCTGCCGCTCGGTGAGGCACAGCGTATGCGCCACCTCCATCCTCTGCCGCCTTGTGAGGTACCGGTTGAAGTGGAACTCCTTCTCGAGCTCCAGCGTCTGGTGGCGTGTGTAGGTCTGCCTCCCACGTCTTCGGTCCACACCTGTGACCAGAACGACATACTCCCACTCAGAACTGGACAGATAACAGGTCATCAACCAAACAAGAACTGAGGTTTTCTCAAATCATTCCGCGTATATTAAATGAGTGTATGGGGCCTTTGTGTCGTACTTTAAGGTTTAGGTTCAGTGAACCTTGTCCTAATATTGTTTTGTTCCTAGAAAACTAATAAGTAGCTTCATCTATGAAAAGCATTTATAAAAGAACAAAATGAGCTATTATGGGTGATAAGATAAAAACACAGTAGTGTAAATTAGAATTATCAGACTGTACTTATCCTGAAATTGCAAAAATGTAAACTTAACCAAACTGAAAGAGTGAAAAAGGATCAAATTTGACCAAAATCTCCAAAGTGCGGACCTATGATTTACAACGTCCATAACAACCACACATTTTAAATACCGTATATTTTTTGACAAACTAAAATGCATAACATAAAACTGAAAAACAAAATGAATAACAATACATTAAATTAAGAAGACACATAGAAAAACATATTGGCTGCAATTAAAAAAGTAATTAAAAATAATCAAACAAACAAGTAGGCTAAATGAAAATCCTATTAATTTAACTAAGCCTAAAACTCTGCATAAAAAAAAGAAAAGAAAGAAGGAAATTTAAAAATAATTCTGACAAAAATGTATTTTGCCATTATCTTTAATGTCAACCCAGTCCCATCCCAATTAACACCAGCGAACATTAAGACCTATAAAAAAACAAGCCTCTTCACTGCCCCACTGCAAGTTGCAACATGACAAAAAAATTCACAAATTGAATAAGTGAATGTATATTTTTGTCTGTTTCTTTCTCAGCAGGTTCAGACTAAAGCTGGCAGCTACTTGTTGGCCTGACAGTGAGTCCTCACTTCCACTTCCTGGCAAACACATCTGACTTGTGGCTTTGTAAACATCATAAAGCAGTTCTTAAATGCTGTGGTTAAAGTGTGGGCTCAGCTGTGTATCTGTCTGGGCCACTGTTCAATATTTACTCTGCATTGTGTTTATTTTAGCAGTAGATGTATGCTAATTGAAGTTAAATATAAAATGAAAGCACAATTTAAAAACATGAGGTTTGGAGAGGCTTCCTTGAACATGTACAGTAGCACTTTTCGTAGCTATAACTGACACATGCAAGAGTCAAGCTGCGAGTTAATAATGCATGTTAGAACAATACTGATTTGACTAAATGAAAGAACCTGTGTATCTTCTAGTGAAATATGCACAAGTCACTGCTGAGTGAGGCCACAGCCATGCTGACCTTCTGTTTTTATGAGGTCATGCAGTGCCTGAAGGTTAAAGAGAAACTGGGTCACATTTTCACAGCTCAGAGGTCGTGTGCAGGCCACAGAAAAGTCAGCACTCATTTCCTCTGCAGATTCCTTGTGAGAAGAAAGCTGCTTTTCTGCATCCACATCTCCAAGAGTCACAAGGGTCTGGGGAAGTGGCACGGTGGAGGGGTCAAACTTGCCTTTTAATGCTTTGAAACAACAAATATATATATATATATATTTTTTTTTTTTTTTTTTTTTTTTTTGACATCAGGACAAAACATACACAAAGATTTCAGGTTTGTACATCTTGGCCCTTCCACCCTCTGCTGTGGAATCTCCAGGTCATCTGAGCTGCAATAAAAAAGCAGTATCCTTTAAAAGTTCAGCCTGGACTTTGTGGCTGTTTGTGAGGACTTTAACTGCATTAGCCAGTGTTTAGTGAAGGCTAATAAATGTGTGATGGAAGATTTTCTGCTGGAATCCTCAAAGGGTTGAAGTGCAACAAGATGCAACAAGGACATAAATACATGAAATAGACAGAACCCTATTTTCTGCTCATGAGACATACCATCTCATCATCTCAAAAGAATATCAGATATGTCTATCTTCTTGTTCTTCTTGTTAAGAGCTACCACATTTTCACAGCATGTCATATTTTCTCCATGTTCTGCATGTGTTTTGGAGCCTCTGTATCATTTTGTTTTCTGGGATTTGATATTGAATTTGAAGCTGTTACTGGTTCAGACAGGATGTCCATGTACGGTAGGCAGTCCTGCTTGCAGTCTGATACATATAAAAACTTTATTGCACCCACTGCAGGACAACTGCACAGAGCTACTCCTGAGAACACTGGGGTCATGTACTCTATGTTTCTCTTGGTATTGGAGGTTTGGACAACTGTAGGCATTCACGTTCGATAAATAAAATGAATATCAATCTATAATTGTAATTTGGTATGATTTGTTTTGATAATGTCAAGAAAACAAGCCCCACATGCAGCCCCAAAAAGTCTTCTAAATATCTCCTTTTTGTTGTTGTTCAGATTTTGTTTAAAATAATACATATACAATTATATTTCGTGAATATCTCTATTATGACTAAAAACAATGTTTCAAATAATAAAGCTAACAGAAAAATAAAGGTATGTCATGGAGTGAAAAATTATGTTATGTTTTACCCAACATTTTAAATAAGGATACATTAATTAATTTCAGGTAATGCAATAATAAGGCATAACTAATAGCTACAGTGTTAAGTAAAATGTAAAGAAATCATATTCTTAAGGATTTGCAACCCAGAAAATTTTACATCGTTGTAGATAGGTTTCTAACATAATTTCACACTGAACACATTAGTTAATTGTTCATTAACTGCTAATTAATGCTCATTACTGCAATAATCCACGTAAAGTGATCCTTGTTGTGAAGTCTTTGCATACAAACATAGTTAATGCAGTAATAAGGATTATCTAACAATTTACATTTAATCTAGTGTAATTTAGGTGGTAATTTATTTATTATTTTATTTTGTTATTTTGTTTTTAAATACTGTGTAATACTAAACGCATTAGTAAAATGTTACATGAGAAATAATGACGAGTTCATTAATGGAGTATCATGTCTGTAAATGTTTGCTAACATTACCTAATACATTAATCGACAACCGCAATGCAAGTCCTGTTTTGCTGGTGTTCATGTAAACTGAGCTGAATTCATATTATTTATGTGTTAACACTACGTACATTGAGTTTACATTCAGAGTGTTTATGGCAGGTATTTTTACTTTTTGTTTTCAGTCATTTCAATATTATTGATACTCTTTAATGGGATTTAATAATGTTATGTTGTACTTAATGTATGTTACACTTGATTTGTTGTGTGGCGAAGTTTGAATAAAAAAAACTGCATATGATATATTTTTTAAGTGCAATAATTGAAGTAAAAGGCAATTTTTACGCGTGAACACCCATGATGTGTCTCAGTTTAACGCGATACTGTTCAGTATTCATTAAGTTCCGAAAATATCTGCGTACGTTGTTATTTCAATTCTGGGTCATACAGTCACTGACAAAAAACAGGTAAATAGCAGGTAATAAAATATACAATTAAAAAAAGTCAGCTGATGTCAATTTAGTCCAGACATCTGTCAGACAAAGGCAATATATGTTTTTGTAAAGATTTTACATATTAATGGATCTGGTGTCCTTCGATTGTTTTTTTTAAATGTTCAACTAATGTCTTCTTTATTTCCTAAAATATCGGATGGTTTCAGATTTCTGCCAGTTCCCTTTGAATGTTTCCCTATAGCATTTCATAAGACTCGTCATATTCTGATGCGGGCTTCTCAAAAATAAGAAAAAAAACCCCAAAACACAGGGATATGTTCAAAGATAATAATTAGGTAACTGAAACTAAATGAGAAGAAGAGAAAGGAAAAGGGGGGGGAGAGGGGGGGTGTAATAAAGATGAACTGGTAAATAACTAAATAAATGAAAATAACCAGATGAGATTAAAAGTACAATTTATCGAAATATGATGCCATCAGTGTTAATGCCATTGCTCCCGTATTGCCACTGTCATATTCTTTCGCATAAAATAAGTCCAACGCGTCTGCTTTTCCAGCCTTATCCGTTTGGTTTGTGGACACACTCCCTGTGATTCCGCTTCTGTGTGCGCCATGCCTTATTGGAAGCAGCGGTCACTACGTGTGAGTGACTGGGTGTCAGCAGTCCGTTAGAGGATTTGAATGAACTATGTGTGTGTGGTATGTGTGTGAGCTTCCTTTCGCTGCGGAGGGGGGTGACAATTTGTGGTAAATGCGGCTGTGTGTGAGCGAGAGAGAGACAGAGGGAGAGACAGAAATCATCTATGGTTATATTTTTTGCTCTCGCGGTGTCGGCGGTGACTCGGTTGCGCTCTGGGCCAGGAATTCTTTGCAGTCAAAAAGAGGATGTATTGTGTGCTCGTGCTCTGTCTTTGTCCTCTCACACACACATTTTCATAAAACTGTTAATATGTGTTTGCCTGTGTATGTTGCTGCACGTGCCCAAGGTTTCATTAATAAGTCATTTTTCCTTTGCTATTGTAACGGGAACATCCAGGCCTCCATATAACCATCATCCTTGGACTGCAATCATATCTAAATTAAAATCTATAAATTCATTTGAGGTTAATGGATGACACCCACCGACAATTACTGTTTCCCTCATTTTCCTTCTCTTTCTCTGCTAAATCCTTGCAACATATGTTCCATGCTTTACATACACTCGTTTATTTCATTACATTTACATTCTAATTGTAATACCTATTTGCAAGACAATTATGTGACTTTTGCCTGTTCTGCTGTTTGTCGTCAAAAAGTGAATATCAATCAGTGTGTTATCTTTAAGAGGTTGCACTAAAAAAAAGTTTTCTTCCATCCTGATTGATCCCACATCATGTAATATAAACTATGTACAGCTTATTTGATTTTCTTGTTTTAAAGTATAATGTGGTGTGAGGTGTTGGTTCTCTTGGTGTGGATCTCATGACATCTATCCAGGGGCCTTCTTTGAAAGGGAACAGTTGCAGATATGTCTATTAATGTGCACTGACTGTCTCTGTAACTTTAAGCTGTTACATAAATATGTGTTTCATCCCGTCTGGAAACGGCTCATTGGCGCACAGGCCAGTGAGACGCGTTTATCAGATGGAGGTGATGGAAATTAATGAAGGAGCCTGTAGCGTCAAGAAACTGTCCGTTAGTAGCGGAGATGTGATATCTCCACAAAAAAATTTCAAAGTGAGCTGGGATTAGACGCACAGTCTGTGCGCAAGGGCCCGTGGGCCTGTGAAACTAAAGTGGAAGTTGTTCTTCGTAAAAAACAAAACAAAACAAAAAACCAAAAACAACAACAAAAAACAAACAAACAAACAAAAAACAAAAAAAAAAACAAAAAACAGAATTCTGAGAAAACCGCCTTATTATCTTTGAACATAGAGGGGTTGGCGGCATCCACACTCAGTAATGCACTAACGGAGCTTTGACATACTTTTATGTCTTTGATTTAAGAGCAAAACGTCTCCCTGACTTTTACGCACGTTTTACGCACAAACACTCATACTTTATTCTAAAGTTTATCGCGTTGCCATTCAGTATTTCAGCGTAAACATAAAACTGCTCTTTGTACTGTGTATGTTTGTTGTGGTTTGAGACACCGAGGCCCCGCGTCCATTCACTCATTCATCCTGTTTTCTGTCACAAAGCCGCTTTTACAATCCGGGATTGAAATTACTGGTTGGGCATTCACTTATCAAAACTATCAGATAATTTATAGTGTTATAGTAATGGCGGATGATCGTGGTGTGATCCGTACAAAGCGCAGTGAATACAGGGCGCCAGGAGAGGAACAAGACTTTCTCTGGACATTTTCTTCTTCTTAAACACAATACCACCTAATGAATATTCACCAAGCCTTAAATTATGGTTTTATGGAGGTCGCACAGCCATAAAAGATCTGCAAAGAGAGAGGGAGAGGTTGTAAAAAAAAGAGAAGAAGAAGAACTGACAGGAAAAGAGAAAGTCGTACATAGTTGAGGTGCCGGCAGTGGCCGCTGCGCAACCGGGCCAACCGTGGAAGTAGCGTAATTATTGGAACTAATAACTACTAACACACACACACACACACACACACACACACACACACACACACACACACACACACACACCACTCCACCACCACCCACTCATGTTCTCAACTTCTCCCCTCGTGGCGCCCCTCTCAGAACATCTTACATTATCTTTTCACCTCCCATAAATTATCAGACCCCACCTCCTGTCCTCTTCCTTACCTGAGTTTCTCATCCAAGGGTAGATCCGTAACGTGTCTTCGTTTAACTCCCACCGCTCCTGCTGCTGCAGGCTACTCTGCCTCCTGCAGGCCGGCTGAGGGACCCTGTCATCCCGCAGCCGTAGATGAGGCCGTCCGGGGAAATTCTCCGCAGCGCATCCATGCAGCGGTGCGCAGCTGCCGGATGCATCTGCTTCTGCCGATGGGATTAAAGCAGCTTCCACCCCGCTGCTCCTGCTGAGTCCCGAAAGACACAAACAGAACGATGAGTAAGGAGAGGAGGTCGAAAAAGAGGAGGAGGAAGAAAAAGTAGCTGAGGAGGAGGGAGGAAGAGGGTTGCCTCTCCCACTGTGGACGTGATGGCTGAAGGTAAATGAAGAAGAAGAAGAAG
>JAPQRP010000029.1:7045380-7059775 GCA_037367295.1 Apogon hyalosoma | reverse complement strand
ACACACACACACACACACACACACACACACACACACACACACACACACACACACACACACACAAACACAAACACACACACACACACACAAACACAAACACACACACACACACAAACACAAACACACACACACACACACACACTTGCCCGAAACACGCCGTAAACACTTGTAGAAGAGGAGACAAAGTTTTATGCGAAAACCCAGCACGAACGGGAAAGGTTCGACAAATTAGATGAAATGGTCTTATACCGTTTGATTAAAGAAACTACACCTTATTATTCACTCCTCTCATTTTCTTATGTTCTCTTCCAGGCTGAACACCGCCACCAGTATCTCCCCGACACCGTCTTAGTAGGTGATACAATTCATGAATGTTTAGTAAACTAACACGAGGTCAGTTATTTGATTTGGTGGACACAGACCAGAGAAAGTTTTTCTTTTTTTTTTCTTTTGTCTACCTATAACGTACTTCCATCCACCTGCATTATACGTACCAAGACAGACGGCGTCTTTTGAGCTTCATCCCTTTTACGCACTTCCCCCTTTTTTAAACTAGGTAATTTTACAGTTATATGAAATAATACAACTCATTTTACCAGCTCTGAAAATGTATTACATATTAGAATAGTGTTTTTTCCCACCCAGCGACGCTTGTGCAAGCGTCATTCAGTATTAAGTGGGTGGAAATACAAGAACACGAGGAAAAATAAAGTATGTTTCCTGATAAGTAAGGGCATTTGTGCAAGGGATTGCATTTCCATAAAACTGTTGGTCCTCTTCTTTGATTAGACCATTAAAAGAAGCGCTGTGCCACAGACAAAATGTAATCACAGCAGTTTTAATGTAAAATGCGTTAGCAGTGGGCTTCTACAACTTAAATCATCGATCTGAGGGGAAATTTAGATTTTATCCAGCTGAGAAATTAAACATTAATACTAAAAAGAAAAGCGCACCACACTAAAAACAAACAAACAAAAAAAAAAAACAACGAGAAAAACAATGAAACAGAACACATTTTTACGCAATTTCCCAGAGTCTAATTTCGTCCAGACTTTACATTATCTCTGCTCTCTGAGTCAATGCCCCATACACACATACACACCAAAAACACGCTCCCGGACACACACGCGCACACACACACACACACACACACACTCACGCACTCACACACACACACACACACACACACACACACACACACACACACACACACACACCCACACCCACACCAACCCTCCCAGGACAGTAAGTTTCTGGATTAAATTAAAGTACAGGGCAATGACTGATGGAAGCGTATTTACCGCTATAATCGCATTCAAGTCATATATATCTACCTGAACTGATCGCATTATATTATGTTTCAATGTTAGCAGGTAAATGGAGAAAAACATATCCATCTCCATCCAAAAAATACACTTAGACCATCAACCAGAGTCCTGCAGGATTGTGTCTACTGTTCAGAACTCATATGGCCTCACTGAATTTCCACATACTGGGTCAATCTGTGGGCACAGAGATACTTTTATGGTCAAACAGGCCGAAGAAGAAGACGAAGGAGGAGAACACAAGGGACCCTTTATGGAAATGCATGAACTTATAAGGATGTAAATGTCTTGTAAGTATTATCTGTCACAGAGCTGGCGCCGTGATTTCGTGCTGTGGGGACCAAAGGGGAAGTGGGTGCCACATTCAGTGCTGTCACCAAGCATGAATGAAGGGAAATGGGAAATACTTTTCCAGGATAAAATAACATTACCCGGCGCTTTGATCCTGAGGGTTTTGACAGAGAAACATACAAGGGAAATGCAGTCACCAAGAGCACAAACTGCGCCACACCTGTCATAGACGCACACCTTCACAATATATGGACTGTGCGTGGACCAAAGCGCTTTGGAATTCCAAATAGTAACAGTTTTCATCCATAATCCTTTAAATTGTGCTCATTTATTTGGCTGCCGATCATAAAACCGCATGTAGTGGCTTTTATGATCTGGGAAAATGATAGGAGTCTTGGGATTGTAAAACATTTCCAAGGCCTATTACATGTGGAACCTTTACGGAGCCAATTAGATAAGTCCGAAACAAATACAGGGCAGTTGGCAGTTGACATTTTGGAGGAAGAAGAAACGATGTTTCCACTCCACAGCAGATGCCAGCGAGAGTGGAGGTAAAAACCTACTGATGACATTAAAGATATACAGTGTATTCAGTCACTGTCCTAATCAGATTTACCCTTTTCTTTCTTTTTTTTAATTTTTCATGTACAATATAATTTGTCAAGATTTCCAGCCACAGTACCGATGTCGTAAAACGGAGGATATTAACGTCCAGCTTGGGGGCTCGGGATTCTTTCCAGATGTATTCAGCACGTGGGAGCCTCCTTCGGTGCGACATAAAAGGTGTGGAGGTGTGGATGAGGCATATCCCTCTTTAAAATAGAAATTATGAAATGTACCCCCTCGTTAATGGGAAATTTCATAGCTAAACGCGTCTCCTCCTCCTTTTCCGCTGCGCTCCATCCCGTCTTCTCCCCCAACCTTAACCCACTCCACACACACTCACACTCACTCACGCACAAAAGCCCGCGCGTATTTTCTGCTATTATAACCAATAAATCCTCTCGCTGAGCAACAATAATATCCCATCAAACCGCGGCACAGGCTGGAACTGCGCGCCTACAAAGCATTCTTCGGACTTTAGCTCCGCAGAGCTGCGTGGCTTGACACGCCTGGTTTCCTGTTTTGACTCGGCTTTTCGGTCCCATTTCAGATCAGAGCTGCGCGCGCCCGACCGGCACGCCGTTAAAACCCCAAGTATACTGTTTAAAAACCGTTACTCATCGGGCTTATGACTTGTCATCGTTGGGTAAAGACGGGCTAAAACCCTCAATGAGTACCTTTCAACTCCCGCTGCCCGAGTGTGGCCGCTCGTATTTAAATCTGGTAATGATTTGAGAAGCCATTACGCACGCACGCGCACACACACACACACACACACACACACACACACACTCACACTCAGAAGATCCGGATGACAAGTGTCAGGAAAATATAACAGACACTCTTGGCCTGAAGATGTAAATTAAAACAAAACACAAACAGGAAACTTCCAGTCAAGACACAAATACACTAATATACGCACTGCTGGAAAGAGCTGAAGACGAAGCTTCAGGGAAAAGAGCATAAATATGATTAGTTGCTTTTATTACTGTTTTCTCCAGCAGGTGAAAATATGTGAGAGTGTGCATGAGTGGAAAAGGGTTGAAGAAGAAAGGAAAGCGGACTCTAGGTTAACACAGACCTGTTTGTTTATTATTCCTCTATTTTATGATCATAATCATGAAGCCACACAAGTCCTGTACCTAGTCTATAACCCGGCGGTCCCACTTGAAAAAATACAACTGAGAACACTGAGAGCAATAAACTGTCTCCCTCTCCCTCTATTACGCACACACAATAAATACGGGCACCAAGAAATAGGCTACTATACATGTCAATCCAATCCATTCACTGCATTCTCATATGTGTATGTGTGTCTCCAAAAAAATGCCTTCTTGCAAAATCAGTCTTATTCTTGTGGTTCTGATTTCAGCTATAAATCTGAAAGCCAGATCCCCTACGCTTCAAAAATCTATATTAAAACATATTTTTTATTCTCTTGTGATTTTAGAATCGGTTCTCATCAGATCTAATCCATCAAATGTGTAGCCTGTGACACAAACACACAGACCGTTAAGTGTTAACAAACATAAACGTTGTGCTTCAATGTGTTCAGAGGATATTACACTGACTCACATTAACACAACATGCTTAACTCCTAAAACACCAAAAACATTTCTTGGCCCTCAGATTGAGTGATTTACATTATAGATGGACTTGAAGTCCCCACAGGAAAGTGGAAATAGATGGACGACTCATGTAAAAAATAAAGCCTGCTCTCTCTCTCTCTCTCTCTCTCTCTCTCTCTCTCTCTCTCTCTCTCTCTCTCTCTCTCTCACACACACACACACACACACACACAGGTATATAGTGGACACAACACGAAACAGTCCTGCTCAGTGTTGGATAGTTGGGATGTTCCTTTAGAAAGGCCTCACATATACCGGTTATAAATCCCCTCTAAAAATACTTCTGTCTTTTTTGTGTAACCCCCCACACACACTGCTCTAACTCCCGTGGGGAAGTGGCCACCTTGTATCCGAATAATCCCAGACACCACAGGCAAGTCGTAAAAGACCTGAAAAGCAATAAAAGTTTAACCTGAGTCAGACCTGCGCGTCTAAAAAAAACGAGACCGTGGCTGGAAACAAGTACCTCCAACTACTATCATCCCCGTCTGGTCTAAGCAGAGACTTCGGGAAGAGGTCTGTGAAGGTGCCTCCCCACCACCACCACCACTGGTGTCCTCTGTGTCTGGATGTTTGCCTCTACCCAGTCCGTTTTCTCAGTGTTCGGCCGGGGCAATTAAACCATAAAGCCATTCACAAGTTTTGGCGCTGCCAATAAAACCATAAAAATGCTTTGTCTCTCACTTTAAACGCAGGATGCCCTAATTACCCTCCTTCAATTGTCAGTTTTAAAACGACGTTTCCAACTTTCTTTTACTGTTTCCTACTCCCCGCGTCTACATTTTTCTGTCCTCTTCTCAGGGAGCAGCTGTGCTCCTCACTATGGAGTCTGGAACTTTTAGAAACCCCGCTTTTGTTTTAAAGGCATTTCCCCCACAAAATAAGATAGAAAATCACCACCGTGCATGCGTTTCCTCACCTTGTGGCCGCATCCAGGGGAATAGCTGCGTCGGGGATGGGCTCTGCTCGGTCCCTTCCGCGTCCTCACCTCCGAGTCCCGACGCTCCTCCGAGTTTACAGTCGCTGTACTGGACCAGATCCGCGTCCTGGGCCCCAAACAGCGTTTGCCGCTGCAAGGCGTCGTATCCGTAGAAGTTGCCTGGCTCGCCGTGACATGTGACCGCGCAAGGGCTCTGTTGGTACGGGTTGCTTGGGAGCGTAGAGGCGCTGTGGTGGTAGAAGTCCTGGATTTGCGGAGCGTGCTGGAAGGTGGCGCCGGAGCCCGGGCCGTAGACCACGGTGGGCCGGCTACCGGCCAGGTCCTGCGCGAAACCGCACTCATAGTAGTTCGGACGTAAGGAGTCCCCGCTTTTATATTTAGAGAAGAGCGAGTTGACGAAATATGAACTCATCTTTGACTGTGTTTGTTGGTTCTGTCTGTTTTCGGCTCGACAGAGTCAGACTGGGACTGGAGGAAGAAACCGTTGTGTTCTTTTTTTCTGTTTCTGTTCGGTGTGAAGACAAACACCGACAGACAGAGACAGACAGGCAGATGGACAGACACACCAGGAGAGAGACAGACAGGCGGGCAGGTCTGCCGCCACCGCCGTCGGTGACCGTTGCTTGTTGTGGCGGTGCTTCCCCTCACTCACAGCCACAACACACTAGCGGGTTGCGGGGTGAGTAACGGTAACGGCAGCCAGAGCGGTAGGTAGGTAGTTACACAACAACCACCGCTAGAACAACAACAAGAAAAACCAAAACAATCACACCGAGTCCATAAAATCTCCAGCAAAGAAGAGAAAAAAAGAAGAAGAATAGGGAGAAGTAGAGGAGGAGGAAGGGCTCGTGCGCATCACAGTTCCGGTGTTAGCGCTGTAAGCGAGAGCATTGTCGCGCTCTCAAACGGGTTTTCCGTGATTTACTCCTCTGCAAATGAGTTGTTTCATATTTTCTCTCTCTCTCTCTCTCTCTCTCTCTCTCTCTCTCTCTCTCTCTCTCTCTCTCTCTCTCTCTCTCTCTCTCTCTCTCAAACACACACGCGCGCGCTTTCTCTCTCCTGAGTCCGGTGTGTGTGCCCGTGTGTGTAGTCTATGTGTGTATGTCGGTTTCAGGGATAATTTGCATCTATTATCAGCTCTTCATCCCATTGGCTTTTCTTCCACGCACATAGACAAACGTGCACGAGCGCCCACCCATACACAACCATATATATGTAGGCTTCGCACACTCTCTCTCTCTCTTTCTCTCACACACACACACACACACACACACACACACACACACACACACACACACACATCCAGGCTCTATTACACTTGCCGATTCATTTTGCCTGTAATCCCAGATAGCTAGTCTCCCGGTGGCGGCTGCAGGAGCTCCTCGCGCTCCTGTGATAATGTACAGGGAATGAGAGAATGAAGAAAAATAGGAGGAGGAGGAAGAGGAGAAGGAGGGGGGGTGAAAGAAAGAATAGGTACAACATCAAGCAAAGCTAGTGTGCACTGAGGGGAAGGGGTGGATTTGATGAGACACACAACTAAAAGAAGGTTTTTTTCTGTAAAACTGAGGCTGAGCTCGGTGCTGATGAACAGACCTGGATGCACTGAGAACATCGACTTAATTGTACTTTCTCAGTCCTTATTTCTCCCATGCACTGAATCCTTAAATGGGGAGCTTGGCTGAAGTCAATATGAGGCCTGAAAATGTCACCGTGTGTGCGAGTTCCTAATTGGGATGGGTTTTAACAAGTATCAGCCCGTAAATGTAAGTGAGGTTTTAAAATTTCTACCGGTCAAAGAATAAATGAGCTCCATGCAGGTCCTTTTTGATCATCATATACTTTTCATAAATATGATCTCCATAAACATGGAAGGAGGACCGGAGAGGGTAATAGGCTAGAAAGTGGCTGTAAACGCTTTAACAAACTATAAAGTTCCACAAAGCGGAGGGGCAAGTGTTTGGTTGTTTACGTCCTCCCAGCAGCAGCATCGGCACAGAAACAACAAAAACGAAAAGGGGGGGTTTACGACGCGCCCTTTGCGAAACCGAAGGCCGTAAACGCCTCATCTGCGAAGAAATACCATGGTATTTAATTGTCTTTTTTAATCCCGTTCTCCATACGGCTCAAGTGATTTTCTGCGTGGACCAAGAGGATTTTTCTAACGAGGGGATAAGTTGTGGAAAAGGGTAACGCTCGGCTTTGTTTAACAGTCGTGACCCTTAAAAATACGCAGTTTCATCTCTATCGCTGCACCTTGTTCAGGCCTGTTCATTGATCAGTTCTGGGTCTTGTAGGCGTCCGAATTTCACGTTTCTATTTTTCATCCTCACATTCCGTCACACTTGTCTGTCTGAGCCACTGTATTCCAACGCAGACAGTTTTTTGGTCAAATAAAAATGTCATTACCCGAATTTAATTTATTTTGATTATACAGCTTTGACACAAGAGGCCCAAACATTGCCAGCGCGTGCGTGAATTATAGACTGTGTTGTGGTAAATCAGCTGATTGCACGCCCGACCTTCTAAAGGAGTAATTGCTGCAGTATTTTTCCAATTTATTACCCAGAATATGATCTTATTGAAACTTCGTCGCGTCGTGTTTTACACTTCCAATAAAGAGTTTGCTTATGAAATCCTATTGTCAGAGTGAGATGTAAAAGTCACATTTCCCGACCTGCTTCCACATCAGCAGAACAAGTGTCCACAGTCAAGAGACTCCCACACTAGTAAATTAGAAGACATGCACTGAACACACTTTGGAGAACACAACAAACACTTCAGAAAAATTACCTTTAGGGGTAAAAAAAAAAATGATGTCACACTTTGAGTATTCATGCGTCACATCATCTGCACATTTCCACGCTAATTACAACTTGGTAAGAATGGGGGGAATGGATTTGGCAGTAATGGCGGAATCCATTCAATTTATATGTGCAGAATGCATATAAACCCACATTTTACACAAGCAAAAATAACCGTGTAGACATGAACTTAAACGGAGGAGGCATATACACGCCTGCGTGAATAGCAAACACATAGAAAATGAAGGAGGTGCGTGCGTCCTTGTGTGAATTTTGCGCCAGGATAAATAAACATTTCCTGGCTGCCTATATCCTGCACGCCTATGGGTTATTATTTTCCAAGGCCTTTTCTTTACCCTTCCTCCTCTATCCCCTGAACTGTGAAAGTGACCGAAAAATGCTGAAAATGCCAGAATATTGTGCGCCAAAGCCCAAAAAACAGAAAAACCTCCTCCTTCAGCGTGAAATACTAAAAGGGAGGAAGAGGAGAAGAAACTTGAGGGGCATCTATACGTGTGTGTAAATGTCTGTCATGAAACTCCCTCAGACTATTTGGATTCATCCATGGAGCAAGAGCGCCATCAAGCGACCACATGATGGAACAGTCGGGCCGCTGTGTGAGACTATACATATAAATATATAACGCAAGCTTTATGGTTCTATTAAGTCCGCACATAAAGCTAAATAAGATGCTTTAAAATCAAACGGCTTGTTGTAATTGGAGGGCCGGGTGTGAGGGCTGATTTGGGATTAAATGAGAGTTTAAAAAAAAGGTAGGGTGGTGGGGGGGTGAGATGAAGATTGCGCACAAGACTGTAACACCAGTGGATATCTTCACTTGCTGATGCATTTTTTTAACCGTGTGTAGTTAATTTAAAAACTAGTAAATGCATTCTAAACTTTGGAACAATAGAGAAATAGCGAAGGCACAATTCTTACCGTATTGTGCCTTCGCTGACTCCCTGCGCAAATAAAGTAAAATTACGCATGCGTGTCTCTTTCAATCAGACAAAATTACAATTTAATTCAAAGTAGGCAACACAAAATAAAAAAAGGATGATGTAAATAGCCTTTGTATGTATGAAAATGTCACTTTGTACTGTATAGTGCTTTAGAGAACTCTACCGTGAGGTGAATTTGGCCAATACTTCTATCATTTCACCTCCATCTGTGACTATATAACCTCCTCACGTTTGTGGTGATGTCTGTGTGTCAGTTAAGTGTTTTAATATGAATTTACTTTTATCGCTATTTTTATTTAATATACTTTGTAAATAAATGATTTTATCAAGTAATAAAAATCTAAGTGTTCTTCCTTTACTACACTACTTTATTATTATTATTATTAGTTGTAGTAGTAATTGTAGTAGTAGTAGTAGTAGTAGTAGTATCTATTTATATTATATTAGTATTTTGTTTTATTATATAGGCTATATTGTAATTTAAATAGTGTATTTATAGGCTGTGATTATTTATTGTTGTATTAGGATATTAGTATAGCTTAGCATGCATTGTAATTAATAAATGAATAATTCTTACATATTTAGAATTGTTAATAGATTTAACATTACAGTGGAAGACAAGTGACAACACATATTACACAGTACAATATGCCATAAGTGTTGTTGTAGATGCTTTTATTAGCCGATACAATTACAACACAGAACAACAGTAATGCATGAACAACGTCAAAACGCACATACGCACTCGTAGAAAAACATGCTTAAAATTGTTGTTAGTGGTATCATTATCACATATGAAAAAATATGACATTCCTATCTGTCTTCACGTGGTAATAATAATAATAAAATTAAAAACTCCTTTAACCATACTGTGGCCAGTGTTAACGGCGTGTTTGCGCACGTCGTCTGTGTCCACTTCAGCGCAGACAAACCTGTTTTATTACAGCATATTATGGTGTGAGAGGCCGAGTGTGTGCTGCTAAATTACAGGTTGTAAACAGACTGTAAAAAGCGATTGGTACCATTATCTGAACAAGCCTACAGACTCTTGGTTTCACCCGCCGTGAGGAAATATGAATCACAGCTCAGACAAACAAAATAACGCGAGATTTAAAATGCAAATAAGTAAATATAAAAGCAACAATACTTAACGACGACAAGAACAACAACAACAACAACAATAATAATAATAATAATAATAATAATAATAATAATAATAATAATAATAATAATAGTAGTAGTAGTAGTAGAACTAAATTGAAGCCCAAAGGTCCCTTCCTGTTTCCAAGGAAGGTTCAATATCACGTAGAAATGTCTGCGGCTTCTTCCTTTTTCACCTCCCGCTGTGCGGCCCCACTCAGGGCTCGGCCCTGCCCTGCCCTTCTTCTCTGTCAGGCCGGAAAAGCAATCTGGGCGCCGGCCTGGTCAGCCCCGTGTGTCCGCCTGTGCTGTGCGTCTGGATGTGGAGCCTCTGTGTGTGTGTGTGTGTGTGTGTGTGTGTGTGTGTGTGTGTGTGTGTGTGTGTGTGTGTGCGTGTGTGTGCGTGTGTGTGTGCGTGTGTGTGTGTGTGTGTGTGTGTGTGTGTGTTTTGGGCAGTTTATGGCCCCGGCTGTGAGGACGCATCTGACTGAGACAAAGAGAGGTCGGAGGGGAGACAACATACACACAAATACACGCAAAAATCCCCCATAGAGCCAAACGGCTACGAAACCATAAAACTCCCAAAGCTGAAAAGACGAAGAGGAGGAGGAAGCCTTGTGCTCCCATGCTCTTGACACAAAGGTAGATTATTGCGCACAGTCGGCCTTTTTTGCGGATTTCTGTCCCTTTCTTGCGTTTATGCAGGCCCTTCCATCACTCCGTCATATTCCCTCTAATATCTACACTAATATTTTCTCTGTCCCTCTGTCTACATCCCGCTCCCATCAATCCCTCTATAACCTCCAGATAAATTATGTTTTATCAAGCAGCGGGATTTGAAACTTTTACTCTAATGTTTCCTCTCTCTGCGTGTCTTTTCTCGACCCCTCCCCTCTTTTTTCTCTCGGCGTGTTTGCTTTACAGCCGTTTAGTTCTTAACCTTCAGAAATTTATTCGCTATAAACTTTTATTGCCGTCATATTCTTTTATTGCGCCTGCACCGCATTGGATTCTCTCTCTTTCTCCGCTTCTCTGCCGTCTTCCTCTTTACTGTTTTACGACAGTCGGTGGCGGCTTCTTCCAACCGCACGCATCCGCTCCCGCATCCCTCATCACCCACATTCACCCCTCATCCCCCGCTTTTTCTCTCTCTTTCACCCGTGAGCTCGAGACCCCCGGTGTGTGCAGCACATCCTGCTCATTTCGTGCTGTTTGTTTCCGCGTTTGAAAATAGGAAGGCTGCAAAACAACTGACGTGAGAAGGGAAAGGAGAAGAGGAGGAGGAGGAGGAAGAGGAAGAGGAGGAGGAGGAGCAGGAGGGGAAAGCGCTGCCGGCCGGAGCTTTATTAGCCAGAGGGGACACATGCTGTACTATCAGACTTTTTTTCTGACTCTCTCTTTCAAAGCAAAATAAAATAAACGAAACCAAACCTGGCAGTGGACTCCATTTGTGTGTGTGTGTGTGTGTGTATGATTTTTTTTCTCAATTATAAAAGAAAATAGCCTACATATAGTTATCTCTTCTCTCTGCAAGAAATTAAACTTGGTCAGTTGCAGAACGTGACCCTCAGGAAAGAGGAAAACTACCAGGGGAAAAAAAGGGAAAAAACGAGGGGAAAAAACATGAAATAAAATCTGAAAAAAGTTTGTCTGATTTTGCAACTTTGTAGTACTTCATAGAATCTCCATAGGATCATTATTGTTCAAGAAATCAGTGGCTATTGTTTGCATTGAACTGAACCCGAATAAGTGTGCGTGTGTGCGCTCGCGCGTGTGGTAGGTTGGCATGGGACAGATTGTTTATTTATTTACTGTAAATATGAACAAAAATACAAAAATGGTGTTTGTTTTTTTTCACAATTAAGGAATACCCATCACCTATTTTTGTACATTTACATATTTATGAAAGCATTTAATATCCATTGAAAATATCTATTTGAATTTTTTTTTTACAGAATTTTTAAAATACTGTGATGAATCAGTTCAGTCACTATTAAACTAAACATGATTCATGCATCAGCCTTTTTGAAAGGATTTTCCAAGCTTGTTGCAGTCACCATTCCTTATTCTTTACCATCTCCAGACGAAGGCTGAGGAATGCGCTGAAAATCAAAAGTCCTTCTGTTGTATTGAATAAATGCGCACTGCATCCACAGCATGTTTCTTTTACATTCCTGGATAATACATTAGTGTTTATTTGTTTTAAGAGAAAGTGTTGTAATGTGGACTTTTTTTTTTTTTCACATAATGATGCTTCACAGTCTGGATATAAAGTAGTTTTTTTTTCTGCTCTGTCAGGGGGAGTTAACATGTGCAGGGCAGCCAGCAGCCTCATGGCTTCCTTTCCAACTATTAATGATTCCAGAATGGCTGATGTGATCTGATCCATACAGCCGTTTGCATCAGCGGGACCATAACTCTCTTTTAGAAAATTTATGAATATGAATGATATTCTCCGCTGCTTGATGAATTATAGAAGCTGTGCTGTGTAAAACAGCTCACTCAGAGTAGTAAGAGAGCTGCTCTGGTCCTGCCGGGTCTCAGAGAGTGCAGATAATAAGCTGCTTCACTGTCAGACTCTGCATGTTCTTGCTGGATCTCTTTTAATAGGTAAAGTTAAAGACATATTGGATGGACTGCACTGGCATGGGCTGAAATATGAATTTAGCCAGAAGCAGCTACTGCAGCAGCATCTTCTACAGCCATTTAGTTTCTGAAAATATCACAGAAATGATGAAGCCGACTCTGCTAAATCACTGCACAATGAGCAGATGTGGATTTTTCCATTGGTTCACAGTTGGAATACCTTAGGATTGAAAGGTTTAAGGTGCAATGTGTTCTATGTTTTGGTGGCCACATTTCAATAACAAAACCACCTCATTCAACTGACTGTGGAGAAGAAACATGCACACGGCATGAGCTTTACTACAAACAGACGTGATTTGGAATTTGGGCAGATCCCTGTTTCTGTATGTGCCAAAATTCAGCACAAATACAAGTACTGTGTATATGGAAAAAGTTCTTCAGGAAAAGAAAATATGTTAAGTGGCTGGTGTTCCTCATAACTACATAAAAAAAAATTGAATTTCAAGTGAACCTCTCAAAAGTTGCAAAGCAGAAATCCTGCAATTCATGCACTTCCATAAACATGTATGGAGTCCATAAACTAGTAAGTCTGTGAGGTGTCAGAAGGAAGCACAAACTGCACTAAATATCTAGCATTTATTTATTTATTTATTTATTTTTTTACAGATGAGGCTCTCCTCATCAGTTGACACAACTTGTTGATTCCACATATTTGCAAAACTTAAGATGTCTTTTTTCACATTTTGCCATGTGCCTAAATAAAAATGTGAATAAAACAACTTTGTGAAAAAGGAACTTTTACATGCACTTATACTGTTGTTCATACACTGCCTGTTTTGCTTTGATTTCTTTTAACATATCTTGTCTTTTGAGTTGTCTGTTTACCTTGTACTGGTTTCATAGTTTACTCCACAACATGTTCACTCTGGAAAAAAATAACTACATGTCCATTTTAAAAACATTGTCTTTTCAACATTGTTTATTGCTACACTTAATTAGTGTTATCTTTGTGAAAAGCATGTACTAATATTGCAATCATGACTTTTTCCTAACCTAAACCAGTTCAAACCAAACCCTACCTAAACTGTGACATAATAACAACAGTTGTTCAGCATTTTCAGACGCATCATCTCTACAGGATCTATTGGCCTCTTAGTTGGTCCAGGAACATTTGATTGAACATTACCAAATTTGGCACAAACATTCATTGAATGACCATAGGTCAGAGGTCAAGGTTACTGTGACCTCATGTCTGTCCATGTTGGTGTGATATCTTGGACATTTCTAATTGGCTGCAGTTGCTCACTTGGAATCACTGTTAAACAGATTAGGTGCTAGTGGCCAAAGGTCAAAGGTCGAGGTTGTTGTGACATCACAAAACATGTTTTCTAGTCATTGAGAGAAATGTATGAACAGATTAAAAGTTTTTGTTTGGATTCTATCAACAGTGGTTTGTCATTTTGAGGGTGGTTGGTAGTTGACAGATTCTGTTGATACCACACACACACACACACACACACACACGCACACACACACACACACACACACACACACACACACACGTTAAACCTTGAAGTTTTCATAGATATTTTGATGAAAATCACTGTAACATCCTAAAATGAGTGTGCCTATTTTGTCTCTCAATCTCACTCCCTCAAGAAATGCTGCAAAATTACTGGGCTCTCTGGATTATCAGTAATGATTCCCCCAATAAAACATCAATAAAAACCAAAAAGAACATGCTCATTACCTTATTTATAGATGAAGTCTGACTGCCTTCAAAACTAAACCCTACTATTTAAAATAGTGTGCTCATACCCAAGCTAGTTGTGTGATCAGCTCAGTCTCTCTTTGTAGAATTATAGCCAGGTCTCTTCACTTTACCCATAACAGCAGAGCTGCTGCTGCTGCTGCTGCTGCTGGTTTCTTCTCCTTCAGATGTGACTGATGTCTCTCTGGTGTTTCTCTGCCTCCATAACTGAAACTCATCCCTGTATTAACATGATGTGAGTGTACGTGTGAGAGTGTGTGTGCTTGTTTGTGTGTGTGTGTGTGTGTGTGTGTGTTATTTTGCAAGGCTGTTGCTCGCTCCATCTGTCGGAGATTTACTGTGCCA
>JAPQRP010000029.1:7029146-7040089 GCA_037367295.1 Apogon hyalosoma | reverse complement strand
CCACCCCCCACCCCAGTGCAGGGGTCGCACACACAGTATGTCATCAAAAATCACACCTCGGTTGCAGAATGGGAGGTGTTCCTTTTACACAGCGTTCCAGAATCATGATTCCACCTTTATCATGGCTCTGTTATTACCTCCAGAGGCATTACAAAGCCACAATAAAAGTGGAACCAAATGATCCCACCATTTCATTTACACAGACTAAATAATAATAGTGAAATATTCCTGTAACAGAAGTGCTGTGTAAAAAGGGGCTCATGTCTTACCTTGTTTCCCACCTTCTCCCCCCTCCCCCAATCTCTTTCTCTCTCTCTCTCTCTGTCTGTCTGTCTCTCTGTCTCTCTGTCTCTCTCTCTCTCTCTCTCTCTCTCTCTTTCTCTCTCCCTCTTTCTCTTTATCTAACCCTCCCTCTTTAACCCCTGCTGGTCAAGGCAGACAACCATCCTCCAAGAGCCGGGGTCTGCTCCAGGTTTCCGCCCATCAAAAGGATGATTTTCCTCACCACTGTTACCAAGTGTTTACTCTTGGAGGATTGTATTGGGTGTCTGTAAATTGGCTTAAACGTTTGGCTTAAATGCTCTAAATGCAAAGTGTCATGAGATAACTTTTGTTATGATATGGTGCTAAAATTTGATTGATTGATATTGTTTTGTGTTGCATTGCGTTTTATATATATATATATATATATATATATATATACACACACACACACACACACACACACACACACACACACACACATTGTGATGAGAATAATGATTGATTACGCAACTCAAGATCATATATAATTATGGTTCGAAGAAATGTACAATGTCAGCCTTATTTTTCCAGTGGAGGGGTTAAACAAATTGCAAAATGGAAGGTGCCATTTAGATTTTGAGTTGATGTATAGCATTTATGAGAAAATATCCTAAATTTTAAATCAAGTGTTGAAGAGAATATATCAAAAATTATTGTGCAAACTAATTTTGGTGGATGATCCAGAGAGCAATCCTTGTTCAATGGAGCTGTGCAGGGGAACCCAAACCCATGACCGCTGTCAATCCTGGCTCTAGCCCTGAATGCTGACACTATTGCACCAACAATGTATGATTCTCTGATCCTAGATTTCAGAGTCTAAACAGTATCTGCATTAGACTGTTTTGTTGTAAAATGACACAGTAAGATATAAGACCTAAATAAAACAGTAACATTTTATCTAAGATTTTCCACTGATTCTGGTTCTTTTCAACAGCAACTATGAGCATGCATAGTTGCTGTTGCATGCACTAAATATATTTCAGCACTTCAAAGAATTAATGGTATACTTGGCAGAACTCTGAGCTAATCAAATGCAGATTGTTTGTGGGTGCTGGAGTAACTTAGACCCACACACTTATTTTTTCTATATGTATTATTTCCTGCATACAGACACCAATGTAGCAGCAGTCTGTGTTTTGAATCATACCCCTTTTTCTATGTAAAATGACTACAAAGAACAATTAATGTTTGCATTTCAAATTTTGGAATTTGCAATTTGATTTTTTTTCTTTTTCAGAAACCTCATGTAATTCCCAGAAATCTTCTGTAATTTTCTCTTCTTTTGCATGACAGTAAGAGGCATGGTGCTGTTTATACTCGTCCATCTCCCTGGTACTATGTAGTCTGAACAGTTTGTCCACCACGTGAGGAGCTCCAGAGGAAACCGAGTCTCTGTAGCCCTCATCCTCATCAGACTCAGTGTCTATCAGAGTCATTTGGATGCAGAGACAAACACAGGAACCGCAGCGGCTTCACAAGCTCCTAATGGACGGATGACGACGCCTCTAATGAATGCACCCATCATCTGTGAGAGTGTGGGTGGGTGAGGGAGGGAGGGATAGGGGTAGAGAGGGAGTGGGGGGTGTTTATGGGTTTATGACACTCTTTTGGTGTTGCAGCCAAACAGACGCCCCTTTCCTTTAAGCTTCAGTGTACAACTGAAGACGCACATATTTTAAACACATGCTGGCTCATCCGCTCCCCCCAAAACCTCCTCCTCGTCTCTGTGCCTTTTCTCTCTCTTCCCACAGACAGCAAATTAAATCAGGAGAAGTATGTAAAGTAGAAAGGGAAGCAGAGCTCTCAACTTTCCCATCGCACACTGGATTGCACAGTGCAGTGCTCCATGCTCATTTAAAGGAGATCTTTAGTAAATGGTCCCTTTTCCTTGTAAATCACATATACCCCCCACCCCCAAGTCCTGCTTCATTAGCAGGGAGACACATCAATCCAATCCAATCAACTACTGTAAAGTATCTTCTTTAATAGGAATCCAGCATCAGCAGTGCCATCGCACAACACAAAGAGACAACAACACAGCAGAAGAGTCAGAGTAAAACATACAAGAAAAAGGGGCGGAAACATTTCACAATCAGGAGAGGAATCGAGTAACTGGAATTTGTCTGCTTGTTGATAATAATAAAGCCTTTACTCAGGCCACATGGCTTAGATTTGTCTAATTTAACAAAAGAAAAAAAAATAGAAGATGAAGCGGAAGGAAATTGATATAACTGCCGGATCTTTTTTTTTTTCCCCAACAGCAAAAACTCCAGAAACTTTGTTCCTCAGATAAGAAGAGGCAATATTTAAAACAACATTTAAAAATAAAAATTAATTTATATATGTATAAGAGCATCGTTTCAAATTTCCTGTCCTGTCCTAAAACTCACTGGAATTTAACTTACAAACAACAATCCAATTTTGTCAAGAAAACATAGAAAGACATCAGAACAGATAACAGGCACGACAACACAGAATTATTTTAAGAACATTAAGACAAATAAAGAACATAATCATCTATATTACAATAAGATGCGGTGTCCCGAATAGACAAAACAATACTCAGCATATTTAACTCATTCCAATAAGAAAGACTACACTTTATGTACAATAAATTAGAAATATTTCTATTAAGAAACTTCTAGTTCTTTTTTTTCTTTTTGTAAGATATGCATTCTCCTCCCTCAAATTGAACACACAAAGAATTCAACTCTAAAATCACCATGACTTGAGGCATGCGCAAACCATGTAAACATTAGAGGGTTTCTGCTTATCAGTGAATTGCAGCGTATTTATGTTAAAGACTTTAATATGTGTGTTTGTACTTGAAGACCCGTTGTATGAATACCCACGCATGTGTCTCGTCGTCCAAATGCCGCCGCAGCTTCGCCCACGCACACGCTGAACATGCCGCCTTGTAAAGCCAATGTTGTGTTTATGATCTGCCTATAAAACTGCCATCGAATGCCGTTTAACTGCAGCAGCACCGACCGAGCGACCTTTTCCAACACAGACTCTTCATGTTTTAACACCATGATCAATATGATTCTGCATAAAACTCCAATTCTGAACAGATAATTCTCAAGAGCCATAACACTGAAAACATTTAACAGGAGAAAAAAATATCTATCACCCCTAGGAATGATATTTCCAGAAATATGCGGCCTAAAAATAAAGAACCGGTAAGTTATTTATTTGTCACCATTAATCTGTAGGTTTCCCGAAATGAGAAAGAAACCCGCCTTGCATAGCAGATAATACACTATATATTTAATGTATAAAAATAGAGCTGACTCTTTATTCAAACGCAACACAAAACCACGTTCTGTAAACACTGGAACTCCATGAAAATACATGTTCTCTCCACGTCTCCACTGGTTTTTGCGCACAACCGAATCTGAAATTAATCCTGCGAAAAGCTGAAAACCTAAAGGCAGCCGTAAATCTATTTTGTTTTTGTTTTGTTCCGTTCAGAGTAATTACGAGGCCACAGAAATGGGTCATGTTGAAGTGTTTCTGATGCTGTTGCGTGAGTGAATGAGTGAGTGAGCGGAGGTTGAAGGATGAAGGGGATCATCCGCAGAAACGTCCAGTTTCCAATCACAGCAAAAACACTTCAGAGTGAAAAGTCACTCTATTTTTAATTAAAGTTTGTCCGAACCAGTAGATCTTCTACTTTTGGCCGATGAATTTAGTTATATTTGTTTTAATAAAATTCCCACATATGACTCATATGATAAGCTAAACTAAACATTCCAACACCTCAGGTAAGGTTTTAAGTAAAATAGGAAGTTCCGATAAAGTCTAATATAAATATCCAATTGAATTTTTTTAAAATCACACTTTTACTATATTTTATCTCCTTTGACCTATCCCCTGAAGATTTAGGATGAAGTGATTAAATCATCTGTATTTTTTGTTTGTTTTTCGTTTCTCAGAAATATTATACATATTTATGTAACGATTTCAGCTTAAATCCATGGTTTGACCTACTTTTTAGGGATTTTTTAAAATGCACAATTTATTGTGTTGACCATGATTGACAATATGTGGTTAATTCACTGTAGTAGCCGTTTTGTGCAAGACATTGTCACGCGGTTTCCTTAAATTCCATTCATTTGGCTGACATTTAAGCGCATTTACATTTGAAGACGTTTGACCAGAAGAGGACGTGTCTGCAGAATAACTCCTTGGACTCTTGCATCTTGACTGGATTTGATCAACCCTGCTTTCCGCTATATGACGCTCCTCGGCTATTGATAGCAGATGCGGAGCCACCGAGTCCAGGCAGCGCATAAAGCATCCGAGGTGGAGGAGGTGGAGGTTCCACGGGGGGATAGGATTCACGATATCGACAGCAACCCTAATCGGATCCCCCCCAGTTGCTGAGTCGGGTTTAACACCCAGCCCCCTCCCCCCCCACACACACACACCAACACCACCTTCGGTATCTTGCTCATTACTTAGGCCGTCAATCGGGAAACAAACGACGGCTCGGTTGCCTGTATCACCGCCAAACACACGGGTGCTTTTCTAATCGAATCCTGCCAGCTCCGAGAGAAACAGAAACAGGAGAAGAAGGAAAAGAGGAGATGCGTACTACTGCTTATTAATGGCCACGCGAAACCCCGGTTTCAGCACCTCCGTGCGCGGTGTCAGAAACGGAACAATAAATAACCAGTAAAATGAAGTGTAGTGCTTGAGGAAAACAGGAGAAAAAAACCCTCCCTGTCTGTCTCCTAGTCTGTTGGAGCTTCACTGGGCGGTTTACCGCTGTTTTTACCCTCCTCTGTGACTAACAATAAAAGCCACGCAGACAACAAGGTCCGAAAGATCCACAGTTCTCTATTGGAACCAGAAGAAACTGCTTGTTTACGCGTATGTTTTGACTCCAACAAACCCAAATAGAAACCCTCCTACCGTCTCACCAAATAGACAGAGCATATTCTAAGACTTCAGTGTTAACCTGGCGGCGTCCTAAGCGCCTTTTGCCGATCGATAAAGCTATTGATCGAATGTATAGATTAATGTGACTCGAAGGAAGAGCTCATGTGGCAGCGCCTGAAGGTTCCAACAAATTACAAACAGCAGGTGTGTGTTTGTGGGTTACTCTTCTCTACTTCTTGTGAAGGCCGTTTTGTGTGTGAACGTGCGTGCATGTTGAGTCTGAATATGACATATAGCCTACGTGTGTACGCGCGCAGGAGCAGCTTCAGAGTCCACACATCCTGCTTTTTCTATTTTTTTTTTTTTAGTCCTTCGGTTGGTCTTTGCTTTGTTTCTTCATTTTCATCCTCCGGTTCTGGAACCAGATCTTCACCTGCCTCTCCGTCAGGTTCAGAGCGCGCGCCACCTCGTGTCTCCGGTCCCGCGTGAGGTACATGTTGAACAGGAACTCCTTCTCCAGCTCGAGCGTCTGGTATTTGGTGTACGGGCACCGCTTCTTTCGGGAGGAACGCGCGTGGAGCCAGTTGGCCGAGGGGTCATCTGAAACAGATGATGGAAACAAAGACAGGATTACAAAAATGCACGTTAACTCATTTTATTTGCAATTTATATAATAAAAATATCAAATGTATGTTCAAAAACGTTACTAAAACCAACTTTTTGGTGCGTAAAAGTTGCAGAAACCTCGTGCGTTAAGACCTTGCTCGGAAACACCTGACTCTGCAATTAACACTTTGGTGCGTAAACTGGGTTTATGGTGTCAACGGGGGCGCGATTTAGATCCACAGCTGCTTTAGTTGACACCAGTTGAAAAGAGAGAAGGCTTCTTCTGTCCAAGCAGCAGCGAAGACGGAACGAGCAGCACATACAGATAAAAATAACTATGCAATTAACTAAAACACGGTCTGAAATTTAACCAGGTATTTCTATCTAGACTGACGCTAGGCCCTGTCATTAATAATTGCTCATTAAATGTGTCCGATAAATTCGATTCATTAAGTTTGTGTTCATTGTGTTTGTTAATTTGTTTTTACAGTCAGTGCTTTATTGTATTAAATATTCACAATTTTCTTTTAACAAAGAACTGTGCATGCGTTGCTATTATTGCTATTATTTTGTTTACTATTAGACATTTAAGACGTTTTGATTTAATTCGTTTGTAGATTGAAAAAAAAGAGTCGTATCATTGAAAAGAGATTTTTGTTGTCCATGTCGTCGCGTTGTAGATTGCAGTTGCATGTTTCTTAAGAGAGGTTCAAGAAAACTAATGGTTAATAATTTATTACATTTTAAAAACAAAACAAAATGTACTCATAATTGTACACATTTTGTCTATACTGCAGCACTTGGTTTTACAGAAACTTGTGATTTTATATGTTAAAAAAAACCCGTTATGCTCAGTAGCCTACTATTTTTTATTTTTTTTAATCTGAACTGAATCATATTTTGTGACT
The DNA here is from genome assembly GCA_037367295.1 of Apogon hyalosoma. NCBI lineage: Eukaryota > Metazoa > Chordata > Actinopteri > Kurtiformes > Apogonidae > Apogon > Apogon hyalosoma. Next base: position 7,033,385 of record JAPQRP010000029.1, on the reverse strand, counting down.
AAATAATGGGAGAAAAAAATCCCCCCAAACCTTCTCTCCCTCCCATGTGATGACAGCAAACACGGAATCCACATCGAACTCGATGTTGTACAGGGCTTTCCTTTGTTTCCCTGGAAAATGATGATCATATTGCAGCTAAGCCCACTGTCACTGCGTCAAATCTGATTGCTCTTAAATTAATAAGCGGAGGGATATTTACGACCCTGGAGGGAGTCCGTGTGTTCCTCCTCCGCCTTTCTTTACCCTTTAAAGAACTCATATCGTTCGAAGCGAGTATACACTGTTTTGCATTGGATCCCTAAGTGAGAAATCGTTTCAAAAATACATGTATACATTCACATAAAAAATGCTTTGTGGCCATCAAGGAATTACAGAAAAAGTTGGAGAATCTGGTCTTATTTATCTTCAACCTCCGCTGCGTCTTCAACATAGTGTACGAGAAAAAAAAACGCCAGGCGTTAAAGTGAGTCTTTGTTAATTGGATGTTTTTGACGTAAAAATGTGAATTATTGCTCTTTTCCCTGTCTATTCTCTCTCCCATATCTTGTTTGCCAGGCCATCCTCACTCCCTCACCCTCCACCCTTCCCCAACCCCCCTTATTTTTTATAGCTTTCAGACCGATGTAATTAGCAGAGTCTTCTTGTTTGGAACGCATGGCTCTGGTTTGTTGGACTGAAAGCTATCAGCTTTTCCCCTCTAAAAATGCACTGAGGCTTCACTGGGAGTCTCCCAGACATCGAGGCAGCTCTATCTACTGACCATGTTGGCATCTTCTGTCCTTTTAATATTTCGTTTTAACCTACAACCACCATCCTTACAGTCAATTCTCTTCAAAACTCGAATTATTTTATGCATTGGTCATGATGTATCCACAAACATTGAGGAAAAAGCTGGTGTTAGTCTGTTTCCACTTTTAAATATTCTAAATAAAGCCTTTAACCAAGTGCAACCATTCTCTGTGGTTAGGTGAGGCTCTCCCTCCAGTCAATCACAGCTCAGCCAAGCCAACAAACATCTGCACCAGACAGTTTATAGAACAGAAGAAAATTAAACACAAACAGGTACAACTTGAAGTCACCAACACCTTTATCAAGTGTTTGCTCACTAGTTTTGTTGAAACAGTTTGAGCTTTTAATTTCTACATAAAGTCTTAGTGACAATTTCATGATCTTTGACTTGAAAGGGAACATCTTTTAGTTTCAGTGTTTAATAACCTAAGCAATGCTCAAACATGGCACAAATTCAACCCAAACACTAAGAAAACTGAATGAAAATAATTAAAGACTGAAAAAGTAGAAAGACTTAGGAGGTGTTTATTTGTTAATTTAGTAGAACAGTATCTATTCTTCTGATGGAGAACAAACTCTAAATAAAAACTGCCACATGTCTGTCAATTGGGCTTCAATCTTCTACTTTTAATTCACAACCTTAACTGCATAATTTCACACATGGCTCATATCTAAACTCACCTGGCTGTAAATGAAATATACACAGATAGACTTGAAATTGGTGTCTTTAATTGGAGGCAGCAAGATTTAGTAAGTGATTGTGTACAGCACTCTGATGGAACTCTGACCTTAAGTGAAAATTTGCACTTTGGAAGAAGTGTGAGGTCAAAATCCATGACTTCTGAAAGGAAAGCTTTTTTTAGTGTCTGTGTTTAGCACCAGAACTAAAATACAACCCGTATCAATTAGGACATCACTCAAATGTAACCCTAAAAGAAACTTAGTATTTTAACTTTAAAGTTATAATGGAAAAATATAAGGGCTAAATTGACATATTGGCCTTTATTTGAAAGGACAAATCTTGTAGTTTCTGTGATAAAAATGTGGATAAAACCCAACCTAACTTCAATACCCTAATCTTCAAATAAGTTGCCAGTGATTGGTACATATTAAGAGATTTTAAATGAATAAAAAAAACAGAAAATTTTGAAAATGATATGAAGTAGTTTAGTAAACATCAACAGGGACTACACTGAAGCATCAAACAAACTGCATTCTGTTGCATTTTATTAAGCATCATCTCAGTCAGCAACACTATTTCAAGTGTTGTGCACAACCCCAATGTGACTCCAAGAGGGGATTCCACTCTGGATTTATTGGTAAAAAAAGAAAACAGAAGAAAGTCAGTTTATGGAGTGCCATTGGCTGTTTTTGTTACAATAAAGCCTTCCCCAGACAGTGGAAGTCAGTCTAAGTGAGACACAGTGCACATGTAGCATAACCATAACTGTGACTTTTGAAAGAAAAGCACCATCTAAATCAGTTTGGGGAACATTACAGCCAAAAGTTCTTGTCTCACCGCAAGTAACAAGATTTATCCCATCTCAGGCAGCTAGGAGCAGATCAGGTCTGCGGGGCAGAGAGGGTTATAAAGGAGATTTTCTGTTCCTGTGTAAAATGCGGCCTCAGTCGTCTGGCTGAAAGTGGCTGAAAATGGCAGCAGGGATGATCTTATCACTCACAAGTCACAAGAAGTCCTGAGCTCCAGCGCCTTTTGACGCCAAGCAGGGGAAAATGTGCATGTCCCTCCCTGAGGTCCCAGCCTTCCTAAATGAGGCTGCCAGTTTGGGTGGAGACTTTGTCTGTCTTCAATTTCACTGGTGATATATATTTTTTTTGTCAGCCTTTTGCATCATAATGCCAAGCCAATTAACACTCCAAGAGTCAGAGCTGCATTGTGTGACACTAAAGCTGTGCATGTTTAATTCATTTCATCCGCATATAAGAAGTATAGATGACAGCATAATGAAATGTAAAAATGTGATGGAAAACACTAAGCCAATGGTTTTAGAGCTTCAGTGATATTAAGAAACAGTCATGTCAGGATAGAATATGTTAAAATTGTAAAAGAGTTTGACTCAACACAAAATTTTCAGGTAAAACAACAGTGACTTATTCTTTGAGGTCAATCAAAAATCAATATAATAACAGTCAAAACCACAGCTGCTGAGTTGAACATTTAAGTCAAAAAAATTCATACCAAAATAAATAAATGAACAAATCTGGACCTCTGAACATCAGGTCCAAAATACTTTAAACAAGTGATCTGAAATTTAATAAACTAACTATGGGAATAGTTAGACAAAGTTGTGTTTGATTTTTTATTTATCAAACTATTACTTTGTCTCAAAGTCAATAATTTTAGTCATTAGCTACTATTTGAGCTAAGTTTTGTCAATGCCAATAGTAAATCATCTTAACTGGCCATATCAAATAACAGGTTCTCAACTTAATATATCATTAACTTGACTCAAGATACATGTAACAGATATAATCTACTTTAATATATCTTTGCTAAAATTTCTATGATGAACTGTACTAAAGACATAAACAGTGCATTTCTATTAATATAGCAAAGCTGTAACACCTATATCCTGTAGCTGTCACTAGTTTTTAACTTTCCCAATAAAAGTGCACAAAACCTGAACTAACTGACAACACATGCAAGTAAATAATGTAAATGTACAGAACTACACTGGATTTTTGTCAGTTGTAGAAGAAACTAACAAGGAAATCAAGTGGTCTGAGTTGTTTTGTTGGTTTCATCTCTGCCTGACATTTCAGCAGGCTTCAGAGCAAAAGTCCAAGATGGCCGCCAGCGACATCAGCTGCATCACCCGTCCCCTGTCTGTGTGTGAACCTGTGAGGAAATAGCCTATTTCCACTAGCAGACTTAGTTAGTGGCCATCATCCAGTAAATATGTCTTTAATACCCCCTGGAATCAATTTCCTCCAACATGGCCAGCATGTAGAGGATCGATTTCATCTCAGAGCAAAATAATGCCTGGTAAAGAGGTGAGGAGATGGGTGGAAGGAGGTGTGAGGCGCTATTGTCACATGGTAAAGTGGGTGCTTTGCATTCTCTGGGTGTATAATCACCTCCAGGACCATTCATTACACTCAGAGCTGTGCCACGACTACGGCTGTCACACGGGATGATGAACCTTTTGTAGAGGCGGGGGTTGATTGAGGGCTGGGGTGGTGGGGTGTGAGTTGTGTTGCCACTGGTGATCTTGGACAGTATAGATGAGTGCTGCCTTTTTCTCCAAGGGACGATTAGATGTTGAGACATAAAAATGGAACATATAAAGAATATGGATGTCAACCCAATTTCCAGGAAAGTGTTGCATTGTATGTGTCTGCAAATTACAGAATCTTCAATGTTTCTGAGCAAAAAAACATTCATATCAACATCTAATAAAGTAGATCATTCATCAGTAGGCTGTTTAA
>JAPQRP010000029.1:6936600-6959499 GCA_037367295.1 Apogon hyalosoma | reverse complement strand
TGCAGCAAAAGGTGGTTCCACAAAGTATTGACTTAGGGGGGCTGAATACTTTTGCACACTGCACTTTTCAGTTTTTTTATTTGTTAAAAAAAAAAAAAAACAAAAAAAAAACAAATCATGTATCATTTTCTTTCTATTTCACAACTGTATGCCACTTCATGCTGGTCTTTCACATAAAATTCCAATAAAATATATTTATGTTTGTAGTCATAACGTGACAAAATGTAAAAAAGTTCAAGGGGTATGAATACTTTTGCAAACCACTGTATTAAATAAATCCACATTCCATCAGCATTATCATCTTCAATATAAATACACTGAAGGCATAAACTATATATGAAGATATACATTTCTCTGCCATTTCCTTCCACTGTGATTAAATGAAGCCAAAATTCAACACTCACAGCAGCTGTCATGTTGTTGCTGACTCAGCAGTTCTGGATCACATGTTTGGTGGATTCTGCACTGTGTTCGGTCCTTACAACTGTCAATTATTTGTTTTTACAATGTTAAATAACTTATTTACAGTTAAAACAAACTAATAAGAGAAATGCTGGTTTGATTGCAAATCAGTCTCATGAAATACACATAAAAAGACTGAAATCAGTTGTAGGATGAAAAATTATTGGGTGTGTGCTTTTTTAGTTTGTCCATGGTCTCATAGAATATTATGGATGTGGTAGGATTCATGAGCTATAGTAACTTACATACAGATTCTCAGTCAGGGCAGCACATTTCAGTTCATCGGGTAAACTTGGACTTGAAACAGTATTAGTGACACATGGGGTCAGAGTCACGTTTTGAAACTACCCCAAAAGACATCTAGATAATGGATCACTTGGGCATAAAAACATCTTGGTTAGGGTTGAAATGAGACTTGAACTCTGGTGTTTAAGTCCACAAACAGCCACTTCGTTTTCAATTCCATATGTATAAGGGCTTACAGTGACTTCTATCTGGTTGTCTTCACATCGTACATTTACACCAAAAAGTCATGACCAAGTGGTAAAATATAAGACTGGGCTCATCATGCAGGAGGTAGGGACACTTTGGCTTCAAGTCTGATGAGTTCTTACACTGTCCATCTTTTTGTAAAATCAGTTTTGGAGAGCCAAAAATACATATTGTCTTCCATTAAATATTTTCATATTAACCCATAAATACCAAAACATCAACCAACTACCAAAAACATCTTTTGATCTAAAATGTTTAGTAACTTCAGAGCCACTAATCCGATCAATACATGTAAATAGTTGATATGAAATGCAGTTTGTTACCTTTCATGGTCATCAGATGTGACCCATTTGGACATTCAGAAGCTCCGTAGTAAGCATGAAAACACTGTCATCTTCTACAACACTGATTCACCAGTAAAACCAGTGTAGTCGATAAAAGACAATGAATGGAGACACTTGTTTTATGGTTGGTTAATGATATATTTTCTTTAAAAAGTCAGTTTTTCTTCACTTTTCTTGGATTTGACATAATAACCTTTGAATTTATTTTGAGATTTTATGAACATCTACATGATTATTAAATTAAATATAGGAAAATAAATGATTTTCACTGAAAAATGCAAAATGTAGAGGATAATGTTATAATAAATAATGATAAATCAATTGGGAAAGACACAAAACTCATTTGGAAGTTGTGACAAAAATATTTGCAGGTCTTTTTAAGGATTAAAATTAGTATGTTTAAAGGCTATTTTTTAATTGATTGCAGTTAACTGAATCACCAAAGCTTTTTCACAAGGATGTTAGTAACTTCAAAAAATTATAAATAAAACAATCTACACACTTTGTCATGAAGTTTAATGATCTTAAAAGCAATTGTCAGTTTATTGTTATGGTAACACAGCTGACTGGTTTGGCCTCAAACAACACCAAACCACATCAAACCACACCATGACCTTTGACCTCAGTTTTTCAGAACCCACTCATAGGTTTATTATATAAATACACAACATGTTAAGATATTACTGCAAAAACACTGCAGTCGAGACAGAATAATAAAATATTAGTAACAAGTGAACAATACCATGTTGTGTACAAATATGAAACATCCAAAGCCACAAACCAGTACTGTTTAGTTGTAAAAATGCAACTGGTTACATCATTAAAGCAATAAGTCTTTGTATTTTATGCTCTTAGATATTTAAAGGGAATATGAAACAAGCAAAAAATTATAGCAAGAAACATAAACTGCATCCTGTTGTTTATTCTTCTACACATGTGGTAAAGCTGCATGTTAGGAGCTCATTCTGTCAAAGCCAGATGTTTTCTTCTGGACATGTGGTCTGTTGAAAATAGCAAAATCACAATAGCAGAGATGTTTGCTGCACTGCCAAACATGTCTCCTCTTCAATTATTTAAACATTTTCATGAGTGTGGGGGCAAAAATCTGGATGGGTCCACAGATCTGGGATGGTAACACAAAATAAGTTCATAAAAGGCGGTTTTTGTTGTTTTTCTTTTTCTTTTTCAGCACTTCTGAGCACATGTTGCACTTTGCAGTGTAGCTGTACAGAAGACATGAATTATAGAAGTCTTGCTTATCTGAGATTCAGTACATAATGCAAGACAAGCTCCATACAGATATAGTTACTGATCAATAGTTTATAATTAGAGGTGGCGATCTGATGAATTATTGTCAAATCTTCAGATATGCAACTAGTTAAGGAAAAACTCACATTCTGTGAATAAAAGTAGCAATAAAACACAAAACATATATAACACAGCATTTGAAATAAAATACACGTGTCATAGGTCGAAACCTTTGTTTTTGAAGTATTCCGTGAGAGAAAGTGTCTAAAACATTTTGAAATCTCAGAAAGCTTTGAGAAAATCCTCAATTCAGAGGTGAACTGACTTGAATTTGGTGATTAAATGTCAAAGGTCAAACAAGGTCATGGTTTTGGCAAACATTATACCAATAAGATACTTAGATAGATTAGATAGATCATTTGATTTTTTATTTTTTTTTGGTCAGAAATAAATACAAAACTTTGAAATATCTGGTGTTCTCAATGGAGATGGATCGGGTTTACATTATTCTAAAGGAAACATTTTTTTCTTTTTTACATTTTTTTGTCCTTATCTTTTCTCAGAGTTTTCAGAAAGCTGCATTTTATTGCATCGTGTACTTTAGATCAACTCTTGAAAATCCCATGCCTCCTTCAGTCCAGTAACAAATTATGAGCTGAGGATGATGGTGGTACGTATGTTCATGTTTGCTCATGATTATTACACATTTATGTACTAGAATTCTTTTACACCAATTAACATAATGTTGGTATTTATCATACACTATTGACCATAAAATTAGAATAAAATTATTTTACCTCTTCTCAGGAAATGTTTGTGAGAATGTGATTTATTCTTAGAGATAAATTGTAACTGGTACACAGTATTTAATCACTGGACCTGGTCAAAGGTGATTACTGATGTGTATAAATAGGAATAAATAGAGAGATTGGTTAGATAGAGAGATCTATCTATCTAATGGGATACACTTCACTAAAATTAATAGGATTAGTGTATTTTATCCACCAACTATAATTAATTGGTCAACAAAAACAGATTTACTACAAAGAAGAAAAGTACAACTTTAAAGTGCCATGTGAAGGACATATTAAGAGCATACAGATGTCTCAGGCAAAAAAAAGCCAGAAAACTTTTCTCCAGCATCCATATTAATTCTTAGACCCTATAAAATATAGAAATATACGAGAAAGTCATGACACTTGTCATGATTTAAAAGTATAAATGACTGAATGTGGTTATAAATGGCCAGAAATTATCTGGGATTAGTCACGGTATTTTTCCAATGACTCCGAGTAACTCACCGTTGTGCAGTTTCTTTAGTGGAATAAATAAAAGCCCCTGCAGTGTCTAATTATGATCAGCAGGTGGCACTGTGATACAACAAACCAAGAAAAACACCAGGATGAAAGAAAACATTTCAATCAAAAGAAGGAAAATGTAGTTTAATGTCTTAACAATTGTGATAAAAGTGTTCAGTAATAGTCTACTGATTCAAATTACTGCCGTTATCAGTGTTGTATTGCGTTACATGAATATTTAGATCACATGCCTTCAGATCAAAAATTAATCAAAAATGTATGATTTATAAAGGTGAAAGGTTTCATTTAAATTCAAGCTTTAAATGTTGTATTTGATAAAGATATTATATAATGCTGAAGTCATTACATCATGGGTGTAATGTAATGTTTTTATTGATTTGATTGGTTTCTTGTGGAGTCATTTGCTGAGCTCAGATGCACCCAGTCATTTCCATTTTTAAGGTGAAAGGCACTTTGTCTTCCCTCTTCCATAACCATCCATGTTTTCTTCATTTCCGTCTGATGCACTCCGTTGTCCAGCAGCCTCAGCTCTTTTACGGTTGTGTATTTCACCGGCTCTTTTTACTGCCACCGACAGACAATTAAAGTCTGCTGAACACACGCTCGCTGCCCGTCAGCAGTCCGCCGTTCCATAAAACTGGCTCTCTGTGAAAAATGAGCAGAGACAGAGAGAGTAGAAGCAAATAGAAAACGCACAGCGATCAGGATTTTATTCTGAGGCCCATAAAAATCAAGGACCCCACCAGCCCACCCCAGATAGGTTTGGTTTGACCTTGAGATTGAGCCAAAGTGCAGAACTACTGTCCCTGCATCCCACCTGACTTGGACACCTGGACATCAGCAGGACCAGGTCCTGTGACAGTCCCTTTACTAATATATTGTACTACTATGAGTACATACATACTTCAGCCCATACTGACATGAAGTGAAGTGTACGGATAAATGCTATTGCCTCTGACAGGACTAGAAAGAAAAGATTTGTTTCACTAGGATCTGATCCCAAATTTCAGAAGGTCTACTTACTTACAGTGTTTCCAACTCCTCAGTAAGAAAAGTCTCTATTGTCTGTCCAAGAAGGAGCTAAATGACACTATTACTCAATTTGCAAAATTGAAAATGTCTGGGCAATACGGTGGTTCAGTGGACAGCGATTGTGCCTCACTGCAAAAAGGTCCTGGGTTCAATTCCAACACCAGTTGGTGGGGGTACAACCTTTCTGCGTGGAGTTTGCATGTGCAGTGCTCAGTATGAGTACACCCCACAAGATATGTCATAAAACCTTTAGTTTTCTTTGAGAATCAGTATTTTCTATGGGACACTATACAACAAACTACTCTCACAAATGTGGGCCATTAATTACAAACAAGATATGTTAATTTGTACACACAAAAAGTAATTTTCCTAATAAATTCATTCAAGACCATGTTGCAAAAATGAGTACACCCCAATGAAAGTCTGAAGAGCAAAGCTAGATTTTAAGCTCTAAAATTATAATGAACAGGAAATCTATCACAGGTGAGTGCAATTATTCTTCAAACAAGTGTCCAACAGACAGTGGACTATATTTTTGCATCACCTAATTTGAGTAAAACTGTAGATTTTGTCACCTAAATTATACTATCAGCATTACTATCATGTTCTGAGTTAAGGAAATGTTCTATGAACCTCAGTTTTGTCCAGAATTTTGAAATTGTTGTATTCTTTGAGATACTGATTAAAATCTTACTTCTTTTCAAAGGGGGTGTGCTCATTTATGCTGAGCACTGTACTTTGGCTTCCTCCCACCATCCACAGACATTCACTGATAGGTTAACTGGTTAATCTAAATTGCTTGTAAGTGTGAGTATGAAAGTGATTGTCTCTACATGTCAGCCCTTCGATGAACTGGCGACATGTCCAAGGTGTACCCTGCCTTCGCCATAAGTAGCTGGGATAGGCTCCACCAACCCCATTGGCCTTAGTGAGGATAAAGTGGGTTGAGAAAATGAATGAATGAATGAATGAATGAATGAATGAATGGAAATGTGCATGTAATTGTAATGAATGATGCAGGAGAGAGGAATAACATTGTGTTAGAGACAAAAAGTGAGTAACCCCCTAAATATGTTTAGAACTACAAATGACTACACTCTGTCAATTCTTGTTTTGTTTTGTTTTTTTAATGTCCAAATTCAAACTCTCCTTTGTTTAGTTTGTTTTGTTTTTATCTTCATTTCTTTCAGTTTGGTTTGGTTTATAACCTTGTGGTCCACTTCGGAGCCTGCGACAAGTCACAGTAAAACATGAGCATTTTTAACATTTTTAATTTTCAGTCTACATTAACAATCTAAATGGACCAAAAAGAGACAATAGAGAAAATTGTTGATGGAAATGAGAGTCATTTATATTCAATGCAATGATTTACTTTAGACGAAGAACGATACATGCTTTCACATCCTATTCTCCAAAAGTCTCCAAAGACACAAGAAAAGTTGATAGATTTGTCGCTTATTTGATAAAGTCTCTAGAGGGGTCTGAAAAATCATTAACTATACCAATAAAGTGTCGAAACTGTCAACACTGACTTTTACAGCAAGGCAGATAGACCATGTGTTTTTCTGTGACAGAGAAGATCATATTGTGTCATTTAGAGGGAAAAATGTGTGTGTTTTAGCATTTGAGTCAAAAGTTGCTAAAAGTTCACAAACCAACTGTAAAAGTGGCAAAATTTATTACTTGGTGCTTTTTGAAAAAAAGTTGCTAGACTGGTCTGAAAAGTTGTTAAATCTAGCAATGACAGTGTCAAGTTGGCACCAATGATTGCATACGACATATGGGAAATAACACCAAAGCAGACTCACATCTAAAACAGACACCAGAGTAAAGACACGTTTCCCCTGACAGAATCAGCTCAGCTTGCCTTGATTCAACTGTCAAGTATCATATTTGCCAAGGTTTGTTTGTTTGTTTATACATGCAGTGAAATGTACTTTCCAGAAGAGCTTTATGAAATGTTTGAGTCTCAATTAGAGCTGAAATGATTAATTGACCTGAATCGATTTTTAAAAATATTCAGTTGCAATTTTCCTGAATTTTGCTGCAGCTAAACATTGGTTCCACTGTTGTGTTTTGCACAGACGCTTGTTATGATGCACATGACGACAGGATCAACATAATGTTGTATGTTAGTTCCATCTGAAGTTCTTAGTAAGTTAGTAAGTTGGATCCAAATGTGTTGAAGACTGCAGTGCACATATTGCTTGTAGATGTCATTTGACTTGTTTGTTGTTGTTTATGTAAAATATATATTTTTTATCTGCTTTTATACTGTTCTTGTTGTAATTGGTATTGTTATTTCTATATAGATTTTTTTTTTTTTTTTATAAATCCTTTTACTTCTATACTTTTTATGATTGTTGTTTCAGCTGGTTCTGGAATAAAGGACTAGTTATTTATCATTTTCATACATGTCTGTTTCACATTTTTTCACTTATTCAAGTAATCATTTAATAGAATCCAATCAAAGAAAATAATCAAGAGATGAACTGATTACAAAAATAATCAATAGCTCCAGCTCTACATACACTGAGCTACAAGCTCTAATGCCTCGTTCAAACTAATGCCAATATCTAACAAAACTGATATTTTTCTTTATGTTTGGGCCACCCATCTACATGTTTTAAATCCCCAAAACTGATTTATTCTTTTTAAATAAATCACTTCCCAAAGTGAAGCCTATTAAAAACTCTGGTGCGTTTATCCATGTCGACAAGGAAACAGAAAAGGAAAATGATTTTTTTTTAAGTGAATCAAAGAAATTGATAAAGAAATTGATAGCTGCAACTGCAGTTTCTATTCAAAGGTTTGAGAGTCACCTCTTGTCTCTGCCTTGTGGTTTCCATGCTAAGCTCTCTGCTCTCATTGGTGTTAGGAGCCATTACAGCTCCAGCTTGTTGTCACTGGAAAATACTTTTTATTCAAAAGCACAATTCAGAAGCATAATGTCTTGAAACTGATACCATTTCCAGTCTGTCATGTACTCCTGACCTCAGGCTCTCATTTGCTCCTTACCTGGTCCAGGGGTGGTCTCATTATAATGGTCTCCTCTGCTCCATCACGTGTATTGGGTGGACATACACCCCACTGTCCCAGGCTGCTTATTCCAATGATACAGCTTCACTGACTCCAAATCTCACTGATTTTTTTAAATGTGGAGATCTTACAGCTGTGAATCATTCATTGAACCTCTTGAACACAGTGGTTGATATCTTCTCTGTATGTATTTCACTTGGAGTAATCCATAGTTAAAGGACATGGACCAAGCAGATGTGAAATAGCTGCTGATCTGAATACAAGCTCATAGGATACTATGAGTGTATATGTATTTTTGTATTGTTGTATGAATCTGAATCATAAGAATTGCAGAAAAATGTACAATGGTTGTGAAGGGAGGAACCAATCACCATATGTGGGTGTGGTGAGCAGTTTCTATTTCTTAAGGGAATGTACTCCATGTTACTTTTTGTGTTTGTTAATGCATTAAATAATTTGTTAATTAACTAAAAATCAAGGAAATGTTCTTGGAGATTTCATTTACACAAAATTACATCATCAGAGATCTGTTCCAGTGTCCAGGATCCAGAGTCCTTCCTTTGGAGGATTTTCAAGGATGCTTCTGTGATTCATAATGATGTTAAAGCTGCCAGACAGTGGTAGAGACGAGGCTTTGACATATGTGTTGAGTAGAATGGAGCTTTTCAATGCACATATCACTTTGAATGTGTGATGTAACTGATGACGCAAATCCTGGTTTCCTTCTTAACTACCTGACTGCTTTTCACAGGGGGATTTTAATTGTAAAGTGTCATTGCACTGTCTATGTGTCCTCCAAGAGCTACGTTTTGAAGTAGTCCAGGGGTTAGCTGTGTGAGCCTGCAATCCTTAGATCATTTGCTGGTAATTTCCAAGTTACAAGGTCAAAACTTTGGTAAGGAGAATAGTCTATGGTCCCTTTTGGCTCCAAAATGGATGGTGATGGTAAAAATGCCATACTCAAGGTTTCGAAAAGCAGAACAGCACTGCCCTTGCAAATCTATTCATTATTTCACTACTAAATGCTCCTGTCAAGTGTCTGTGTGGTATGGTACCTCTGGTTGGTATGTTTACTGAATAGATGGACACAGAGTGACTCATTTATTTAATATTTGATTAAAGTGTTTCAATTGTTGCTTTTGTGTAAGGTGAACTCTGAAGAGCTGATTTCACTGGTATCAAACCCAGATCTTTTTTGTGCGTTAAGCAGATATAATAACCACCACACTGTGGAACCTCTAATGCAAAAGTGAAGATTTCAGTTAGTGGTGTGGGTGTGTCATCCTTAAAGATTATGACTGTGTGTCCTTCATAGAATTTTCAAGGAATTTTCAGTGCTGTTTAGACTCCCACAATCTTTTAAAAATAACACAAAAAAACTCACAAGCAGACCACAAATAAATCCTCATGGAAGAAGAGTAAAGGGCCAGTCATTTTGTTAGTGCAAAATGCACAGCGGTTACTCAAGGTGCTTACACATAAATAAATAGAACATCCAAAGACAAACAAAAAAGTGCTTAGAATGTGGCTTAGAAGATAGAAATATTCACAAAAGATAGAACTGAATATATAAAATTATGATTGAAAACAGAGTACAACTATCAGATTGCATTGGAAAGACAGTACAGTTCTCCAGAATTACATGACTCTGATGGCACATCTATGTACTCACCGGGGTTTTCCATTCACAGATGAATTAACTGGTAGAGAGGACTCTTGCCTGGACTATGAAGAAAAGAAGTGACTGCTGATGGAAGATCCTGGATTTTAAGGAAGAGTTTCAATCTCCACTTTAAACTCTATTCACACACTACATGGAGTGACACACCAACCAGGTTACATATGATACAAACTGGTACTGGTCATCCCACTTAAATGGATCATTGGTTCATACTGGTCTGTTATATTTTAACGTCAAATTCATCACATCTATTGAAAGACAAAGCCAAATTTTACTGCAGATGTCTTGGCATGCAGTACACCAAAGACACCACTAGAGGGAGAAAGAGAGCTACTCACAGACCAAACCTTTTCCTCTCCTTCCAGTATGAATCCACATCACATATATTTAACAGGCTGTCGTGCTCTGTTTTACTGCACTGCCTGCAGTTTTTGAGACAGTGAAATTTATGACACTGAAAAATAATTCAATCATAGCAAAGATAGACTGAAGGATATGAAGAAGGATTTTTAGCAACACTGCTGCAATTAAGAAAGACTACGACTGATGAATGTTCATGTGGTTAATGGTGTTAGGCCATCACCATGCCTGTCATGTTTAATTCTGTTGATATTCCAGATATGAATGTGCATTATTTGCTGAAATGCTCCTCCGTAATCCTGGATCTTTCTTGACTTATAAAACATCCTCATCATCAATGTAGGTGAATTGTTATGCAAACCATTCTTTTAGACACATTTTTGAGATGAGCAAAGTTAGCTTAGTAAAATAAAGCTGGGGAAAAAAAATCCATACCAATTCCACACTACTGGTACTTACGTAAATTAATCATATAGATAATTATGAAAATGCACAATTTAAAAAAAGAAGAAAAAGAGAAGCATGAATAAAAACGTGAAGATATTGGGAAAAGTATTCGTTCAATAATTGCGTATTTGTTCAATAAGACATTAAACTCCATCACTGAACAATATGTCTGTAAAATTTTAATACTGAACAATGACGGTATTTCATATATTGTTGCAGATATCTACACTTTCTTCATACAAACTTGTTTCCACTCAGTAACACATTCTGGTCTCACACAGGACAAACCAATTACATGCTATAAATCAACTCATGATCTCATCAAACGCTGAGCTTTCACTTATCAGCACCAAAGCCACACATTGAAGAGAGGAGAAGCAACATTAAGGTTCTGATTCTGCTTGTATGTGCGTACACAGTACATTGCAGGTCTTCATAAATATATAACGACAGATATTCTATGTTTTATGCTGCCATAAAATAGACTAGAATTAATTTCAATCTTAAAAAAACATACTTACAGGATACATATGGATCCTGATAATGTGTGACTAAAGCCTCAGTCACAAATGCCGTTATGAACGGCTACGAACACGGTGCGAACGATTTATGGATCATTTCGTATGACCTTCTCAAGACGGTCTTATAAGAATGGAGTGTCCGTGGACCGTTCCAAAGTTCTTAGCCAGGTGAGTGATCCTGTCCAAGATTTCCCAGGAACGCAGTACGAAACCCGCTTTCGCAGAGCGCGCTAACAAATGCCTTAGAAACAACCGAAGAACAACGCACGACGTTCATGGATAAGGAGGCCTTTCCAGAACCCACATGTTCCTGCGCTGGCCAAGTAGATCATAAGAACACATTACGGTGTTATTAGGCGTGCCTTACGGCGTTCACACGAATAGATGTACAAAGATTCCTCCTGCCTTCTTAGGGTGGACCTAAGGTGTTTCTATAGGCAGTAGTGCGTCATTCATGTGGTATTCGTGGCATCCTTAGAGGTGGTCGAATACAAACTGTCAAGACAGAGTGAATGACTGGACTCAAATGCATGGTGCAGAAGGAAATAAAGTGTTTTATTAACAGAAAGATAAACATGAAGAAACACCCGGAGAAACATAATGCACAGTCCACTGGACGGAGGATCAGTTAAGGTTCGACAATCGGTGTTTAACATTCACTTCCCTCTATTAATCTTGTGTATCTTTTTTTTTTTACTCTTATACATTCTACTTCAATTTCTTTTATTTGATATCTTATTGTGACTCCTAATTTCTAACAGTACCGGTCAGTTTTCCTGCATACGTCACAGGAATGCTGATTCAGGACAGCACCACGGACAGCACACGATCCCAAACACAAACACAGTCATGTTCTAAAACACATAATGAAAAATAGGTTAAGGTGGTTTATTGTCTGAAAAGAGCATCAGTCATCACCAAATTCTGCGTGGATATTTCAAATGCTGGGATAGGCTCCAGCGCCTCCGCCACCGTCTGGAGGATAAAGCAGTTCAGAAAATGAATGAATGAACGAACGAACAGTACTGTAAGATTAAACTAAGTTTTTTGTTTTTTTTTTGTAGAGATGAAAGTGGACATGACTACAGATGTCCACACGAACTTTAGTGATGACTGATCACTGTTCTGGGGCAATAACGTTAAGTGTTACGGCACGACACTCCGGCGTGGATTCAAACGCACGACTGTCAGGCAGGAGCTGGTTTCAATGATTGTAATGCGTTGTTTGAGGTTCACAGGAGAATCCAAAATACAAAAACAGAGGAACTAAAGGGGGGAGCGAAAAAGTGCTAAAAAAAAATACAAACTAAGGGAGGGAGCCAAGCTCAGAAAAAAATAAGTGAGCACAGTGCTTGTGGCTACCCGATCTGCACACCTACCCGGTTTGCATTGCGCATGCGCAATACGGTCGGCCATCATGACCGCTAAACTACGGCAACGCCGTTTGGACAAAACCATTTTGCGGACTGTACCCGAATTGCGTCTTTAAAAAAACCCCGAAACTTTATTTACAACATTTAAATCTATTTAGATGTACTTTCCTGATCCCAAAATTGGGAAATTCTTTTGTAATAGCATGACATACAAACATCAACACTTAGAAAGAAAACTTACATAGAGCTAGGAATACTAAAAGGATAGAATAATAGAAATTAGAAGATAAGAGGATATAATATAGGATGATGTCCAGTGAGTACAATGTACAAATGTATACATTTACGGAGAAAGCTGTTTACCTATATACAGAGAATGAACAGATATAACCTGCTTATACAGCCTACAGGGAAGAAATGTACAGATGCACCGACATACAGAGATATGTACAGATACAAATATAGTATTTCAGTTCCTTGTAAGAGGTGAAATCCTCCATTTTGACTGAATAAGTGTGTGACAATCGGACTGTGGCTACCCAATTTGTGGATCAGAGATCTGTATTCGTAAATTTAAATGTTGATAATAAAGTTTCGTTTTTTTTAAGACGCAAATTAGGTAGGGTTCACAAAACGGTTTTGCCAGATAGAGTTGCCGTAGTTTAGCGGCCACAATGCACAATGGCCGACCGTATTGCACATGCACTGTGCAAATCGGGTTGGTGTGCAGATCGGGTAGGACTCAACAATCTAACAAAAAAAACCAAAAACAGAAAAACAAGAAACAGCCTAGCTGCACTATACTCACAAGGGGAATTTTTCAAGGACAAGATTAAGAAACATGGAACAAGAATCCATATGTCTAGTACAGGGGTCTGTAACCCTGGTCCTAGGGAGCCACTATCCTGCATGTTTTAGAGGTTTCCCTCTTCCATCACACCTGAAGGTCATTATCAGGCTTCTGCTGAGCTTGGTGATAGGCTGATTATTAGAATCAGGTGTGTTGGAAGAGGGATACATCTAAAACATGCAGGATAGCGGCTCCCTAGGACCAGGGTTGCAGACCCCTGGTCTAGGTCTTCTCAGGGGAAACATGAACAACACACTGACAACAGACACAGGGAGAGAGGAGAATATATAGGGAGAACAGGGATCACAATCAGGTGTGGGTAATCAACAGGACACCAGATGCAGGCAATGAAGGAATTAAGGGAGACAAAGACAAGACAGACAGAGTGCGAACAAAAGAGGAAGATGAACACCTTCACCAAAACAAAACAGGATAAGATGTAAACAAAACAAAAACCCAAACTAAAACCCTCAACTAAACTAGCACAAACGCCATGACATTAAGTTTTTTTTATGTTAAGTGTTTTAGAATGTTCCTCTTCTTCCGCTGCTGTCGGACCACAACAGCGACCAAAACCGCTGGATCTTCCTCTTCATCTTGTAAATGTAGAAGTTTCAGTCTTGTGGGCATTATTACCATTTTGACTGTGATGATCACAACATGGGACTTTTAGTACACGGCCACTGTTTTACTGTACTGATCTAAATATTCTGAAACAGCGTAAGATCCTCCTACCATCGACTTAAAAGTGCTGTGAGTTGCATATAAGGGTGCCCTATGGCCACCTTACAACAAAATAATTCATGAAGTGGCCTTAGATCTGATGTAGAAAGGTCCCAAGGCACCCTTACAGAGACCGTGAGAACTGTATGGTGTTCGTACTACACAAAATCATGTAATTTTCTCACAGAGGCCTCAAGATGCTCTTGCGTTTTGAACGGCAGCCGTACCGACTTCATAAGACGGCCGTAAGAAACTACTGCTCCCTCCACGGATGTCTATGAATGTCTACAAACTCCAGGACTTGTACGAACTGGGAGATTCGTACAAACCCATCGTTTGTAAGACAGCCTGTGACTGAGGCTTAAAGTAGAACAACACAGATGAACTGACTAGTCTTTATTTTTTTTATTATTATTTTTTTTTTGTTGTAGAAATTATCTACCTCAGAGACTAAATGTGGTAAATCTTAAGTTATAATCATCAAAACGATAAGAAATAAATATTTAGAATATATCAGTCTGTGTGTGATGAATCTATATACTGTATAATCTATACACTATACTGTTTCACTTTTTGAATTGAAATACTGAAATATATGAACTTTTTGATGATATTCTAATTCATTGAGATGCACCTGTACATTAGTTTATATCCATTTACACAACAGATTTATAAATATTCCAGTATAAAGAACCTGTAAAGTGAATGTATTGTGATGTATAGACAATGATTTGCTCTGACACAAACATCACTTTGGAGTAAAAAACATTCTATCATTAATTCACACTGTTTCAGATTTTAACACAAGACTGTACCTGTGAAACTGCAACCCACCAGCATTTTGGGCTTAATTTTTCTTCATTAGTGGCTCAAACGTAGTAAAGTTCGACTACTTTTATTCTGGAGGCATTTCACTTGTCGACCAGTGGATCAGTGGTGTTGACTTGACCAAATCATTTGCTGGTTAAAAAAACATAATATCAGGACAGCAGGTTTGATGTCTGTATTTTTGAGGCAAAACAGAAAATACAGAAAATGTCAGAAAATCAGAGAGGAAAAGAGAAGAGACAAGATGGAGTTAATATACATAAACAAAACATGGCAGGTCCTTTATGTTGACACACAAATATTACATTTTGTGTCATATAAAAATCTGAAAAAACATCATGTCATTTCTACATTGTTTTATGCAATTTTTTTTATAATTCTGCAATTTGTTTTACACACTAGTATTAGAATTTGATAATTATAGAGTAGTTATTTAGTCAGAAGCTAGTGACCTTTTAGACAAATTCAGTCAGTGTTTATGTATTAAAAAAAAGGACTATTTAATCGTGTGACAAGCAATTAAAGCAGCTAGAGGATTTTTGATCAAGATGGAATAAAATCTACTGTATTTTTTCCAAATGCTCATCAAAAAACAGATAAATTAAACAGATAATAGATTGTCTCCCTCATCTTTTTGTGCTGCAAGTAATAAAAAGACAGGAAATAAGTGTTTGTTGTTGAAATAGCTTGATTATTGCCTGCTGATTTAAAAAAGACTACTGTGTTTTGATCATTTCCATTTCTTTGAATCGGCATCATGTTTAACAGCTACAGATGGACGTGAAAGGAAAGGAGAGGTATGAGCTGTAAAAAGGCCGACACACACACACACACACACACACACACACACACACACACACACACACACACACAGACACACATGGCTATGGAGGTGTTGATAAACCACCCAGGTGGAAGTCTCCTCTTCCTTTAACTCAGTTTTACAGGAGCACCAACATGGCAGTCAGAGCAGGAAGTGACTCGAAGGTCAGCTGATCCAACTCACATCTGCTTCTTATCACCATGCCAACACCGTCTGTGTTTGTATGTGAGACAGCATGAGCAAGGTAATGTTGGAGCTGCATTTTTTGAGTCTGAAGAAATATAGAAATTAACAAGATAAGATAAAAAGAAATAAGAGAATAAGAAATGAATCAATAAATAATAAACATGGTACAGCCTAGGCTCTTTGCAACATTAAATCTTCTTGTTTTATCTTGTTGTATATCTTATGTCTCTGACAACGTTTAGTGTTTTTTAATGATTTTTCTCTACAGTTTGAGGACTTCATTGTCCTCTTCCCTAATAACAAGTTCATCTTTTCCATGTATTATTTTTTCTAGAGCTGCAGCTATCGATTCAGTTTGGTTAAGTGATTACTTGAATAGGCAAAAATGATAAACAACTTGTTCTTTGTTCCAGAACCAGCTGAAACAACAAAATAAGAGTACAAGTACAAGGATATAAAAATATCTATATAAAAGTAATAACAATAACAGTATAAAAGTGTATATTAAAATATTTATAGATATAAACAACCACAAACAGCATTCTTCAACAAATTTCTAACCAACTTGCTAACCAACCAAGATGGAACTGACATACAACTTTGTGTTGGTCCTGGTGTCTTGTGCGTTATAGTAAGCGTCCATGTGAAACATAACAGTGGGACAAATGTGTGGCTGCAGCAAAATTAAGGAAACAAAGCTTCAGTTCAGGACAATTGCAATTGAATATTTTTTTTTTATCGAGTCAAGTCAATTTATTGATTAATTGCTCTAATTCTGTCTACAATACACTATTGAAATAATTGATGATTTCCCTCATATATGTAAGGACATCTCAAAAAATACCAAACAAAGCCTGTTTTAAAAATGAAATGTAAGAGGTGAAAATTTCAGATATTTGTATAAAAATCTGAGGAGTACATTTTAATGCAAAGTTAGTAGAAAAAAAATTCAAGTACAGATGCAAACTCTGAAAACTCTACTTTAGTATAAAGTATTTCTACTTCAAATTTTTTACTTCTACCTCCTGTAGGGTAAGCTCAACACTTGAAGTTTAAGCAGCCACTGTTTTTCTGTGGTGACAATAGTTGCAAGGAGATAAAGATAATATTTTGCTGCCATGACACTGGAAGGGAGTCAGGGTCAGACCAGGTGACTATTTTTCAACATCTGATTGAATTTTTGTTATATTCCACAGTTACTATATGCAGTACATCATGATACCATATGAATCAGTAGCAAACAGTACTGATGGACTGGAGCTGTCAGCATAGTATATCATTACATGTAAACTGTATTAAAGGACTGTGACGTGACCAACCATAGATTTATACTTTCATTGAATAACCTATATATGTGAAGATGTTTCATGGAGCTAATCTCATTTTTATAGCATTGTCTGCTTTGAAATCATTTATGTTCTTCAAAAGCAGGATATGTTAATAGGAGTGCCACAGTTCTGCATTCTAGGACACCTGTTTTAACCTTAATAAACAAGCTGACTGGCAACTTTTTTTCACCTACCTTACTTCATTGCTTTTAGGTTAGCAGTTGGTAATAGCAAAGAATACTGAAAGTCAAGTAAAGAAGAGTGAGGCCTAAAACAAACCACTGGAAAACATATTTTCTGACATATCTACAGCAACAAAGCTACATAAAAAAATAAATGAATAAACAAATAGATATAATAAATAAATAAAAATAATCTAGAAAAAGATAGTATATCATTTTGCTGCCTTACACTGAAACAGAGGTTGTCCTATGATTGAGCCCTGAGGCACATCTATTGACACTTCCTGCTTCTGGAGAAAATAAGTAATTTTTATAAGCAAAGAATTATGATTATTATATATCAGCATATCTTATAAACAAATTTTTGCCACTGCATCTGCCTCTTCACCATTATGTTTTACACACCTTAGAGTCCCTTTTTAAAATTATTAAAATATGTGATACACCAGTTCTTACGTCATTCAACAAGTTTCATCTTATATGTAGATTAGTGTAAACTATTATTATTATTATTATTGTTGTTGTTGATGATATTTATTTATTTATTTATTTATTTATCTTTGCTTTTAGGGTGCTGTTTGTGGAAGACTTGGACCTACTTGGATTTCTGTGGTTGTTTGACTTTTTCCACAAACTGAAAAATGAAGTAATTAAGACCCTACCAGTGGTAATGACAAGTTCACTTGTGTCTTGTGGTAACAACTGTGGTTCCAAATGTGTTTCCTGTAAATGGAGAAGAAAATGATCTCACATGACAACACCTCAAAAGCAACATGCTTTCACTCTACTAAACAACCAGGCTGCACACTCACATTTATAAGGGTAACATCATTGTAGATGACAATAAAATTTCTATAAAATTTCACAGATGACTAGTGCATTGCCTGCCAGTACATTTGGTTGTTTAATAGCTGCACACAGTCTTAAACTTACCCAGGCTTTGTTTGAAGAGGGGGAGTTGATTTTCTGTTGAAAACCATTGGTGGTTTGTGCTTTGTATGCATGTATTTTCAACGCTCAGCACCCTTTCATGTGTGTCTTCATGTTCATGTCTGATTTACAGTCATTGTCAGAGTTGACCTTCCAGTTCAGGAGACTGGGTATGGTTTTTAAAATTTCACAATTCTCAGGACTGATTTTGTTTCCTTTCTTTTTCCCAGTGAAATATCTGAAAGAGGTGAGTTTTAGAAATGGACTGCTAAGGCTTTTTTATTGTGGAACCTTGAGCAAATGATGACATGGCAAAAAAACAAAGCAACAAACTAAAACAAAACAAAACAAAAAAAAGAAAAACATGAATATATTTATTTTGTATATTCTGTTGGTTTTTCCAATGTTACAGCATTACAAAGAGTGTATAACTGTCCAAAGTCTGTAAAATTATCTAGTATTGCATTGGGTAATTGGATTGCTTTTGCCTTGCAATGACAATCAGAATTTAGTTAATTTTTTTTTTTTTTTTCTTGAAGTTAAACCTAAATCCCAGCCAATAATTTCCTATATTCCACTGTCCTTTGTACCTTTTCTGTCAATGTGATCTTCTGGTCTGAAGAAATATTTTGTCCAATTGCAATTGCAGTCAAATTTCTGTGATTTAGTGACTGACCTGTTCTTTGTTGTGGACTCTATCCATTGGCTGATTGGCCAACTCTTGTGGAATTGGGGTGGGACAATGTGGGCTCAACTTCGTCCTATTCCTTTTTGGATATTGAGTGTCGTGGAAGAGCCACAGTGTCGTACATTTGTGCGATATTTGTTTTCTTTTTTTGGTGGATTTATTTCCATTTATTAGTGTCCTTTTGGATCTGGATTTTCATTTGCCTTATGTTTGAAGTGAAGTCTGTCTACATGTATTATACAGCTATGAAATAGACAAGTTTATTTTGATGTATCAAACACTGTTATGAAATGCAGTTGTGAAATGAATAGAGTTTATTTTGATATGTATAATATTTTTTGCAATTTGAGCAGGATTGTTTAGAATTTATTTTGACATGTGTAAGATAAGGTACTTTGAGGAACTGACATGGGACTTTGTGAGCAGTAAAAAATGATGGGGTACAGTGGCGGGAGTATGTAAGTTGTTCTTCATCCCACTCCTTTTTAATTTTTTTTTTTTTTTAACTTTTTAACCTTTTTTTCCTTGTTTTTTTGTATTCAAATAAAAAAAAAATAGAATAACAAATAAATACATTTGATATTTTTTCCTTTCTTAGAATAAAAATATACCATTTTCCAGTCATGTATAGAAGCAACAAAGTACATGACAAAAAATTATAACTTGTAAAGAGTAAATGTATTCAATTATTATCTTTGGCATTTATAATATTTAGAATGTGAAAATCTTTCTCAACTTATAATCATCATTTGATTTTTGCTTTGCTGGTTGTCATTTATTATTTAAGTATTTATTTATCGGTGCCAGTCTTTTTACTTTTTCTCATTGTGTAGAAGTATTTGTTTTCAGAGCTTCAGTTTCAGTGTTTGTATCTCACACACACACACACACACACACACACACACACACACACACGCACACACACACACACACCTACACACACACACACACACACACACACTGTCATTGCTTTTGATGGGACACAGACAGGTCTAATATGGTCAGAGTTAATTTATTTAACACTATTTCATCTTTTGGTTATTTTTATTTAGATGATGTCAACAGAGAGAAAAGAAATGAAGATAAAATTAAAATTTCACAGATTTTTAAATGATCAGTTGGAATTGTTAAATGGTGGGTTCACATTTTATTTATTTCTTTAGACTGTCTTTTTTAAAGAGAGAGACAGTGATCATGTAGAGACATTATATTTTCAGGAATTCTTCATTGAGTTTCGTTCACGTTCATTTTCTCTGTTTTTAGTTCATATAAATATCCTCAGCCAGTTACGTGCTTGAGTGACAATTAATTTCAGTTCATTACAGTTTGAGTTCTCTTAAGTTCATTACGGATATTGTGGGAAGTGGGTAAAAGTGAATGAGCAGCTTGGACCAGTATGTTTTTCATTCATTCATTCATTCATTCATTTATTTATTTATTAAATTTTTTTTTTTTTGTACATTTCACAGATTTCATGATGTCAAATGATGACAATTTCATAATGCTTTCTTAGAATGGAATTCATAATATTTTATAGTTTCTATATAAGTTATGGATTCATATCTGCTTCAGTTGAGAGGATGTCTGTTGGGAAGGCTGGATTTTGAGGGTTCAGCTTTGAGTGCTTTTTCTTTTTTTTACTGTTGCTACATTTGTGTCAAGAAGGCTGTAATTTTTGACTCTGTTGCAGCAGAGGAAACTATTTTTAATTTCTATTACAAATGTGAATTGTCCCTCTTACTTTCCTCCATTTTTTGGAATATAAGATAAATATCTTGTCTATTAGTCTAATCTTTGTCTAATAGTCACTTTCAGCAGTTGCTGTGTTTTAATTAATACTGTAGATTTGATTAAAACCTTTGAAACTCTTATCATTTTGCTCCTCTAGTCTCAAAGGGTCTAATATCTTGGTCCAATCTGATCCAATAATGAGTTTTATTTGAACATCAGAGAAGGACATGTGATTTCCTGCATTCTACTGAATTATTATGCACAAAACTGTGTTTCTGAATCGGTTTATGGCGGAATTTGCCTATTTATGTATTTATGTAAAGGAAAACCAAAATTCCAGTATCAGATCTTAATTTAAACAAAAATTTAATTTTGCATATTGTTGCTGCATCTATGAGATACATTCACATGTGTTTTTTGTTTTTGTTCCTAAATGAAACTGCTTCTGCTACTTTGATCATTTTATTGGATGAGCTGAATGTACATGTTCTACACTGCATATGGTATCATCAGTTTATGAGGTGATGTGTTTCAGTACATAGACACCTCAATCCACTCCTCCTTTTATAAATATTGAGTTATTTTGACTGATAAAACTATAAACACATGTGGCATCATGGTATGCCACCCATACATTTCCAACTCTAGTATTACAGCAACAATGAAAGTTCATCCCTACACTCCTAATGTGAGGACACTGTTTCAAACACACACAAAATCCAGAAGGAGCGTTCATACATTCTATTTGAATCATAATTAATTTGAGGTGTCTTGTCTGGGAAATTAACAAAAAAAAAAGTGTCAAGTTGGCATAATAAGTCTTATTGTTTTGCAATTGCATTATATGTCATTTTGATGCATATTCCATAGTCCAGTGATTAAAAATGATGCAAATGGACATAACATCACATGAAACCAATAGCCTGTATAAATACAAAATGTATACATTGTTAAATCTTCAAACCTGGCTAATTTCTATTTGACACTGACCAGTAATGATTAATTGTGAAATTGTACATGATAAGTTGACTCCCAAATGTCAAAGTGGTGTAACCACTGAAGAGGCCATTTTTCAGGTCTGGTTAGGCATGTTTACTAACGTAATGGTATGACCCCAGGAAACAAATTAAAATGACTCATAATCATTATACACATTCAAAGAAATATGTTGAAAATATCCATACAGATTCATTTTAGTCATACACAGAGGTCCATGATATATGAACTTATCACTCTCACCATTTGACATTGAATGACATCATGTGACTCCCATAATAATCCTCGTCATTTTGGGACTATGATCCTCCCAGCAAACAAGATGGTCCTTTGCAGATAGGTATTCAATCTTATTGGCTTCACTGTAAAAACTGACACAATCCTTGGAAAAAGCTAAAAGTACCTTTAAAAACTACTGAGTTCTATTTAACATGTATATAACATTCATTCAATACCTTTTAAACAATGTCAGTTGAGAAAGTGTAATGTTGAAAACGATAAAAGGAAGAGAATTTACTTGTCTCATTTTAATGTCTGTGGCTACAGTGATTTTACATTTTCACATAAATAATTCATTTTTGTGTTTTCTATAATGTCAAAGATTTTTGTGGAATACTTAATACTAAATTCACTCAGTATCAAACAACATTTGAGAGCACAATTCAGTAATTTTTAATGGTTGTAGCACTTTAGATTTACTTGATAATGTTACTGTGACTTTGTTGCCATAATGTTCTAAAGTAGCCAGTGATATTTTATGGTGTACTAGTGTTCCATGCACTGAGATACAACAGTCTGAGTGTGCATAGCTCTGCATTTATAACTCTACATGATGTCATACCCCACCACCAATCGCTGCCACACACATACAGGCTTTGTTGGAGGCCTGTCCGGCTGTATAGTGTGTTTACAGTCATTTCCTTTTCTTCCTGAGCTGTAAAAACACACACAGACACTAAAGGACACATACAGTTTAAAGCCAGTTCAGTCTTTCAAAATGACACAATTGCAGTAACAATCTGTTGTTGGCTCATGGAAATGCATTTCATTTTTATTTACATTTACACTAATGTGTTTTTTTCTTTTTTTGAAAGTGATTAAATCTGAACACAGTCAGATTTTCACACATAAATGTGAAAATTGTGAAGGTGTAACACGCTGCTCATCAATTGTCATCCATCCCAGCATTTTTTTTTTCACTTTATAGTCTATAAATTCAAAAATATGAAGTGTCTAGCTTTCCTTCTTAAATGGACATGTTTGAAGATACAAAACTAAATCCATTTGAGGGTGTTAAAACCGGACTGCTTAGCCCA
>JAPQRP010000029.1:6905022-6916186 GCA_037367295.1 Apogon hyalosoma | reverse complement strand
GAACATAAACCCAGTGTGTCCATCCACTGCCATTGATCCAACTCCATGGGTTTTACTGGTGAATCAATGTTGTAGAAAATGTTTTTCCACATTCACGCAAAGATAACAAACTGCATACACCACTTATTTGCATGTATTGATAGGATTAGTGGATGATGATGTTTTCACAATAACTATGGAGCCACTGAACATCCAAAGGGGTCTTATCTGATGACCATGAAAAGGCGAAACTGCATTTTACACCAATTATTTACATGGATTGATAGGATTAGTGGATTAACAGTTTAGATCAGTAGATGGTTTTTGTCGATGGTGGATGTTTGTGTCTTTATGGGTTAAGAAAGGTTGAAAATAAAGAAAAATTCATTTTGGGAACTGCCACTAAAGCAGCACTGGGTCTTTATGGGTTAAATTGGTTATTTATGCTTGAAATAAAGTCAATCTGTCTGTCTGTACACTACAGTAACATGCATACTCTAATGTTGGTGTGTCGTAAATGGGAGGGGTCCTGAGTCAAGTACGACATGTCAGTTCCAGGAAAATGCAAAGTGCAGAGGAGGCAGCGGTGAAATCACCTGACGAGGCTGTGGAGACATGAGGGTGACAGAGGAGCTGATGACTGACAGGACAGATGACATCAGCTGCCACTCTGCTGTCCGTTGAAGGCGGCCTGCCATAACATGGACACGGATGACAGCTCTGTCCTTGTACCATTACAGAACACTTCCCAATCACACACAGACACTGTGTCACAAGCAAGGCAGCTCCAAACACGTTCCTGCTCACAGGGCACTAAAACACAGATTGCCCGCGGTACTTACACAAAGTAGGCAGAGAGTAGCATACATAATGTATGCACAGGCATGAATATGAAGCCGTATTCTATTGTATTTTCATGCAAATGCACATTTTGCTGCTGTGGAGAGAGGCTACATACATTTATTTTTCCTGTCTTCTGGTTCTTTCACTTGAGTTTCTGTGTGAATTGTAAAAACATCCTGGAACCTAACAACACTTTAGCGTAGTAACTCAAAAAGTCAACAAATGCTTGATCGCCATGTGCCACGATGTGAGCTTAGAACACGGGGCAAAGCAAGGACAGCTGTCATTCTGCCAACCTGCATCAAAGAACATGAAAGGAGCTATCACCATGTCAGAGACGCTGCCTGGCCACTGTGTGCAGCACACAAACACACGCACACCACAGATAAAACACCATCACATATTTCACTGTTGGTAGGATTTACACAAGTTTGTGTTTTTTAGGGAAAAAAAATCTGAAATTTGTTGTGCTTTATGTTGCTGTCCAGACTGATCTCATGAAATCGCGTTGTATGTCACACCAGTTCTTATGGCATTTGCCATACTATACGTGCGTGTTTTCATCCTCTGATGTGTTCTTCAACGCCATTTAATAGTGTGTCAATGTACGCCAAGATCTCTGGTTTAGATATCCGTAACCGCTAACCCTTTCCGTAACCGCTAACCCTAACCACTAATCACATGGTATTTTATGTGGCATGAACATTCACGTAGAAAGCTTATAATGTGTACAGATAACACGCTAATTAAAAGTGGCTTGTTATCTGTACGGTACTCATGATATCATATTGTGCTTTCAGAGCTGTGTATCCAACCATATTGTCAGTTAAAACCTTTTACCTGCTGTAAGGGAATACTCTTACCGTACTTAAAGCAGCGTATGACTTTAATCACAATTTTTTTTTTTTTTGTAAAACTACAGTCAGATCCTAAATATCTCTAATCCATTAGTCTTTCCATGCTTATGCACCTGAATCACTTCCCTCACAGTGAACAACTTTGACGTTGACTCCATCATAAACACAGTTCACTTGTTTACAGAATAAACCCAAATGTCATTCAAGCCTTTTTGGAAAATTTGTCGCAAGGTGCATTGCGGGAATGGCGACCAAGCGAAAGCGGTTCCTCACAGATTTGGCAAGAAAAGGAGCCAGATCGCTAAAATGTAAACTTCTCCAGTCCACCAGGGTTGTTTTAAAGAATGAGTCTAGTCAGTGGATGGAGGCAAAGGCCACATTTGGGTTCAACACTGACCTAGAGACAGACAAACTGCTGCTTCCTGGAATTCACATTCCCACATGTTATGATGAAAGGCATACACTTCCTGTCATTTTCAAAACATCCGGTCTTGTCTTGTTGCCCATGGCAACGTGTCAGTGTTAGCTGTCCTAAGTCCATGTTGCTGCTATACTTCATTTCATTTCATTGTTTGTTTGCCTTTTTCCTTAAACTTACATTGTCGCTGCGTAACTTCCATTTACATAGCTATTTTTTTTTTTTTTTTGCACATGCACAGATGTAAAAAAAACAAAAGAAATCAGATTAACCTGTATACATGTGTGAAGACATCAGAGTACTGGGGAGAAATCCAGGTGTGTTAATCTGATTTCTCATAATCAGATAACTGCTGTTATTGGATAAAGCCGATCAGATTATCCTGTTTATATGATTACTGGAATAATCTGATAACTCCAGAAATCGGCTAGCCTAAGTATTGGTGTGCATGTAAATGGGCTCAGTGATGGTAAACTAAAACCAAAGAACAAGTGAGCTGTTTGTGAACTCTCAGGTGGAGCTGCTACCAATACCCTCGATGTTCTCTACATATTGTTTCTTGGAGAATCATTTTTAAAGTCCCCATGAAATCAGTAATATCTTTTCTACTTAGAAACTAATGTTCCAGATGGTTCTAGCAGGTTAGATTTAACCTCTGACCTGCCATTTGAAATATTCAGCTTCGAACATAAGACTTTACAAATACAATTCCAATGAACACAAGTATATTCCAGAAAACTCATGGTGATGAGTTCTTGTAAAAATGGAACGACTGATTATTACAGTAAGAGGAAACGTGGCAGATGTCAAAGGTTAGAGTCAGTGCTGCCGATTAAGCATTTAGAAGAACATCTGTACTGGGGGAAATGAAAGATGACCTGATACTCCCACACATATTCATTCCGCTCCAAAGCTGCACTTTGTGGTTACATGTGTTAAAAGCACATGGTTGAAGACTTATTATTGCTACAGCAATTCATGAGTTATCTGTTTAAGTGTCTTTCACTGCTCTGAAGCCAGCTTTTGTTAGTTCTGTTTCACTTTCATCACTCCCGTAAGAGTGTGGATTTGCATATTGTTATCCTCATATCATAACTGTCTAACTCATACACAAATGGACAAAAGTATGTGGACAATTAAATTCAGGTGTTTCTTTTCTAACGGGTCTGGGATACAAAACAATAATGACTAATGTCAGAATGTAATTTTATATTGGGATAAATATGTTGATTTTTAATATTGATGTTTCTATGTCAGATCCTCATGAATAGGACATCTTACAGCTGTAGACATGATGTATCCCAATATTTTTCTCCATATAGTTTAGAAACATCAATATTTCCTTAACCCATAAAGACCCAGTGCTACTTCTGAGACAGTTCCCAAATTATTTTTTTCTCCATTTCTGCCTTTCTTGATTTATCACTTTTTTTTAAATATATTATCGTCTTTATTTGCCATTTTTTGGTCTAAAAAATTGTTGGTTATTTCCTATATTCAATTCACAGATCATATAGATGTTCATGAATACTCAAAGTAAATTCAAAGTCGATTTTATCAAAACAGAAAACTGAGGAAAAGCTGACTTTTTCAGCAAAATTCATTGCTAACTGAATGTAAAAACTAGTGTCCACCCACTGTCATTGATCCAACTCCATGGGTTTTACTGGTGAATCAATGTTATAGAAGATGACCGTGTTTCCACAGTAACTATGGAGCCTCTGAATGTCCAAATGGGTCATATCTGATGACCATGAAAAGATGACAAACTATTTTACACCAATTATTTACACGTATTGATAGGATTAGTGGATCAGCAGGTGTTAAACAGTTTAGCTCAGTAGATGGTTTGTGTCACCGGTGGCTGTTTGGGTCTTTAGGTGTTAAAGTTTAATAGAGATTTTTCTTCCTCAGTGAGATGTGAAGAAAGTAGATGGTTAGTTGTGATAGAAAATTATTTACAATCAGAGCACAAAAAATGTTTTAGAAATTTAGAGGAAGAACATTTAAAATCATAGTCATGGATAAAAAAACAAAATCAAATTTGAGAGAAATTAAGTCATTAAGTCTGGTTCTACGGCTTCCTCCCACCATCCAAAGACATGCACTGATAGGTTAATTGGTTAATCTATATACGTCAGCCCTGTGATGAACTGGCAACTCGTTCATGGTGAACCCTGCCTTCACCCGTAGGTAGTTGGGATAGGCTTCACCACCCCTGAGACCATCTGGAGGATAAGCAGTTCAGAAGATGAATGGATGGATGGTATACATAGTACCTCATTGTTGAAAACATGACAACAGGTACTTCAATTAAAAACCTCTAGGACTCCCGACGATGAGGGTAGTTAGAACCGTTTCCGTTGAGCATCGCATTTTAACCGCCATTAATGTGTGTGGAGAAAACACCTGGATTGTGCACCCGGGTAGTACCTACCGGCGCCTGCGGTGCTGCAGCTGGGACCCTGTTTGAGAATCTGCAGAAAAAACAGTAATTGAACCACGGCCTTCTGGGTTGCAGTCTGTAGCATTACCTACCTAACTAAATCTTTGTTGGCCAAAGAATTGACCTATTTGCTATCCAATTGCCTTGGTACTGTTTGGGATGTGATGTTTATATCTAATGCTGCGTTTCCACTGCGTGGGTACCGGCTTAACTCAACTTGGCCTTTTTGTGTTTCCATTATGAAAAAGGACCTGGAATCTCGTATCCAGTACTAGTTTTTTGGTATCACCTCTGCCAAGGTTCCAAACAATACTAAAACGTGACGTATAAACACTGCAGACCACTGACTGGTCAGACAGTTGTCTCTGTGGCCCACCGGTTTACAAAAAACAGATGTGGAAGTTGACAGTAAATATAGCGGTAGGTTAATGCACATGATGAGAGCCCAAAACTACACCATGGTCGGTCCAGGAGATTCAGTCCTTGGTGGCCGACGTAAAAATTCAGACAAGACAACACACAACATGCGGGTTTATCAGCAACTCTGAGCAGACGACACAGAAGTAACACGCTGCACTGCTATGATGACCAGGTACTCTAAAGTCAGTAGTATCCTGTGATGGAAATGGTCTCCAGGTACCCGAGTCGAGCCGAGTCAAGCCAGTTCCATGTAATGGAAACACGGCATAAGCTTCAGGGTTAATTAAGATTAAAGTGTATATTGTGTAGTGAAATATGACCATAATCTATAGTGTGTTCTGTAAACAAAGCAAGCAGTGCTGCTGAGCAGGAATATGACAATTTGGAGAAGGATATCACATATGTATGTATATATACCCCCCCCCCATTTTTTCTGGATCTGCCACTGGTGGTCATAACCCCTATTGGATATTCAACTGGTGCCAGTTATTATCCAATCAGACAGTAATTACAGACAGATTTGCATCTCATTAAGAGCCGCAGCACAAATGACTTCCATGTTCATAAATGTGCTCCTGGAACCCAAACAGAATCACTCAGTGAAAATTCAATATATCAGCCTGCTTCTAGCTGTAATCAGTTACAGGCTATTATTGGGAATTAAATTGCACAGACACACCAGTTGTGGAGTGAAAAATTATATCCAGTACCTGTATTGGAGATAATTTAACAGGACCACACCTCAAACACTCCCCTTCCTGTCATAAGCCAATAAATATCCACTTCTATCTATTCTGTGGGACCATCATAAGGCATGTGTAACCTGCTAACACCTGCTGTGTGCTCTTTTACCATCTGCCTGTGAGAATAAAAGGTAACTGACTGCAAAGAAAAGCATTCCAGTCAGACCTCTGGAGTCCTGCTCTACACACTGGTCCAGATGACAAAGCATCAAATGATCGACTTTAAGGGGAAAAGTCACATATCATAAGCATTGTTATTTTTGTATGTATTATCCATTATTTAGTCCAAAGAGGCTTGGACCTGAAAATACCTGTGACCTCTAGACCTCTAGATATTTATTGTCCCTTTTTAAATAAAACATGTCAAGTAGCAACATTTTTGTTGTTTGACAGAAAAGCCAAACTCACACAATTTTCATTTCCTGACTGATCTATAAGAGAAGTCCATTTGATAGAACATGATTTCTAATCTAAGTCTGTAAGATTTAGTGGGATTTAGGATTATAATTACAGAAATGGAACATAAGACTCACAATAATTCTGTTTTTATTAGTGCTCAATTAGCAAAAACTATGAATGCTAGTCACTCTGTCATTTGAATCGTGTATCATTCATTCTTTTCATATTCAATTGAGAATCCACAATTGGAAAATGAAAAAATTACTTGTATTTCATTATTTATGTACAAATTTAAAAAAAATTGTTTTTTATTCTTTCGATTGTACACACAATATAAAAATTGGAAAGACGCAAACGGACCAAATGTCAGATTTCATGTTGACATTTCTGATGTCTGATTTGGTATGACCTAGAAGTTATTGACTTCATGTGTTGAGCTGGACAATTGTGGAATTGCTAGTATTAGGCAGAATTAGGTGGCAGTTCGGCTCCCTCACCAGTCAGGATGCGGCTCCATGTTGGCAGCGTCAGGTTACTGGGGGTGATGGCCGCCCCCCGGTGCGGGTGGCTCCCTGCGTTAGCACTTCCTCTGTTTGGTCCCCCTGTGCTCAGCCTGTTTGTTTTCTTTATTTCTTTGTGTGTGTTTGTGTGTGTGGTGGTGGGATGTACTGATTTTATATGTAAAGCACTTTGTGCTACATTTCACTGTATGAAAAGTGTTATATAAATAAAGATTGATTGATTGATTGATTGATTGATTGATTGATTCACATTTCCAATTATACAAATTAGGGGATGATGTAATTTATCAACTTCTAACAACTTTTAAGACAGACAATAGATGCTTTCCTTACTAAGGAGTTGACAACACTGAGCAAGACTGGATCATTTCTCACACAAAATGTAACAACCTCTATGGCACAAAATCGAATAGTTCAGCTGAAAAATGTGGACATATCATTCTTGCTTAGATGGCCCCTATTTTTTAACTACAGCATTAACTAAAAAAGTTTGTAGTATGGTACGAAAAAACTGTACTGGTGTTTTAAGTTAACTTCCTGGTCATGACAACTGGCTGGGATGAATTTTCACATGTTTACGTTACAGTAAACCTCATAGTTCTGCAGAATTCATGAGTTGATTAACAGCTCAACTGCGTGCTGAGTCAGAGGTGTTATCCAATGGGACCTTACCTTGAAAAAAAATGTACTGTAGTCAAAGGCAAGACACACATTAGATCCTCTGAATTATACCACCAATCACACATATAATGCTTGTAAATTAAAAAAGATTTTCTTAAAATTATGTAAGTACAAAACTGTGAAAATATGAAGTCTACAGACCCATAAGACATCACTTGTCATTATCCTTACTTTGTCTTTCTAGTCTGCTGAAATCTGCTGAGGATGTCTGCAGTTCAACATGTCTGGTCTTGTAGTCATTGTCATTTCTTAATACTTGACTTATTCTGAAAAAACAAAGTGTTAACATCCCTTTTGGTGTTGGTGACATGTTTCACATGAAAAGAGTCCTCTACAGTTCTCTGGAGCTATTACCAACAAACTGCAACTTGAAAAATTATAATCAAAATTCTCAAACAACAGATATGTTGATGACATAATTTAAACAGGATAAAAAAAATAGGATATGAGTTTGCTCCATGCTGAAGTCAGCCAAAGTGAAACCTTGGGGGCACACTAGAATGATGTTGTGTTTTCCTGGTAGATAGCACTTGTTTAATTGTGGTTCTAAAAGCGCTCTAGAAATAGTGTCAAAGTATAATGCCTAGCCTATTAGCATTACTTAGCTACATTACCTAACATTGTGCATTCATAACAGTGTAGTCAAAGTTGTTTGTTCTGTTAGTGCTAGTATTAACTTGGAGAAGTTCACCCTTTACTCTTCACTTAGCTCCACCTTCTTGTCTGAATATTGTCACCTCTAGCTCCTTTGTTTTCTGGATTATATACTGACAAGAAGGTTACAATTTTCTCAGGCTGGGGGTCTGTGTCTCTGGGGGAGTAATAAGCAGCACTGGGGGTCCACAGGGGACTGTCTTACCCCCCCCCCCCACACACACACACACACACACACACACACATACAGTGGACATGAAGTACAAGACTTCAGTTCAATAGAAACATACAAAGTTAAGTGGAGAACATCTCGTTCATCCTCTTGACCACATTCTAACTGTCCAGAGAGGCAGCTCTTTTTTCTGCATATCAGAGATAAACTGTGTGTTTAAAAAAACTAAGTTATGGAATGTGGTGGTCCTTTGTTATATAATTGGATTGGTCAAATAATTTGCTAAAACTGCACTACATGACACACCATAATGAAAAAAAAACAAAAACAAAAAAAAAACTATTCATATCTCAGCAACTCAATCTGAGAATTGAAACGTTTTCTTCTTAAATACACTCCTGATCAAAATTTTAAGACCAGTTGAAAAATTTCAAGAATTTATATTTTGCACTGTTGGATCTTAACAAGGTTCTAAGAAGAGTTACACAGTGCAGAAAGAAGAAATTGGAGTGAGAAAAAAAAATATTTGAGTAAGCAATTTATTGAAAACAACAATTAAACTGAAATAGGCTGTTCATCAGCCAATCAAAAGTTCAACACCACAGCCTTTAAAAGCCAAACTCTGCACAAAAATGTGGATTCATTGTCATTTTCTGGCAGGTATTCACACTCCCATGACCTCCTGATAGCAAAGGCAAAAAAAGCTTGCTTTCTTTGAATGTGGTCCAATTGCTGAGCTGCATGAGCAAGACCTATCACAATGCATCATCGCTGCTGAGGTTGGACACAGTAAGACAGTCATTCTTATTCTTCTTATTATTTTATTTTATTTTTTAAATCCATATTACTTTGGACAGGACACAGAATTACAATGTCTTTAAGTGAAATTAGTTAGTTAGTTAGTTAGTTGGTCAGTCAGTCAGTCAGTCAGGTAGGTAGGTAGGTAGGTAGTGTGTAGCCTAATTATCAAACATACTGTATACATTTCTGCCACTCATAAAAGTGTCCGTGCCACCCTTCTGCCCATATGAATATTTCTGTAGATCTGCCCTTGTTTTCCAAATTGAACGCTGTCGAAGCCAGTGGTCAGCCAGTGCCACAGGTTCTGACGAAATAAAGGTGTTATACAGATGAAATGGTCACAGGAGGAACTAAAAATACTAACACCGCGTGACTGAATGACGAATTTCCTCTGTGTAACCGTGACTCCACCCAACCTGTGGCGTCTGTCTGTCTGTCTGTCTGCGCTCTTTATCATCACCTGGCTGCTGGATTAACAATCAGTGCAGATTATAGCCATAATAAGATCCAAAACACAGATTCAAGGGTCAGCTGGGCTGTGGTGGGACGAAGTTAGGATGTGTGTGTACGTCATAAAAGCCTCAGTCTGAGATATGGTTACTACAGCCTACATGCTTAATATCAAACAACTGAGTGGAAAAAGAAAAAAAAAGAAAAAGAAAATGTAGGTTTGAAGAATTACTATTAAATTTTAAAAAAATTCATTGTTTAATATATTTGCTAAAAAAAATAATAAGCCTTTCTGAAACAATTTAACCCATAAAAACCCAGTGCTGCTTTTGTGGCAGCACCCGAATGAATTTTTCTATAGCCTATACTTAATTGTTTACATGATTTATCATCATTTATCATATCATCCTCTGTGTATTGCATTTTTCAGTGAAAATCGGGTATTTTCTTATATTTAATTTTCAGGTCATGTAGGTGTTCATAACAGCTCCGATTAAAGTTGAGGGTTATTTTATCAGAAACAGAGTAAACTGAGGAAAAAGTGTTTATTTATTTATTTTTTTTCAGCAAAGATATCAATAACTGAACGTAATAAGTGTCTCCATCCACTGTCATTTATCAAACGTCATAGGTTTTACTGGTGAATCAGTGTCGTTGAAGATGACGGTGTTTCCACGTTCACTTCAGAG
Organism: Apogon hyalosoma; assembly: GCA_037367295.1. Taxonomy (NCBI): domain Eukaryota; kingdom Metazoa; phylum Chordata; class Actinopteri; order Kurtiformes; family Apogonidae; genus Apogon; species Apogon hyalosoma. The sequence goes on along the minus strand of JAPQRP010000029.1, from coordinate 6,906,113 downwards.
TCACTGAACGTCCAGCTGGGCCACATCTGATGGCCACGAAAAAGACGACAAACTCCATTTTACAACAGTTACTTACACGGATTGATAGGATTAGTGGATCAACAGGTATGAAACATTTTAGAACAGTAGATACTTTTTGTTAGTGGTGGAAGTTTAGGTCTTTCAGGGTTAAAACACAACATTAAAAATATAGTGGCAAAAAAATAAAAGCACGAATTTGTAAATATGTTACACAGTCAAGGTTATCCAATAGTCTGGTTTAAAGCCACATATATCCATAATATTGTCTTAATAATTCTTGCCCAGCATGCACCTCGTCGGCCAATTTGAAGCCATTAGGCCTGTAATGATTCACTTCCAAACAGGCGAACATCAAACGGTGGAGAACAATGAGAGCCTGGCTGCCGTCTCTGCCTGCGCGTCTTTAATTCTCCATAACAAAAGTACAAAGGCCGAGACGGAGACCAAAAGCTTTACCCCTAACACCCTTAACACCTCTGCCGTCCACGGCGCCGCGCCACGCCGACGCGCACTCACCGCGGTGCGTCTGGAGCGCAAGCGGAAGACGAGAACAGTAGAGAAGAGCCCCGGGGAAGGCACAGAGGAGGGGTAGGCTGGGGGGGGGTGACGGGAACACCTCATCTTCACCCTGACTGTCTGAACAAACCTGCATGAGTATAAGAAAGTGTCACGAAGATAAGTTTTTGCGTCTGCAGTCGGGCGGAATCTGACTCAGGGGAAAGCAGGAGAGGAATACTACAAGGATTTACCCTTAAAACCTGACAAATAAAGACAGCTTGATGCGTAAGTAAATAGCTACATAACATGATTTTGAGAAACAGTCCTCCACATTTATTGAAATCCAGTCATTTACTTCACTTTGATATCCAAATAAAGAAGTAACTTATAGAAACATGTTATCTATCAAATAAGAACTAGGTTTAAGGACCTTTAAATTACCAAATTGTAGTTATTTTCCATTTATATTAATCCTTAGCATACAGCATGGCTACTGTTTAATGTAAGTGTAATGCAGACACAAAGAATGTTTCTTAATGAATTTTTTTTCCCAGAATGATGTACCATGAAAA
>JAPQRP010000029.1:6887065-6900154 GCA_037367295.1 Apogon hyalosoma | reverse complement strand
CTGGGATAGGCTCCAAGCGACCCCCGTGACCCTAGTGAGGATAAAGCGGGTTCAGAAAATGAATGAATGAATGAATACTTCAAAAGGTTCAGAGTATGCTATTAAGTAGGATATTTGCAGATTACACCCAAGTCCCCTGCTTTTCCTCCCCTGTGATGGCCCCCAAACACACAATTGTTATTGTTAAAGTCAGTGTTCTGGGCTTTTTAGTTTGTGGGGATATTAAGTGTAGTCCACTCTCAAGTATAGTAATCTACTTCAAACACTGATTCCACCTTTGATTAAATAGAAATGTAAACACAAAGATCAGAAAACATATTCTTGATGCCACATTGTAAAAAAATATATATAAAAAGAACATCTAGAGTGTGTGTGTGTGTGTTTGTGTGTGGGGGGGTGTCAATGGATTTACATTTAGAAATCTATAAAAGATGTATGAATTTCTGTATCAGCAAAGCCATGTCATCTTTGTCCACGGCCAGTCAGTATCTTAAAAACACCCACAACCGTTTTTGTCACAACATCCAAATGATTTTTTTTTGTTTTTGTCTTTCCCAAGTGATTTATTATTATTGTTTGTAATATTATCATCATGTGTTGTAATATTATCATCAGCATTTTGTATTTTTCACTGAAAATCTGATATTTTTCAACATTTAATTTACTGATTGTGTACATGTTCATACATTTGTAAATTCAAAGGTTATTAGATCAAAACAGAAAAAATGTAGCAAAGTTACTTTTTCAACAAAATATATCATTTACTGAAAATAAAAGCGTCTCCATCCAGTCATTTATCAAACTGGGTTTTACTGGTGGATCAATGTAGAAGTGTTTCTATGATAACTACAGAGTCTCTGAACGTCCAAATGGGTCATATCTGATGACCATGAAAAGATGATAAACTGCATTTTACACCAATTATTTACATGTATTGATAGGATTAGTGGATCAACAGGTATTAAACAGTTTAGATCAGTAGATGCTTTTGGTCAGTAGTGGATGTTTGGGTCTTTATGGGTTAATTGTACCATGAAGAGGTGAATAAAGCTATAATCAGAACAAGTGATTTTGGTGAGGTGTCTTGAAATAGGTCAGTGTTAAAAGTCTAATGCATGAACAAATTCATACATTCATATGGGAGCATTTTATACATCTTCAGAAATCGTTTCTTGTTTTTTTCTAATCAGGTCAAGCTGGATCTTCACAACAAAACTACGCCATTGAACCAAGTTGATCCATTTCTTGTTTACCTTTTGCTAGGTGTGGTTCCAGAACAGGAGGATGAAGGACAAACGTCAGAGACACTCGTTGCCATGGCCCCATCCTCTTGTCGACCCACTGGGGGCACTTCTCCTCGGCAGGGCACCTCCATCCTCCACCTTGCCATATCCTTTTATCCCACCCCACCTCCATCCTCTTCCCTTCCCTTCCTACTCTCCGCTGGCTCTGTCGTCACCAGCATCATCCACTCACACTCCTTACAGCTCACCCATAAGGCCTCTGGAAGCACTCCGCCTCTCCCAGTACCACAACAGACCTGGGGGGCTGTCTTCAACCACTCTCTACCCATCCACTAGCATCATGCACCACCCTGCTTCATGCCCATGCGCCCTGTGTTTTCACTGGGGACCAGATCATCTGCTCAAAGCCAGAGGGGAGTCCCTGGGGCTCAGCCAGCCACGGAGTCCCAAAGCAAACCTCCAGCCTGCAGGTCTGGACAGAAGGGAAGAAATGGTTTAGATTGAAACTGAAATGAAACCAAAACTCTGCCATGCTCTCCAAAGTGGCTAAACTGCCACAAACACATGGCAGCACTGAAGTTGGATGTGTGTTCATTAACAGGATGAGGATGCAAAGTCACAGCTGTGGTCTTTGAGCAAGAAACAAGTAGTGTAAAACAGAAAGTGGAAACCAATATCAAGGTCCTTTCAAAATGAATCACTCATTCAGTTCAGCTGGTCAGTCTGTGCACAAACCTTTGTACTGGGAAATCTTTTTTTTTTTTTTTTTCAAGTGTAGAAGTCCAGATCTGTAAATATTTGTTGCATATAGGTTTGTAAAAATCCATATTGATTTGCAGAAAACAACCAGCATACTCATCTCAACAGTAATGTTTGTTAAGACAAGTGACCTATTCTGTTCTGTAAGTTCTGTTTTAAGTTGATTATTTTGAAAATAGTTTAACCATCAAGTTGCTTTGATGTTAGTTTGCACCATGGTGACCTTAGGTTCACCTCCAGTATTTTAGAGTGTGCTCACACTGGTCAATCCATACCACTCCATGCCATGATCTCACACTGCCCTTTATGTTTGCATCAACAGCCCTTTCACATGGTCATCACATTTGTCTGCTTTCCATGTGGATTTATCAGCTGACTGTTTTTACTCTAAATCATTATCAACCCAACCATGTTCATCAGGTAAAGAGCCAGTTGTTAAATTTGGTAATGCTAGTTGTGCTAGTAATTTGGTTGTGCTAGTAATGTGAAAAAGTAAATAAATGATATTAGTCATCAAGTTAAGGCATTTCTTCCAACACTGTATAATTTATGGAATGCTCTGTGCTCAAGGACAATCAACATTAAGACACATACTGTTTCAACTGAAGCATGCACAAGCTAGAATTGAAACAAACTAAGAAATAATTGAATATGACACTTTGATTTACTGTGGCTTATCAATGAGTGGCATTATTCTACATGCAGTGATTATGTTGTCTCTCCTTAGTGCTTTAAAGTACCTAGCAATAATCACCAAACAACAACAAATAACTGAGACAAAGCATTCTGATTTGACTACAGGTAGTGGAAAATCAAACACTGAATGGTGAAGCCATCAATTAAAATATCAGGTAACATATCAATACTCTGTTAAGTAGATGAAGTGTATCACATCATGATAGCTTATGATGATAATTAGCTATTGGAAATTAGCTGTGAATGTTGTTTGCTAACACTATCGCATATGTGACAAATGCAAAATTGCTTTGGTTCATGACCAAAACAAAAAACAAACAAAAAAAAACCCTGCAAAACTAGAAATGTCCATCAATCTTAGATTTACTTTGTGCTGAGTTAACTTGTTAACTAGCCAGTATAAACTGAACTAAGATGGCATTGTAGCTTTAAGTATTGTTTCTATGGCCAAGTTAGCATTTAGTCTGACAGAGCCATGAGCTGTATTCTCTTTTATTCATAAGCTATGCTACGAATCATGTGGTATGTTTTCTCACCAGTCATTCCAAATAGATTTGGGGGGGAAATTGAGAAAAAAACATCTGTTTTCAGTTTTGATCTGAGGTTTAGAATAGATTCTTAACATTTCATAAAGCAATTTCAGCAATGATTTCATCCATTTGTTCTGGTGGATTCTGGGATGTACTTTAGTAACATAACAGATGTGTTCTGTCCTCGATACTCCATTTGCTGAATGACCCATGGTTTTCTGATGTCAGGATCAAAACTGGGGTGGGGGGTTGTGCAATCGGTTCGATTGGCATCTATTTATGTCACACTGGTGAAATTAAGCTGCTAATTATTTTGTAAAGTAACTTGAAGGATGATCCAGATATACTTTTGTTGGACAACTGAAACAATGAGAGGTTTTGTGGCTATGAACACATGCAAATATTCACACTTAACATGTTTGTTTCTAGAGAAAGCCCCTGTACACACCAGCATGTGGAAACAAAAATGTAATTCCATTGTAGTTCCTTGAAGGAATGGTCTGCTGTATGATTTTACAGTAGCATCACCTCCTATGAAGCATGTCTTCACTTTAAGGTGAACCTGGTTTATTTTAGAGCTCTGTATGGAGCAGAAAGACAGGAAGGCTGGCACATAATGTTTGATGTGGTTCATATTCAGATAAAATTAAATAGGACCATTTTGATATCAGTGTCTGTAAAAGCACAATCACTTAACGTGTAGTTTGAGTCTATTTGACTAGGAGCTTTTCTTTATTATTGTTTATCTTATTGTCTTATCTGCTCTAACACTAATGACTACTGTGTTAATTTATTTGAACAAGTGTAAAGATTTTGTAGCATATGGTTTTGACTATTTTAGGTTGTGGAGCGTGTTCATGATTGATGAGTGATGAAGTCTTGTGTAGTATGGCAAACTAAAGGTCGAACTTTTTTTCATCCCGGAGGTGCTGTGAAAGAAATGTAACTTCTTACTGCTAGACTTAGAAAAAAAACTCTATATGTTCAGAGTGTTTCATGTTTCATGAGTGAAAGCAGAGGATTATCAATCTCATGTCTGACTGCAAAAGACATGGTTGGAATCAGGGTGTGGTTAGCATTTGGACTGGTAGCGGGGGAAATAACTATCTTAAAAGAAACAAAAACTCTGTTTACAAAAAAACGTATTCCTTTGGAGTGTCATCAGTTTCTGTGCATTGATATTGTTGGTTAACTCTCTCTGCCCCACCCAGAGAGGCCTTTATTAACCACCAAAAGTGCATAATCTGCACAGCACCATAGTAATGTCAATGTCAGTTGTTTTTATTATTATTATTATTATTTTGTATTTCATCAACTTGAGTCACAATCAAAAATACCAAATACTCAATAACTGCTATTTTTAACCCTTTATTTTTTAACCCTTTAAATGCCATGTTTGTGATGTAAACAAACCAAATTACTTTATGCAAAAACCACAAAAACTTTTTTTTTTTTTCTTTTCATTATACTACTTAAAAAATGGATTACTTCCATTTTTATTTTTGCAGTCTGACATATGCCAGTGATTAAAAGCAACATAGGTTAACATGCATTATTAGTCTATGTTTTGTGCTAGGTCAAATGTTAAATGCGAAAATGTCTTACTCACTTCAGAGAATGGTGCTAGTGTAGTAATTTTCTTTTGTTTTCAATGTGCTGATTTTAGTGGCTGGGTCAGAATTGTAAAAATCATGCAAAAATGAACAAGTTTTGACTTCTGACCTAATACAGTTTTTTTTTGTTTTTTTTTAATAATATGACCTTCACTGGTGACTCATCCAGGGTGTACCCTGCCTTCATCCATAAGTAGCTGGGATAGGCTCCAGCGACCCCAGTGAGGATAAAGCGGGTTCAGATAAGGAATGAATGAATGAATATGACCATTTAAAACATGAAGTGTTTTGAAGTGTGCATAATATGCTCACCTGGATACCAGAAGGTTGAAAAAGTAGTGTCTGTGTATAGGCCACTGAGACCAACAACATGCAACAATAAGAGTCAGAGTTAGCTGTTTTCCCTTTCCTACATTTTTTATGCTAAGCTAAAATAATTGTGTACCTTAATTTTTTATGAATTTAAGATGTTTTAGAGCACAATGTATTCAATAAACTAGAATCTATAAAGTGGCTTACTGTAAAATACACACATAGCCTAAATGAACATTTTCTTGTGCTGAAATACTCTGATGTTGTATTTTGTCAATTTGCTGACCTTTTCTCTGAAATTAAAATCATTAACTTACATTTTCAGTTTTCAGTTTCTAAAAACCTTTGTCTGAAATCTATTATCCATTGAGCTCTAACACTGACTCATTTCCTTTGGAGGTGCATTACCTACCTGGAAGCTTTGCATTTAAAGCAGCTGTTTATAAAAAAACAAAAAACAAAAAAAAAACCAGATTAATAAATAGGGGTGTGAAATAGACATCAGCATATTTTGGACAGGGCACATAATAGTGGTCTGTTGTCCAGCTTTTGGTTCTGACTAAGTAAATACTTTAGACGGCCAATTTACCTGTTAGTATACATTACATAAAATGGTAAATGAATGAAAAGAATGGATAATTACACATTTAATTTTTGTCTGAAATTAAACAGATTTGTCAAAAGACTGTTTGCACTCATTACCAGAAGAAGCAAGATGCTGTACTGTGTTCGGACATGTGAAGGAAATGTACTACAACTACCACTTTGTGAAAAGAGCTTGAACAAATTAATAAAAAGCAACAGTTATCTAAAAAACATGAAAAGGTGTTGAGTTTTGTTATGACATCATACTCCATCTACCTACTTTTATGACAGTTTATGGTTTGGAAATAGTTAAATACAGTGTTTTAAACACCGTGTCTTCTCAATTTGTATTAATAAGTTTTACTTCAAAGTCAGCCTGCATGTTTAACAGTGCACTTTGATACTGTTTTATTTAATTTGCTAAAATGTATGGCAACATGCTGTATTGTAACATACTGTAAATGGTAAAAGTCCACTCAAATCGAAATCCAGCTGCAGATACAGAACCAAACATAACTTTAACTGTCACTTTTCTAATAAAAGTGTCCTGTCTACTCGGTTGGATCAAATAACCTCTCTGACCTGATTTGTATTAGTCTTGATACCACTGATTAGCTGTAGGTCTCTGCAGGCTGATGGAATTTTACAGTCAAAACACAAATCCTCCACTGAGGCAATAAACTGATTAAAAGATTCACAATTGCTTTGTGTATATGTGTTCTGGTGTGGCTATCTTTGTGAGAACCATTTTGAGTATTTAACTGCTGAAAGGAGGACCTGGTTTACAATGACCATTTTGAATCATCCTCTTTGAGACAGATCATTAAGGGCTGTTAGATGGTTAAGACTTGGTCTTTAGGGTTTAGAAGACATGTACGTGACATTATTTACAGTGAGGAAATCCACACACCACTTTTTAAAAGCATAATTTGTGAAAAATAACATGGCCCAAGATATGTTAACTGAACTAATAAGGTTTTATCGAGATGACGTTACTAAAAAAAAAACAACAATAGAATAATAATTAAAAAAAAAAACAAAACCTTGTTGCCCATAAAGTTTTCAGACACATTTCATTTGTATTCCTTTTTATACACATCAGTAATCAACTTTGACCAGCAATGATTACATACTGAGTAGCAATTACACTTTATCTATCAACAATAAATCACATTGTCACATTCATTTCATGAGAAGAAGTACAATATTTTATTCCAACTTTACAGGCAACAGTTTGATGATAAAAAATAAACTGTACACTGCAATATAAATATGGAATAGAAAGAAACAGATTTATATTGAAAGTAACAGAAGTTTTAAAATGATTGATTGATTGATTGATTGATTGATTGATTGATTGATTGTGTACTGCTGTTACACCTATTAGCAGTAGACAATGTCTTACTGATTTTGAGCTTCTCTCATTTTCAGAGCTTTCTAAAGTTGTTAAGGCATCATGCTCAACAACCTGTTCCTTGGATCCTATCCTGTCATGGATCATTAAGGAGCTCTGGCCTACATTATGTCCTTATATTTTATTTATTTTGAATTCTTCATTGTCTGCGGGTGTTTTCCCTGTATGTTTTAAATCAGCTGTGGTAAAACCCCTATTAAAGAAGCCTGGACTGAATGTTGACCCACTGTCAAACTACAGACCTGTCTCAAACCTTTCTTTTTTGTCAAAAGTGTTTGAGAAAGTGGTTTCAAAGCAGCTAGTCCAGTACTTACTGACAAATGATTTATTTGAACCCCTTTAGTCTGCATTTTGTGGAAATCTTTCCACTGAGACCACATTGACAAAGGTGGTCAATGATTTGTTGTTAAATGTGGATTCTGATTGAGCTTCGGTTCTATTGTTGTTGGACTTCAGTTCAGCCTTTGATACAGTAGATCACTGTATTTTATTTGACCGACTTGAACATTTTTTCAGCATCTCAGGCAAAGTGCTGCTGTGGCTCAAGTCATATTTGTCAGATAGATCTCAGAAAATTTTTGTTTAATAATGTTCTGTCTGAACCTTGTGCAGTTAGGCATGGGGTTCCACAGGGGTCTGTCTTGGGTCCTCTGCTTTTTTCTTTATATCTCGCACTACTTGGCCAATTTTGCATGCATTTGGAATTGACTTCCATTGTTATCCCAATGATTTGCAGTTATACATGCCAGTAACTGCTGAAAATGAGTCTGACATGTCTAAACTTGAGGCCTGTCTGGTGGCTATTAAGAACTGGCTGTCAAAAAACTTATTGTTCCTTATTTCTGCGAAGATGGAGATGATAGTCATTCAACCTCAGAAACTGCATCAGCTATCGGATAATTTTTCTCTGTCCCTGGATGATTGTACTATTCATTGCAGAGACAGAGTAAAAAATCTTGGAATTATATTTGACCAGACCCTTTCATTTGATCGGCATATGCTGAGGTCCTTATTCATGCCTTTGTGACCTCTCGATTAGATTATTGCAAAGCCCTTCTGTCAGGATTGCCTAAGAAAAGTTTCCAAGGCCTGCAGATGGTGCAGAATGCGGCAGCTCGTACTCTGACCAGGGCAAGGAAATATGAGCACATCACCCCTGTGCTGGCCCCTCTGCATTGGCTGCCATGTCAGGTTTGAGCTGACTTCAAGGTGCTCCTACTAACATATAAAATAGTAAATGGCATTGTGCCATCTTATTTAAGCGATCTGGTGACTTTATATGCACCTTCCCGTGCACTTCGCTCCCAGGGAACTGGTCTATTGACAGTTCCTAAAGTCAGGTAAAAGACAGTTGGTGAGCGTGCTTTTTCTTTTCGTGCACCAGTGTTGTGGAACAGACTTCCTCAAGACATTAGACGGGTGTGTTCTGTCGAGGTGTTTAAAGCAAAGTTAAAGACCTACTTGTTTATTGTCACATATGAAACTTAATTGTGTTTTATTTTGTCTTAATCAGTTAATTAATTTGTCTTAATCATTAGTCAGTATGTAAATTGTCTAAACTTCTGTATTAACTACCTGTACAGCACTTTGATTGAAAGCACTTTATAAATAAAATTATTATTATTATTATTGTTATTATTATTTAAAAATAATTTTAAAAATCCCAGTGCTTTGCATGAGTTGTCCTGCCAAAGGAAAAGAAATTACTAATCATACGAAGCATTCATGAAGACAACCGTTCATTCATTTTACCTGTCTAACATGCTGCCTCTTGGCCAGGTTGTTATTGTAAATGAGACCTGGTTCTCAATTTACCTACCTGATAAAATAAAGGTTAAATAAGTACAAAAAATTCATTTCATTTTCAGCAACAGATAAAACTTTTTGGATGTGTGAAGGAATTAAATAAAGTAAAACTATCACTACCATTTGATCTAGATCAAGAATAAGAATGATTGACCAGACTCTCTTTACAACAAAGTCTTGAATTCCACCTGTTTATGAAGAACTACCAAGTATGTTAGTGATGGATGATCATCAGTAAATGACAACACTTGACTGACAGAAAGTTAAGATCCAATTACATGGCTGTTTCACATGTCCATTGGTGTCATGAAGACCTCGGAATCTTTTTTTTGCCTATTTTTAGCATTTTTAGGCTGCAGAACTATGCCTGGTACCCAATATATACTACAATACAAACAAATCCAAATTCATAAGCAGCAGCTTAAGGCCACTTTGTGAAGCCATATCAGAATCAGGTGCATTCAAAACCTGGTGCATTCTTTTAGCTTGGCTCTTTTTCACACATAGAAAAATCAAAGAGTACAAGCCATGTGAGAACATTCACTGTTTATTGGTTACATGTGCAGGAGAAGGTCCTGAACAAGGCTCCTATCGGTCCAAATATTAAGAACACTGTGTACTGCTTTACCAGATCCAAATCAGTTTCCCACAGGAACACTCATCCTTATGTGCTTGACTAGATGAGTGTGTGCCACTATTCTGCAGTTCTTCCATGTAACTCAAAAATTAACAAAATAGCATTCAAAATCCATCCTTTTGTAATGTTTCAGAATAAAGTCCCTTTAGACTAGGGGTGTCCAATTCTGGTCTCTGAGAGCTACTATCCTGCATGTTTTATATGTTTCCCTCTTCCAGCACACCTGACGGTCATTATCAGGTTTCTGCAGTCTTCCTACATTATTCTATATATTTTATATTGTCCTATATAATTTACAGATCATGTAGATGTTCACAAAAGTTCAGAATAAATTCAAAGGTTATTAGATCAAATCAGAAATAAAGGAGGAAAATGTGACTCTTTAAAAACATATATCAACTAAACACAAAAATCAGTAATTTATTAGTCTTATCAAACTCCATGGATTTTACTGGTGAATCAATGTCATAGAAGATGACAGTGTTTCCATTGTTCACTACGGAGCCTCTGAATGTCCAACTGGGTCATATCTGATGACCATGAAACTGCATTTAACACCAGTTATTTATATGTATTGTTAAGATTACTGAATCAACAGGTATTAAATATTTTAAGACAATAGATGCTTTTGGTTGGCGGTGGATGTTTAGGTCTTTATAGGTTAAATGAATGAGAGATGACCAGAATGACTAATGAAAAAAAAAAAAAGACTGGTGAGTATTTGTAGAGAGAAGTTCAGTGAAAGTTTATGAGAGCCAGTGCTTTTTGAAACATCATCTAGTGGCTGTCAGCAGTACTATACTTTAAGATAGTTCTGCATACATTTCTTTGCAGAGTATCAGTCCTCAGCCCCTGCTCTAGAGCAATATGTTGGATACAAAAGCTTGAATGGCACAGTAACCAAAGACAATGTGTAGAAGTGGCAGAAGGTGGAATTTGTGAAGTTAAACATGAACAACAATGTAGTGATGAATGGATAGAAAAAGAATAGATGCAAGGACCTAAAGGCAAAAGGAAATGATCTCTTCCACTGTGGTCGATTCTGTTTGGCAGTAATTCCAAGCCCAGATCAAACAGTACAACCCTACAATTTTCTAACAAACCAAATGCTTTACTGCTACTTGATAGCAGACCATCTGGATATGCTGAGCTGATATGTTATTTTATGGTTCTAACAACTTACCCACAATAACTGCAAGAGAACACCAATGCATATTTCAAAGATGGAGCTAAACATTTAATGGTAATAAAGACAGAGTATGGCCAAAGAAGAATATGAATGGTAAAGTGTTTGTTCATTGTAAGGGCTTTTACGGTGCAATAGCTCTGCTTCACTGAAAAATCAATATAAGGTTTACAGAATGAAAACAAAGCTCTAATTGAAGCATATGATCTCAACGAAACAGTTTGTAGGAGTCATTTCTTTTAGCAGAATGAATTACACATCCAGTGTGTCGTCATGAGGCTGGAATACTGTTGTAAATACAGTTCAGACGATGTTGCCACGACATTCAGGCAGCAGGTGTACCTTTAAACCTCAGACACCCCAACGCCACCTGGACAGGTGTTCATGGCCACAACTGTACTTGTGCAGACTAGAACCTTAGGCTGTGTGTAATAATGTAGGACAATAAACAGAGGGGTTAATTACAGGTGAGGAAGCCTGCTCGGCCGTCTGAACCGAGCTTAACGCAGTGGGGACTCACAGAGGGGACGGCGAGGATAATAATGTGGTATAATCATGTAAGTAGAGAGGGAAGGCAGACTGGCCTGTCTGAACTGGCTCAGGTGGCATGGAGGGAGGTGAGTAGAGAATAAAGGGCTTTCATGTGACATAATATACTGTCTGCTGGTCATAGTGGCAGTCCTTAGCTCTGTAAACAGCTGTTTGTGTCTGTGTCCATCTAAACAAAGTGGACCAGACTGTGCTTCAACCTGGGATCTGATTATTTCAGTGCTCAACATCATAGTCTGTTTGTGGTCCCACACTGTATAATTAGTATGTTTTATTTTATAGCGACAGTACTGCAGAGTATTAAAAGCATCCATGGGTAAGGGTAGAACTGAGAAGGACCCTGTCTGTACATTTCAGACATGGGGTTTGCATTGAGTTGCATCTCTGCAAAACAAACTACAGGCTATTTCCACCATGATCACTGGATTCCATAAAACGTTCCTGATTGACCAGCTCATGAATTGCTTCAGACTTTCAGAACATTATGTGGTCCTGACCCCACACAAAATTTCAGCCTCATATCTAAATTAATGTTTGAAATACTGGTGCTTTTAAAATAGGGTGTAACAGTAAAACTATTCATAGTTCATATAGCTCATTTGAAGTAGTATTCATGGTAGACAAATTACATTTTCAGAGGTTGTTCTAAGGTACAAGATGACTTTAGCCTCTGTCAAAAGATACCTACAGGATGATGATCCAGTTGCATTTTTGTAAGATGCAGCTTTATGAAAACTAAAACTTCTTTTTAAAAAAAGATAGTAATCAAATAATAATGAAAATATTAACCCTCAAAGATCCAAACAACTGCTGACAACCAAAACCGTCTACTGATTTACAATGTTTAAAACCCGTTGAACAACTAATCCTATCAATACAATGTATGTATGTACATACAGTTTGATTATTGACGGAAACACTTGTTTTTCTATTCAGTTATGGATATCTCTATTGAAAGTTACTTTTTCTTCAGTTTTCTTTGTTTCTGATATAACATCCCTCAACTTTAATCAGAACTTTTATGATCATCTAAATGACCAGTGAATAAAATATAGGAAAATACCTGATTCAGCCCTGCGATGAACTGGCAACATGTCCAGGGTGTACCCCGCCTTCACCCAATGCAGAGCTGGGAAAGGCTCCAGTGACCCCCGTGACCCTAGAGGATAAAGCAAGTTTAGATAATGAATGAATGAATACCTGATTTTCACTGAAAACCACATATAGTGGACTTAAAAAGATCTTAAAACTGAAAATAATATTTTCACATCTATTCTCAAATTCAGTTATTCATGTATGGCAAGGTCTACCATGAAAACAGTTATGTTGTTCAAAAGACCATGTCTGCATGTCTGACCCCAGATCAAACTCACAATAGCACCAGTGATAATAATCTCTTGGCACTTCACAAATTCACTGTTTCTTTTTCCTGTAGGTGTGAGGAGGCATGGCTGATGAGCTTCACCTGCCTCCAATGATCATCTTCCACTCCTGTGTATTTAAGCCGGTTTCTTCACCACCACTTTACCAGAGGATTCAGTCTAGTGAAGAACCTCATGTCCCTGTCGTGGCTTCAGCCACCTGTCATGGATTCCACATGGATGCCAGTCATATCCTCACCGCCACAATCAACCACAATTCTTATTTCATGAGCAATAAACATTCATTAATTCTCTACCTGCATCTTTGGTTCTACTTTTAGGGTCTGGCTTTGAACTTTTTCAGGCTCAGTCCTTAACGGACATTGATCAGTCCCCC
>JAPQRP010000029.1:6852061-6865067 GCA_037367295.1 Apogon hyalosoma | reverse complement strand
TGTGTGTGTGTGTGTGTGTGTGTGTGTGTGTGTGTGTGTGTGTGTGCGTGCGTGCGTGCGTGTGTGTGTGTGTGTGTTTCTGTTTGTTCTCTGCCTGCCAATGAATTTCGAGACCACACTGGCACTCAGCACTAATGAAGACAACAGCTTATATGAGTGGATGTAGATGTTTGGATGGTACAGAGTAGTTAGTGTCTTAATGTGTCTGCAACATGTTTTGTTGTTGTGTTTGCAGGTTTTCTGGTTCATGGCATGTTCTCAGATGCTGTCAAGGGGGTTATCTAATATTGTAAGGTTGCTGATTCTACACACCAATCTCATACCTATCATACCTATCTTTTCGTCAGAGAACCGATAGCCATTATACTCTACGGACATGTGATATTTATTATCTGAATATTTCTAGGGTTCTAACTGAAATGGGGAAGAGAGCCTTCAGTTTTGATGCCCCCTCTACCTGGAATACTTTTCAATCGAAGCTGAAAATACACTACAAGCTTTTCGTACCATTTTACCGACTAGACAGTGAGAATCCTTGGGACAGTGCCAGTGTTTTTAAATTGTCTGCTGACCTCAACCAAATCTTGCACTTTTAAAAATTACTAGTAACCTAAACTAAATTGCACTTCAAAAATGTTGTCAAACTCTGATTATTACTTTGTGTTATTACTAAAATATTGCCTGGTTTTTTTTTATTTTTTTGATTCATTGTTACCACCGATCTTTTAACTTGTTTTTCATTATAGTATGGTGTGTACTGCTGATCTCTTGGCCTTGTATAAGAGAGCTTGATCTCAGTGTGACTTTATCTGGTGAAATAAAAAAATAAAATAAAATAAAATAAAAGTACACGTTTTTTCCATTAGGCCCACCACTAGCTTTGATTAAAAGATATATTTGCTGTAGCACCATTTATGCCACACCATGATTATGCAATATCACATTAACCCTTAAAGACACAAACATCCACCACCGTCCAAAACCATCTACTGATCTAAAATGTTTAATACCTGTTGATCCACTAATCCTATCAATACATGTAAATAAACTGGTGTAAAATGCAGTTTGTCATTTCTCATGGTCACCAGATCTGACCTATTTGGATGTTTCAGAGGCTCTGTAGTGAACGTGGAAACACTGTCATCTCCTACAACACTGATTCACCAGTAAAACGCACGGAATTTGATAATTGACAGTGGATGGAGACACTTGTTTTTATGTTCAGTTACTGATATATTTTGTTAAAAAAGTCCCTTTTCCTCATTTTTTTCTGATTTGATATAATAACCTTTAAATTTACTTTGAGCTTTTATGAACATCTACAAGATCAGTTAATTAAATATAGGAAAATACCAGATTTTCATTGAAAAATGCAAATTGCAGAGGATGATGTTATAATAAATGGTGATAAATCACTTGAGAAAGAAAAAATAATAATTTGTAAGTTGTGACAAAAATAGTGGGTCACACTTCTTTTTAGGCCAAGAGCTTATATTGATGATGCAGAGTTAGGCTGGTGTGTAAAGTCTTCTTCATCACATTCCAAAGATCAGTGTGGTTCAGACCTGGACTGTGGTGGACACTTTTAGCATTGTCCATTTCTGATATTCTGTAGTAAACTGTTGTTTCAGACCACAGCAACTCACATCAGTTAGACCATGTATTTATTTATTAATATTCTTCTGTATGTTTTTCTAATTGCTACTCATGCATACATAATCAAAATCATTACAATATAATTATGTTCCACTCTTTCAAGACATTACTACTTCATTGTCAACATTTAGACTTTTTTCTCAACTTTTCATTTTGTTATCAAATTTTTCCTTAATTCTGTACATTTGGCCTTTGTTCTTACATTTGAGGTTTATTCTAAAAAATATTCCAACTTTATTTTCAACATTTGATCTTGATTCTTTACATTTGAGCTCAATATTCTAGATCTGGATCTGGATTTAGTATATACAATTAGACAATACTCTAACCATTTTATTCTCAATACTTTGGCTTTTTTAGTCTAGATGTTAGGAATTTATTCCAACATTCATACTTTATTCCCAACACTAGACTTTATTCTCACATTTGGACTTCCCTCAGATTTTTATGAAAATTATAATTAACTTTCTAAACTAGTCTTTTTTTTTGTTTGTTTTTGTTTTGTTTTGTTTTATTTTGTCACACAATGCCAGAGGGTCTTTTTCAAAATGATAGGATCAGCACAGCATTCTTCTGTGTGTCACTGAGTCATGAACTTTCTGTTTAGCTGATAGTATGTGTACAACATTTGATCTGAACTGTAGAGTTCATTATATAGTGATAATGTCTATCGTGGTGTTTTGACCCTTGTATTTCTGGATTCTCTTTTACCCTGGTTTTTAATATATCTAAATGAATTACTAATTCAAGATTACTTAAATCCACTGTTTGTTTCTTGATTTTAACCCAAATTTTTGGATCTGAAATCCATTTCAACAGATTTGAGATAAATTTGACCTGGATCAACCTCAATGTACATAGCATCTGTGCAAAAGTATAACATTTTTTAATGCTTTTGGAATCACCATATTTAATTCCACAGAAAATGCCCTTTAGGATATTTTCACTAATGTAAACTTGGATCAGATTTGATTAACCATTGTAACAGTCTCACTTCAAAATATTGGTCAAATTCTTATTGAACATGTGTTAAAATGTTTTTCTTGATGTCTATGTGTAATATGAAATGTACACCCTTCCTGTAATCTTAAAGTTGAAATATTGTAGAAAAATGCACAGTTTTAAATCAAATTAGATCAAATACTCCAAATTCAGTGACCTAGATGGAAACCGTAACACCTAAGTGCCCCCAGCAACCAAGGCAGAAGCCAATATTTTCAAAGTAAAATGAATTTACAATAGTAAATGTACCCAGTACTGGTAATGTTTTACCAGAAATGAAAAAACACGTTAGAAATGTTGATCTTTAAAATGGGACGCAGCATGGCTGTTATATTGTAGTAGTTTTAAATATTTTTAGTATTTATTTTACTTTTTTATGCATACTTCTTTAGAAAAATAAACATGGTTGCTGGGACAGACCAAGTCCTTGGATTAAGGATTAATAAAGCATCTAATCTAATCCAATCAAATAAGAATATACAAACTTGAGACTTCAGGAAATTCTGTTTTTATTCCATATGTGCTGGCGCCCTCTAGTGTATATCATATGGTTCTTCCTTTTTTCAGTCTGTTTAGTTTTCTGAGTCTCATACAACGTGTAGCGGTTTTACAGGACATGATGAATATTTATGAGCAGAGCCTTCATCTGATATCAACCAATCAGCTGCCAGCAGGTTTATCATAAATCAGCTGACAGCTGCCTCCTTTGTTCAGCCGCCGCAATAAATGTTTCGCAATTATTTACATTCCCATTTTGAACATTTCGCTGACATGTTCATCTAGATGGAGCTGTCAGGAGTAAATGAATCCATAATGAACAGTACTTATACATTTGGCAGCATGAGAGTTAGGTACATGGGGTCAAAGGTCATAGTGTTGAATCAAAGGGAAGAAACAAGAGTTGGAGTGGAGGATTGCAACTGCTGTGTTCAAATTAAAGAACCTTATCAAATTCACATTCAGTTCCTTTTTGTGTTTGCATGATTTCTGTTAACAAAAACTAGCAAAAAATTAATTATTTAATTGTTACTCTCAGGCAGTGGACAGCACTGTCACCTCACAGCAAGAAGGTCCTGCATTTGATTCTGACACCAAGAAGTTTCTGTGTGGAGTTTGCTTATTCTTCCAGAGTTTGAGTGGGTTCTCTCTTGATACTTTGGCTTCCTCCCACCATCCAAGCACTAGTAGATTAATTGGTACATCTATAAAATTGACCATAGGTGTGAATGTGAGAGTAAATGGTTGTTCATCTCTGTATGTCAGCCCTGTGATGAACTGGCAACATGTCCACGCTGTAACCTGCCTTCGCTCATAGGTAGCTGGGATTGGCTCCAGCGACCCTCTCGAGGATTAAACGGATGGATGGATGGATGGATGGATGGATGGATGGATGGATGGATGGATGGATGGATGGATGCTACCCTCAGGTTTAAAATGCTAAATAAATCATCAGTCAGTAGAAATTGGTTTTGTTATTGTTTTTTGGTTTTCAGGCTGAAAATTTGAGAGTGGATTTTTGTTTAGGTAGTTTCATAAATCCTCATCATCCCTGGACAGTGATTCAACCTATTCCTAGATAATAATGGCATTTTAAACTATATAAACAGAGTTTGCTTTTGCAGTAAGTTTTAATTCCTAGACTTAGTCTAGTCCTGAATTTACTAAACAGATGTACTGAAGGATGATTTGGGAGGCAGACACCCTCTCCATGTTTGAGAGTAGGGTGAAAACTTTCTTCTCAGTAGTTCTTGGTTCAACTGGATGATGACCTGGGGAAAATGACAGCTTACACAGATATCTTAAAACTTTTCCTTTTTGATGAAGCTTATAGTTAGGGCAGCTCAGGCTGCTCTTAGTTATGCTGCTATAGGCTTAGACTGCTGGAAGACTCATCATGATACACTGAGCTCCACTCTCCTCCACCTCCGGTCTGACCTCCTCTCTGCTCCTCCTCTTCTTTGGCATCCTCTCTACTCCTCTTCTCCTGTATTCACGCCCCAGCAAATATATGTTAGTAACTTGACTTCTTCCTCAGAGTCTCTGTGTTTTATTGCTTCACAGGTTTTCCCTGGATCAGCTCTGGATCTGCTGCTGTGGTCCTGCTTCTCTCCTGCCTTCATCATCATCACTCAGCTATCCATATAGTTGTGATAGTGTTTAGTATGTAGTTACATAGATGATAGACCATTCTATTATAGGTACTAACAGCTGCAGTAGTAGTAGTTCCACTGTTAGTACTTGTATTTGGAGTAGTGGTATTAACAGTTATGGACATTTGCTCTAGCTATAGGAAGTTATACTGGCAATAGCTGTTGTAGTTTTTTTTTTTTTTTTAA
This sequence comes from Apogon hyalosoma, assembly GCA_037367295.1. NCBI lineage: Eukaryota > Metazoa > Chordata > Actinopteri > Kurtiformes > Apogonidae > Apogon > Apogon hyalosoma. The sequence continues at coordinate 6,860,073 of JAPQRP010000029.1, read as the reverse complement.
CAGTTTTAGTGCAGTTTGCAGTGCCTCCATGGCCCCCCCCTCACCACCACCCACACCCACACACCCACACACACACACACACACACACACACAGTCTCTCTCTCTTTGTTTCTCTCTCTCTCTCTCTCTCTCTCTCTCTCTCTCTCTCTCTCTCTCTCTCTCTTCCTCTTCCTTTAACCCTCTCTCTCTTTAACCCCAACTGGTCAAGATAGATGACCATCCCCCAAAACCCAGGGTCTGCTCCAGGTTTCTGCCTGTTAAAAGGATGTTGTTCCTGGCCACTGTCACCAAGTGTTTGTTCCTGGAGGATTCTGTTGGGTGTCTGTAAATTGGCTTAAGAGTCTGGTTTAGACCAGCTGTAAATGTGAAGTGTCATGAGATAACTTTTGTTATGATGTGATGGTACATACATTTTATTTATATAGCGTTGGTTGGTCAGTCGATTGATGAGAGCTACTCCAGGACTACATTTAGTCTTACAGTAAACTGCAGGAGGCAGGTTTCACAGCTGCATTTTGATTCAAATCATATTATCATCTACCCTCCCACCCCTGTTTATCTGGGTCAGAGTCACTGGGGCATCAGTTCCTGTCGTTCTACAATCTAAACTTCAAAAATTCAAATCAAACATTCTAATTTTCAATTCAAACTAAAATGTGACATGCAAATTCAAATTCCAATGTAAAATTCCACATTCAAAAACAACGTAACAATAATATTCTAAATTCAATTCTAAAGGCACTCAATGCCAAAATGAAAAAAAAAAATTCAAATGAATTTAGGAAGCCCTGTATAGAAGGAATGGAATGAATCAACTAATTAAGTATTTTAGTTCAACATCTGTAATAACCAATAACATAAAAACTAGCCAGTAATGTAACTAAGGTTTTGAGGCAATAATTTAATAATATTTTTCCAGTAATGGACTATGTTGTTACATTATTGGCCTGGCATTAAAGAAAACTTTTGAAAACATAATAACTGCAGCCTTTTTGCAGTATTTGTACAGTTTGCTCATTGTGGATGGCATAGTCATGATATTCATTCATCAAGCATATGTATTATGCAGCCATGTTGAGATTTTTTTGCATATAATCTTTTTTTAGAGTATTTTTGTTTGCTTAGATATGTGAATTGATAATGTCATTTCAGCGCCTCTGTTGGATACTGCATTGTCAAATGAATTTACCATAGTTTTTCTTAGAAAGCATTTAATTAAATTTTTTTCTTTCTTATCCTTTGCGGGTGCTGCGAAAGAAACTATTTCCCTGCATGCATACATCTCTACATCGTCTCTCCACAGAAAATAAAATCGATTAGACTCATAAATGCTCCTCTAAGCCATCCTGTATAGGGGGGGTGTGAAGGTGTACATGTCTCACCTTCATCCAGAATATAAAAAATAAAAAATAGATATATATTATTACATTATCGGCTCCAGTTATTACATTTTAATCTAAAACTGAGTGAACACATGTAGGTCAAATGACCCCTGTTCTCTTCCTGAATTCTAGCACATTCAACTAAGTGATCTAACTACCAAATATGCTTGATGGTTAAAAATAAAATAATATTCTTACATAGATTAAACTAGGATTTTACATAACTAAGCATATAATGCTAAACAATATTCTACAAAAATGTTTTCTACAACAAAGAATTCTCAAATCGGTTATTATAACCATAATTAAGGAGAGTGAGTGTTGATGATCAATTCCAAGAAATGCAGTCTGATTTATGTATTATTACATTATCTGCTGCAGTCATTATGTTTCCAAAGGATTTTTTTTTTTCATGCTCAGCCAACAATGTAATAACCAGTCAAGAACATGATTAGTTGTTAAATTATGTTCTAATGTTATTGGTTCAAAAACTTTATTACATTATTGGCAAGTTATTAAGTTACTGGTTTTATGGCTAAAATGGGAAAAAAAATGTTATTGGCAACTATTAGATTATTAGCTTTTAGTAGATATGTTTGGTTTCTACAAAATTAAACCACATATCAAATTTAACAAATTTACATTCAAATTCAAATTTGAATTCAAATTCCATTTGCAACATTCCAAATTTCAAATAAAATTTTAAATGTGACTTGCAAATTTCAATATAAAATTCCAAGTGCAGGGATACTGAGGCATTACCAGGCCAACCAAGAGATATAATCCCTCCAGTGGACCATTTGGACCTGCCTGAAACACCTCACCAGCGAGGCTCCAGGAGGCATCCTGACCACATGACTTAACCGATGCTGCCCCAATCCACCAGTCAATCCCTCACCCTAGCCTTCCCTCATTCAAGAACAAGACCCCAAGATACTTAAACTCCTCCACTCGGGGCAGCAATTCATCTGAAGCCCGGCCTCAGACAGAGAGGTGCTGATCTTTAATTCCAGCAGCTTCACACTTCAGGTCACCTTCAAAAAGCAGAGGCATAATCATGAGGCCACCAAACTGGACATCATCTACTTCCTGGCTGCATCTAAATATTCTGTCCATGAAGATTATGAACAGAATCAGTGACAAACTCAAAACTTCACAGGTTTTCCCTGGATCATCTCTGGACCTTCTGATGTGGGCCTGCTTCTCTCCTGCTGTTATGATAGTGTTCATCATATAGTTACATGGAAGGTAGAGGCTTCTATTATTGGTACTTACAGTTGCAGTAGTATTATATCCACTGTTAGTACTTGTACTTGGAGTAGTAGTATTAGTAGTTATGGGTAGTTGTACTAGTTATTGTTAGTTTACAAACAGCAGTTCTAGTTTTTAACAGTTATAGTTCAGTTTGCTGTGCATCCATGTGTCTCCCCAAAATGTGATTGAGTGATTGATTGGTTCATTGACTGATTCATTGATTGATTCAGATCAAACTTGAAATTCCAAAAGTCTTCCAACAGTTATTTAACATTGTAGATCAGCAGCTGGTTTTAGTTGCCAGCAGCTATTTGGGTCTTTGAGGGTTAAATCTGTGATGCAAGCTCCAGTTGTGACCAAAACTACATGATGGCTAAATATAATCAGACACTACTCTTTACTCAGTCCTCGGTCTCATTTTTCATACTTATATCATCATTTTTTCTCTTCTTTTATTCCACAGGAAAAGTATCCATCAGGCTGGCCATAGCTTTGTTCTTTCACAAAGCAAAAAATATTCTTAAAATTGCACATTATGTACCATGTGTTTCACGACCACATCTATTTGTAATCCCCCCCTATTTTTTTTTTTTTTTTAACAAATTGTCATACTATTACGAATTACACAGTTTTGTACGCTTCACGTGGAGGCGGAACGTCCGGTTGACTAACCAATCCGCTCATAGGACACTGGATATGCGTATGATCACGTTCTTCCTTGTAAAGTCGTCATTCCCGGCAATACTGTCCAATAAAATTAATGAAACCTTCTTAAGTTCCGCCCTTACAAACAGCCCATCCAGTCAAACAGCTTGTACTTCAAGAAAACTATTTCCTATATGCTACAATGACTGCATAATATAGTGACGGACCAATGACAAGTTAAGGAGAGCTCTTTCTGACCAATGGACGTTTAGGACGTAGAAGCTGCTCTTATAAATGACAAGGTGACAGTCAAACCGATCCTACATTCATTGACTGCCGCTGTGTGCGAGAACAGCAAGTCCCGGACCCTCCGAAAGCTGTAACAAACCGGTAACATTCATATTTCCTAGCACGCACATGCAATTATATTGACTTCTCCTATAAAATGCATGTAGGTCTGGCGCTTCAACTTGCTAGTGAGTTTTGAGATACGCGTGTAATGCTAACTGTCATTGCTAACAGTGCTACCTAGCAAGCTAGGTCGGCCATTCAGTGACTTGGTTCTTATGAGTGAATTCTGCACTGATTAGTATGTGTGCCTCTGGTTTACAATGTGACTAATATTGAATAGTTCCGTGCCCAGTGTGTTTCTTGGCTGCTGTGGTGTGCCAAGCAGCGGGTCATGCTCCGGTCACGGCTTGGCCAAGTTGCTCTGACATCCATCCAAACGTAAAATGTCTGACAGTCTCCAGGCCTACCGTTGTCTCAGTCGGTCTGCGGCTGCAAGGACAACCTTTTCGGTGACTTTCGCTACCGTTTAGGCCTTTGTGGTTTTGCCTTAGCAATGCTAAGGTTTATTTTACACAGGAGTACCTTTAATTTGGTCTGCAGGCCCTGTAAGAGGAGCGGTGGGTCGTTTATGACCTTCAAGTCTGTGCGCTTGTTAGCTTCACCTGTTAGCTTAGCCCCGGCGCCTCTCCTGCCTTAGGACAGTCCCAAGCAGTTAAGATAACCTTCCTCCGAGCCTAGCCATTACTGAAATATGATTTGGTGTTTTGCTTAAAGGCTGTTATTCAGCTAGTGGAATTAAACCTAAGGGCAGGCGTCCCAATTTTAGCTTACGGCGTCTGAAAGTTAACGCTGTCGGTTTCATTGACAGTGCTGCATGTGTGGATATTTAGCGGTTTATCTGCTGTTGATCCATGGACTGGTTGTTGCAATCGGATTAGGCTCTTGGTTCAACTGGAAGCGAGCAACAGTTAGAAACATTGTTGAACCAGTTCATGGTTGTACATGACCTTTGCGTAGTGTCCCCTTACTCTTCTGACTGACTCCTGTGGTATTATTCCCTTTGACTGAAGGTTCTTGTGCACTACAGGCTTACATGTGTAGGAACTTTGACCTGGAGTTTACATTGTAGGTTCAGTGTAGCTGTCAAGTGTGCAGGCCATGTAAAGAACAAGAAATGAACGTTTACAGCTGTGAAGAAGTAATGAAATTAATTCAAAAGTCGCCAAATTGCCCCCTGAAACGCAGGAAATTGCTTAAACCTGTCAAAGAATCAGCTCCATAATGTATGTAGTGGCCATTTACAGCAAGTCTTTTATCCTCTCTGAGATGTTCAGTGTTTTGGGTGCTATGATAATAAAACTACAAGAGAAAACCACTACATGTCTACATTGTTTTGTGGTTGAGGTCTTTGTGCAGTCAACACTTTTTGGTCTTACTTGCAGGAGTTTACAGGTTTTATTGTTCTATGGCTTAGGTGTAGCACCTAAAGACAAATTTAAAGTAAAATCATTGTAGAGACAATACAAAGTGATTTTTCTTTGATCTAAAGGATGTAATGGTTCACAAGTTTGGCTTTTTGATATTTGACCTGTATACAGATAATGTAAGAATAATTGTCTTCAAGTGACAAGTGCTGAGATACCCAATAGACAATTTTCATATCAGACGCCTAACTCCCGTCACAATCCTGGAAGAACATGCTGTTACCCAGAAAGAATCAGACATGCTAGAATGTGTAAACCCTGATTTTGAACAACTGAATTGCTATAACTAAAATATCACTTGTTAAAACGCATACCTCTAAGGCGCCTCTTGTATTAATTTTGGGTTTTTGAGCCAGCTCCTCTAGAGGACACACTAATTTCTTAACTTTTTTTTTTTTCATAAAGATGTGGTGTCCAGGCTAGTCCAGCTCTGTATGCCAATACAGCTGTGTTGTTGCATTCATTGTTTACATTTGTCATCAAATGGAAAACATGACATTCTGTATAGTATCAGCATCAACCACTCTCCAAATATTTGTCATTGAAAAATATAGTAGCTGACCACTAGTTGTATAATCCTGATGGTAAATGGGGGTGTGTGTGAAAACATAACGTCTTTGGCAGAGATGATCATTTTTGCTGCCGTTTATTAAATCTTTCTCAAAGTGTTTTTGATTAAGTGACTTAAGCTGTATGTGTACATTGTCCTTTTTTTTCAGGTTCCAGCCATGTATGCCTGCGCCAAGTTTGTCACCTCCCCTGCTGTGGTAAGTCATCTGTGACAGGATTTGTCTGTTTAGGACAGATGCTGGACTGTCTTGGGCAGCTGTGAATGAGCTGTATACTCACTCAGTGTTTTTGAATTGTTAGGCAGGTGTCTCCATTTAAATGTATTCTACATCTTTTTAATGTCCTTTCTTTGTCTCCAAGGACAGGGTCAATTTTCAGTCAGGGTTTAGCCCATGGTCCTCATGACACATAAAACACATAATGGCCTTTGCATGTCAGCTGACCCTGCAGCATGCTGGGTATCTCAGCCATGGGGACACAGAGGACAGCAGAGTTCCATATTTATATCAGATTTTGTTTGGCATGGCAGACAATGAATTAGTCTGAGAACTGTATAAAGTCAAACTTCAAGTGAAGGAGTCATTTGGAATGTAAAAATTGGTGTTTGTTTTAACTGATTACAAATGTCCACTCTGACACTTCCATTCATAATTAGTGATTATATCTGTGCAGACATGTTGTAAGACAGAGGATAAAAAAAGAGTTTTGAAATTATGCCCTTGATAAGACTACTTAATTCATTGTTAAAACATTAGAGCTGCAGCTGTTGATTATCTTAAATTTTTGTTTACATTTTGAATAAGCAAAAATAGTAAAAATGTGTCATTTCTGAAAATGACAACTTGTCCCTTTTATTCCAGAACCAGCTGAAATGACAATCACAAAAAGTAGAAAAGTAAAAGGATTTATTAAAAATATCTATATAGAAATGACAACAATATAAAAGTATATGAATAACAAGTCAAATGACATTTACAGGCAATATGTGCACTGCAGTCTTTTAACACATTGGTATCCAACTCAAGAACTCAAAGTGGCATGTGATGTTTGTCATCAATTTTTCATTGAATCTGCAAAACCCGAGTGATGACCTAAGTATCACGAATCCGTTAGTCTTTCTGTGATTACGCACCTGAATCACTTCCCTCACAGTAAACAACTTCAAAGTTGACTCCATCACAAGCAGTCTGTTTGCTTACATACGAAACCAAATCATCACTCGGGCCTTTTCCATGCAGCAGCAAGAAGCAATGATGCTGTTACTGTGTTTGTTGCTGTTGCAGCTGCATGGAATTCCAAAAAGGCCCAAGTGACCATTCAGTTTGGTATGTAAACAAAACGAAATGCTTATGATGGAGTCAAATTAGAAGTTGTTCACCGTGAGGGAAGTGATTCGGGTGCATAATCACGGAAAGGCTATCACTCAGGGTTTTCCAGATTTCATGAAAAATTGGTAACGAATGTCATGCACTGCTTTAAGATGGAATTAACATACAACTGAAATAAAGACTATTTTTAATGTTTGTGTAAAAGTTTAAAGGAGTAAGTGATGGTTTCAATGAGCATATAGACATTTTCTGCCTTTTTGTCCTAGTCTCTTCTGAGATTTGCTCATTGTGTTGCTTCTGGCATTATGTGCATTGTAATAAGTGCTTGTGTGTAACGCAACAGTGGAACCAATGTTTAGCGACAGTGAAAGGAAAGAAACTAAGCTTTGATTCAGGAAAACGGCAGTTGAATCATATTAATTGATTTGAGTTGATTGATCGTTTCAGCTCTATTTAAAATGCACCACAGCCCGAGCATTGACCTTTATTTATATTCAAACTTACTTTTAGGACTTCCATTTGAGATTGTTTGCATCAGGGTCTTTACCTCTTGGATACTTTCTACATATAAGTAATGGAATTGTAGTTTGATGCTGTGTCTGTGTCCACAGCTGCGTGGGGGGTCCAGAGTCCTCGCCCGGCCAGTCTCCGTCTCCCTCTTCAACAGACCTGAAGCCACAGTGGAGCAGCAGGTGAGTCCAAGAGCTGCAGACCCATTAAAATAGCACATCTGGTAGGACCAGAATCTACATCAACACATATCTAACATAATGTCACTTTAATGCAAAATTATATTGTAGTGTCAGAACATGCAAAATAATTCTGAATTTGTTGTTGTCAGGTGTTCTGACCAAAGATCAATTACTTGGAGTTGGCAAGTGTTGTGTGTGTTTTTTTTTGTTTGTTTGTTTGTTTTTTTAAAAGGCCAGTGTTAAGATTTGAGTATGAAAAAGACAGTTAAATCTGCTGATGTCAAATCAGATTTTATTTATATAGCGCCAAATCATAACAGAAGTTATCTCATGACACTTTACATATAGAGCCAGTCGAAACCAGAC
>JAPQRP010000029.1:6828535-6851961 GCA_037367295.1 Apogon hyalosoma | reverse complement strand
ACCTCGAGCAGACCCTGACTCCTGGAGGATGGCTGTCTGCCTTGACCAGTTGGGATAAAAGAGAGAGGGTAAAGGAGAAGAAGAGAGAGACTAGGGGAGAGGGGGGAAGGTAGAGAGTAGGGGGAGACACACGGATGCAAATGATATACAGCAGACTGGTGTTGAACGTCTATGATATTGTATAACAAACACAGCCACAACTACATGGACAAACGGGGGAGAAGTAGGAGCACAGCAGCAGGCCCAGAGAAGATCCAGGGAAAACCTGTGATGATCCTGGGAAAACCTGTGAGGGGATAAAGCCTAGAGACTCTGGGGAAGAAGTCAAGTCAGTGATTTGTACTAGCAGGGGCATAAATAGAAGAGAGAGGATGGGATAGAGGAGGTCAGAGAAGAGGAGGTCATACTCATCAGTGACTGAACTGCTCAATGCATATGCAAGCACACCAACATTTCACTATTCTGAATGATACTGTCATGTAAGTGATATATGCCATTTGTACATTCTGAATTCAGAATGTGCACTTCATTTGTAAACTCTACATCCAGCAGTGTAAAGGCACAAAGAGCCCAAATGGTAAAGATGCATGCGCCAAAGAAGTCAATTATTTCTGATAAGTTAGAGAAACAAATCTAATGTAAACATGGCAGAGGGTAGTACCAGGTTTATGGTTAAGACAAACATCAAAACTGAACTTTTCAAGGTGTTTGTGCAAAGTCTGTCATTCTTTTGCATGCATTTGCCACCAGCGGAAGACTTAAACTTTTTTTTTTTTTTTTTTTTTTTTTTAATTGGTGTGACGCATGTAAATGGGAATTATAGCGGCAGATGACTTTTCACTATCAAAGTACATGCTTATTAAAAGTAAAAATAAATGCACAAAAGTGTGAATGGAAACTTTTTGCATTAACTCTTATGATTGATCTGCCATTGGCACTGTCTTTCTAGATATTCCATTAGTGTGATAATTAATTTATCTAGTCATACAATGGATAGTGTGGACTGAACCAACAAATGACAATGAAGAATTTGGCCTAAGCACAGCAACAGAAAGTCCTATGTGTTTACTACATTTGTGTAATGTAGCCTACACCATGCAGCCTATTTTAAGAACCCTGAATCTTATGTAAATGCATGTAACTTATATCTTCTGAGACTTGTCAAAAGTTGATGGTATGTATATGAAGTGCACCTCATCATTAAACTTGCAAAAAGGAGCATTATGGCCAGTAAAATGGGATTAATGTCAGCATACCTGCATCTTAATCAGATAAGGCTCAGTTTGGAATATTGAATAGACTGTGCTGTTCACACAAGACCTCTGATTTTGATAAAGTGTGCATGGAAATGTGCTAAATCAGGGGTTTCATACAGCCTAATTTGACCTCAAATGGGCCGGACCAGTAAAATAGCATAATGGTTTTTAAATTGCTCCACATTTTTCTTTGTGCAAAAAGTGAAATTAAATCATGTAAATGTTTTCATTTAAAGACTATTATTTCACAAAAACTGAATAACCTGAACAAGAAAATTTTATAAAATTTTAAGAATATTATGCCTGAATCTAACAATGATACACGTGCATTGCGGATCTACAAAGGCACAAAACATTTAGTAACGGCATAATATTGTTAAAAATTCTTCCCACAAGCCAGTTTGGAACATTTAGTGGACCAGTTTTGGCCCATGAACCTAAATGTTCATTAGGTTGTTTAATGTAAACATTGGAGAATTAATCTACATTTTGATGACAACTAGCATACAAACAGAACTATTAATGCAGCTACTACAGGTTTAAAACTCAAGCTTTAAATAAAATGAGTCATCTGTAAATCATTTGGATCTCTTTGTACAACATTTGGTTTTATCCTGTCAGTGGGGCTACAGTGCTGTGTATCAACTTGGGTTCCTCATTGTTTTGTTTCCCTCAGGCTCTGTTGCCACTTGCCCAGTCTGCAGTCCTGACCCGCTCCTTCCAGACCAGCGCTGTCTCCAGGGACATCGACACTGCTGCCAAGTTCATCGGTGCTGGTGCTGCCACAGTGGGTGTGGCCGGCTCAGGAGCTGGAATCGGAACAGTGTTTGGCAGCCTCATTATCGGTTATGCCAGGTAACAGATTTTACTGGTACTGGTTTAGTTCACAGAAGAATTAGTGATGCTGTGAATCTGCAGCGTACATGACCAGAGGGTTCTCCCTTCACTGCTCATTCAGAAAAGATTAAATTAATGTTTTTGAGCTGTTGGAGGTATGAAATATTCAATGTATAGTTTTGTGATGTAATGGGTTAAAACCACTTAGATTTTCATCTCTAGGAGAGACTGCAGACAGCAGAGTTGAGTACTAGAGCCTTAAATTGAAAGCATAACTTGGTCACACTGACATATAATGGCTAAGAAATTCAGATTTACATTACAACAATCTGGACCAACTGATATGGAATCAATTCTGGATGCTGACCCATAAATACCCAGTGCTACTTTTGTGGCAGCTCCCAAATGAATTTTTCTCTATTTAACTTTCAGAGATTTGTCACCATTCTAATTGTATCCTCTGTATTTCCAATTTTTCAATGAAAATTTGATATTTTCCTATATTCACTTTACTGATCATGTAGATGTTTATGAAAGCTCAGATTAAAGTTGAGGGTTATTTTATCAAACAGACAAAACTGAAGAAAAATTTACTTTCAGCAAAGATATCAATAACTGAACATAGTGTCTGCATCCACTGTCATTAATCAAACGGCATGGGCTTTTACTGGTGATTCAATGTTATAGAAGATGAGGATGTTTCCACGCTCACTACAGATCATCTGAATGTCCATATGGATCATATCTAGGGTTGCAATGGTACACTCATTTGTACCAAACTGTTTCAGTTCGGGGCCTTCGATTTAAATACGGAGGTGACATCGAATGAATACATGTAGCTGATGTGAAGAACGCAAACACTCAGGAGGCAGGGTGGACACGGGCAGAACCCATGTGCAGTGTTTCCTATACATTCAGCTGTGACAAATTCTCAGCACCACTGTAAAAACAAAACATGACAACAGAGGTACAGAAACTGGGTCGGACGTCTGAAGCATGTTAAGTGTAACTTTCTTTTTCAGTATGTTGTCGCTTTGTGGCACAAATGAGTCCACAGATTCCTTTATAGCAAAAAGGGTTTTATTTTTTTGACTGAAGTTAGTAAAGTAAACCTGCTCCTCTTCTCCTTCACCATGCCTCTGCTGTGGTGTTACTATGAGGTCACATTCACAGCACCTCAGGGAATACTGTGAGGCGTTCACAAACACTCAATAAATTATGGTGTTGCCCATAAACGAACATTGAACATTCAAAAATACATAACGTGGGGTACCTGTTAATGCACTAATGACAGAACAATATTTTGTAGAAATGTCCTGGTAGTTACGAGCGCACCCCCCCCCCCAACTGTACTGAAAACGTATTGAACTGAAGACCCCTGTACCGAAAACATACCAAACTGAAATTTTTCTGTACCGTTACACCCCAATCATATCTGATTACAAAATGTATATTACACTAATTATTTACATGTATTGATAGAAATAGTGGATCAGCAGGTATTAAACATTTTACATTAGTTGATTTTGGATGTCAGTAGCTGTTCGGGTCTTTAAGGGTTAAAATAATCTTTGTCTGGTTATAGAATACCAAAATTGCTGAACATATCCCATCTACTGTAAGACTCAGTTGTAATGTCATTCGATCACAGCCATGATCAGAATGAGCAGCATGAATTAAGAGGATAAAATACAACAGCAGGTAAAAATAGATAAAAAGAATAGAAACTACTATGAAAACCACTAAAATTAATATAAAAACCTCTGAATCTGTACAATATGCATTAGCAGCAAGATGGTGGTGTATGTACAGCAGCAACAACATGAGCAAGATGAAGTGGTAAGAGTGACTGATTAGCAGCATCATAAACTCTTTTTTTTTTTTTTTTTTTTTTTTTTAAGGTGGACAGTACATGGGTGTGGAGCAGTTCAGCAGTCTGACTGTATCTGGGTAGAGGCTGTTTTTCAGTCTGGATGTTTTTGCCTGAATGCAGTGCAGCCTCTTTCCAGAAGGCAGGGGAGTGAACAGTTTGTGTGCAGGGTGGGTGGGGTCATGAAGGATGCAGGTGGCTCTTTCCCTGCATCTGGTGGTGTAGATGTCCCCCATGGGTGGTAAGCTGTACCCAATGGTCCTCTGTGCAGACTTCACTACCCTCTGCAACCCCTCCCTCGCTGCCACAGGGCAGCCACCGTACCACACAGTGAGGTAGGAGGTCACTACGTTCTCCACCGCACAGCTGATGACCTCCTGAGGAGGTCAGCATCAAGTCCTGCCCTCTTCACCCTCCTCAGGAAATGGAGGCACTGGTAGGCCCTCTACTACAGCTGTGGTGTTGGTGCGCCAGGTGAGGATGTTGGTCAGGTGTACCCCAAGAGACCTGACAGTGGGGACCCTTTCCACTGCTGCTCAATCAATATGGAGAGGAGGGGTGGTGGTATCAGACCTGCGGAAGTCCACAACCATCTCCTTGGTCTTCTGGATGCAAAGGATCATCTGTGAAGTTCACCATGAAATTGCTGTTGTGGTGAGCTCTGCAGTTATGAGTCATCAGTGTGTACAGCAGTGAACTGAGTACACGACCATGGGGGGAGCTAGTATTCAGGATCATGGTAGAGGATGTGTTTTTGATCCTGATATTGTGGCATACCGGTCAGAAAGTTCAGGACCCAGTTGCACATAGATGAGAAAGCTCCTAGTGTTGCTAACTTGGACACTAGTTTCTGCAGGACGATGGTGTTAAATGCAGAACTGAAGTCTGGAAACAGCAGCTTTACATAGGAGTCCTTATTTGCCTGGTGGGTCACAGCAGAGATGGCATCAGCTGTAGACTGGTTACACCTGAAAGCATACTGGTGAAAGTCCTGATCTGTGTTGGTCTGCTTCAGGTGACTCTCAAAGCACTTAATGGTGATGGGTGAGTGCAATGAGGTGGTAACCATTGAGAACAATGCTGCAGAGGTCTTTGGTACAGGGATGATTGTAGAGGACTTGAGGCATGATGGGGCTTTGGCCTGGGAAAGCAAGATTTTGAATATGTCCATCAGGACCTCAGACAGCTGGTGTGCACAGTCCTTCAGAACTCTGCTTGGAATCCCCATCAGGGCCTGAAAACTTGCAGGGGTTTATCCTCTGCAGCATTCTCCTCACCTCTGCTATAGTGATGCTGAAGACTAGGGGGCTCCTTAGGGGAGGGCTGAGGCAGGAGGGGGTGACAGTTTTATTGGATGCCTCAAAGCAAGCATAGAAAGCATTCAGGGTGTCAGGGCACTGTGCATCACTCTTCTTGTAGTCTGTGATCCACCTGATACCCTTCCACATGCTCTGTGGGTCATTTGAGTTAAAATGCCCCTGATCTTAAGAGCATATGTGGACTATGCTCTCTTTATGCCCACCGACAAGTTTCCTCAAGCTGAGTGCTGATGCATTGCCATCTCTAACTGCTGCATCCTAGGTTTTCATCAGGGAAGGCACCTTTGTAATTGAGCCAGGGTCTCTGGTTGGGTCAGACAGTGATGGTTTTAGAGGTGGTCACATCCTCCATACATTTCCTTAGTGCAGGACAGATGACGTGTCCACACTACTCACAAAGTTTGCGTTGTCCCTGAATACCTACCAGTCTATGGTCTCAAAACAGTTCTGGAGCATGGACAAAGAGCCCTCAGGTAACACAGATGGTGTTTGTTGCAGTGTTCCTGCTCCCAGAGACTGTACAGTAAGCAGGAGCCACCAAGAAGGAGATGTGGTCTGAGTCACTGTGATGGCCTTATCGCAGCCTTTTAACATAAGTTTCGACAGCATGACCTTAGAATGTTTCCTTCTTTGTAAAACTGAATACCACTAGCCTGATTTTTAGCCTACTGTCTCCATGTGACATCAATCTCGCAATGCTATCTTGAAAGACTTCCCAAATCTTAAAATATATTTCAGTCTTGTGTTGTGATAATACACGGGCTTGTCTCTTCAGTGCCTGTAGTGAATAACAGGTGGAACACAGCTGGAACAGGACTGACAGCGTTCCTTATTCATTATTTTAAGCCTACTGGTAGGGGTGAAATGCACCATCAAGCTTATGTGTTACATACTAATTTGCATGATTGCAGTGTAAAATTTAAGTTTAAACGCACTTTTCATGAACACCATTCAGCTCATTGGCCATGGTTCATTAAGGTGGCACAATGTTGTAGAAGCAAAAATCTGGGCCGATCGTGCAGCTATGCCACATGTTTTATTTAAACTGTTAATTTCATATTTACCTTTGAAAATTTAGGATTGTACATACACTGCTTGTACTTTCCATTTTCCTCTTTGGCTGTGTTCAGAATGTTTCTGGGTGATAACCCTCGTGCAGTAAGGTTGTATGTCGGCCTATAACAGCAACAAATACTGGCAAAAAAAAAAGAAATCGTGTATTCTGCTCTTGCAACACTATTGTGGCACACTTCTGAATTCTATCTAATGGCTCAGGAAATCTTACAAAGCATTTCATATCTTGTATCACTATCAGTGACACTAGCATTGAAATTTCCCTTACGCAAGTGTATTTTGTGAATAATTACAGTAAAAAGTACATAAACAGTTTGTCAAATAACTAAATATTCAAGAGTTATTAAAATAAACATTTGTCCTTAAACAAAGGTACATGATGTCATTAGCAACCTGTCATTAACTGATTTTTTTTTTTTTTTTTTTTGCTGTTGACTACTTGTTGCAGCACTAAGTGATACACAGTGTACAGGAAGTGTGTGCTTTGGCCAGTAGCTTATCTGCACTCTAGAACATAACCACTGAAATGATCTTATAAAGGCCGTCTCTCTTAGCTCTTGTTTTCTCAAGGCCACCTTTCATGTCATTGGTGTATAAACTATGAAAGAAGCGTGGATGCATGTGTATTACTGTCATGAAGGACATTAAAACATGAGTACTCATGTTCATATGTGACCCATGGTGCTTGTTGTGTCCACAGAAACCCCTCCCTGAAGCAACAGCTCTTCTCCTACGCCATCCTGGGATTTGCTCTGTCTGAGGCCATGGGTCTGTTCTGTCTGATGGTGGCGTTCCTCATCCTGTTCGCCATGTAAATCCTGGAAGCACACCTACACCTCCTTTCCTTTCTTTCCCTTCCTTCCATCTGGAGGGGTTTCCAAAATGGGAACTGTGTACAAGCTGATGGGCCATTCCAATCAACAGGAAAAATTACATAAATATTTACATCAGAGTTTGACAAATCTCTAATCCTACATTTTTATGTTCCTACACTTGTTTTTGTTTTCTGAAGTTTGTGTAAAATCTCACTTCGGTTGAAATCTGTCCAGAATAAATGGTTGGAATAACTAGAGTCTGCAGTGTTTTATTCAAACTATACATTTTACTATGAAGTCCTCATTTAATTTATGTAGTGTTTTGCTTGTCAAATTAAAAACCATATGTTAATTACTCAACTGGTGAGCTTTTAAGCCACTGGTTCCTGTCTGTTACAGTATTCTTACACCACTACCAGAAGGGTGATCTTTTATTAGCGTTTCATTGGTTCCTTAAAACAAAAAACAGGAGTTGTACAAAGGCAGCATCCTTGCATTAGGTTTCATTAAAATGGCATAAAAATGGATATCTATGGTTTTTCAGAGGGCTCAAGTGCTGTTTAGGTTGTAGCCTATTTCCTTGAGATTGAAGACTTTAGTGGAAGGTTGGAGCATATGCCAGGTCATCTGTTACAAAATATTCTGGTTTTTAAGAATTATATAAAATGGATCAGTTTTATTGTTTACAAACATTTCAAACCTCTTGCTAAAGTACACTGGAGATCAAGTGCAATCTTGATAGAACAGAATAAGCTTTGTCATTGCAAAAATACAACTGTACAGTGGAATGAAATTTTGTTTTTATGCTCTGTGAAGTTCCCAGAATTATACATACAGAAAGCAATTATAAAAGCTAACAGATATAATAAAAACACCCAAAGAAATGAGTCCAGTATCAATAAAAATGGACAAGCATTATGTTCAGTAATGACTGCAGTTGTAATTAGATCTGGGACAAATTATTTAGTTTTTTGATGTTCTTCATACTAAATTATTTTGGGTGCTAAACCAGTGCCTTTTAATGTTACATTTGAAAATAATTTTTAAGAAAATGATTTATATCCCTAAGTGGACTGTGTAATTCAAGGTTCCAGAGTGTAACAAATGTCATTTTGTGAGGAAAAAAGAGAATTTTAACCTTAAAACATTAGAAAATGGTAACGTGATTCCAAAATTACTAATATCTCCCAAAATATTGGTCCTATCAACTTGCCGTTTTCTCTAGTCTGTTCTTTGACCAAAATACATAAGTATGCTAAACTGCAGCTGTCAGTTCTTTCCGGATTTTGTGTGAATCCCCGGACACGCGCACGCACGCACACATACGCCACTTGGTTTTAATTTACATAATAATGATTTTAAAAATATCAAAGTTGTGTTACTTCCGTTGAGTTGTTCATTGCAGTTTTATTTTGAAAGGTTCCACCGGATTCTCCATCCTACGATGGAACCTTTCAAATTATGATCCGTCATCACTTTTACCTAAATACGTTACAAAATAGCAAATTTTCTTCCTAGAATGCATATATACTTGCCCATTAAGGATTATTGATAAAATATTTGAAGGTATATTTCTTATATCTATTATATTTTGCCAAGTAGATAATGGAATTTCCGGTCACTTCTTCACTTTGAGTTTTGTTTTGAAAGGCCCCACCGGAAGTTCCGTCGTACGGCAGGTCAGGAAACTCGAAGGCTCAGAAATCAGATCCTGAAGTTGCGTTCTGTTGATGGAGCAGTGAAGATGTGGTCGGAACTAAACTGAAATACTGTGACACCATTTTCTTATCAACTGGTAACGACCGTACACTTCGTTACTTCGTAGACCGTAGCCAAGTGGATCGGGTAATTTTACTGACGGCTTGATACTTTTTTGGAGGCCTTTAAAAAACACAGTGAGGCTAACGATACATAGCCACCATGTCGTGGGAAGGAATCCTGTGTTTTGTGGCCTCGCCTTGGTGCTCTTCTGTGCCCCGTTCACCTTCCCAGTGAGTCCGCTGGACAGCACAACAACAAGAGGGAACTTCGCACTCAGTTGTCAATGCAGCTAACAGTTAGCATAGCATTACACTAGTGAACACCAGCGTTTTAACTCTAGCTTGCTAGCTTGTGAGGTATGGCGGACAGCTTTGGAGAGGAGTCCAGCGGCGGTGCCCTTGGCTTAGGCGTTACCGGACAGGGCAGCGGAGCCGCTTTGCTGCCCCCTCTAGCCAACTCTTTGCCTGTGGGACACTCGGCAGCCAGCGGTGCTCACCCCAGCTCCAACCCGACCTCTCCGCCTCTTGCTGCGGCCGCGCAAAGTGGCCTAACGGCTTTGGTGGGCCCGATGTCCGCTGTCACTGCCACTCCGGTAGGGTTTGGGAGCACTTTCACCCCGGGCTCCTCGCCCCCGGTAGTGGCCGTATCTCCGACCGTACATGCGTCGTCGCCTCTCACGGGTGTCGGGCTCGGAGTCGCTGGGGTGGCAGGAGCCGGCCTTCTCTCACAAATTCATGCCACTTCCTGGGACCCGACCCTCAGTACGGACTGGGACAACGAGAAGGCTTCTCAGCAGTGTATCCTGAGGATAAAGAGGTAACATGATAAAACCAGCAAGTTTTCCAGTAAGCCGAGGTTTAAGTTCTGAAAGAAGTAACCAAAAATCGAAAGTGAAAGCTTTCCATAAAGTTTGTCCTGTCACTAGCGTCCATTAGAGACTGAAGTAATAACGAGAAGTCACACAAAACTTCAACGTATTGTCAATCTAGAAAATAGACCAAGCTCCTGTTGGAATGTTGGAGAAGACGATTAGAGCCATCATCTTATTTCATCAAATTAAATCAAAACCATGAACAGAAGTTTATCGTTATATTCACCACAGAAACACGTTAGTTACACTGAAATGAGTAGGACAAGAGGATCATTGTCATTGTTACAGGAACAATGAAAATCAGTTTATCTGTTCTGTTTAGTAGCAGACTCTTAAAGTGCAAAAAGAAAGGCTGTATATAAAAACTATTTCACAAAATTATAATGAAAAATACTGATGATAAATAAAACTACAAACAAATACTGAAAATATTCAAAAGGCCAACTATTCCACAGACAAGAAATATTATATATATATATATATAAAAGGTAACAAAGCAATAAAGAAATAAAGCAAGTACTACTAAAATATAGAGTGGTAAGACATTCAGAGTGTGAATTGTTCATATTGTATAAACATTCAATGGATATGTGCATATGTTACAATGTTCTAGATACTTGTAAATGTGGAATCGAGATGATCCGTGGTTAAATGTACAAAACTGCAAATGTGCAAGTCAAGTTAGTGAGGACCATTGACACAAATGATCACATCTTTCAACCTTCATCTTCATTTCAATACACGTGAAAGTGAGTGTATGTACATATCTCAGAAAGTTAGAATTTTGTAGAAAGATTAGTTTTTCCATCATTAAATTCAAACAATGAAACTTGAAAATATTTTAGTCATTGCATACTAACTGAAATTTTTAAAACCTTTTTTGTTTTTAATTTGATGACTCCAGCTCATGAAAATCCAAAATCTGCTGTCTTAAAATGTTAAGAATATTTCATACGATCAATAAAAAAATTAGGGAATTATAGAAATGTTGACATTCTGAAAAGTACGTTCATTTTTGCTTTCACAACTTTGTTGGGGTTCCCTCTACACAAATTCCTGCATCCATGTGGCATGGCGACCATCACCACCATTGTCTTGTTCTTTTTCTCATTTGTCCAGGTAAGACTCCTCTAACACTGAGCCCTTTCACATGAACATAAAAATTCAATAACTGGGAGTAATTTTATCACCGTAATAATCAGATCTGATGCATTTACATGTATTTCAGAAATGTGATGATCAAAAAGTCCTGGTTTTAGTTCAGTATTGGATTTCTTTCGGAGTACGTGTGTGTATATACATGTATATATATATGTGTGTGTGTGTGCATACATATACACACACACACATATATATATATGTATATAGCGATGATAGAATCAGCTTCCTGTTACTGTCTTTCACTCACATTTCACTCCATCACTACTGTTTTTACACATGCGCAGATGTCAAAGAACTAAACAAATCAGATTAAAAAGTATACATGTATGAAACATTGGATTATTGGGGAGAAATTCAGGTGTGTTAATCTGATTTATCAGTCAGATTACTGCTGTTATGTGATATTAGAAAGAAATGTTACAAATAATATATTATGTAATTAACACTAAGTTCTGTGGTGCGCTGGTAAATACAGTGACCGCTCACCGGTGCCTCTGATTCATGTCTTCATGCCTTTCCGCAAGTAGTTCATTCATTTGTCACGATGAAAGCAGAGCTCCACCAAAAAGCCTGCAATCATTGTGGAAGGTTATCTGATGTGTTCTAAGAATTTTGGACATGTGGTAGGGATGTAGCAGTACTCAGGGAAAATACCGGACCGCTCAGTTCACCCTGCAATGGACAATCTGCCCTTATGGACAGCATGTTTTTGGCTTTATATATTGCTTTACAGGCCACTGAGTGTGTGTGCCTGTCTGGGCAGGTGAAAGCCCGCCCCCGCAAGTTAATGTCCTGCTTTAGACTCAACACACATACAAAACCATGACACTTTATTACAAGGAAATGCGTACGGTAGATAACCATGGTGTTTTTATACGGCCGTGTTCTTTTACATCCCTATGCAGAACAGGAATTTATTTAAAAAAAAAAAATAAAAAGGGCACTTTTTTCTATGAGGCCAAAAGAGCTGGGACTGAAGCACCCTTTGGGCCCTATGTGTGCATGTGCCTGTTTTATACTACTGTATACAAGTAGTCAAGCAATAACAAAATGTTACATTGTTCAATACATAAAATGTTATTTTATTCAGTACAGTGATATAATTTGTTCCTACTGTGAAATTCAGTTTTTGCTGATGAGCAAAATAAAAATATAATTTTGGGAGAAAAAAAAACCCCAAAACCCTGGCCCAGAAACATGGTACAGACTGTACTGTGGACTACCTGCACTGTTGCACCCCTAGTTGGTGCACCATATATTTTCCTGCTTTTTTGTCCTTTGCCAATCACACCTATGTTTTTTTTTATGTTGTCATCAACTAGTCACACCTCTAAAAAGAATGTGTCAAACAGGGTTGACGTCACTTCACAACTTGGATAATTGTTAATCTCTTCCTTGTTCAGAATTACTCTAAGGCTCTTCCTACATCACTCCTGATCTTCAAATTATACCTCTACATTTTTAACACAACTCAGGAGCCCTGTCAGAGGATTTTTGGAGTTTTGTGAATAGAGCCTCTTATCTTTGTCCCTGTATGTCTGTCTCTGTAGGGATATCATGTCCATCTACAAGGAGCCTCCACCAGGGATGTTTGTCGTCCCTGATCCTCAGGACATGACCAAGGTACAGCCTCATCTCCACACTGTCCCAGCTTTGACCCCCTGCTGTTTGTGGGCATCATTTTAACTCATAAAAACTGATAATATACTGGCAGAATTATACTTATACCTGATACAAAAATATGACCTACCTGTTGCTAAATGTCCTTAAAGAGGTGTCAATATAAAAACAAGATTAAACATGCCTTGTTTATGCGTAGAAGTGCTCAGTGACTCAAAAAAAATCACCATTGGCAGATTAAAATACATTTGCTAGCTTAGCAATATTAACTCTTAAAGACCTACAGCTATTTTTGTCACAACTTGCAAATGAGATGTTTCTTTCCTCAGTGATTTATCACTATTTATTATAAGTTTATCCTTCGCATTTAGCATTGTTCAGTGAAAACAGGTATATACTGATGTTTAATTTACAGATCATGTAGATCTGTAGCTCAGAGTAAATTCAAAGGGATCAAATCAGAGAAAATTAGAAAAAGTGACTATTTCAACAAATTTGTCATTAACTGAACATAAACCATGCGCCTCCATCCGCTGCTATTTGTGAAACTCCATGGATTTTACTGGTGACTCAATATTGTCAAAGATGACAGTGTTTCCACGTTCACTATGGACAAATGGGTCATTTTTGATGACCATGAAAAGATGACAAACTGTATTTTACACCAGTTATTTTCATGTATTAGTAGGATTAGTGGATCAACTAGGGATGCATGGATCCGACTTTTTGAGTTCCGATACCGATGCTGGGGTCTTGCGTATTGGTTGATACCCGATCCGATACGAGCGTGTGTGTGTGCCGGTGTATTAGGGTGAAGACACACCAAACCGACTGCAAATCGTCGCCAGAAAAGGTAGCCCAACTGATCAGTCGGCTCCTGTCTCCCCAATATGGTCAAAAAAGTGTGAAGAACACACCAAATTGACTATTGACTCAAGCGTACGTGCTGCATTCACACAAGATGTAAAACCGGAAAATGACAGGACATCTCTCTAGACCAAAACACAAAGCTTGATGTCGTCAGTCATTGTAAGCAGAGAGTTTTAAGTAGTCAAGAAGGGTTGCTGTTGTACTTGTTGAACGGATGGCTAGTAGTAAGAAGTTACTGGCATTGTCAGCTCTCGGGCTTCTTGTGGAAGAAAGATGTCGCAGGCGAAAATTAAGGAGAAATTGCACTATGCTAACAATGATAACAGTGTTCACTTCCTGGAATGAATGAAGTCCATAGGAAACACTGACCGGCACTCTTTCAGGTACAATATGAACAGTGAATGGCCTATTATAGAAGACAGTAATAGTGTGAAGTACCTTGGCATAGCTGTATTCACATGTAAACTTCCCGTTCACTGATTCACTAGTCAAGGGCTATCCCTCCACCAATCAGACTGGTATGACTGAACGACGGGTAGTGGCTGATTACACATTTTGAATTGGCTGGAAAGACTGGCGATGGCATTAATGACAGCCGATTGCACGGAACACACCAAACAGACTCATGTCACCGACCTTGCCTGACTGCCCAATGACGTGCAACCGCCGAAAAGCGGGTTGATGTGTCTGCCTTTAGGATCAACAGGTATTGAACAGTTTACATCAGTGGATGCTTTTGGATGGTGGTAGATGTTTGGGTCTTTATGGGTTAATCATACAAACAACTCATAAAGCAGCATAGTATGTATGTTAGTCAAGCTATTTAAAAGGACTGTTTGTTAGTGGTCAAGTCTCAAATCCACATTTATTAGTAATAACCTGAATTTTCAGAATATCAGCTGAAGGCAATGCAAATACAGTATATATGTGTGTTAATAATCATGGTTTGCCTGATTGAATGAGTATTTCATGCAATTAACGTTGTAAATGAGATGTTGATTGGAGAACTCTCATACATGTGATAAGATGATGGCTTGCAGTTTTGGCCCTGTTCTAAACTGAGCCACTGTTCCAAATTATAGTGTCATTTTCGCTTTTGTCTAACATTAGTTTCTGCAGCTCCATGTTTATGGTTGTTTATTGTGTTAATTCAATGAAACCTGCAGTGTTCATCTGCCAACACATGCAATTAATAACTCTTTTTTTCTTTGCACTTTTTCACCATTACCTTTGTACAGATACACCAACTTTTCCACCTCTCCCAAATGTAGGAACTTGCTTACACTATTTAGAGATGTTTTTTGTTTTTTGTTGTTGTTGTCTGCTTTTCCATTTGGGTGTAAATTAAAAATTTGTTTAAAAACAGAAGGAAACACAGTTTCTGAGTTTGAGTGAGAAGTTTTAAGTCATTTTCACAACTAATAGTCCAATACACTCAGTACAGTTGGGGTTCAAACATTCAGCTGGTCCGAGTTTGCTTTCACACTGCACTTTGTCAAACAAACTGAACATACTATACCATACCAACTTTATTTATAAAGGACTTTAAAAACTTTACAGCTGGCCAAAGTGCTGTACACCAATCGTAACATACGGGAATAATTAAGTAAAACAGTGATAACACAAGATACAAAGTGGGCTAAGAACAACAAAATACAACCATCATAAAAACAAAAACAAATTAAAATCTGGTTAAAAAAATAGGAAACCGAAAAAAACATCTAACTCATTGATTAGAAGCCAACTTGAAAAAGTGCATTTTTAGATGTGATTTAAGTACAGGCAGAGACTGAGCCTGCCTAACATCTAAAGGTAGCTGGTTCCACAGCTTTGAGGCAGCAGCAGAATCTGAATAATGTATTCCCCTTCTGGCTTGAGGTGGCGCTGCATCAAGAATGAAGACAAACGATGAGCAAGAAACCTCACTCATCTATTGGTTAATGCAAGACGACTTCCATTTCCACCACATGAAAACAAAACTTGGAGCTGTGTTCAATCAATCAAATTTGATTTGTATAGTGCCAAATCATAACAAAAGTTATCTCATGACACTTTACATATAGAGTTGTTCAAAACCAGACTCTCAACACTGTGTTGTAGTTTGGTTCACCTGAAGTGGACTGAGGCCTACTTTTAGACTTCGATTTTGTGTTCACACGTCCCAAAACAAGCCAGACTTTCCGAGCATACAAATTAGAGTTTGATTGAACAGGCCTGATGTGGATGCACTCTTAAACTCCATGATGTAGTCTCAGAGAACAAATGCTTCTTTGTCCTCCTGATCAGAACATTTTAATGTCACTGTTGATGTTTGGGGACAGTGCAGTGTGTAATTTAAGCTCAGAGGACAGTTATTCCTGAGTCCACTTCAGCAACACTGACACATTACAGTCAGTTAATTTACCATTTCACATCAAACGATGATACAATTTTACAAAATAAACAAGACCTTTCCTGTGCTTTCATTGACACCCCAGTCTCCATTGGTGAACAATGTTTTCTCAGTTGTCACGGCGATAGCTCTGTTTGTCACACATATCACCGTGGCAACTGAAAATTCACATCTGCTCATACCAATGCAGATGAAAGCAGGAAACAAAGCCGACCTTGAACTCAAGGTTATTGTAAAGACTTGTTTAGATACCATTACTGTAGAGCTGGGCAATACCTCGAGATTTTTCATATGCAATATACTAAGAGACTATATCCTTTATATCTAGATAAATTATTTAGTGTTTAAATTGTACTTCTTCCGCCCCCCCACCCCCATATTAGTCCTCTCCTTGTCTGCCTCTCACTCTGCTTTATTGTGCCCCGCCTCTCTCTGTATCAGAGCACAACCCACCCTACCCCCTTCCACTCACACCTCTGACCAATCTGTTTCACCATTTGCAACAGCAACTTAAAGTTCAGTACGAAGAGAGTGTAAGGGGCCGTTTACATGTACCTGAGGATTTTGTAAACAGAGATTTTTGTCTGCATTTGTGCCTATCATTTACACGAGAACGACATGCACAGTAATCGAAGGTTTCTAACAACACTGGCCAAAGTGGAGATTTCGACAGATCTCCATGTTCGCGTTTGTGTGTAGAGAGAAATGCGAAAACGGAGATTCTTGGGTGGACAAAGGAAATACTTCACCAAGTTCACGTGATGATCCGTTTCAGGGAAAAGGATGGAGCTGATAAGTGAAGTTACAAGGATTAAATGAGAAAATAAGGAAGTTTAGTGCTAGGGAATCTTAGCTAATTAGCGTCCACTACATCTGCTTAACAGGATCTTCATGTATTTACTTGATATAAAATCAGGCTTTTATGAGGCGTTTCCACATTGTCATACTTCTACTCAGTGTTCAAACCCTTTTTCATCCCCTCTGTCACATCAGAAAAGCAGTTTGTGATTGTACATAAAGTCACCGGCTCATCCATTTACAATTCATTGTATTGGTTGCATGTCTTGGATGCAGAACCAGGAAAACTACATCTCCATAGATTCATAGTGGAGTACTGTTTCGTTCAGCATTCTGATTGGTTAATGGTACTCTATCATCCCACTACACTGCCATCTACAGGCCTGGTATCAGGGTGTAAAATTAACACCCGCCAAGCACCAATGGTGGGTAAAAAAATATATTGGCCTGTAAAACAAAAACACACACCTTCCAGTGGCCGATGGAAAATTTTGAATTGGATGCGAGAACAACCGGCTTCCGTGACCTGCCTCGGAGAACCTCCCCTGACTAGGCAGCCAGTTCCTCTGCACTGCGTGTGGGTTTGAGTTAAAGGCCGGCAGGACCTCTCGCAGAAGAGTTTTCCCCTCCCCTCCTCCATAAGCATCCTGCACCAGAGCTGGCCATCTTCCCTAGAGGTCCACAACTCGGTATGGTGGTACCCGGGTCAGGTACCCGCAGTCCTGCTCTGAAAAATTGATCTTATCCACTATTACTTAATAGCACAAAATTAAAATAAAAATTAATCCAATCGATCCAATCGATTTTTTTTTTGTTTTACCCAGCCCTAGTAGAGCATTCTAGACAAATGTCTGGTCTGTGGAGTTCATTTCATTTAGAATCAATGTCAGTTGATGTTTTTTGATTCTTTTCCCTTTTCCTGTGGGTTAAACAGAATGTTTCTGTTAAAGCTGTGACAGACATTTGGTTCACTCAGTCAATGTCAAAGGTTGCACATTTTCTGTTGGGTTTCTGTAAATCGGCTTCAGAGTCTTGTTTCGACCAGCTCTGTATGTAAAGTGTCATGAGATAACTTTTGTTATGATTTGGTGCTATATAAATAGGATTTGATTTGAATTTGATTCTTAAATATTTTTATTACATGAGGATGCAGCAGTTGCTGTGAAATGAAATAGAACCTAAAAAATGGCAATATTTGAATTTTATTTGTATATAACTATTCTTTTAGTGATGCTTAAGTTGGATTTTCATAATAAAAACCTGTGGTAATATTTTAAGTCAAATAAGGCACATCATTTTTATTTGGCCGGTGAAAAATTGTTTTGGCCCTTAAATTTTTGGAGGTCACTAACCAATGGCAGACGAGGTAAGAAGTTAATTTTACACCCTGCCGGACATACTCTTGACAGTATAGATATACAGGGCCGTATGAACGCAGAGTTTTCCAAAAATGATCACGTCTGCATAGCCATGTACATTTTGTTATGTTGTAAAAGAATATTATTTTCCACATATTTTGTGGAACAATTTCATTTCATTTATACTACTTATTTATTGTTTTTTATGTACATGTTGAGATTGTGCTGCTTTCCATTAATAAAAAGTGCCTATATGGCAGCTGGCACCTGTGAATTTGACCTAGAACTGTCTTTTTGGTATTACTTTATGGAAAAGTAATATATCGAGATATATATTGTGTATCACCATTTGGCAAAAAGATATCAGGATATGATTTTTGGTTCATATTGCCCAGCCCTATATGGCTGTGAATTGCAGCTGAATAGTTAGCCATTAAGAAAAAAAAAAAACTATTTGGGCTGCATCATGGAGAATCTCACAATGATCCGATAAATGTTGAGAAGTATGAATGTTCCAGCAGGTGTAATTGTCTGAATCCCACTCTACCACTGCTCTGAAATGATAGGACTTTTACCCCACCCCTGAAGGGGAGGCAAGGGGTTTTGTTTTTCCTTTTTTTGTTTGTTAACATTAGCTAAAGTTGGTCAAAGTTCACATTTGTTATGAAATTTTTTTTTAATCTTTTTTTTTCCCCATTTGTAATGATGGGCAAAATTTCAAATTTCTGTAACAGCAAAACTGTTGGTTAAATTTAGGGGTGAAACGATTCCTCGAGTAATTCTAGTACCTCGATTATAAAAATGATCGAGGAATTTTCTCGGCCTCGAGGAATTACTTATTTAATTATAAAGCTCAAAGCACAGCATTTCGCACGGACTACTTAATGTGGCACAATGCACTTAAGTCACTCATGCAAAGGAAGATTACAGGTGAAGCAGCGGGAAGATGGAAGAGGCAAGGGAATACAACAAGGATGAAGAAAGACAAAAAAAAAACAACACAAAAAAAAAAAAAAGGACAGAAGATGTCAAAAGTGTGGAAGCATTTTAGACTGAACAGTAAGGTGAACATTGGTACATGTATCCATAGTAATATGTCCCTTCCAAACCACTACATCACATCTATGATGTTGCAGCATTTTCTCCGAAGACACCCAGAATGGAGCGGAGGACCCGAGATCAAATAAAATGAATGTTGCGCAAATCAATGGGATTAATGTTAATGTACCTTCTAACATAACGTTAGCCCTGCAGAGGGCTAGGTTTCTGTTAACTATGGCTCCTGTCAGATGTGTGGCTGTTTTTTACGATTGTGACAAGCATAGATTTAGGCAGCGAGCCGTGCACCCGTGATTTACACGGTTAATGTTTCAAAAGCATGGCCAAAATGGTGCACGGCTTGATGCAAGTTTTCTCTTACCTTGTCACAGCCTAATTTGGGCAAAATCCAACTACTTTTTGCAAAAATGAAGCGAATCATCAATTAACTGGATGTGTGTGTGTGTGTGGGGGGTTCATAGGTTATGACAGAGACAGGTAAGGTGGGGGAGCATTGCCTTGATTCTGCTGAATAAAGCAGAAATGTGTAAAACTGTTTATGCATGGACTTGTTCCACGTTCCTGTTCAAATGTTCCATCCATCCATCCATTATCTGTCGCTTATCCGGGGCCAGGTCGTGGGGGCAACAGTCTAAGCAGGGATGCCCAGACTTCCCTCTCCCCAGACACCTCCTCCAGCTCTTCTGGGGGGATCCCGAGGTGTTCCCAGGCCAGCCGAGAGACATAGTCTCTCCAGCATGTCCTTGGTCTTACCTGAGGCCTCCTCCCAACAGGACATGCCCGGAACACATCCCCAGGAAGGCGTCCAAGAGGCATCCGAAACAGATGCCCGAGCCATCTCAACTGGTCCCTCTCGATGTGGAGGAGGAGCGGCTGAACTCCATGCTCCTCCCTGGTGACTGAGGTCCTCACCCTATCCCTAAGAGTGCGCCCAGCCACTCTACGGAGGAAACTCATTTTGGCCACTTGAATCTGGGATATTGTCCTTTCGGTCATGACCCAAAACTCATGACCATTAGGGAGGGTAGGAACATAGACTGACTGGTAAATTGAGAGCTTTGCCTTTTGGCTCAGCTCCTTCTTCACCACAACAGACCAATATAATGTCCGCATCACTGCCGATGCCACACCGATCCGTCTGTCAATCTCACATTCCATCCTTCCCCCACTCGTGAACAAGACCTCGAGATACTTAAACTCTTCCACTTGGGGCAAGGACTCCCCACCGACCCAGAGAGGGCAAACCACCCTTTTCCGGTTGAGAACCATGGCCTCAAATTTAGAGGTGCTGATCCTCATCCTGCTCGCTTCACACTTGGCTGCAAACCGCCCCAGTGCTGGAGGTCCAGGTTCAATGAGGCCAGCAGGACAACATCATCCGCAAAAAGCAGAGATGAAATCCTGTGGCCCCCAAACCAGACCCCCTCCAGCCCCTGGCTGCACCTAGAAATTCTGTCCATAAAAATTATGAACAGAACCAGTGACAAAGGGCAGCCCTGCCGGAATCCAACATGCACCTGAAACAGGTCTGACTTACTGCCGGCAATGCGAACCAGACTCCTGCTTTGGTCATACAGGGACTGGACAGCCCTTAGCAGAGGGCCCCGGACCCCATACTCCCGAAGCACCCCCCACAGGATACCATGAGGGGCATGGTCAAATGCCATCTCCAAGTCCACAAAACACATGTGGACTGGTTGTGTTCAAATGTTCTTGCCTCTTATTTGCCACAATGCATTCCTGTTATGTCTAAATTGTAAATTCTTAAACTTATAGTTGCCAAAGTTAAGTGGCACAACAAAAAGGCAATGTTCATGCTTTTTTTTTTTTAAGATTTATTAATGCCATATATTTTTGATACAAGAAATACTAAGTTGAAAGTAATTAAATTTTATTTATTTTTATTTGTGTTTTATTTATTTTTATTTGTGTTTGCAGTTGCCTCTCTGGAAATGTTTCTAGTCAAGAAGATACATTTTGTTGCAGATGCACAATATGAATGTTAGAAATAAAACTTATGTTAGCTAAAAAAAAAGGAAACCAATTGGTCTTTCATCATTAAGTGAAATACCTTATTTCCTC
Organism: Apogon hyalosoma; assembly: GCA_037367295.1. NCBI lineage: Eukaryota > Metazoa > Chordata > Actinopteri > Kurtiformes > Apogonidae > Apogon > Apogon hyalosoma. The sequence continues at coordinate 6,830,818 of JAPQRP010000029.1, read as the reverse complement.
TTGTGTATTTATAATTACTCTTTAACCAAGCAAAACTAAGTTTTATCTAATTACTCAATTAATCAAAGGAATTTTCAGTAGAGTACTCGAATACCAAAATACTCGATAGCTGCAGCCCTAGTTGAATTCATACCAAATTGGGTTTATAGTTTGCCAGTGACCCAGAATAGATGTCATTACATTTTGGGAAAATTTGGTCGACATTTAAATTTTTAATTAATTTTTTAACACCCCCCCACCCATGTATTCTAATGGGCAAAATTGTACACATGTAGACAGAAAGTGAAACAGTCATATTTTCCTGAACTGTGTAATGAACAAATGTAAATATTCTGAAAGAATGATGATTTTAAAACATGTTAGAGTGATCTGATCCAGACTGGTCAGTGGTGGCACTCCTGGTGAGTGACAGACAATTCACAACAGTGGCATATGATCCAGTTACTCTGGAGGTCCAGGGCTGTACGCTTACTTTTTTAGGTAGTAGCGCTGGTGCTAGCAAGTTAAAGATTTTAGCAGCACAAAGAAAAATTTAGTAGCACACACAATTGGACAGTTAGTTAACATGTTTATTGGCTACATTAATTTGATACTAATCAGGAATTCTAACAATGTTGAACAACAATTACACTGATTCTTTCACCTTTATTTTTTCCTCCACCTGAACACAACAGGATGAATTTAAACATTTATAAATATGAAAAATCAACAGTACTATATATTCAATGTACACCAATGAGCAGTCTGTGCTGGTCTGAATTATTGTGTTTATAAATATTGTCACATTTAAATATGGTACCCCCTGTAATTTATGGCATATTCCCTGCCATCCATTTGCCTGCCGCCATACAGTACTTCTAAAATATTGCCTTTTTGGTCTGATCATATATTAGCCAGGGGGAATATTTTAACCACTGAGGGTTCAATCAATACATTTTCATATCAGAAGATACAGCCTGGTCTGATAAAGAAGCAATGTGTGAAAAAGATTCAGCGTCAGACTCTGTAAACGCTGTAGTACTATTATCCTCCAGACGACATCGTTTATCCTCGCTGTCGTGACATACTGAGGTAGAAACTACAGAAAAATACCTCTTCATTTTGCTTGAAGCTTCTTGTTCTTAGTTGTAATGTAAAACATAATGTGCTCGCACTTGAAAACCCTCAGCCTGACTTATGAAAATGTCCAAAACTTTGACTCACTGATACAGTGGCTTGCAAAAGTATTCATACCCCTTGAACTTTTCCACATTTTGTCACATTACGATCACAAACATAAATTTATTTTATTGGAATTTTATGTGAAAGACCAGCATGACATGGCATACAGTTGTGAAGTAGAAAGAAAATGATGCATGATTTAATTTTTTTTTTTTTCCAAATAAAAAACTGAAAAGTGCAGTGTGCAAACGTATTCAGCCCCCCTGAGTCAATACTTTGTGGAACCACCTTTTGTTGTAATTACAGCTGCAAGTCTTTTGGGATATGTCTCTACCAGCTTTGCACATCAAGAGTCTGCAATTTTTGTCCATTGTTCTTTGGAAAACAGTTCAAGCTCAGTCAGATTAGATGGAGAGCGTTTGTGAACAGCAGTTTTCAGATCTTGCCACAAATTCTCGATTGGCCCAGTCAAAGGCCAGACCTAAATCCATTCTAACACATGAATATGTTTTGTTTTAAACCATTCCATTGTAGCCCTGGGTTTATGTTTAGGATCGTTGTCCTGCTGGAAGGTGAACCTCCACCCCAGTCTCAAGTCTTTTGCAGACTCCAACAGGTTTTCTTCCTAGATTGCCCTGTATTTGGCTCCATTCATCTTCAGTCAACTCTGACCATCTTCCCTGTCCCTGCTGAAGAGACCCCCCCCAGAGCATGATGCTGCCACCACCATGTTGGACAGTGGGGATGGTGTGTTCACAGTGATGTGCAGTGTTAGTTTTCCACCACACATAATGTTTTGCATTTAGGCCAGAAAGTTCAATTTTGGTCTCATCTGACCAGATCACCTTCTTCCACATGTTTGCTGTGTCCCCCACATGGCTTCTGGCAAACAGGACTTCTTGTGGTTTTCTTCTCTCAGATTTGTGCAGTGCTCAACTAATAGTTGTCCAGTGGACAGATTCCCCACCTGAGCTGTGGATCTCTGCAGTTCCTCCAAAGTCACCGTGGGTCTCTTGGCTCCATCTCTGATCAGTGCTCTCCTTGTTTGTCCTGTAAGTTTAGGTGGACGGCCGTGTCTTGGTAGGTTTGCAGTTGTGCCATACTCTTTCCATTTCTGGATGA
>JAPQRP010000029.1:6813720-6823834 GCA_037367295.1 Apogon hyalosoma | reverse complement strand
ATGGAGCTGTGGAGTTGAATGAACGAAGAATTCAGAGCCAAGCAGAGCATTTACAGTTTATGGAGACCACAGGGAAATGCTTGAAAATGCAGAATTCCATTTAAAAAAAAGCAAAATATCACTCCTTTAAGAGTCTAGTTTCAACCAGCTCTATATGTAAAGTGTCATGAGACACTTTGTAATGATTTGGTGCCATATAAATACAATTTGATTGATTGATTGATCCATGTGCCCCCACCCAGAATTCAGACTCAAGCAGAGCATTTACAGAAAATGAAGAATTACATTTAAAAAAGCAAAATATCACTCTTTTAAAACCTGTGGTGTCATCGCTGACACACCCTGCACATATGCAGTTTGGATGGCTGGAACTCTTTCACTGTTTGTGCAACTGCAGAAATTCCATCGATTTCTGAAACCTGAGATGTTGCGCTTCATAGGCTTTATTAGGTCATTACGGTAATTTCACTCACGCCTGTACTAGAAGCTGGAGAAAAAGCCGTTTCAACAGAATTGTAACATGCAGTAAATTGTAAATGATCGATAGATTTTGAAAGATCTGAAAAAAAAGAAAGTGCTCTGGAAAAATGGGCAAATGGACTCACAGCATATTTTCTAGCCTTTTTGTAGTTTTGTAGTTCATATATTGACCATGTCTCACTGACTCCACCTGCACGTCGAATCCCCAAAGACCACGTTATGAGCGTTCCATTTTTAGCACAGTTTCTCACAAGCAGATAGAGACAGAATGTTAGCCACGCGCTGGCTGGTTGACCGATCCATGTGACTCCATGCTCCCATGTGGTACAGTTGAGTCAGACAGCGAAACTGGACAAAACTGTCCCCACAGACTCTTTAGATTGAAACTAATGCTTCGACTAAATATAACTTTTTTATGTGCTTGTTTTTTTTTTATTTTCTCAACAATAAACTCAACCGGGATGAACAGGTTTTTTTTTTCTCCATTCTGTTTCTCATGTATAGAAGTTGTGGTTATGACCTGATACGATGCACGGTACCCAACATGGACATGAATATTAAACCGGACACCTATGGTCAAACACCCATACTACATGGTATTATTGGATATCTGCTATTGTACCTGCATGCACATCTATCCGATCACGCAGCTAACATACAGGTGACACACTGGTAGAAAACTGTAATTATCTATTTCTATCACTGTGGTCATGTTCACACTGTCAACAAACTGCTCCACGGAGGGATAACGGAGCTGAGAACACCTCTTCCAAGCGGTTTCAGCTCGGTTGTTTTGTACCAGAACGGAGCCTGTTTACTGCTGTCACATATGCCCAATCGAACTGAGCCAAAGACTTGTTCCAGAACAACAGCTCCAATCGATGCAGTTGTGAAAACGCCCTTAGATTTTCCTTTGGTACTTTTCTTGTGGTTTAAAAAAAAATCTCCGTTTTTCTTTGTCAAACTTCTTATTCAAAGGAAATCTATCTTGAAGCGTATAGTCAAGCGGATCGTTCAACCAATCAGCGCTCGGCTGACCTTCTGTCTCCATCCGCTTGTCAGTTCTCAGTATTGTATCTGATTTCCTTCCTCTTCGGACTGAATGTGGTTCAGAAACCATCACAGTTTCCTCTTTTTCTTCTAACCTCTTTGTCTACACTCTTTAACCTTTAACCTTTACATTCTTTGCACCCATCCGAGCGCTTTTATATACTGTTGTATTCATATGAAGTGTTTTGGTTCTAGAATGTACACCATTGTTGTCAAATATTGGTGCTAAAAGGGGTCTTTTACCTTTTCTGAATACAGCCTCTGTATTTCACCCATAATACACAGAACACTTAGCATTAGCATTAGCATTAGGAAGACCTGGAGGAAATGTGAACATGCAAATTCAATGCAGAAAGGTTACCTGTTCTCTGCTCTGTTATAGTATTGACATGTTCATGATTCAGTATCTGTGAAGGTTTTCCCAGTGTTTCCAAACGTGTCCTCTAATCCTATAGTGTGTGTTTTAGACTTACTGCTCAAAGACACTTGAAAAAATCCTGCTGTAAGTAAAATAATGTTTAAAAAAATGTAGTCAAACTGAAGTAAAAAGTAAAAAAAAAGTAGCCTAGTTTATTTCCTCTTCTTCTTCTTCTTGATCACTAAAAGTAATTTATTTAAAGCTAACTTTGAGTAAAAATAACATGTTAATTTCCATCATTGTATAGTTGTGCACATCCTCAATCAGGTCTGAGGTCAAATAAACTATTAACGGAGCAGAATGCTAATGAATGCTAATGTGTTCAGCTGAAGTAAGACTAGATTAGAGACCAAAGCACCATGAGCCACATCAGCAAAAACGCACAAACTCAGTCATTAGATGTAAATATACATGTACATATACGCTGTTTTTGTGACAGTGAAGGGAAACAGGAGCCTTTGATGAAATAGTTTGTAAAAGTAAGTATTTTCATCATTGAATGTCTTCATTTATTGGCTATTATGCTATTATTTTACTGGTTCGGCCCACTTATCATATTGGGCTAGATGTGGAACCTGAAAATAAATGAGTTTGACGTCCCTGCTTTAACCTATAAGGACCCAGTGTGACTTTTATGGCACGTTCCAAATGAATTTTTCTTTCTATTTAACCTTTACTAAGTGATTTATCACCATTTATTATGATATTATCCTCCGAATTTTGCATTTTTTCCCATGAAAATCATGTATTTTCCTATATTTAATTAACTGATCACGTAAAGGTTCATAAAAGTTAGTAAAATCAAAGGTTATTATATCAAAACGGGGGAAAAAAATGAAAAAGTGACTTTCTCGGTAAAATCTCTCATTAACTGAACAAACAAAGTGTGTCCATCCACTGTCATTGATCCATCTCCTTGGGTTTTACTGGTGAATCAATGTTGTAGAAAATTATGCTGTTTCCACGGTAACTACGGAGCCTCTGAACGTCCAAATGGGTCATGTCTGATGACCATGAAAAGATAAAGAACTGTATTTTACACCAATTATTTACATGGATTGATAGGATTAGTGGATGAAGAGTTTAGATCAGTTGATGCTTTTGGTAGGCAGTAGATGTTTGGGTCTTTATGGATTAAAACCATAAACTTTCAGATCCAAACCATCAGATTTCATATGTTAAATCTGCTTTAGTTGAATTTCAGTCGCTCTAAAACCATCTGAACATGTCATTTATAAATGCCATAAAAAGTGGTGTTGCATTATCTGTCAGTCAAATTACAGGAAAAAACAGATGTGGAGGAAAGTGTCAGAGGAATGTTTGGCTGCAGTTTGCTCATAGTTCTCATTAACCTCCACTCCTCCTTCAACGCTCACATTCATGCAAGATGAAACTGTGAATATTGAAGTGATTAAATAATATGAGTGAGTCCGCTGTTAATGGCTTGGTCTTAATCAGTGACAATATGTCAGCATGTACTAATAAGCAGAATGGGTAAAATAAAGAAACTGGAGAAAATTAACATAATAATGAGCATAAAGGTTCAGAGCGAAGGTGAAATTACAGTTTGACTGAGGAAAAGCTGGACTCTAACAGTTAAAATGTTAAGTGACGGAAATGAGGACGTGACAGTTTGATAGAAAATCCTTTTAGATCATCTCGGGCAAACAAAGACTGGAATTAAAAATGGAATCTGAAGTAAAATAACTGTTAAACTGAACCATATTTGACTCTATATGGTACAGTACCCTTGAGTTTAGCGTCAGTGTAGAATAAAGGTGAAATAAAAAGACAGTAGGATCTAATATTAAAGTCAAAGTCCCAATAATGTGTTGTGTTTTTGTGTGATCAGTGGCAACTTTTGCTTTCATAAGTCCGTTAGTGAGCACTGTTACTTGTTGACAATACTTGTTGAAATAAATGGAGATTAAGATAAGATAAAATAGCGTAACATGACATAGCATAACATAGTATTGCATTACATAATATAACATAGCACAACATAGAATACAGTGTTATCACCTGCCCTCATTAAGTGATTTTTGTTGCAAATGTTTTATAATGTGTGGGCATTTTATACACTTTACCAAAATATGAGTGTGGAATATAAAACAAGGTTATAAAAGCATATTAGTGTGGATTCATCACTAGTATTTTAATATATAATTATGATGTATAATTAAATCAGAGGGGTGTATTGGTTCTGAAGCCAAGACCATATCTGTGATTAAAAACACCATCTGTCATGATGTAACAAAATGCACGTTTTATGTCACATTTCACACAAACATATTACGAAATATTGATAATTTTTCAGTTTAAAACCAGGGCAGGTTGTATATTTGGTGAATATTACTCATTTCACCAGTTTGATCATGTTCCAACTGCACATTCAGCCAAGTCCATAAGGATTTGGACACTGACAGATTTTGTCATTTTGTTTTCAATCTTTTTATTGAGGAATTAATGAGAAAAAAAAAAAACATGCACTATTATAAATTTTCCTCGTTTTTTTTCCCTCAAGTAAATAAAGCAGTGGTAAAAAAAAACCCACACTTTAACATCCCACATTCTGTGGTATAAAAATTGGAATATTTTTAAATAAATAGATTATTTGAGGGAGGAATACCATTTTCATTGCATCGACTTTATCCACCAGATTTTTAAATTTTGTGTCTGTGCATACTCTGTCAAGTCAAGATGATGCGTGACTTTCAAGATTCAAGGTTTGTTAAGCTTATTGTCAGATTCACAGCAGAAACACGGTGGTTACACTGAGTAATGAGTGAAGTTCTCTTCATACAAAACGTACACGACCTCTAAATTTATAAAATATTTTTCGTGCTATTTTCTACTGCCTACTTTCTTCACATCTCACCTGAGAAGAAAAATCTCAAGGACATCTTACAGCTGTAGACATGATGTGTCCCAGTATTGTTGTCCATATACTTTATAAACATCAATATTTCCTTAAAGTTTAATGGGAGATTTTTCTTCCTCAGTGGGATGTGAAGAAAGTAGATGGTTAGGTGTGGTAGAAAATTATCATTTACAGTCAGAGCAGGAAAAATATTTTAGAAATGTAGCAGTAGAACCTTTAAAATCATAGTCAAAGTCTGCTTTATTGTTAGTTTTGCCATATGTACTTCGCATACAGAAAACTGAAATTACAAAACTTTAAGGCTCCACTGTCAAAATGAACATGGTAGAAAAAAAAAAAATACAATATAATATAACTATAAACAGCAGGGGGTTGAGGAGACAAAAAATAGACAATAAAGGTGCAACAGTGCAGTTAAACAGATGAGTTATGGAGTTAAAGTGACATACGCAACATGTGCAAAATGCATTAAAGTGACTTGAGTCAAATAAAGTGGCTGGAGCAGTCCCAGAGAAAATGGATAAAAACCAAAAACAAACATCAGTTCTGAGAGAAATTCAGTCAAAACCACCTCTGAGGAATTTTGGAAACAAATGCAACACTTTAAACCAAACGAACCAATGTAATGATATTTAACCCAATATATAAAACTATCTTATGATATTTGTTGTTATTGTTTTGTATCCCAGAGCCCTGTTCGAAAAGAAACACCTGAATTCAGTGTGTCTGCACACTTTTGTCCACATAGTGTTCACGGTTTATTTGCACATGAGCTAAACGTCTGCAGGATGTTTTCTAGGAACACCCTGAGGTATAATGTAATCCGTGGACTTGGACGCTGTGTGTAACATAATGAGCCGTTATGATGGACCGAAGGCTTTGATGCGTGCCTTTTTGTTAAACATCGTGTTGTGTACATGTTGCGGGTCGCCGGTGGATCCGCACAAACAGACTTTTCGGGGCTTATTTCTGCCGCGTGCTTCTCCGTGTAGGTTTGGAAGTGGGCTGTCGTGCATCTGGCAGAACAGACGACATGCGGCCGTTGTCAGAAACAGATGTTCTCCCAAAGTTAGCTGTCAAAGCGGCGTCTTAAAGAAGAGTCGGCAACGTGGAAAACCAGCAGAAAGCGAGTGTAATGAACTCGTACGTGGACGGGAGCTGCACTTAATGTGTCAGATTGTGTGAATCATCGGTTACACTTGTCAGTTTCATGCTTTTTTCGTGTTTATATGTGTTTGCGTTTGTGTTTGCTCGTACGGTTTGCAGTGGATTTGAGGTGCAGGACTGACTGATGGTGTTTCCTGTGAGATCCATGTGGAGGGTAGATGTTCACAGGGGGATTGGATGAGTCAGAAAAACCACCCAAGCAAAACATTCAGACTCGTCATCACTTTTTTTTTTTTTTTTTTTTTTCCCCCTCAGGGCAAGTTTAGGGATTAGGATTAAGATTGGATTTGGGATTTTGTCAGATTGACAGTGAGGGATAAATCTAAATGTTTTCCACCTGGGTATTTTCAGTATCCACCAAACTTCGTCCAAAATTCGTTTTCCTGCAGAGGAAACTAACTCACCATTAAAGCCTGCATTATAGTTTTCTAACATACTTTATCATATTTATAATATCTGTGTATTCTGGGCTGGAATCCCATTTCTCTGCTTCACTGTAACTAATCTACTTAAAACCTGCTCATCATGTTTGCCCATAAAGGCCCAGCGCTACTTTTAGGTCAGTTCCCAAATGACATTTTCTCTATATCTAACCTTTCTTAAGTGATTTATCCCCATTTATTGTAATATTATCCTCTGTATTTTTGCATTATTTCAGGGTAAATCAGGTATTTTTGTGTATTTAATTTACTGATCATGAATATCTTTATAAAAGTTGAGGGTTATTTTATCAAAAACAGAAAAAACTGCAGAAGAGGTGACTTTTTTCCATCAAATATATCATTAACTGAACATAAATCAAGTGTGTCCATCCACTGTCATTAACTGGGTTTCCGTTACCCTCAGAAATGTGCAAAATGTAATCGCACAATAAAAAACCGGTAATGGAAACACCGGAAAGTCACAAAAACTGTCAAAGATCGCAAAAAAAAAAAGTTTTTACGCTCTCATGAGGTGGTGTCAGAGACGTTTTGATGTAGAAGTGTAACGGAAACACATTTTGCACATTTCCCCCATCTGGTCCTGGTGGTTTTGCTCAGGCCAAAGGTCTCCCCTATGACCCTGGACTCAGAACAGGTGGTTCTAGTTTGTATCAGGACAATAGACACTGGCTTTAGTGGAGGAACTGGTTCACCAGGGCAGGACGAGTCTGGTGACACCAGAGGTTCAAGAACATCACACAGTTCATCAAACGTCCCCAGAGGCATTCTGAAACTCTGGATCCACTACTCGTTACAGTTCTCTCCCAGAAATCCGTTCTGCGTAAATAAGGAATTTGCCTTGGGGTGATTACATGTTCCGTTCTTCTTTAGTTGAAGACACTACAGCGGCAACACCGTGGAGGTTTGGAAGGAAACTCAGTGCGTCGTCCATCTGCCTTAAACGAGGGTCATGCGAGAACTTTACAGTATTTTACAAGAATTACAACATGTCGCCAAATGGGACTTGACTAGAATCACGCATCAGAAGTCAAACACTCTTCAATGGAAACGCCTACAAGTCGAAAATGTTTCTACTTTTATTTTGGGGGAAAACTCTAATGCACAGGTGTCAAACTCCAGTCCTCGAGGGCCGGTATCCTGCAGGTTTTAGATGTTTCCCTCTTCCATCACACCTGGTTCAATTAATGATCAGCTCTGCAGAAGCCTGATAATGATGGAATGGCTTCCAGGTGTGATGGAAGAGGGAAATATCGAAAACATGCAGGACACCGGCCCTCGAGGACCTGAGTGTGACACCCCTGCTCTAATGGAAACCCAGCTAGTGATCCAACTCCGTGGGTTTTACTGGTGAGTCAATGTTGTAGAAGATGACGGTGTTGCCACAGTAACTACGGAGCCTCTGAACGTCCAAATGGGTCATATCTGATGACCATGAAAAGATGAAGAATTGTATTTTATACCAATTATTCACGTTGATTGATAGGATTAGTGGATCGACAGGTGTGAAACAGTTTAGATCAGTAGATGGTTTTGGTCGGTGATGTATTTTTGGGTCTTTATGGGTTAAAGTCATCATAACATCATATTAAAAACAGCCTTCGAAGGACTTCTACTGCCTGTTTCTGTCCAAAATCAACTGAACTTCATGTTTACGGAGTACAAACTAACTTCTAATGGAACTAAAACAAACGTTTCCCCTTTAGACAATGAACATCCACTTAGCTGTAATGTACAAATCAGATTTTAGTGTCGGCAACAGACGCTGAAACATGTATGAAACACTTTTTTTGTCTCGCTACATTTCTTGTTTTTGATGGATTCATCGAAGCAGAATCCTTTTCACCCATTTAGGTCCAAATATGTCCCGAAAGATTCAAAGTAAAAATGAAAATAAGCCATAGTTTTTCTGAAATGCATTAAATCTGAAGTAGAACCTGGGGGTTTTATACACGGCCTGAGGACGAACCCCTGGAACTGTCACTTTGGCTGTAGGACCCTTTTCATGCTGACGTGTATTGATTCTGGTCGATGACACAAACATCCATATTATTATTAATGTTATTCCATATTATTATTATTATTAATCCATATTATTACAGAGCTACACAACGGCCCTGAGGACACAAGTGTCATATGGTGTGGAACATGAGATCCACTCATCTGTCGACAGTGTGGTGGAGCCGACTTCATCCCCTTCCTCCTCTTCCTCCTCCTCCCCCTCTTCCTTATCATCCTGGTCCTCCTCTTCCTCCTCCTCCTCCTCCTCCTCCCCGTCCTTCATCTGCTCTCTGCTGTCAGCTGGAACCAGAGGGGCCGGCCTTAATTACGAGGAAGAGGTTGATTGTGACACTGATGCAGGATGTGGCGGTGGCAGTGGTGGCATCAGGGGGCCCAGGGCCAACCAGGGCACCCCCCCCCCAAATCATCACCACCATAACCCTCTCACCCCCTCGTCACTGTATCTCGAGACACTGCGAGCACAGGCTGACCATCTGCCGCCGCCGGCCTCCCAGCAGCCCCTGCATCCACACTATAATAACCCAGTGTTTTCGGTGGCGATCGCTGTTTCCTGAACTCGGCCTCTTCCGCCGTCACTCCTTGGCTTCCTCCCACCGGGTCGAGCTGCTGACACATCTACCTTTTAGGAAAATGGGACACAGCAGCAGTGGGGCATGTAAGAACATTTACAAACTCAATTAAAAATGTACGAGAGTGAATAAAAAATGCATTTGTACATTTACTGTGGTATGATGAGAACCTGAATGAAATACACAGTTATACGGCTGCATAACGGCGGGAAATATCCATAAATTAAGCTCAAATGAAATTATATGTACCATGCAATTGCAAATGAACATATAAAAAACTCAAATGGTACATAAATCTTTTAAAGAGAGACACTTATTAATTTTTAAGTTGTTTAACCCCACAGTGACTGCACTGACTTGGGTCAGAAAATAAGAATTGAGCGAATATAATATTACAAAACATTTAAAGGTAAAATAAGAAAATAGAGTATAAAATTGAACTAAAAGTAAAACAAGACTAGAAATAAACGTAGAATAAAATAAAAATAGACATACATTATGAATAGACACAATATTAACAATATGTCTGTAAAAATAGTGTATTATTGAATAAATATTGCATTGTTATTGCAAGAACAGAGAACTTTGCACGACTTATTGCACATAATTCATATTATACAGGATTATTGCAGATTACTGGAAGTGACTGCGTGAGGGTTTGCATTTTTGCACCTTTTTTCTGACTAACTCCACTACTATTGGAAAAAACAAAAAGTCACTTTACAGGTTTTTTCGTGGTTGCATGGTTATTTAATCTTCAGAAAATAAAATTAGCATGCATTTTCCGACCATGCATTTACAAATTGCATAGGAATCAAAGAGAAGAGGCAAATCTACACCTAGTTTTTTTTTTTTTTCAGTAAAAAAGTGAAACTGATAATGCGGCAATTTAACTTAACCCATAAAGACCCAAATATCCACCTTTAACCTAAACCGTCCACTGATGTAACTGTTTAATACTGTTGATCCACTAATCTGATCTATCCATGTAAACAAATGGTGTAAAATGCAGTTTGTCGTCTTTTCATGGTCATCAGATATGACCCATTTGGACGTTCAGAGGCTCAGTAGTTACCGTGGAAACACC
>JAPQRP010000029.1:6785870-6813620 GCA_037367295.1 Apogon hyalosoma | reverse complement strand
ACTGTCATTGATCCAACTCCATGGGTTTTACTGGTGAATCAACGTTGTAGAAGATGATGGTGTTTCCATGGTAACTATGGAGCCTCTGAACATCCAAATGGGTCATATCTGATGACTGTGAAAAGATGAATAACTGTATTTTACACCAATTATTTTCATGGAATGATAGGATTAGTGGATCAACAGCAGGGGTGGGTGATATGGCAAAATAGCATATCATGACTTTTTAAAAATAAAATCACCATCTCGATTTTATCACAATTCTTTACACTGATCTTTGAGACTAATTTGCAAGTTTCTGAACAGTGCAACCAAACAATTTCCCTATGTAAAACATAGTCCTAAAAGAAAAATGTAATTTAGCCCAAAGAACCTTCCAGAACATTTTGGATTTAGTTTGTGTAATTTTGCCAACATGTGCCAAGAACATAAACATACTAAAATGTAAACAACAACACTCTGATTAAGTGCACTCTTGAACATAAAAACTAAACTGCACTTGGTTTTTGAGGTAGCTTTAAATAAACATAAAAAGTAAAAAAAAACCAACAAAAAAAACTTGCAGAACAAAATATCAATGAAGAAATGCCCATTTCAAATATTCCTCCAGGCTTACAGAACAGGTGGCAGGTAGCTCTGGTTTTTCAACTGTTAATCAGTGTATTGGGTGGTCTTGGATGGAGGAAGAAGTCCAAAATGAGAAGAATAATCCAGGCACTCCAAAAAAGGATCAATGTGGAACGTACTTGCTATTCTTCTCATGGAGTGCCTTTACTAAATGCTTGCGTTAAAGTTGTTTGCTTTTGTTTATAACTCTGTTTCCTCTGGCTGTGGTGTGGCTGGTCTTCTAGCAGTTTGATTGTCATACTATTTGGGATTCAGTCTCTTCAGCTGATTGAACAGGTTCGTAGTGTTGACATATGTTATTCTAAGAGTGTAACACAACAGACCTGAATGTGGAGGACTCATGTTGGGCATACTGTGTGCATGCTGTCCGTTTGAGGTTTCATAGTTGAGTGTACCAATTTCACATTCAAAAACGGGCTGATGTGCACAGACATCCATGGAGTCAAGTATGCTTGACTCTGTGGGGGCCAAGTCTTAAATTATGACAGACTTACCCTCCCATTTTAAGTTTTACTTTCACTGTGTATCCTTGTGGGGTACATGTGACACAGAATGCACCCCAACATAAACCCCCCCCCGATTCCACAATCTCTCTGCTTTGTCGGATCATTGATACGTTGTAATCCTTTACGATCTAATATCGTCATATCGCACACTCCTAATCAACAGGTGTTAAACAGTTTACATCAGTAGATGGTTTGGGTCAGTGATGGATGTTTGGGTCTTTATGGGTTAAACACAAAGGAATTGGCAGTGAATTTCACACCAAAGCTGTGAAATATATTCTAAAAATATACTCAAAGATGCACTTAAGGGTACAGAAAAAGCACCACACCTCCACAGAAATAAATTGTGTCTAGGATGGTGCACAAGACTTATTCTCTAACATCTTTAGTGCTGCTGCTATTGGTCAAGGCAGATGACCTTCTTCCAGGAGTCTGGGTCTGCTCGAGGTTTCTGCCAGTTAAAAGGAAGTTTTTCCTCGCCACTGTCACCAAGTGTTTGCTTCTGGAAGATTCTGTTGGGTTCTGTAAATCTGCATGAGAGTCTGGTTTTTGACCAGTTCTATATGTAAAGTGTCATGAGATAACTTTTGTTATGATTTGGAGCTATATAAATAGAATTTGATTGATTGATTGATTATTTTGGTAATCGGTTAATCTATCAGTTATTTTCTTCAACTTGATTAAACGATTATTTGAATAGAGCCCGGCAATGAACTGGCAACAAGTTCAGGGTACCCCGCCTTCGCCCATAAGTAGCTAGGATAGGCTTCAGTTACCCTAGTGAGGATAAAGCGGATTCAAAAAATGAATGAATAAGAATTATTTGAATAGGTGAATAAAATAGTAAAAATGTGAAACACACTTCTGACAAATTACAAACAACTTGTCCTTTATTCCAGAACCACCTGAAGCAACAATAACAACAGTATAAAAGGATATAGAAAATATCTATATAGAAATAACAGTATAAAAGTATATATAAAAATATCTATACAGATATAAACAACAATCAAGTAAAATGACGTCTACAAACAGAATGAGCACTGCAGTCTTCAACACAATTGTATCCAACTTACTAACAAGTTAACATAGAACTAACGTACAACTTTGTGTTGATCATGGCATCTTATGTGTCACAAAAAGCGTCTGTGTTTAGCAGCAGCAAAATTAAGGAAAGGAATCTTCCATTCAGGAAAGTTGTAGTGGAATACTTTTTGATTCAAGTCAACTCACTGATTAGTCATTTCAACTCTAAATGTCTGTGTTTTTCTTGTATTGTTTGTGTGTCTCAGGAGCGCCACCCAGGGGACAGTAAGAACTACAATGAGTGTATCCGCCATGAAACCATGCGAGTGGCTGTGTGTGACATGTTGGAGGGGAAAGTTCCCTGCCCTGAAGCTCTTTGGTAAGACCCTCAAACACACTGTCATCTACCCTCTGCTTTCTGCCTGTTTTTGTTGTTTATTTCTTTATCTCTATGTATTTTTAGGAGTGTGATGGAAAAGTCCTTCCTAGAATATTACGATTTCTATGAGGGAGTCTGCAAAGAGAGACTTCATCTACAGGGACAGAATATGCAGGTAACCTACAATTGTTTATGATTTTTACAGTACTTGCCTGACAATTGTTTTGCCTGTTTTTTTTTTTACATTTTTAAAAGGAGTGGAATAAAAAGCAATTATGTAAAATGATCGGTCATGGTGCATAGCTTTGACAGTATTCATAAAGTAATGAATAAGTATTCAATAGTAATTCATTCATACTCAATCCTCAGCTTCAGTTGTAAGTGTCTGTGTTCTTTACTGTCTGCCATTAGCTGTGATTCCATAAAATATCAAGCAAAGTTGATATAAAGGGGAAAAAAATGCAAATTGCATGCATTTCCTTAAAGGGTAGCTGTAGTTAATTTTCATTGCTAGGTGTCTCAAAAGATCATGTATCATGCTAACGATTCCGTCCGATAACTTACATTAAAGCCCTTTGTCAAGTATGCACGAGTACTAACGGGTGTGAATCATGCAAATCCACTTTTTGTGTGTGGGTGGTGGTGGTGGGGGTCAGGTATAGAGGGTATGTGTTTACGTCACTTCCCCCTGGGCCACACCCCTCTAAGTCGGACTGAGTGGCAAAAACCTCACTCAACACAACAGTGTAGCAGTAAACACAGCGAGACTGGGAAAAATGTGGAATATGAAATGAAATTAAGGACAACTGGACTCGACATGGATCCATATGAGCTACCAAAGAACAAGTGGTTCACGAACACTGACATGTGGCCCGAAATCGCGTATCCTGACATCCAGGGTGTAGGGGATCATGGCTCGTTTTATCCGAAACAAACAAATATACATGGTTTCATCATTACTGACAACCAGGGTCCAAAACTAGAGCAGAACCAGCTGATCCAAAGTCCATCTACAGTAGACAGTGGACTGACCCCAGTGAATATATGCATGATCTACTGGTACTGTGGATATTTAAGTCTAGTTCATATCAAATACTTTATACAATACAGATACTACTGCTTTGTATGAGCAGGGTATGACTTTATTCTTGTAAATTTTGATATTTTTGCCACCTGGTTTTAAATTATATCATTCAACTAATATTATGACTTTATTCTCAGAATATGATGACTTCATTCACATAAAATTATGGCTTTATTCTTGAAATATTACTTTTTCATTTTCATAAAATTATGACACTGTTTGTATTCGACTTTATTCACATGTAATTATGGGTTTCATCTCAATATTTTATTTATGACTTTATTCCTGTAGTGAGAAGTGTATTTATTTTCTCATGTGGCCCTAATACGCCGTCGTAGCTTTGTGCTCAAGTACCCCCGTATCTGGAAAACTGGGTTAGCCTCAATTTAAGTTAGTTTACAAATCATGTAGAGCACAAGGTTCAGAATCACAAAATGAAGATTAAAACCATGTAAGATGCTAACAATCGCTTTACTAAGAAATAACGTTAGCCAAAACAATACGTAATTTAAGGTATGATTTTACTCAAAAACACAGCATAAATTAATGTTATCTGACATGAAATGGGATCCACAAATTCAGGTTTTGTTGCCTGAATTTGTGGATCCATCTGCTTCTCTTTTCTTTGGCTTTCAGTGCCTGTAAAACGATAGCTCCGACTGCTTTTCAAACCTATTCATACAATCAATTGCACAACGGCTCTTCCCCATTTTTATTTAATATTGTTCTTAAGTTTAGACAGTATTGAAGCCAGTGCTGCCACTCATCTCCCTCTTTCTAACACTCAGTGGGCGTAACCACAGTGACTTCTGCTAGTGTGACATCACATGCATACCCTCTATATGTAAACAATGGCTGCTCACCGGTGCCTCTAACTCATGTCTTCATGTCACTCTGCAAGTAGTCCATTCATTTGTCACAAAGGAAAGCAGAGCTCCACCAAAGAAACTGCAATCATTGCAGAAGGTTATTTGATGTGTTCTAAGAATTTTGGATGTGTGGTACGGATGCAACGGTACTCAGGGAAAATACCGGACCGTTCAGTCTGCCCCGCATGGGACAATCCGCCCTTATGGACTGTGGGTTTTCGGTTTTGCAGTTGATTTTGTGTTAGTGCTTTATATACTGCTTTACAGGCCACTGAGTGTGTGTGTGCCTGTCCAGGCAGGCAAAAGCCTTCTCTCCCCCTCTCTCTTAATATGCATGTGTGCGGGCAGCGCAGGGAAGCGCTGACTGTCAGTGAGAGACAGCGGAGCAGCTTTAGACTAAACACACATGCAATACCGAGACACGCTATTACAAGGAAATACGTAGATAACTGTGGCGTTTTTTTACTGCTGTTTTCTTTTACATCCCTATGCAGAACAAGAATTTATTTTAAAAAAAATAAAAAGGGCACTTTTTTCAGTGAGGCAAAAAGGGCTGGGGCTTAAGCACCCTTTGGGCCCTATGTGTGTACGTTCCTGTTTTATACTACTGTATACAAATAGTCAAGCAATAACAAAGTGTTGCATTGTTTAGTACATAAAGTGTTATTTTATTCAGTGTAGGGATAGAATTTGTTCCTACTGTGAAATTTAGTTTTTTTTTAACAAGCAAAATAAAAATATAATTTTTTGAGAAAAAATAATCAGTTCTCTTTTATGCCTAAAACGCGTAATGAAACAGTGGCCCAAAAACCACAGTATGGACCGTACCGTGGGATACCTGTACCGTTGCATCCCTAGTAGGTGCACCATATATTTTCCTGCTTTTTTGTCCTTTGCCAATCACACCTATGATACTAAGTCGCTGCTCTGTCAGTCAGGCATGGTCAGCGACATGTAGCCTCCTTCATCGATAATTACGAAAGCTCATAGTATTGTCTGATTACTTGGGCTGAGATGAACTGGTAACTTAATGGTGTGCAGCAGAAACCAGGCTAAGATGACACACTGTCGGCGAGTGCTGGGTCGCATCGCTACGATGCTGGTGGAATACTAAGTTTATGGCCTCAACAAGCACAAACGCTGTACTTTCCACTTAATCTGCTCACTGACTTCCACTTGTTTACTAGTACTCCATCACCGAGAAACGACAGTTATGTCCGGCAATGGCTGCTCTTTATGGGTTCTGCCTACGTGCATAATTGACGTAATAAAAAGGTCCCCAGGGTTCCCATGGGTCAGTGAATTTCTGGAATGTCAGGAAATTTCAATAAAGGCTGTTCCAGACAGGGAAACGCAGAGAATTTCATCATTTTGTATGTAAAGTCAGGGAATATCAGAAATTTTGTATACTGCAGCCCCAAACCAAGTGTGCTGCATATATCTCTATGCGTCATTTCTCTGTGTTTTTATCTTGCAAAAACTCCCGCTCTAAAAATCCCCAACATTATAGAACGCAACCTTTGTGCGAGCTGCGTCACATTTCTTTGCTAACTGAGGCGAACATGCCAGGAAAGTGCAAATTTAAAGAGAATTGACTAGAAAATGATGACTTTAAAGACTGGTTATCTCAAGTGGATGACAAAGCAAAATGCAGCATGTGCTCTTTTGTATGAGACAATGGCAGGAAAAAAACTGTATGGAAAACTGGAATGTTGTGGCACCCCTTTTATTGCTGTCATATGGCAATGCATCAGTGGAGAGAGGGTTTTCAATTAATAGGCAAATTGAAGTTGAAAACATGAAGGAAGGCACCTACAGTGCACAGCAACTTGTCTGTGACCATTTGAGGTCTGTTGGGGGCATTGACAACTTTGTTGTAACTAAGGCCTTACTCAAATCAGCATCCTCAGCAAGACAGAGGAATATTGGTCATCTTCAGGAACAGAAAAAAACAGATTACAACAGAAAAACTTAACACAAAGAGTAAGACTCTTGTTGATGAAATTGAATGAGCTAAAGAGAAAGAAGGCACGGCTTGAGAAGGATACCTCATCGCTGCAGCAATCTGCAGATAAATATGCATTAAAGGCAGAAGATTTGGGGAATCTTACATTAATCGCAAAATCAGTCTGAGACAGTCCACTACAAAAAACTGAGGAAATGCAGAAGTTGAGTGAAGAACTTGATGAAAAGCAAAAAGTTCTACATAGCATTTGAGTAAACACGACATAAATACCAATTCAAAGTTGTGAGTTGTAAAGGCATAAAAGAGCAAAGGAAAATACATGAACAATATAACTATTGTTTTATTAGAGTTATTGTGATGCTGTTTGTTTGTGAGTCGTCATATCACATTGCTGTTGCAAAGGGTTGACTGGCTGTGAAGCAGCATTGTATGTTAAGTTTTTTATATTCTGTTTGAAGTTTTTGATAGTCTAAGCAAAAGGTAAATTGATTGATTTGATTGTCTTTAAAGATTTATTTGCATAGTTTCAGAGTTCCAGTGAAAAGATTGAGAGTTTTGACTTTGAGTGCAAACCCAGTTCACAGCAAGGCTATGTCCACCTGAGATTTTTGTCATGAAATAACCTTAATAACTGTTAATAATTTTGCCCAAGCAGTGATTGTATTTCATACATCAGTTGTCAAGAAGTTCTACTGTTTATACAGTCAGTGTACTAGAAGTGTTGGAAGATGCTGACAGTGCATCATGCATTTTCTCTACATGTGAGAAACTGTTTTATTACTCACCACCCAGATCTACTTTAGTCTTTCATTCAGTTTTGTACTTTGTCCAGATAGGGAAAGGTATGGTATTTGGTTCATCATGGAAGATAAAAATAAGTATGAGGATCTGGTGGAAAATAAATTGTTTTCAGACTTTTATACTTGTAATGCTTTCTTTTTTAAAATGTGATGTTGCCAAAATATTAACAAATGTGTGAGGGGGAGGACCAGAATAAGCATAAGTTGACCTTGAATTGCAGTACATGAGTACCCTTGTGCACTGACTTACTTTGATATAGCTCTGCTATTCATAAAGCAGTCAGTAGACCATTGTGCCAAAACAAAAAGGGCTATTTTTATGTGCCTTCTCCTCTCCTGGGTGTTAATATTTACCAAGTAATAGACATTGGATATCAGAACCCCATTACTGAATGTCTGAGGTGTCTACTAGGTGTGAACTACAGAGCTTCCTCTAAACATGTAATACAGTGGGAAAGTTCAAGGCCTAATGCGGTACTTCTCACTATAGCCTTGCTGGGTACAAATCATAATTGGCAAAATGTATGCAGCTGTACGTATGCCGTAGATCTTTATGTAGTTGGACATACAATAGTGTTCAAATCAATGTACCCGTTATTAAAACAAAGCATAGTGAAGAGTAACTCTGTGGGTTTCTCATGTATAAACTAAAACCATGTGTTAAAAGAATTAACTATCGTGAATTTACGCTACTATTGGCTGATTCATGCATGTTAGGAGGTAGGCTCAAGGGGAGGACATTGGGATTGGTTTGACCGGTTAAAATGTCCTTTTCTGCTCTTTGCCCAATTGTTAAATTGGACATTTGTTTTTATGAAAGGTCATGGAATTTCTACTTGTTGGTCAGGGAAGGTCAGGGAATTTGAAGCCTGACTTGGAGTGGGAACCCTGGGTCCTGTGTGGTGCATTTATGATGATTTTTTTATTTATTTATTTTTACTGAATTTGTGCCTCTATTGCTTATAAGTGATGCACAAACCACAATTAATGCCATTACTCAACCCGTAGTGGCTGTCTCTTTGATAAAGGACAGCCACTACCCATCTCTCATCCAAGAGAC
The DNA here is from genome assembly GCA_037367295.1 of Apogon hyalosoma. Classification (NCBI taxonomy): domain Eukaryota; kingdom Metazoa; phylum Chordata; class Actinopteri; order Kurtiformes; family Apogonidae; genus Apogon; species Apogon hyalosoma. The sequence continues at coordinate 6,805,303 of JAPQRP010000029.1, read as the reverse complement.
GAAACGTTTTCAAAAGAGCTAAACCAGTCCAGTGGAACCTAGAAGAACTACCAAGAACAATAACCTGGGCAATTGAGAACCAATACAGGCAATTAGTTCCATTGTGTTGTCAGCAGGTGGCACCATAGGCTATGTTACACATAGGTCTTATAAACAGAGCAGAAGAAGTAGAGCATTCTGTTACTGTTTTAATCTAAAGGTGAAGACACACCAACCTGATTTTTGGCAGTCAGATGTCGTTGGGCAGTCCGGCGAGGTCAGTGACATGACTCTGGTGTGTTCCGTGCAGTCAGTTAATGCCGTCACCAGTCTTTTCGGCCAATTCAACATGCGTAATCCGCCATTACTCGTTGTTCAGTCGGACCAATCTGATTGGTGGAGGGATAGCCCTTGACTAGTGAATCAGTGAACAAGAAGTTTACATGTGAATACAACAATGCCAAGGTACTTTACACTGTTATTGTCTTCTATAATAGACCATTAATTGCTCATCTTGTACCTGAATGAGTGCCAGTCAGTGTTGCCTATGGACTTCATTCATTCCATGAATGCACTATGCTAACAGTGTTAGCATAGTGCAGTTTCTCCTTAATTTTTGCCTGCTTGGTTTAGAGAGATGTTCTGTCATCTCCAGTTTTATGTCTCGTGCAAGTGCAGAACGTACGCTCAAGTTGGTAGTCAATTTGGTGTGTTCTTCACGCTTTTTTGACCATGTTGGGAAGACAGGAGCCAACTGATCAGTTGGGCTACCTTTTCTGGCGACAATCAGCAGTCGGGTTGGTGTGTCTTCGCCCAAAACAGCTGTAATGATTTTTTTTTTTAACATTGATCCGACTGGAGAATAATTCAGTCTTAGTTTTCTTATCAGTTCACACTACCAGGGTGAAATGGAATATCTGGGAAGATGCTACAAACAACTGATTAATCATATTTACACAGTTATATGTTTATGTTGGACTTAATTAAAAAATGATACTTCCATTTCCAGCCGTGTGCATGATCTGTTTCAGAAAGGCTGAAATCACTTTACAAAATTGAGGCGCAAAGTAAAAAATAGGCTAGAGCACACTGAATTTCAATACATTTTAATGTTGCCAATAGATTACTGTTACAACACTGCTGTGTCTTCAGAGTAAAGGACAGAAGCAACAAAAATCTATTTTTTGTTCTGGGTTGGTTTTTTTTGGTTTTTTTTGTAGTGTTCCGAATGAGTGTTTTCTAGGCAGGACAAATGTATTTATTTTGTCCTGCCACATCTGGGATCACTGAATGATGATAACTGTAGATGTTGATGTATATGCTCTAATAAGGTGACTGATTTTTTTGCTCAGTATGAGCAGTCATATTAGAATTCATGTGACTTTTACATCACTGTAAATTGAGATTCATGACAGCTCTGCACTTGAAGGAATTACTCAAATCAAAAGTATTTGATCAAATAACCTCCAGTTTAGAGCTGAAATAACTGACTCAAATTGATTAAAAAAAAAATAATAATAAATTACAATTTTCTTGAATCGAAGCTCAGTTTCTTTAATTTTGCTGCCGCTAAACATTGGTTCCACTATTGTGTTTCACATGGACACTTATTATGACGCACATGACATATTTGATCAAATTATTTCCAATGTAAACATGTACAGTAGTAAACACACACATGAATGTAGGAGTACTATGAATCCAAAACATCTTTTGACAGGAGTGAATGTAGCTGTAGAGTACCTGTACAGGGTTACTAGGGATTGATCAATTTTAAATCAAAATCAGATTTTTTAAGTAGGACAATTTTTAAAAAAAGGGAAATCATCAAATCGATTTCATTTCTCTCGTGCCTCCAGGCTGCGCACCTGAGGGCTAACGTAGGTGGTGGCTCCTATCTGTGAGAGCAGCCTTTCACAGAAATCCATGTAATGCCCACGGACGTTAAATCTGTGATGGGCCCACAATGTAAGCCGTGGTTTCAAGCACGGATCCCCCTTTTCAAATATGCATAGGGATCACTCACCATATGTTGTCCCACATGGATCCGTACCGTACTGTCTTCTTCCAATCCGGGTCCAGGTCTCAGCAGAGTAGCCCAGACAGCCCTCTCCCCAGCCATATCCACCAGCTCCAGGGGAATCCCGAGGCGTTCTCAGGCCAGCCCAGGGATGTAATCCCTCCAGCATGTCCTGGGTCAGTCTCTTCCACCCATGGATCACCGAATTTAAATATAACTGCATGGAGATCACTCATAGTACATGGTCCTTACACACATGTACGCATGACTAATGCCTGTCACTGACTTACATTGGTATCATTTTTGTGGGCCCATCACATGATTCCATCGCAGATTTGAGGTAGGCAGCAGTGCATTGCATTGTGGGCTGGTCACGATAACGATATGCTGACTTCTGTTGACTTTTGTAGTTTTACTCAAAAATCCAAATCCAAATTTAGTTTTTAGAGAAAAAGACTCAGGGATTTTATTTTTGGCCAAAATCGTGCAGCCCTAAGGGTAACTTGTGTTTATTCTTCTTTTCCATCTCCTCTTTACTCAGGACCCATTTGGGGAGAAGCGTGGTCGCTTTGACTATCAGGGCCTGCTGGCTCGCCTCAGCGCCACTCACAGGCGAATACGGGAGAAAAATGTTGCAGAGGATGACCACAATGACGACGATTCAGACTCAGACACCAGCTCCACAGGGACGGACCCCGACAGCCAGGGCAGCTCCCAGCCCTGACTCTTGGAGGGTCAAACCCAGGCCAAAAACTAAAGACTAATGGACCTTTTCTGTTTGGTTTGCTGTGGAGGAAAAGAATCACACAACAGAATGCAATGCCCGCATTTTGCTTTTTGAACAGATACAGGTCCCTGAATGATGATTGCAAATACAAGAACAAGAGTTAGAAGTGTGTTCTTCAAAGTATATTAATAAAAACACAATCTCCTACTGAAATACTACTGGTTTTAGCCTGATGTGGTGTAACTGTGCTACATTAGTGGCTAACCCACTGTCCTTTTGCTTTCTTGTCTCTTTTGACATCTCAGTGTTTCAGCCCAAACACTGATAGAATTTGATATTATTGAGCCATCATTGGTTGTGGGTACAAAGGGTAACTTTCATCCCTCAAATGTTGGATTAGCCAACATGAAAATGGACAGTGGGACAGTTACTCTTTGACCCACAGGCACAAAAATAAATCAAATCTTTACAGTTTTTCTACCACAAAAAAGCCCACCAGGCTAAAAATCTAGTAGGTCAGAGCCATGCAAGTAAAACAAGGGATGTCCTACAGGTCAGATGATGATGCTCATTGTCATCTCCATCATAGCCTTGTCTTTTTTGAAGCAAGGACAAACAGGAGTGAATACCAGTTTTTTCTCAATGAACGTCTTCAGATCAGTAGCAGATTCTTGTGACGTCCTCCTCGACCTTCACACCCAGGCTTCATATATGGGCAGGTTCTAGTTCTAAACACAGTGACTCCTGTTTACAGCTGAAGACATTGTGCTTAGCTTTCAGTTCTAATAGTGCTGTCAAGCACATTGATCTGTTTACCAGATCAGACACTGTTAGAAAAATGTCACTTGCATTTACATCCACCTTTCTACCCTTTGTTATGCTGTTTTCTCATTGTGCTGAAACTAATGGCAATTTGAGGTGTATGGAATTCATTGTTTGTTTGTGTTTTTCAAAGACCTTGCAGTTTTAGCATCCTGGGCTCTAGCTGGATCCACGGTAGGGTCTAAAGCAGTAGATGGCTGTGTTTATTCATTTCCATATGTTCACACTGCAAGTAAAGCTTGTTTTTGAACAAGGAAAATTATGGAATGTGTCCATATAAAAGGACACATTGAAGGCAAATGAAGCCTCAGTGTTCAACTCGAGGCTGTCCTGAGGAATCCTTTCTGAAAACAAAGAGAACAGAGATGGGAAGAAAAAACATGGGTTGACTATTTAAGTCTGATCGTTTGTCATATTCATATGTTCTAAGCTGGTCTGTACAGTTCTGGGTTAGCTGTGAAGTGATCCTTTCCAACACAACTGAACTGTCGGGGCCTTTAGTCTAAACCTAGAGCTACAACTATTAACTAGTTAGTGGTTGACTATTAATCAAGGATCATCAGCCACTCTGAGGAGTTTGTAGATCAAACTGGAAAGTCTGAAAATTCAGACCAAATGAGGGAGGTGTGAAAGTGGCTTGAATTGGCAGTCATCATTTAGATAATTTTTTTTATACTACTTCAGTTCATGTTTGACCCAGACCTCCATATCTTTTCATGACAGCTTGACAAAGATGTGCAACACAATGAGGGAAAATGTCTGTGTTCATGGAAGATGCAATTGTTTTCACACTGCTGATACTACTGGTACAGTTGTGTTCAAAATAATAGCAGTGTGTTTAAAAATGTGAATAAAGCTCGAAATCCGTATAATAGTTTTTGTTTCCATGTATTGGGAACTCTGCACATGACATTCTAAATCAAAACATGAAGAAAAATGTATAATTTTTAAATTACAGAAAATTAAGAAGTTAATATTGGGCTGTTCAAAAAAAATAGCAGCGTCTGCATTTTCTTTACAAACTCAGATATTTACTGTATAAACTGCAAAATCTTTAGGATTTAGCATTCATGTGAATAAACTAATATTTAGTTGTATAACTCCTGTTTCTGAGAACTGCTTCACATCTTTGTTGCATGGAGTTGACCAACTTCTGGCACCTGTGAACAGGTATTCCAGCCCAGGATGATTTGACAACATTCCACAATTCCTCTGCATTTCTTAGTTTTGCCCCAGAAACAGCATTTTTGTTGTCACCCCACTGTCAGAGTAAGGTCCGGGGATGATGATGCTCACTTACTGGTGTGTTTTGGGTCATTGTCTTGTTGAAATACCCATTTCAAGGGCATTTTCTCTTCACCATAAGGCAACATGACCTCTTCAAGTATTTTGACATCCAAACTGAACCATGATCCCTGGTATACGATAAATAGGACCAAAACACCATGGTATGAAAAACATCCCCATATCATGATGCTTGCACCACCATGCTCCACTGATGTCACAGTTTACTGTGGCTTGAATTCAATGTTTGGGGGTCATCTGACAAACGGACAAACTCTAGACCCAAAAAGAACAATCTTCCTTTCATCAGTCCACAAAATGTTTCACCATTTCTCTTTAGGCCAGCTGTGTTCCTTGGTAAATTGTATCCTCTTCAGCTCATGTCTTTTTTTTTTTTTTTTTTTTTTTTTTTTAAACATTGGGACTTTGTAGGGGCTTCTTGCTGATAGCTTCACACAAGTGTCTTCTAATTGTCACAGTACTCGCAGGTAATTTCAGACCATCTTTGATCTCCCTGGAGCTGATCATTGGCTGAGTTTTTTTCCATTCTGCCTATTCTTCAATCCATTCAAATGTTAGTCTTCCATTTTCTTCCATGTCTTTTTGGTTTTGCTTTCCATATTAAAGCATTTGAGATCATTTTAGCTGAGCAGCCTATCATTTTCTGCATTTCTTTATACATTTTTCCCTCTTCAGTTAACGTTTTAATCAAAGTATGTCGTTCTTCTGAGCAATGTCTGGAACGACACATTTTTGTCAGGTTTTCTGAGAGAAATGCATGTACAATATGTGCTGGCTTCATCCTTGAATAAGGGCCACCTGATTCACACCTGTTTTTTTCACATAATCAATGACCTCACTAATTGAACTCCATACAGCTATTATTTGGAACATGCCCCTTTCAGTTAATACAGTTACAGACTCAGGAGCATGCATATCATAAATGTTAGGTCTGTTGGTTTTCTATGACTGCTACCCCTACTGGTAAATTGTTTGCCATGAAGTAATAGAATTTCTACCAAAAACAGTGATTGATCTGGTTAGTCATGTTGGACTGCTATTATTTTGAACACAACTGTACATATGATAGATGCCACCAGGGTGTCAAACATGACCTGCAGGCCAAAACTGGCCCACCAAAAGGTCCAACCCAGCCCATGGGATGAATTTGTGAAATGCAAAAATTACATTGAAGATATTAAGTCATTTTAGTTCAGGTTCCACATACAGACCAATATGATCTCAAGGGGATCAGACCAGTAAAATACTATAATAACATCCCATAAATAATGACAACTCCAATTTTTTCTTTGTTTTACTGTAAAAAAGTAAAATTACATGAAAATGTTTATATTTATAGACTATCCTTTCATAAAAAATGTGAATAACCTGAACAAATATGAACAACCTGAAATATCTTAAGAGAATTGCAATTTTAAGAATATTTTGCCTGTTACTAAATCCATCCATCCATCTTCATCTGCTTATCTGGGTCGTGTGGGCATCAGCCTGAGCAGAGATGCCCTGACTTCCCTATCCCCGGCCACCTCTTCTAGTTCCTCTGGGGGGGATTCCAAGGTGTTCCCAGGCCAGCCGAGATATGTAATCCCTCCAGCTTGTCCTGGGTCTGCCCCAGGGTCTCCTCCCGGTTGGACATGACCAGAACACCCCACCAGGGAGGCATCCTGACCAGATACCTGAACCACCTAAGCTGGCTTCTCTCAATGTGGAGGAGCAGTGGCTCTATTCTGAGCCCCTCCCAGATGGCCAAACTCCTCACCCTATCTCTAAGGGAGAAGCCAGCCACCCTACAAAGGAAACTCATTTCTACCACTTGAATTTGTGATCTTGTTCTTTTGGTCACTACCCACAGCGCGTGACCATAGGTTAAGGTAGGAACATAAATCGACCGGTAAATCGAGATCTTTGCCTTTTGGCTCAGCTCCTTCACCACAACAGACCAGTACAGTGTCGGCAGTATTGCAAATGCTGTTCTGATCTGCCTGTAGATCTCCTGTTCTATCCTTCCCTCACTCATGAACAAGACCCCGAGATACTTAAACTCCTCCGCTTGGGGCAGCAACTCTTCTCCAACCCAGAGTGGGAATTCCACCCTTTCTTGACTTAAGACCATGGTCTTGGACTTGGAGGCGCTGATCTTCATCCCAGCTGCTTCACATTCGCTGCAAACTGCCCCTGTGCAAGCTGGAAGTCACAGTTTGATGAAGCCAACAAGACCACATCATCGGCAAAAAGCAGAGATGTGACCCTGAGGCCCCCAAACTGGACCTCCCCCTGGCTGCGCATAGAAATTCTTTCCATAAAAATTATGAACAGAAACAGTGACAAAGGGTAGCCCTGGTGGGTCCAAACCACACCGGGAACAAATATCTGACTTGCCTATGCGGAACAAGCTCTGATTTCAGTCATACAAGGACCTTATGGCCTGTAACAGCGGGCCACGGACCCCATACTCCTGCAGTACCCCCCCCCACAAGATATCTCATGGGACACAGTCGAATGCCTTCTCCAGATCAACAAAACACATGTGGATTGGATGAGCAAACTCTCATGAACCCTCTAGGAGCCTGTGGAGGGTAAAGAGTGGGTTCAGTGTTCCATGACCAGGTCAAAGACTGCAGTGTTCTTCCTGAATCTGGGGTTTGAGTATCAGTCGGACTCTCCTTTCCAGTACCCTGGCACAGGCCTTCCCAGGGAGGCTGAGGAGTGTGATCCCCCTATAGTTGGAATACATCCTCTGGTCCCCCTTCTTGAAAAGGGGGACCACCACCCCAGTCTCCCAGTCCAGAGGTACTGTCCCTGTCCCCCACGCAATGCTGAAGAGGCGTTAGCCAAGACAGCCCCACAACATCCAGAAATTTAAGGAACTAAGGGCATTATGTCATCCACCTCTGGAGCTTGGCCACCAAGGAGTTGTCCAACTACCTCGGAGACCTCAGCCTGGGTGATGGGCGAGCCCATCCCTGAGTCCCAGGACTCTGCTTCCACCACAGAATGTGTGAAGGCAGGGTTTACAAGATCCTCAAAGTTTTCACTCAACCGCCCAATGATGTCCCCAGTTGAGGTCAGCAGAACGCCATATCCACCGTAAACCATGTTCATGGAGCCTCACTTCCCCCACCTGACAGCTTGCCAGAACCTTTTCAAGGCCAACTGAAAGTCCAGCTCCATTGCCACACTGAACTCCTCCCACGCCTGAGTTTTTCATCAGCAACTGCCAAAGCCATGGCCCGCTTCACCTGCCGGTACCTGTCCACTTCCTCAGGAGTCACAAGTGCCAGCCAGGCCTTATAGGACTCCTTCTTCAGCTTGACGGCACCCCTTACTGCTGGTGTCCACCAACGGGTTTGGAGATTGCTGCCACAACAAGCACTAGCAGCCTTCATCCCCAACTCTGCACAGCAATATTGGCAATGGAGGTGCTGAACATGGTCCACTCAGACTCTATGTCCCAGCCTCCCTTGGGATGTGTTCGAAGTTCGGTTGGAGGTGGGAGTTGAAGATCTCCCTGACAGAGGGTTCTGCCAGGCATTCCCAGCACACCCTCACTGTATGTTTGGATCTGCTGGGTCTGACCAGCATCCTTCCCCACCACTGGAAGCAACTCATCACCAGATAGCAATCAGTTGACAGCTCTGCACCTGTCTTCACCAGAGTGTCCAAAGCATATGGCTGCAGGTCTGAAGAAACAACTACAAAATCGATCATCAACCTACGGCCTACAGTGTCCTGGTGCCACGTGCACTTATGGACACCCTTATGTTCAAACAAGGTGCTCGTTATGGATGAACTGTGTCTCGCACAGAAGTCCAGTAACAGAACACCACTTGGGTTCAGTTTGGGCAGGCCGTTCCTCCCAGTCACACCCCTCTAATGCCACGTTTCCACTACGTGGTACCGACTCGACTCAGCTTTTTTGCGTTTCCATTACATAAAAGAACATGGAATCTGGAACCTGGTATTAGTTTTTTGGTATCTACTTCGTCGAGGTTCCAAGAGATACTAAAACGTGACATGTAAATACCGCAGACCACTGATTAGTCAGAGAGTTGTCTCTGCGTCATTGTGTTATCAACGTGTGGTGACCCGCCATTTTTAAAAAACAGATGTGGAAGTTTACCATAAATATACTGGTAGGTTAATCCACATGATGACAGCCTGCAAAACTGCACCGTAGTCGGTTGAGGAGGTTCAGACTTTTCTGTTCTTGGTGGCCAATGAAAAAAATCAACATGAGCTTGACGGGACAACACGCAACGAGCAAGTTTATCAGCAACTCTCTGAGCAGATGATATGGAAGTTACGCACTGCATCGCTATAACGTCCAGGTACTCTAAAGTCGGTAGTATCCTGTAATGGAAACTGTCTCCAGGAATAGTACCTGGTACCCGAGTTGAGCCAGTTCCATGTAGTGGAAATGCGGCATAAGTCTTACTGTCATTGGGGCAGCCATGGCTCAGGAGGTAGAGCGGATTGTCCAATAACAGAAGAGTTGGCAGTTTGAATCCCACTCTGTCCTAGTCATGTGCTGTTGTGTCCTTGGACAAGACACTTCACCCTCCTTGCCTCCAGTGCTGCTACTCACACTGGTGTATGAATGTTCGGTGGTGGTCAGAGGGGCCATAGGTGTGAAATGGCAGCCACACTTCTGTCAGTCTGTTCCAGGGCAGCTGTGGCTACATATGTAGTTTACCACCACCAGAGTGTAAATGTGTGAGTGAGTGAATAATGGATCCACTGTACGCACTTTGCATATCCATTAATAGAAAAAGCGCAATATAAATTTAATCCATTATTATTATCATTGCCCACATGAGTGATGAAGCCCCCCAGTAGAACAATGGAATCCCCACAGGTAGCACCTTTCAGGACACTATCAAGAGACTCCAAGAAGGCTGGGTACTCTGAACTGCTGTTTAGTGCATAAGCATAGACAACAGTCAGAGTCTGTTCCCCTGCCTGATGGCGTAGGGAAGCAACCCCCTTATTCACCGGGGTAAACTTGAATGTGCAGGCGCATAGCCTGGGGGGTTACAAGTAACCCCACACCTGCTCTGCACCTCTCACCCTGGGCAACTCCAGAATAGAAGAGTCCAGCCCCCCTTGAGGAAATTGGTTCTAGAGCCCAGGCTGTGCATACAGGTGAGCCAGATTATATCTAGTTGGTATCTTTCAACCTCCTGCACAAACTCACGCTCCTTCCCCACCAGGGAGGTAACATACCATGTCCCAGAAATCAGTTTTGGTAGACAAGGATTGGCTCGCCAGGGCCTCCGTACCCAGCCAACACTCAATCCACATAGCACTCATATGGTTCCTTCTGCTGGTGGTGAACCTACAGGAGGATGGGCCCATGCAGCTCATTCAGGCTGAGCACGGCTGGGCCTCATGGGCTAAGACCTGGCCACCAGCTGCTCGCTGACGAGCCCCTCCCCCAGGCCTGGTTCCAGGGTGGGGCCCCAGTGACCCTGATCTGGGCGAGGGAAGCAGGTGGTGTGTTGGGTGTGACCTTCATACGGGTTTTAGAATCACTTTTGGTATGACCCATCACCTAGGACCGGTTTGCCTTGGGAGACACGAACAGAGGCTAATGCCCCTGACAACATAGCTCCTAGGATCATTCAGGCACTCAAACCCCTCCACCATAGTAAGGTGGCAATTCAAAGAGGGGTTGTTACAAAATATTTTGTGTATTTGTGGATCCAGTGTGATCTGTATGTTGTAATGCACATATGTAAATGAGAAGCAGAGGCATAATATTGTTAAAATTGTACTTATTTTTCTTAATAAATTTCAGTTTGTACATGGTTGTTCATGTCACATGTTTTCAAAGGATAGTTTGTAGATGTCAACATTTTCATAACGTAATCTTACTTTTTTCACTAAAACAGAGAAAACTTTGGAGTTGACATTCTTTATAGTTTATTATGCTGTTATTGTACTGGTCTGGACTACTTCAGATCAAATTGGGATGAATGTGGCCCCTGAACTAAGGCTATGTTTAGACAGGTAATGTTCTGAACCAAAAACACAAAAGTGGTGTTGTGTTCTCACTTTTAATTTGTTTAGACATGCATTTTGGGGGAAAAATCTGCACGCAGATGGACATTTAAAATGTTTAGGGCTGAGGTGAATGTCTTGGCATGTTTGCCTGAGTATGACCAACACAGTCGATCGTGATAAGCCGAAGGCATTCGCTGTTTTTTATAGCTGTCCCTCATCACTTAAATAATATAATGTGCAGGCTACCTTTTTCACGACTGCAACAGGTGCCCTCATGTTGGTAATTTCACCCTTGATGCAAGGACAATGTTCCTCACTCAACGCAAAATGAGAATGTTTGGACATACAAAAATTCTCATGACATGTACGGTCATCAACTACTCCATTAACAAAGTTGGCCCACCATTGACTAGTCCTCCTAGGTGTCATCCATAGCTATCTTGTTCACCTCCACTGTATTGGTACATCAATAATTTACTGAAGGTAGTTAATTGGTCTTCTTTGCTCTCTACTATAAAGATTCTTGACTATTTCTGAAATGACTCTTGGATGTAAATTAGAGCGACAAGGGCAGGGGTCAGCACTCTGGTCCTCAAGAGTCACTATCCTGCATGTTTTAGATGTTTCCCTCTTCCAGCACACCTGACGGTCATTATCATACTTCTGCAGAGCTTGATGATAGGCTTATCATTTGAATCAGGTGTGTTGGAAGAGGGATACATCTAAAACATGCAGGGTAGTAGCTCTCAAGGACCAGGGTTGCTGAACCCTGGACTAGGGCAACTTGAAGGTCCGTCTCAGGGAAATAATCTGATGTGGTTTTCATGTACTGGCACATGCCTGTGATATAAACTACGCAACGAGAAAACGCAGTTTTGCATTTTCAACCCTTTCGACGGTGACGCGAGAGTGAAGCATTTTTAAGATTTCCACTCTGGAAGGTGGTTTCACTTTTTTGTGTTTTAAACCCCCCAAAATGCTGTTGCCATCTAAACGAAGACATATCTGATAAAATATTTTGTTTTCACCCAAGAGCGTTGTTGTGTAAATTGGGCCTAAAATGATTTTGACAGATCTGACTTAGAACCACTGATTTTGATAGATCAGCGTTAATGCTAGTGGTCAAGACTGGCCTTAAAGTCCTTGAATATAGACTAATCATTGTTTTCAGTCTAGAAAAAAATACAGCTTTTCACAGTTGTGACTGGAGCAGTATGGTAGTGGGTTGGGTCACTCTACCCACAGATAAACAACATAATAGTATAGGGCGTTCCCTTTTATTTTATCATTTATGTTATAAAATGATTATAAGAAGCAGAAAATATGTGATTGCCAAAATGTTGTTTACGACATACTCCCTGTTGAGGAAGTGAGGAGATCGTATCTCTTTGGTTGTGTTGTGTTGCGTGCTTCAACCAGGGTTCAGCTGTAAAAGCCTGGAGTCCTGACGAGTCACCGGTGATCATTACAAGGTGTCAAAAATGTTGGTATTGTACAGAACTTCTGAAAAACTACAGAATAAAATGTTGTTCAGTCCTGATATGTTTATATTTTCATCTCTATTTTATTTTACCTATATTAATAATCAAACAACACCATGAAGCTATTGGACATGAAAAAGTTACAAAAACTCTTGGACATACTGCATGTTTATTGTATTGAAAACGCAGTATTTTCAGCAATAATCATAATTTTGGCTGCTGTTGTTTCAGTGTAACATTTTGTTATTCTCAGTCTTATTTTTGGCAAAATTGTGATATTTGTATAAAATTAATCAGCAGTGTTAGGAGAATAAAGTTAAGTAGATATTACAATTTGACCAAAAATATGATTTAGATTTTGCTATGGGGCCAAGAATTTGGATATTCCCCATATATTCTACTAGAAAAAATATCTAGGAAAGAAATGGCTGAAAATAACAAACAATTGTCAGTGTTGACTGACAAATTACTGATATGATTTATCACATCTAAAAATCCTGGTTGTTGCTCTGATGTTTTTTAACCAAATTATGCAACTGTATTATTTCAGGTACCTTGTATGGTTAAAACATGGCTCAAATCTAACACTGTGCCTTAAGTAGGCTCGTGGTCACCTGGTGGATATTAACAAACACAACTAGAAATTGTTACCCCACCCCCCCGAAGGGGAGGCAAGGGGTACTGTTTTTGGTTCTTTTTTTTTTGTCTGTCTGTGTGTTTGTTTGTTTGCTTATTTGTTTGACAGCAACTTTACGCAAAAACTACTGGACCAATTTCCATGAAATTTTCAGGAAAGGTGTGAGGTGGTCCAGAATAGATCCCATTACATTTTGGTGAATGTAGGTCAAAGGTGAAAGTCACCAAAATGTGGTTTTGCAATGATAAGAGATAGGGCAAATCAGGTAAAACGTTTGCAAGGGGCGGGGTTTGCTGTGCCTGGCACCACTTGTTCATAGAATGACATACTTGATATGGAACAAGGTTCCTCATCTTTAAAATCTCTTCTTAAAATGTTCCTCCTTCTGTAGATCAGTGAAGCTACTCCCCTCTGTCATGCTCTCAACAAAGTCAAGATGGCTTTAATTGGCTGCTGGTCATGTGGTGATCCAGTCAACCGAAATTGTGATTCTTGTCAGTTGTGAAACCAAAACAAGGGCGGTTTTTATCCATCCTGTCTAGAACAAACACAAGTTTAAATCCACTCTCGGTACACTAGGTGTTTCCTGGTGACTGTAGTGTTATTAAGATGTTCATTAAACCATAAAGACCCAAACATCCACTGACAACAATGTTTAATACCTGTTGATCCACTAATCCTATCAACAGAGGCAATTCTAGACTCTGTTGGGGCCCTAAGCAAAAATTCACAGCTAACAATTCTTCAGATTCAACTTATGATTGTTCTTCTTTAACATACTGTTCATCAGAGGTAGAGTTTGTCATCAGGCAAAGCAGGCAGCTGCTTGGGGCCACTAGGTAGTGAACGAGAGCTTACAAACTTTACATTACTGGCAAAACATTTCTGAACGTACATTCATCTTGACTTTATTCAAGCTGCAAAAGCGTGCACATGATTTTCGATAAACAAATGACAACAAGGGAACCACAAAACAAAAATGAAAAGGAGCTTTCCATCTGGGTTTGAGAAAAGAAAGAAAAAAGGAAGAGGAGAAAAAAAGCAAGACTGGTAAGTGGAACAAACAACAATTGAATACAACAATAACTGACTAAATGCTGCTAGTCTAGCTTTACTTGCATTACCATCACAGTATTCCTTCCGTTTAATTTGACATTTAACAATAAAATTAGTTAACTTGGCTATCAGTGCAGTGTGTGCCCAGTTCACCGTGATGTGACTGAACTGAGTGTGTGCACTGGTCTTTATCGGTTTAAAGGTCAATAGCAGTGCAGTCTTAACCATGGATCAACAAATAGAAACTTAGCAAAGATAATAACATCCCATAATAACTTTATACCTTCACAAACCTCATAACTAAACTCAACCATGTAGAACAAATTTTAATCTCCATTCTTTTCTTTTAGAGCTGTGTCCAGGGGGGAGAAAACAACAACAGTACTTCTAGATTTTATCACTTTGTCAGTTCCTGTGACTCTAAAAGTTGTTTTTTTAGTGGTTCTTCCCCAATTTCATCACTGTATGACCTTTTGATCAAGGCTTTGTAGTGTTAATTTTCAACACAATGGGAGGCCAGCAGAGTGACTCACTACTCCCTCTAGTGGCCACATGAATCTGTTGGCCTGACCCTGGAAATAAATTCTGTTCACATCTCTATAATCTAGAACTGAAACAAGTTTTCCTGAATCAAAGCTTTGTTTCCTTAGTTTTGATGCCACTTAACATTGAAGACTGAAGTGCACATTTGTTTGTAGATCATTAGACTTGTTTGTTCTTGTTTATATCGAAAGATATTTTTATATATCGGCTACTTTAATACTGTTGTTATTATTTCTTTATACAATTTTTTAAAAACTTTTGTGCTTGTTTCAGCTGATTCTGGAATAAAGGACAAGTTGTGATTTTCAGACATGTCTTTTTCACATTTTTACTATAATTTTTTTTGTTTGTTTGTTTTTTCACCTTTGCAAATAATCGTTCCATGGAATCAAATTTTTTGACAATCGATTACAAAGTACTCCATTGCAGCAGCTCTAACTGTTTACGCTTGCGTGCACGTGAGGGCTAATGTGATGTGCGAAATGCATGGAAATGTGCAGACTGAGCTATGTCGAATTATTTACTGAACTGAGCAAAATATTGGAGAATCCAGCTGTTGGTGCACAGGAGGCGGTGATGCAGCACTGAAACTCAATAATGTTGACGTGTGTGTGTGCGTGCGTGTGTGTGGGGACAGATACTGCGGAGTTGCGTCTGCGCGTGTGAAATTCCGCGAAGCGCTGATTGGCTGAACATGACATCATCCAGTGGAGATCTATTGTTGGAAAGAGGATGAGCTCATCGTTTCAGAGTCAGTCTGAGAACACTGAGCGGACGACGTACCGGGTTCCACCTGAGAACACCAGAACCTGCAGACCTTTAGAACCTGCAGTCTCAGACCAGTCTACATCCGTTCTTCACAGCTACGCAGTGAGTAAAGTAATGTTCAACGTTCTTTTCCAATTGTTTTTCGGCTTCAGTATATTTGCAATGGTCTGCAAGAGAATGAAGTCATGCGCTCTGTCTCATGAAAACCTTGATGCATGTCATTTTCATTTCCAAAACCAAATGCTTCCACGTGTGAAATATGGTACGTGTGTTGTTGCTGCAGGTATGGTTTGGTCCCAGGAGAGAGAAGCAGACCGGCCGCCACTGTCCGTCATTCTGCCGCGACTTTACCTGGGAGCGGAGAGCGACGTGACGCAGGTGAGACCAGGAGCATCTACTCCGACCCACGCGCATGTCCAGACTCTGTCCTAGTAGTCACTGACAGGTCTGGCGTTCAGGTTTTTAGGATTTAGTTTACAGCTCAATGCAATGATCGGAAAAATGTTGTAATTATGCAAAAGTAGGGAAGACCGGGGACGGCTGCAACATACTGAGGTCCTCCAATCATAAACAAGCGTGATAACATTCATTCTGCGCATGCTCTGCTGGATTGTCTTCTCACTGAGGAAAAACAGCCACAACTGGCTTGTATTTATTTAGTTATTTTATCAAATGCATTTTTTGGATAGTGTCTGGAGAGCAAATGTCAACAAACCAAAGCATTGTTTAGGATAAAGCACACATCTTATCATCTAGTGTTTAACCCATAAAGACCCAGTGCTACTTTTGTGGCAGTTGCCAATGACTTTTTCTCTCTAATATTTCTTAAATGATTTATCACCATTTATTATAGTATTATTTTCTGTATCTTGCATTTTTATTTTTAGTGAAAATTGGGTATTTTACTGTGTTTAATGTACTGATTGTGTAGATGTTCATAAAAGCTAAGATTAAGGTTAGGGGTTATTATATCAGTAACAAAGGAAACTGAAGAAAGAGTGACTTTTTCAAATATATCATTAAGTGAACATAAAAACAAGTGTCTCCATCCACAACAAGGGTTTTACTGATAAATCAATGCTGTAGAAGATGATGGAGTCTCTATGTTCACTATGGAGCCTCTGAACATATATATGGGTCATATGTGATGACCATGAAAAGATGGGAAACTGCATTTTACGCCAATTATTTCCATATATCAATAGCTTTAGTGTTTCAGAAGCTTTTAAACATTTTAGATCAGTAGGTAGTTTTGGTTGCCAGTGGCTATTTGGGTCTTTGATGGTTAAACAGCAATAGTTGTTTTAGGTTTTGTGATTTTATAAACATTTATTGAGCTAAAATATTTCCTACTTTCATTTTACGTTATTCTGGGAACATCTAACCAAATGTAAGTGATATTTGTCGTTTTGAGTATTTTATTGATCCTATATTAGAAACTTTACAGCTGTCCCTGTATTCATTTGTTTTCTGTGTGTACTTAGGACCGGCTGGCTTCTCTCGGTATCTCCTATGTACTAAGTGTGAGTCGCTGCAGCCCCCAGCCCTCCTTCCTGCCCTGCTCTAGATACCTCCGTATCCCCATCGATGACTCCCTGTGGGACGACCTTCTGCCATGGATCCCACAGGCTCTGCACTTCATAGGTCAGCACCACAACCATTATCTCACACTATCTGTAGAAAAACAACCTCCAGATTTTTTAGCTGATTGCATCTTCTTCCCTGTGGAATTATTTCCAGTGCAAGTAAACAGCCCCATTTCCTTGTAAAGTACCTTGTGAACTTACCCCCTTCTGCTTGTTGACTGTTTCGGTGTGTGTCTGTGTTGTTCAGATGCAGCTATGTCCACTGGAGCCTCGGTGCTGGTTCACTGTGCAGCAGGGATCTCACGTTCCCCGGCTCTGGCTGTTGCCTACATCATGTACAGCCTCGGACTGGACCTGGATCAGGCCTATAGGTACGTCCACACTCTGCCTGATCTGAGCATTAGTTGTCAATATCTAGACCTGTCGGTATCAGTAGTGTGTAAAATTCTGTATTTTTAGGGCCTGAGCACTACTCACTGCAAAAAACCCAACGGATCTGTAATTAAAGAAATGTAAAGCTTATTAGAAAAGGTGACATGAAAAGAGGTCTAGCGTTAGATTCATATTTATACTCTGACTTTCTTAAGAACATGAAAATAATACACGAAATCCTTTTGTTAGAAACACCTTGATGATATGGTGTGAAGCTCACAATGCTGTAGGTCAGTGGTTTTCAAAGTGTGAGGCCCCCTGGGAGGCGCCAGAGGACTTCAGGGGAGGTGCAGCGTGAGAAAAAATAAACCTGAATTAAAAAGAAAAACAGCGTAAACATCTGGTTAGCTAACTACAGTACATGCGAGGGGCAAAATGCATCGATTTTTAGTAGCTCAAGTGAAAGTGAGAGAGGACAGAGTCTGGGGCGAGCAGCAAACGGAGGAAGTACAACCCTGATTATTTAAAGTTTGGCTTTTCATGGACTGGTCCTGACGATGCTCTGCTGCCACAGTGTGTTATTTGCAGAGGTGCTAGCTAACCACAGTATGCCACCATGTAAACTCCAGCGTCATATTAAAACTAAACACCAAAGTTTGAAGACCAAGCCACAGGTTTTTTGATAGGAAGCGTAATGAATTGCCATCACAGATGAAAGTCATGGAGAAGTTTGGCTGCACTGTAAATACCAAGGCAACCGAAGCATCATACCATGTAGCATTACGCATTGAAGGCGGAGAAACCCCACAACATTGGTGAGACATTGCTCCTTTAAGACATGTGTCCGGTAATAATGGGCAATGATAAAAACACACAGAGATGTTGAGATGTGTTAAAAGAGATGTTAAAAAACATACAGATGTTAAAATGTATTTAAAAAGATGTTAAAACACATAAAGATGTTAAAATGTGTTTAAAAATATATTTAAGCACATACACAGATAAAGATGTTTAAAATGTTTAAAAAATATGTTTAAAAACATACAAACATGTTTAAAAAATAAAGAGGTGGGGTGGTGGGGGGCAACTGCTTTTGAGTTCTCTTATGGGAGGCTCACTATCCTGCATTTTGAAAACCCCTGCTGTAGGTAATACTCCATCTTTGTCTTCCTTAGCACCAATCTGAGGACACACAAGATGTAAACCCGATACAAATGATTTAGGATTTAAACTTTGGTTACACAAAGGGATTAGAAGAATTATAGATCTTTACAATGATTAGACACTGATGTCCTTTAGTAAAATCAAAGATAAATTAAACAATCCACAATCACACTTTTTTTTAAAAATATCTACAGCTGCATAGCTTTATTCATTTGAAGTTAGACCACTCTTCTAACTGTCCCCCCTTAACAGTGTTAGAACGGTTTATAACCCAACGTCAGCATAGCAAAGGACAGATCTCTATACCTTATGATATATTCTCCTCTCATTCCAAAGAGTCATAGGACTCAATAAGGAAGTCATGGTAGTCATGGAGGTCACACACACACACACACACACACACACACATATACATATATATATATATATATGTGTGTGTGTGTGTGTGTGTAATTTTTTTAAAAAATTTATAATGCATACAAGAATGGCAGCTATCAATTATGTTTGTAATCGATTAATCTACCAATTACTTAGATTAAATTCAAATAAATGGTTATTTGAATAGGTGAAAACATAGTAAAAAATGTGAAACAGACATGTCTGAAAATGACAAACAATGTGTTCTTTATTCCAAAACCAGCTGAAACAACCACAGAAAGTATAAAAGTAAAAGGATGTATGAAAATATCTATATAAAAATTACAACAATAACAACAGAATAAAATTATAGATGAACAACAAACAAGTCAAATGACATCTTCAAACAATTTGTTTGCTGCAGTCTTCAGCACCAACTTACTAACAACTTAACATGGAACTAACACAACTTTGTGTTGATCCTGGCATCATGTGCATCACAATAAGCATCCGTGTGAAACAAAACAGTGGAACCAGGGCTTCCGGACTTGCCGGGAAACAAGATGGACGCATAATATTGAGCTCCAACTAATCGGTGGAGAAAAAATACCTC
>JAPQRP010000029.1:6752157-6770021 GCA_037367295.1 Apogon hyalosoma | reverse complement strand
TATTTGTTTTTGTTTTTTTGTTTGTTTTAATTCTTTTTTTTTTTTTAATATCTATAGATATAAACAAGTCAAATTACATCTACATGCAATATGTGCACAGCAGTCTTCAATACATTTGGATCCAACTTACTAACAACTTAAGATGAAATAAACAAACCACTTTGTGTTGATCCTGGAGTCATGTGTGTCACAATAAGCATCTGTGGGAAACACAACAGTGGAGCCAATGTTTAGCAACAGCAAAATTAAGGAAACAAAGCTTCAATTCAGGAAAACTTCATTTCAAGTCAATTAATCGATTAATCATTTCAACTCTAGGTATAACATCAGTTGTGAATCTGCTTTTTCTGTGTCAATTTGTGCTTTGTGATACAATCAGAACTGTTGATACCAGTATGGATCATTATTGTGACAAATGTCAAGTCATGATTTCCTCATGTTCAAAGGTTTTTTACTTTTTACTAGGGATCGACCAATATAATTTTTTTCAGGGCCGATACAGACTATTAGTAGTCAAGGAGGCTGATAACCAATATTTTCAGCCGATATTCATTTGCAGTAAAAGTGAAAATATTGGCGTCAAAATTTTGAATAATCCGAACTCCAACACTCCAACACTTCATTTAAACTTTAAATGCCTTTAAGCATATGTTTATTAAACAGCTTTTCGGATTTGCAACATGTTAAAGTTTTTTTTTTTATCTCAGACAATCAACATCTTTTTTTTAAAATTCTAACAAAAAGTGCAGGGAGCTGCCAGGCTCAGCAGCATGTCTTATAAAGTTAAGTGAAAATTTTAACGTATAAATAGCTCCTAAAAGTTTTCTACAGTAAATACAATTTTCCAAAATTTCAATATAACTAAAATGGTATTTTATCGCTTACTTGTCTTTGTTTGAGGTTCAAACAAAAACAAAAAGTGCAGGGAGGTCCCAGGTTCAGCAGCATCTCTTATAAAGTTAACTGAAAATTTTAATAAATAAATAGCTTCTAAAGTTTTATAAAGTAAATAAAACAAAGTGAAACAAAATGTGTACATTGCATGTGTTTTCTTTATAGCAGCTTGAAAGAACACATACTGGAGTGAACTAGCCCAAAATCTCAAAATTGACTACTGCATGAAAATTCGATGTTTTTGCCTGCCATGTCTTGCCTTAAACATCCATTATTGCCCTACAATTTTCTCTCAGACGGTGCTTTGCTGTTAGTTTCTGCAGTTTCTCATGTGGCCTTCACACACATACACACACAATTCTAATAGCCATCCCCTTAACGTGCTATCCTGGAATAAAACTAACTCGGTGTTTCTGCTGGTAAGGTTTTACCGTGGCACAGCGCCACAACTCTGGTTTTTGGTGCAGTGCCACGGCAAAATCCTTGCCACCACACCATACATTTCATACAAAAAATCATCACCGTTGCATTAGACTTATTATACATATGTGTAATATATAACAGGCCAGGACAAACATCCTGCCCTCTCAAATGAAAGTTTGCAAAGATTCAGGAGGTAGGGAAAAGATAAATGAGTTTTAAGTTTCAGTTTCTTCACCCCCCCATAGTATTATAAGTATAAGCCTCCCTGTGCATGCCCTCCCACACCACCAGGATTATTTCACGGTCAGACCTTGGCATTTGCTTTTAATCACAATCTAAACTTGTCATGCACCAGTAAGTTTGCAAAGATTTAGGAGGTAGGGGGAAAAAAAGGGCCATTGCCAATATGTGTCAAAATGCTGAATATCAGCGCCTCGATCCCTACTTTTTACATTTTTTTCATCCTGATACATCTTCTATATCATTTGCATCTTGTCTTTTACATTGTTTGCATCTTAAGTCATTTTTGTCTTGCTTAGGCTTTTGTATACTTATATTTTGTTACATTTTTTTAAACATAATTTTCTGCTTGTTATGTCTTGTACTTATTCATTTTGTCATTCTGTCATTTTTACCATAGGTCTTCAATGTATTTTATTTCTTGTTGCATTTTTGAGGTTTTTTTTTTTTTTTTTTACATTATCTTCATTTTTGACATCTAGGGTTTTAATGTCTTCAATATAATTTAGATATTGGTGCAATTTTTACACCATTCTTATTAACTACATAAAAAGATGCCACATCTACTCCCATAAATGTACCAATTTTAAACTGTCCAAGTTTAAAGTGTCAAAATATCATGACTGTGACCATGACTGCTTCTTTGACAACTAACGCAGTTTACAAGAAAAATAATTCAGTTAGCTACATTACCTACAAGAAAGTGACTGTGATCTTACAGAACAGACATATGACCTTAAGTTCTATTTTTCAGAATGTTACTTTTTCTGACAATACAAGATAAATCATGGTCACACCACATAGCTAACATTTTTAATTTAATTGATTTTAATTCAGTCAGATGAAAAAAAAAAAAACAATTAAAAAAAAATGTTATGAAGTTGTTTGTGCAAAACATTCTTGTTTCTTTTTTTTATATCCCCCTCTGGCCAGGTGGGGGTAGATATAGCAGGAAGTCTGTTCATCTAAAATTTTGGCCATCCCATTTCTCTGACACTATTCACTTGATTCTTTTCAAATTTGCCACACATGTTCTTTACTACTAGGAGAGGTGCAGTGTACAGTTTGATTGCTGAATTAAAACTTTTTTTTTTTCTTTTTTTTTTTTTAACAAAATTTTGAAAAGGGTGAAAGTCAAAACTCAAAATAAATCCCTGGGTAGGCAGGGTATCAGTGACCAGGAAGGGCAAAGTGTTGTAAGCTCCGCTTACTATTTAACTTGTTTATGTAAATTTCATTTATTTCAAACAGTTGTAAAATTTAAAAAAAAAAGAACATTTATATAGGCCAGATAGAGGCCAAATATAAGATTATTATCATCTCATACACTAAGTGCAAGTGAATTATTTAAATAAGATAATTTATGTTCACAAATTTAAAAAGTACCCTAGTTAACGTCCTGGTCTTACCTCCCATTCTGTTTTTATATATTTAGTTTTTAGACTTAAAAACTCAACTATTCACCACCAGTGTCCATCAGATCAATGTTAGTCAGATGACAAGAACCTTTTTGCCCAAAGAAATAAGACAGACCAAAAACAACATAACAATTGCAAATATTTTAAGCATAAGTCAGAGTTCAAATAAACTAAATCTTCATAAATCCTAGAAGTATCCTACTGCCTTTTTAAATGTAACCAATATTCTTCGCTTCAGTTATTCCATAATTTAACACCCTGAGTTGAGATGGAGTAATATTTAGCATCAGTGGTTGATACTTAAACAAACAGTGTCCTCTTAAACCATTAAGTTAATATGGATCAAGATTTATACATGACTTGAGCAGTTTTCAGTTCAGTCGAGTTGTTGAATTTAAGTCAATTTAGTTTCAGAAAGAGAGGGTTTGTTGGTTCTCTGTAAGTAGTTTTATTTATATTTAAAATTCATGAATGTTTAAACAATGTCATTTCTATTTGCTGTCATTTAACAATGTGCTGTTGAGAATCCCTCTGCATCACTGTGTTTCTGTATCTCAGTCTTGGATACAGCAGGACAAGAGGAGTTTGGGGCGATGAGAGAGCAGTACATGCGCTCAGGAGAGGGATTCCTACTGGTGTTTGCACTCAACGATCGTGGCAGGTAAAGAACAGACGCACATAGGACATAATACATGATGTATTTTTCACCAGCGTTTCCAACTCCTCAGTAAGGAAAGTGTCTGTTGTTTGTCCTAAAAATTACAAGAAGTTAATAAATGACATCCTCACCTCATTTGCATAATTGGAAATGTGTGTGTAATTGTAATGAATGATGTAGGAGAGAGGAATAATATTGTGTTGGAGACAAAAAAAGTGAGTATAAAAACAGCTTAAATATGTTTAGAACTACAAATTAACTATACCCTGTCAATTCTTTTTTTATAATGTCCCAATTCCAACCCTCCTCCTTAATCTGGGCTTCTGTTTGAATTATGAATTATAATAGAGCAACAAAGGTATCTTGAATTAATTTGATATATTTCCCAGCTCTAAATGATGCTAAAGAAGTTGGATTTAGTGCTATGATGCTGTTGCTGTCAGTTGCTCATGTAAGACTTTTTAACTGGACACAAGCTGTTGTTATGACAAATGTTGATTTTAAATAAATGTTAATACATCAGACTGAACTGACCCATCCAGAAATCAACCCAGCTCTACTCCCCTGACTCACTAACACTCTGCCTCCTCCTCCTAAAGCTACCATGAGGTCCAGAAGTTCCACACTCAGATCCTGAGGGTGAAGGACAGGGATGACTTCCCCATGGTTCTGGTTGGAAACAAGGCAGACCTTGAACAGCAAAGAGTGGCAAGTATCATCGCTAATTGTTCCTAATGGGCAGTGAAATGTACTCGAGACAGACAATAAATTAAGGGTGAATGCTGAGAGAGACAGAAAAAAATCTATTCCTGCATTCACTGGGCATTTTGTGTTCATGGCATTATATTCTTTGCAGAGAGAAGAGTATAAAGGGACCAATATTGTGGAGTACTGATGTCTTATTTCTCTGTGACAATATACAAAAGTATTAATATCACAAAAGAACAGAGGCAGTGTACCAAAGTGCTTCCACATTTCCTGCTTTAGAGATAATTCTTTGTACTTTCCCCTTAGTTAAACCACAGGTGTCAAATACGGTCTGCGGGCCAAAAACTGGCCCACCAAAGGGTACAGTCTGGCCCATAGGATGAATTTGTGAAATGCAAAATTTACACTGAAGATATTAACAGTCATGGATGTTAAAATCATTTTAGTTCAGGGTCTACATACCCCTTTTCCACCAAAAAGAACCTGGTGCTAGTTCGGTGCCGGTGCTAGAGCCAGTGCTTAACTGGTTCCAACCTGGTACCTCCAAAGAACCGGTTTGCTTTTCCACAGGCCAAGAGCCAAGTGGAGCCAAGTCAGAGCCGCATCATTACATCATCGTAAAACGTGATCAGGTGACTGGGTCTGGTGCGGGAGACACTCACCCAGAATCAAGCGCTGCTCTTGTGTTTACAAGCCTATATTGGAATCCACAGGCGAAAAACACAAATATTCACCCTGTGGCATGTGTCATAAATATAAATATGTGGGTTCCTATATTGCATATGTAGAAACATAATGCAAGGATAGTCTGTAAACTGATAATTAGTGAAGTCAGCAGAGCAGTATTATTACCCAAGTTTATGTGAGGCATAGGAAAACAGACAAAATGAACTTTATGCATTTCAAATGGGTTTATTCACAATGGAGTAAAAAAAAAAAAAAGCTCAAATAAAAAAAAAGGCTTTAAAAACTTTACAAAAGCGCAGAAAAGTCCAGGTGCTGTCGCTGTGAATCTCCCTCCTCATCCACGGACGACAACTGTAAAGAACAAAATGAAGAAACTGTGCTTTAATTGGACATGTTCTCCCCAGTGTTGACAATAACCTTGTCTACTGGAACATGGTTCAGTTAACTACTGTTCAGACCATAACCCTGCCAACTGGAACACAGTTAACTACTCAGTTCAGTTCTGCATTTTATCAAACCACCGAGGAAACAGCGTTTCGGAGACAGCACAGAAATGACGTTAGCTTGTTGTTAGCACATCAGTAGCTAGCGTTTTAATGTCCGTAACATTTGTAGCTCGCTTTAATCCGTAAAGTCAACCTTTTGTGAGCCATTAACCATGTGTTTGAGAAACAAAGCTTACCAGTATCGTTTGCCGCTGTTTGAATAACGGCCTCATCCACAATCAAAAGCCACCAGTCCGTGTCTGCTGTGGCCCAGTTCAGTGCACCAGTAGTCTGAGTCACCTGTCCCCTAAAACCCAGTCCAACAGGTCCAAATGTGGGATTCTTTTCTGCTGGCTGCTGTGTCCAAGCTGTCTTTTCTGGTCCCTGTAGTCCATCTGTAACTTCTTTAGTTTGTTTAGAAGCTGATCCAGGGTCCGGTCGTATCCATTTCTCTTTATATTTTTTGAACACTGGCTTTGTTCCAGAGGCTCCCTCCAACTGGTCTTAGACTTCGGATGAAGCCCACAGTGCCAGAAAGCACTGGGTCTCCTCCTCTGTCCACTGCTGCGTGTTTTTGGTGTCTATAAATCTTTCTCTAAAAACTAAACTAAAAACCTGCTTAAAAATGCTGGTTCATAGCATTCACCGTTCCCATTTGGGTCTGTAACCCCCATCCACCGATGATGCGTTCTTAGTTTGGCCCTGGTTTAGTCCAGCTTGAAGTTGGTGCCTGGTTGGAACCTGTTTGGAACCACTTTGGAACCAGTTTGGCCTGTGCTTGGGCGGTGGGAACACAAAGAACTGGTCCTGCGTCAGGCACTGGCTCCGAACCAGCCATGGAACCAGTTTGGTGGAAAAGGGGTAATACAGACCCGTTTGATCTCAGGTGGATTGGACTAGTAAAATACTGTCTAACAACCTATAAATAATGACAACTCCAGTTTTTCACTTTGTTTTAGTGTAAATGAGTACAATTTTAAAAATGAAAATGTTTACATTTGCAAACTATCCTTTCACAAAAACTGTGAATAACCTGAACAAATATGAACAACCTGAATTGTCTTAACCTATAAAGACCCAGCGCTACTTTTATGTCAGTTCCCAAATGAAATTCTCTCTGTATCTAACCTTTCTTAAGTCATTTATCACAATTTATTTATACTATTATCCTCTGTATTTTGTATTTTATCAGTATAAATCAGGTATTTTCCTATACTTAATGTACTAATCATGAAGATGTTCATAAAAGATTAAGGAGTAAAGTTGAGGGTTATTATATCAAAAGCAGAGAAAACTGAGGGAAAAGTGAGTTTTCAGTAAAATATATCATTAACGTAACATAAACCAAGTGTGTCTACAGGGCGTAAAATTAACACCCGCCAAGCGCCAATGGCAGGGAAAAAATTAGTTTGGCATGTAAAAGAAAAACCCACACCTGCCAGTGGCTGATGGAAAATTTTGAATTGCGTATGAGAATGACCGGCTTCCGCGACCCGCCTCTGTGAGCCTCCCATGACTAGGTGGCGAGTTCCTCCGTATTGTCTGCAGGTTCGAGTTTGAGGTTGCGAGGATCTCCCGCGGAGGGGTTTTCCCCACCCCTTCTCCGTGCTCCTCCTGCACCAGAAGTGGCGCGAGCGAGATTGAGATGCCCATCTCCCCTAGTGACCCATGAGACGGACCTGTCCGCACCTCTGTGTGGTGGTAGCTGGGTCAGGTACCCGCGGTCCTGCTCTGAAAAATTTATCTTATCCACTATTACTCAATAATGCAAAATGAAAATAAAATCAATCAAATGGATTTTTTTTACCCAGCCCTTAGTATTCATAGAGCATTCTAGACAAATGTCACTGGTCTGTGGAGTTCATTTCATTTAGACTCAATCCCAGTTGATGGTTTTTTATTCTTTCACCTTTTCCTGTAGGTTAAACTGAACGTTCCTGTTAAAGCTGTGACAGACATTTGACTCAGTCAGAGGTTGCACTTTTGAATATTTTTATTATTACATGATGATGCAGCAGTCACCTTGAAATGAAATATAATCTAATAAAATGGCAATAATCTAATTTTATCAGTGACTGTATTCTTTTAGTGATGCTTAAGTTGGATTTTCATAATAAAAACCTATGGTAATTATTTGAAGTCAAATAAGGCACATCATTTTTATTTGGCAAGTGAAAAATTATTTTGGCCCGTAAATTTTTGGAGCTCACTAGCCAATGGCAAATGAGGTAAGAAGTTAATTTTATGCCCTGTGTGTCTATCCACTGTCACTGATCAAACTCCATGGGTTTTACTGGTGAATCAATGTTGTAGAAGATGACAGTGTTTCCATGGTAACTACAGAGTCTCTGAACATCCAAATGGGTCATATCTGATGACCATGAAAAGATGACAAACTGTATTTTACACCAATTATTTACATGTATTGATAGGATTAGTGGATCAACAGGTATTAAACAGTTTAGATCAGTAGATGCTTTTGGTCGGTGATGGATGTTTGGGTCTTTATGGGTTAAGAGAAATAAGCACAATTTTAACAATCTTCTGCCTGTTACTAAATGTTTTGTGTATTTTTAGATCCACTGCAATCTGTAAGTTGTAATGCACTTGTTTAAATCATGAACATAATAGGGATATAGTATTGTAAAATTGCACTTATTTTTCATTAGAAATTTCAGGTTGTTCATGTTATGTTTTTATGGAAACTTTGAAGATGTAAACATTTTCATTATGTAATTTTACATTTTTCACTGCTATTATTTTACTTGGTCTGGCCCACTTCAGATCATACTCGGCTGAATGTGGAACTGCACTAAAATGAGTTTGACACCTCTGTGTTAAAGAAATCCTAGGAAAGTTTAAAGCCTCAGTAGGTACTGTACACATGAACACTGATATTCCTCTATTATTGTGTACATTACATTGTCTCATGTAAATAGTGTATTATTCTTTGTCTGAACAGAGGATTTTCTGACTAAAACATTTGAGATATGCTAATGTAATTCAAATTGTATGAGGATACTTATGCATATAGTGAATATGTCCACAGCATGTTCAGTACGTGAATTCCTTTTGGTGGCATTATCACAGTTTGCGACACACATACTACACAACATGATGAGAATAAGATGCCAGTGGAGGATGTGACAGAAAGGTGAGCTGGGATATTTGCTTTGTGTACAGATCTCCAGGGAGGATGCTCAGGCATTCGCCAGAGAGAATAGGATTCACTACATGGAAGCCTCGGCCAAGAACCGCTACAATGTGGATGAAGCCTTCTTGGAGCTGGTGCAAATCATCAGGTACAGTCCTTTGGAAATGAAATGAAAAGAGGACCCATGTTAGTCACATAAACTACTGTATGTTCCCTTTCAGATGTAGTCTATTCCATGTCATTTGGCCTTATACTTCATCTGTTATAAGGGTTCATGAAAAGAGCTGGTATTAGTTCTGTAGTTCTTTAGTTTTCCTGTTTGATATTTTGTATTTTTCTAGTCATTATGTTGACTCATGGTACAAATTTTGTTAAAATTCAAACATATTTAGTATTTTGTCCCCCATTGTTACAACCTTTTAGCTTTAAAGTGTTGTAGTTGAGCCCTATGCATTCTAAGGCTATGTCCACACTAATAATACTTCTACTGTATTTTAAAATGATGGGCTCCACACAGTTAGTGGATGGAGGAATGGGACATCCCAATGACCAATTTAAGCCAGTTGGTTGCAATTTGGCTGCCACCATGTGACCATGTGGCAGGAAAGGGGCAGAGTCCTAGGAGCACAGGAGGGCATGGGTAGTTAATGTTAACTTCTGACTCACATCATCAAGCATTGTACAACAAAGTCATTTGATGTTCTTTTTAGTGGAACAACAGAGAGTTCAACTGTTTTAGTACACAAAAAGAAACTCTCCAAACTGACTCGGTTGGTGACATTAGACATCAGCCTCTATTTGATCTGAGATCGGTTTAATGGAGGAAAAAAAATAAAGGGCAACCAGATCACTTTTTAAAGGGTACAAATAAAACTGTGAGCATGGTATAACTCCTGGAAAAAAACTA
This sequence comes from Apogon hyalosoma, assembly GCA_037367295.1. Taxonomy (NCBI): domain Eukaryota; kingdom Metazoa; phylum Chordata; class Actinopteri; order Kurtiformes; family Apogonidae; genus Apogon; species Apogon hyalosoma. The sequence goes on along the minus strand of JAPQRP010000029.1, from coordinate 6,760,447 downwards.
CTGACTTTGTATTTATAGATAAAGAAGTTCAACATAAGTCCGTGGCAGCCAAGGCCTTTTGGGGTGGGCTCTAATGGCCATCAGTGGTATTACCCCGTAATATACATCGGTACTGACTTCATTTTGCCCCTTGTTTAAAACACAACTTTCATAGAATTTTTTGGCCTATTGTCCAAAGTACTATCGCATCTTTCAAAAAACTATGGTGTGTAATGTGGACAGAGAAGACAACGACGAAGGCGCAGACGCCCACATTTGTTGCCTGATTAGCTGTCATCAGACACCAGGCATTTTTCCCTGAGTGGCTGCACTCTGTCATGTAACTATTTCCAGGAGAAAACCAGACATGATGATCAGCTGTTAATTCAACATATTTGTGACTTACATTCAATTATGTCTATGTTGTCTTAATTTGTGTTAGTTTTACATTACTACTGACTACTCTCACAGCAGGCAAACTGTTAATCCAGTAATTTCCAGTGATCTCAGCATTATCAGCCCCCTGTGTCCTGTGATAATGTGTGACAGGTGCATTATAATGTCAAGAGAATATTTCTGAAACTTTGCTACAACACTTGTGGATAGAGATTGTCTTCATTAAAATGTTTAGTGTGGATATGAATCCTGATTGGTGTTGAGGTTCTAAAAGAATCCCATCTACAATAGTCAGTGAAATTCAGAAAGCCTCATTTCATTTCAGTGAAATAAGAATAACACTCAGATTCAGACTACTTTATTTATGCCCGAAGGGCAATTCAATTCAGTTATCCTGCCTTATTGAACGTCCAAATGATTAGAGAACAAACAAACAAATGCAAAACATTCATAGCAGCATATGACAGCACATACACATTCACCTGTCAGTGCCCATAGAACAGCAACTGGGCAATAAGTTCAGCAGTGAAATGACTAAGATGCTAAGAAAGAATAAAAACACAATAAATAGCAAATCAGCTTCAGTCTATTCCCAGCGTTTAGCAGCCTGATAGCTGAGGGAATAAATGAGTTGGAGTACCGCATCTGTTTGTTTTCCAAGGGAGTGCATCGTAGCACCACCCAGAGGGCATGACAGAAAAGTCAGGGAAGAAAATGTGTTCAGGCTGATCTATAATTCCCCTGGCTTTCTGGACCACGCGTTTCTCCCGGAGAGAGCTCAGGTCTGTCAGCTGAACTCCAATAATCTTTGAGCAGATTTTAACAATCTGGTTCAAGCTGTTTCTGTCCTTTACTGACAGTCCATGGAACCAGCAAATGAATGACAATGTTCAAAGACTTTCAGTAAAAGAATGATAAAAACAAGATAAAATGCCATCAGAAACACTAAAAGAGTTCAGCTTCTGCAACAAGTAGATCCTTTCTTGACTTCGACATTACATTACTTTTGGATCAGTTGGCTTCTAGATGGGTTTTTCCCTGTAAAATTAGACTCTAAATCCATATTTTAAAGCTGGCCACAGATACCCTCATGGGTTTTAGTCTCCATCACGTTTTTGACCCTAAGTTTACATCCCTGAATTTTGTTTGTAATGACATTCACAAAACAAGAGACCAAACTTGTCAGATTTAGACAAAGACACAGAGGAGGCATTTTAAAAGGAAGCCTCAGGGGTCTTTCTTAGGTTTGTGTTTACCTCCAGGGACAGCTTTCTGTTGTCATTATTAAACTTGGAAAATGCAATTTTGGTTAATTTTTTTATCTATATTACTACAGTCATTTTAAAAATAGCTTATTAACCTGGTTAGTTTTTTCTTAGTGCTTGAAGGGAATGTGAAAATAACCAACACTGGCCTGTTTACATGACCATAAAAATCAGATAGCTGTCAGTAATCCGGTAATTGTGATAATCAGATCTGACCTACATGCACTTAAGAAATGTGATAATAGAAAAACCCTGGTTTAACTTTCCTCAAACTTCAACTTGTCTTTAACTCACGTAACTTCTGTTTTCTATGATTTTAATTGTATTTACACATGCTCAGATGTAAAAGAATGAAATAAATCAAATTAACCTGTGTACATGCAGAAGGACATCGGAGTGTTTAGGAGAAATCCAGATGTGTTAATCTGATTTCTCATAATCAGATTTCTGCCATTATCTGATAAAACATATACAGATTATACTGTTTACATGATCAGTAATAACCTGATAACTCCAGAAATCAGATAATGATCAGAGTTTTAGTATAAATGTAAACGGGCTCAGTTTTATTTTCTTAAAATAAATAAAGGTAAATCTGTGCCTGTATTTAAAGGTTGTGAATGGCCATTGAAATTATGGTATTGGTCCTAAAAAGTCATGGAAAGGTTTTGAGACTTTGTCTGTAAAAATGTGTGGTTTGGGGAATTTTTATTTATTTTTAGTTATCTATTTACTAAATGCATGACTTTGTTAAAGAGGAACACTGATGTGTTATTGGTTGATCCTAAGACTGTCATGTATTCTCCATCCACAGAAGGTTTCAGGAAATGGAGAGTCCTCCTCTTCCAGCTCATCACACAGGGAAGCAGAAAAGCGGTGGCTGTCCCTGCGTCCTCCTCTAATCACTGTTACTATGGACACCAAAGCCTCGTCTCTCCAGCTTCTTCTAAAGGGATGTGGGTGTCTGTGTGTGTGTGCGTACATGTGTGAGAACATGTGAGATGCAAAAAGATGAGATGCATCATTTTCTTCCCAAATTGTAGTTTCACTTGCACTTTTGCCAACAGCAACCTTTTAAACCAGTGTTGTGTTTTTATTTTAGAGAGAGGATGTGAAGGGAGAGCTTTCAATGGCTCGAAGCAGAGCCTGTACAGAACAAACAAATCACTACTGTTTGAAGGGCTGATAATCTAATTGGCGATCACAATTAATTGTCATCCAAATAATTGCAATATTATTATCCAGTCTATTAACTTCATGGCACACCTGTCATATAAGGCTAAAAATAGCTCAGTTATGAACCTTATGAATAAGAGGATACATTTATTGGCATATAATTTGAAACGTATAAAATGAAGTATGTTTCTGTTTTGATCTGTTAATAAGAGCTGAGCACGGCAGATATGATAGGACTTAAATATACAAAGCACGTTACTGAAATGAGACCAAGGTACAATGTTAAACTCAAACTACCACAGTGCTTGTTCATGATGTCGTCATGGTATTGTAAACAATGTAGAAAATTCCCTTAGCTCCACCAACTGTTTTTATACAAGTGAATGGAGATTAGTATGACCGTTAAGTAAAATAATTACCATTATTTCAAATAATCATGGACATTATGTAATCATTGTGACAGGCCTAACTGTGTGTGATATAATGAGAATGAATGAGGTTAATGTAGATATTCTCACACCACTGTGTTTTGTTTTGTTTTTAGAAATGATTTTTACAAATTGCTTGGGCTGAAGGCACAGCTGAACACAGGTGTTGTCCATGTCGTTGTGTTGGTATGAGCTGTCATGACCAACACCTTCCTGCAGGGGGCAGCAGAGCTCGGCATCATGCCTTGTATTCCCATGTCCTCAAGTCTGAGATGGAACATGATTTTAGAAACAACCGTCATTAGAACATGTGATTTTCTACATGATAGGAACCTGGCACTGCAGGTTTCTATTCAGCACCACTTGCTGTATGTGATGGAAGTGGCTCTTTCTTCTTTCTGGATAGACTGGTACAATCGCACATCAGCATTTTTAACCAAAGGCCTGAATATATAGAGGAGACCGAGGACAGTTGAAACACCCCCACCCTAATGCATTTTTTTTAACTCCACTATCTCCACAGCATCTGAACCAACAAAATCTGTCAGTAAAAACCTGACATGGTTGAAAATCAATGAAATGTGTTTTCATAAAAAGACTCTTTAGACCATTATGTATTATATGTAAAAGTGGACTGAAAGCACTGTTGAAGTCTTTGAAGCTGTGTATTATTCTGGTACATATGTAATCATTCCTATTTTGCCACTGTTTTGTCAGTTTTGACTTTATTGTCTCTGTCTTAACGTCTTAACTGTTTTATGATTGACATGTTGAATCCATGGACTATGACACCCCTGACCAAACACAGCTACCAATGCCATTCCCATCTATATCTTCGTAAGAGAAATGGAAAGGATTTAACTTCACTGGAAAAGCAAACATCTTCTTGTCCTCAGTACATAAATCAGTAAAGGGCTGGGCCATACAACAATATTATCATGATTTAAAAAAAAAAGAAGAAAATGATAATTTTCACATCATTATTTTATTCCATTTAAGTTAAAGTTTCATTTTGGTCCTGGGTGAAAACAGAAGCAACTTGGTTTTTTTTGTTTGTTTGTTTGTTTTTTTTTATGTAAAAGCTGCAGAAAAGACACTATCTTTAAATGCCTAAAAAGATGTGTAAAGACAAATACACATCTGCAGTCTCAGATACTGTGATTTTAGGGTTTGATTTTTATTTAATAAATCAGCAAAATATGAGTTCTCATTCAACAAAATGATGACAACATAAAAGATGGTTATTGTCATTTTAATTCTTACTTTATGATCACAAGATGACAAATATAAGTGTTTGTTACAGTGCACACAAAATAAACCTTAAAAGACAAAAATTTTATATTGGAACAGTAAATTTTGCAGTCTAAAATTGTAGGATGATAATCATTCTCACTGATCTGTAAAGAAAATCAATACAATGCAATATTAAAATTATTGTGAATTTATTAATCTAAAATAATAATTATTGTTTTATTACCCAGCTCTTTATAAGTACTGGTATGTAAGTTTTCTGTTCATATAGTTGCTTTAATTTCATATTCGTCATGTGGAATGCTTTGGGAAGTATGGTTAATTATTTTCCCCTTTAAGAATCAATAATATGTATTTATTCTGTATTCATATTATTATCTTGCTTGTTTTTTTCTTTCCTCTGTTGAAATTCATCACATAAGGAAACTCAAAATTCCTTCAAAGTAATGAAGTATACAATCATCTAGTGACAAACTTATGTAAGAACAATTGTGTTAGTTGATTGGTTCTGAAGTAAGGCCCAGTGTTTATATAAATTACTACGAAAAGTATGTTCCCAACGGAAACCCCATCACAAGATGGAAAAATCAGCACATTTGGGGTTTCAGACATTTACTTTTTCAGGAGATTTCTTGGATCCACAACAAACATTCACTTCTCTCTGACTTGATTTTAAGTTAAACTAGTGTTCATAGAACTTGGTACGTAACGTATTTAATACCTGAATGCAGCCCACCACTGTCCTTTCTTTTTTTCTACCTGGCTGAATGACTGATTTGGACTTTCCACAGAACAGATTGTAGCGTTGAAATGCAAAGTCCACTTAAGACCAAAGTTCAATGATGTACAATTATGTGAAGGCCTGCACCATTTACATCTGCCTTTGCTGCTATGTGGCGTTCAAGTACAGTTGTATTTGTCTTTACTTCTGTAATGTAATGGACTTGGTATGCTGGTGTCCTTCAGAAACGGTACCCTCTTCACTTATATATACATTTTACTGTCTGCAATTCATATATTATTAAATGAGAATCAAATAATTTTTGTGCATGATTAAAACATTTACTATAATACATCTTTAAGTTGTGTCTTCTATGACATTGATTTGGTTGTTATGGATAGTGTTAATTTCAACATTTGACGATACTATAGACAAGAAATAAGGAAGAAAATTTTGGACTAATTGTTCAAACCAAGCGCAAAGTGAATGAAATGAAGGTGCATAAAAGGTGGAACAAATGAGTTAAAAATGTTTCAGCTCCAGCAGAAATTCATGATGACACTGAATTGAGGTCCTCTAGTATTCTAACTTAAAAACAGACTTTAGAGTTTTTGGCGAGTAGTGACACACAAGAATGAAGAAGTAGTGAGTTACAAGAAAGAATAAACCATGGGATTTGAACCAGATCATGTGAAAATCAAGATTCAGTCCAAAATCAGAATCCAAGAACGGTCTAGTCATTTTGGAACAAAGGTGAATAATGACTTCTAACCTTTCAGACCAAACCACATCAACAACCATCTTTCATTTAGAGTTGATAGAACCACGTGGATCTAGATTACTATGTAGAATCCTTACCAAGCTCCACAATGTAGAAATACAGACACAAATGTTAGTTCAAACTTTGCTGAATCAAAAGAATCCTTATGTCAACTGTGTCCAGAAGTGTGGCGGACTTTTCTGGATTCAGAGGGATCTGGGATGGACCAGAAATTCAGTGGAGACTTGGATTGTCCTCAAATCCATCTGTATCCAGGTCATTTCAGAATAAATTAACATTGTGTGGGACCATTTAGGCTCATCAACGCCAACTTAACACTTGTTTCTAGATTTAGCAATTTTTCAGACTTCCCTAGCAGCTTTTCTCTTAAAAAGTAGCTTGCAACAAATTCAATACTTCTGAAATTTGTTTGGAAACACTTTTGAAAAGTGACTCAAACACTAAAACACATATTTTTCCTCTAAATGACACCAAATTATTTGCTCTGTCACAGAAAAACATGCCTAGCTGTAAATGTCAGTGTTGAGAACTTAAACACTTTGTTGGTATATTTAGGAATTTTCCAGGCCCCTGCAGAGATTCAAAAGTGACTAGTGACAAAACTATCAACTTTTCCTGGTGTCACAGGAGACTTTTGGAAACTGACATGAAAGCATGTATCATTCTTTGTCTAAAACAAATCACGACTGAATATAAATCACTCCCATTGCCATTGACAGTTTTTTCTATTGTCTCTTTTTGGTCCACTTAGATTATTAATGTAGACTGAAAACTGAAATTTTCTGGTTAAAAATGTTCATGTAATCTTGTAATTCTTGTGGAGGCTCCTAAGTGACTTATCGGTGCACACAAAAGTTTTTGCACATACGGCCGGACGAACAATGAACTGATGACAATCTCCTTCAGCCAATGCAGCCAAGGGTAAAAACCAAACCAAACTGAAGAAAAATGAAGCTAAAAACTAAACAAACAAACAAATAACTAACCTAAGTAACTGCAAGTGTCTCTTTGGGGTCACTTTAGCTGGTTCCCAAGCTCAGATAAAGGAGGAGGGTTGTAATTCATTTGTAGTTCTAAACATATTTAGGGTGTTTTTACACTCACTTTTTGTCTCTCTTACAATGTTATTCCTCTCTCCTACATCATTCATCACAGTTACATGTACATTTCCAAGTATGCAAATTGGGTGATGATGTCATTTAGCAACTTCTAGTGACTTTTAGGACAGACAATAGATAGTTTCCTTACTGAGGAGTCAGAAACACTACCTAGGATGTTACCAGCAACAAGTCCAGAACCTGGGTCTGCCATGGTCTGAGGTCAAAGGTCATTCTCATCAAAGCTGAAAAGTACAGTGAGATTTTGGATCAATACATGCTGCATTCAAGAAAAACCACATTGTGCACGCATGCCAAAGGCCTGGTGTGGAAGAGGAGAGTGCAGGTCTTAGACTGTTCACACTTGTCCACAGCAGAGAATGCATGGAGCATCTGGAAACACAAAATGTAACAGCGAAGACCACGTACTTCAGTCCCTGAATGTCACTGATGGCATTATTGATGAATGAGTCGCTGTCTCAACATTGTTTTGAATGAGTTTCAGCCTGAATATGAGGAGTAGATTAACTAACTGTATTAACCCTCTGGTATGCTCTTCCTAACCACCAAAAGAGCGAAATCTGCACAGCACCGTAGTAATGCCAAAATGTTTCTCATATAGGTTGTTTTATACTTTTACATTTTTTTTATATTTCATCAACTTGAGTCCAAAACAAAAATATCAAATACATAATAACTGTCATAACCCTTTAAATGTTATGTCTGTAAAATGAAAAAACTTTTTTTTAGTCCAAAAAACACAATATTCCCCCCAATATACTTCATAAACATTGGACAACTTTTTTTTTTTTTTATTTTCCACAGCCTGGCATATTTCAATGATTAACAGCAACATTGGCTAACATGCTTTTTTTGTGCTAGGTCAAATGTTAAATGCTAAAATGTGTCAATGCGCAGAAGGGCGGTAGTGTAGTCATTTCTACTGTTCACAATGTGCTGATTATATTGGCTGGGTCAGAATTTTAAAAATCATGCAAAAATGAAAAACTTTTGAATTCTAATCTACTACTCCCCACCTACCCCCCTCTCCCCTAGTCTCTCTCTCTCTCTCTCTCTCTCTCTTTCTTTTCTCCTCCTTTACCCTCTCTCTTGTCTCCCAACTGGTCAAGGCAGACGTCCATCCTCCAGGAGTCAGGGTCTGCTCCAGGTTTCTGCCTGTTAAAAGGAAGTTTTTC
>JAPQRP010000029.1:6721787-6733502 GCA_037367295.1 Apogon hyalosoma | reverse complement strand
TATACACACACACACACACACACACACACACACACACGTATACAGTCAGCCAAAAATAATGTATACATAAATCAGGAAAAGAAAAACTTGCATAAATATTTCAAAAACAAATGTATTCAGACATCACAGGATTAATACAAGTTACCTTTGGCCTCAACACCTGCAGACTTTTACCTATGGGGGACCCTAAAGGATGTTGTGTATCACAGGAAACTGACTACATTGGTGGCCTTAGACCAAAAATTGACCAACAATCCCACTGGAAACTTTGGCCAATGTTACCCAAGCAGTAGCTCACTGTACACATAAATGTCTGGAAGCCAATGGCCACCACTTTGAGCACCTCTTGTAATTGTAGAGGCCTAAGGTAACTTGTATTAATCTCATGATGTCTGAATACATTTGGTATTGGTATATTTATGCAAGTTTTTCTTTTTCTGATGTGTGTATACATTATTTTGGCTGATTCTGTGTGTATATATATATATATATATATTATATATATACACACACACACACACACACACACACACACACACCTGTTCTTAGCCTAAAATTCATCCACCTAAACATTTTCTTAATTGTGCTGCAGCCTGAATGTGAGGAATGGATGCATATTTACAATGAACATTTTAAAACCGCTGCTTTCTTTTATATTTTGTGTTTTAACATGTTAACTTTTGCACATTTATTTGAAGTCACAAAGGTCTTTCCTCTCTTTGACCACAGGGGTGCACCATCTGAGCCTGCTGATGTGGCTGACACTGAATGAGAGGCTGCAAGAGCATCTTCATTTACTGCTGATGGGCACTTGGTAGTTGGAGTAAACTTTGGAGTATTGTGTTTTTTCTAGAACCTTTATTAGTTACAATACAACCGCAGAATTGACAGTATAGGATGTGCATATTTTCTGGCTTAGGGTGCAAGACAAGAATGGGAGGGCTTGGTTTGTATAGTGTGACTATGTTGTGTACCTTTAGAATTTTTTTTAAAGATAATATATGTATATATTTCCCCCCCAAATTCCTTTGTGTTTCATATCATTATTAACATTTAATCATGTATAGGCCATCTGTTGTTACTTGTAGAGTGTCAGCGCATCATTCTTAACATGTTGCAACAAGAACAGAATCATGGAAAACCTGTGGAAGTGTGTGGACTAGCAGTGGAAATGTGTAGAAAACTGGTGAAAGTGTGGGGGAAAACAGTACATGTATGTGGAAAACTGGTGGAAAAGTGGGAAAAGCAGTGGAGGTATGAGGAAAACCGGTGGAAGTGTGTGGAATAGCAGTGGAAGAGTGTGCAGAGGAGCTGAGTCTTTCCACCACAGCGCTGCCGTTGCATGACAAATTACGTGTGGATGTGTGTGTGCGAGAGAGCAAAGGGAGGGATGGAGAGGATGAACGCCAGCCAGCCCCGTCATTCCTCTTAAAAATGGCGTCTTCTGAACAAAATGAGCTGAAAAAATAGCTTTAGTGCAGCGCGAGTGAGCAGCAGTCGGCGCGCGCGGTCGATGCGGATCTAGGTTCGTTTATATTACACGCGCTCGGAAAGCGGAGCATCTGATCTACAGCCCGTCGGCACAACACCAGAGACAATAGACAGTGAAATATATGGGGGAGAGAAGAGGAGGGAGGAGGTGCTCCTGGCTGCTGTGACCCCCTCCTCCTCCTCCTCCTCCTCTCGCTCCTTCTCCTCCCTCCAGTCCTCCCAGTCTACAGGCTCGTCAAACAGAGAAATAAACAGAGGCGAGCGCACCGAACAGAAGACATTCCTCCCTCCCCTCCCCCCTCGCTATCTGTCCATCTTCATCCAGCCCTTTCTTTCATGGAGAGGAATTATCCCGCTGCAGGCTTTGGAGATCTAGGGGCTGGGACAGGATGGAGTTACGACAGATCGGCCAAAGCAAGGTAAGAAGAGTAGAAGAACAGGGGTAAAACCTCCGGTGGGGGCTTCAGAGGCTCTTAGTAACAATGCCACAGAGGTAGAGATGCAGAGCCAGGCTGCATGATGCTGCTGCTGCTGCTGCTGCTGCTGCTGGTGGTACATGGCCACCGGTGTCTCAGGTACTGCCAGCCGTATTGTCATGGGGGAGAGGAGGGAGCGGGGTGGGGGTGGAGAGGGAGTAGGGGGATGTAGTGGGATGTCTCTAAAATGCAAGGAATGCAACGGAAGGTTAATAGTAATAGAGACAGAAGGGGGATTGGGGGTGGTGGTGGAGCAGAGATGGAGGCTGTAATTTTATGGAAAAAAAAAAAAAAGATCATATCAGGGATCGGGCTCTGTATTGTCATCCATCACACCGCTGCAGCTTTGTCTTGCTTTTCACTTAACACACATGCACAACACAGTCGCATGTTGTCAGGCAGGGTTGATGCCACTGGTACAGTATTAATGTTATTAGTAGAAGCTGTGTCCATGTTTCAGGAAACCTACATTCCTGTGTTCTCACAGAACCCAGACATTACACTGAAGACAGAGCAGCCGAGAGATTTTTTTTTTTTTTTTTACATTAAACCAGCGTCTGCAGAAAGGGTGTGTAAAACATAGATTAGAAGCTGAGAGCTGAATTGTCCAGGTTGTAGTAAACAGGACTAAAATGCTGTCATGTGACTGACTAGCGTACCCTTATTGTCATCATATGAAACGCTAGCTAATTATAGTAGTGTCGAACGTTACGCTAGCTCGTTAGCTAATGAAGTTCGTGTCCACTCGTGGGTGAACTTGTCTTTGAGACTTTAGAGATATAGGACTAGCTTTTTCTGACAATGACTGCAGCTGCGGGTCGCTTTCAGATCCTCTACCATCCACAACTAGCTTCTCTCAGGCTGCGTTTGTTGCGTTTACGATGAATGTTAGCAAATGTCACGACAGGAAAAGGGACAGCCAGATGGAAAACTATGTTCGTGTTGCTTGTGGCGTTCTGAGTTAAAGCCCACAGACAGACAGACGGGGCTCGGTTTGTGTACCCGTCAGTGTCGCTGTGTGTTGGAATGAAGTGCGGCCTCGGCACATGCTAACGCAGCTAGCCACCATTAGCTTGGCTCCACGTTAGCCGTCGCCTTGACAACAACATCAGTTTTACTGTCAGGCTCATCCACGGTCAGACTCCACTGGGCTCACCACGACCACGATTGACTAGGATGAGGATCCTAGACGTTATTAGCTTTATTCAGACATCTCCAGGTGTATTTAAAAAAGTAAGAAAAAATGTTTAAAGCAAAATGTATGCGGTTTTTCCATTTATGTACAAAATATGCTAAAGGTCAAGGGTGGGGGTTTTTGTATTGTTTTCTATTCACTTTTAATAATGCACCATTAAAGTGCAACAACTTTATCCAAATAAGTTTTAAATTGAATATGCCGCTTCATTTTTATCGATCTATTTATGTTTTTTGCAGTGTAGACCACCATTTTACGTATTACGGTGTTAGTTCACTTGAGAAAAGAAAGCATATTTATTAAGCCATACATTTTGGTCAGAAACACGGACTGAAAACAGAGAATCCTCAGGCCACCTGTAAAAGTAGACTTCATTTGATTTTTAACAACGTCACAAATCACAACAAAGGCACACAGTCACATGACCACTAATCTTATTGCCATGGAAACAATTACCTGGCAGCTTTTCACAGACATCTACATAAGTTTACATTATGTTTATTTGTAGAAACCTCTGTGAAATAATTTCTTACAAAGTACATTGTTAATATTAGCTGCTTATTAGGTTATTTCAATGTTTCATACTCCAAGAATATGCTTTTTTGTTTGCTCCAGATAATCATTTCTATGAACATATTACAGTGCATTGTACCGTAACTGTTTTTGTGCTTGTAGTCACTTATCTCCTCCACAACACAAATATTTTTTCCTGCATTTTCTCAGCTCTATATCCATATTTAATGTGTGTAAACAGAGAACTCTTGTTCATATTCCAGCAGCAGGTGGTGATAATGCACCAACTGTGACTTGCTCTTACACATAAGAAGAGGAAGATCATGACTGTAATGCATTGTGGGATGTAGTATGTCACGCGTGTCAGGCAGATGAGAAATGTTTCCAGTGCAGTTTACATCCAGGTGTCTTTGGCAGAGTGCAGATCCCTCAAAAGGCCCTGCCTTTTGCCAGGCCACAGTTGTAAATAAGATTGTGTTCAAATCTGTCTTGCTTGGTTAAATAAAAGTAAAAAAAAAAAAAAAAGAAATTGGAAGTCTGTCTCATACTATGTAATACATGGAATCAGTTTGTCGTTGCTATGATTTGTCCAACACTCACTGAGAGATTGCACATGTTTGCACACTTGGTACTGAGTACTGATGAAAACTACTTTTCTAGAATCCAGATCTGCCTCCTTGGGTCACACAGTTCAGTGAAAAAGTTTATAATGTTGTAGACAAAATTGCAAATTGTCTCACCTTAACATTTTTCAACCCAAACATCAATACTTTACTACTAGTATGAAAAATACAAACTCTTGCAAAAAAAAGAAAAAAGTACAACTTTGATTTTATACTCCTGCAGTACCTTTTGTTCACTGTCAAATCAAAAATCATCATGTGCTGGACCTTTAAATCACAGCCTTTTGCATTTATATAAATGTAAAGATTCAAATTATGATTAGATTGCAGCAGAACATACCTACCTTTGTCAAACAATTTTCAGTCAAAATGTGCTGCAGTCTTTTGAGTTACAGATGCAAACACAGCCAGTTTGCAGTCTGGCTTTGCAGGGGTGAGGCTGCATCTTCTCTAGATATTAATATGTCTTCAGTCTTTTTTTCTTCACCAAAATTATACTTTCAGTCAAAATGTTAGATCACGTTATTTTTATGATTATTTTTTACCAGCTGAACACTGAAGAATAGTATAACTGTGATTCGTGATGAACAGACAAATTCTTTGTATAAACAGTGGGGGAAAAAAAGCATTTTTTATGAATGAAATAAATACTTTAGCAAATGAAAGGTACCATTATTATTATGCAATTTCTGCATAAACAAAAGTTTAAAACAGTGAACCTTTGTGGTTTCTCTACATTGGAGGTCATCAACTACAGAATTCTTCTTGTCAGACACTGTGAGGGCCAGATGCTTGGGTGAAAATAAAAATTAAACAAGGGGTGCCAGGCACAACAAACCCCGCCCCTCGCAAATATTTTACCTGATTTTCCCTAACTCTTATCATTGTGAAAACACATTTTTGGTGACCTTGACCTTTGACCTACATTCATCAAAATTTAATGGGATCTATTCTGGACCACCTTGCACCTTTCCTGAAAATTTCATGGAAATTGGTCCAATAGTTTTTGCGTAAAGTTGCTGACAGACAAACAAACAAACAAACAAACAAACAAACAAACAAACAAACAGACAAACAAAAAACCAAACCAAAAACAATACCCTCGCCTCCCCTTCGGGGGGGGGGGTGTGGTAAAAAACCAAACCAAAAACAATACCCTCACATCCCATTTGGGGGGGTGGGGTAATTATTACTCTGTTCAAAGTGATATATTATAATTTGACATATTAATTTTCCTTCCACATTTAAATATATATATATTTTTGGCTTTTGTCAGCGTTAAGACTAATATTACATGAACTACAACAAGCCACTAGGGGACAATATTGATGTTTTAGGCTTGATATTTATGAGGCTGTCGAACTGTCCATCACTGTCACATACAGTGTCGTAATTTGTGAAGAACTACAACAGTGCAGGAAATTGGCCTTCTGGATATGTTTGAAGCATGCAAAATGGCACTCTCAAAGAACCTTGACTATAAAGTTGGTACTGAAAATTGTAGCTTCAATGAAGAATGGACTGATAAGTATTCACAATACCAACTTTTAGAAGGGCAGTACCTGTGTGCCTCATCTGCACTGAAACTGTCACTGAGCCTGTTTATGTGACCATAAAAATACAGTAACTGGGAATAATCAGATAATTTTAATAATCAGATGTGATGCATTTACATGCACTTAAGAAATGTGATTAAAAAAAAAAAACAAAACAAAAAAAAAACAAAAACCCTGGTTTAGATGCTTCAGTCCATTGTCAGATTTCTTAAGGTAGAATCAAAGTACCTGTTATTGTCTTCCACTCATAACCTCAGTTTTCTACGATTTGTTACCCTCACCTCACTATGAATCAACAATATAACGTCAACACAACAATGGCGGCACACAGAATGAGATTTCAGTGCAAGTTCACAATGAAAAAAAAAAAAAATCACAATGCATGATTACCTCAGCCATTGTTTTGCCTCTTCCATCTCATTTGTGCATGTGAGAATACTATACTCTTGACAGTTAAAAGTAAAACTTCAGTAAGAAACCAAATAGGAGCTAGCAGACCTCCATATTTGTTGTTTATTTTTGCCATGGATCATCTGGAATGCTTTAAGGTGGGCTGTAGTTAACTCCAGGTGGGATATATCCTACCTCCCAGTACTTTGGAATGGGCCATTAGTCTAGTGATGATTTTTTGAGGTTGCATCATGATAATTTTTCTTACATCTTATAAGAAACAGAGGCAACAAACTATTACAAGTTTTTTCTGTAGTGTTCACCATTATATCACCTTTATATAAAGGCTTAATCTGTGTGTGATTACTTTTTGTTGTTAATCGGTTAAAAACTGCAGATAAACTCATTTATTAGCTGATTAGCCAGCGCTTACAGTATTAGAGCTGCAGCTATTGATTACTTTGTAATCGATTAACCTATTGATTATTTTCTTCCATTTGATTAAACGATTGTTTGAATAGGAGGAAAAAAGTATAACATGGAACTAACAAACAACCTTGTGTTGATCCTGGCATCATGCGCATCACAATAAGTGTCCATGTGAAACACAATAATGGAACCAATGTTTAGCGGAAAGAAAGCTTTGATTCAGGAAAACTGTAATCGACTAATTTTTTAAGTTGATGAGTCGATTAATTGTTTCAGCTTGAGATAGTGTGTTTTAAAAACTGTTTGTTTTGGCAGCAAAAGGGCCAATAGTTAATATTAGGCTTCTAAAATACTAGAAATACTGACTTTGAGGTGAAATTAACCAAGTAAGGCTGTACAATTAATAGAATTGCAATTGCCTGCACAATGATATGATTCCAAATTAAGGGACCAGATTTAGGAGACTTTGGGTTTTCATGTTAATGTACATTAGTGTTTGAGAGTTAAAAAAAATGCACGTCAAAATGAGTAATAACAAATGTTTGATTTTTTTTTTACTCTGACTTATTTTGATATCATGGAGCCCTTTACTCAAAGGCTAAAAAAACAATGAAATAACTATTGCCACAGTACTGTGGCACGAAATATATCAGTTTGTCTATTGCCACAGAGCCAATCATAGCCCTTGTTATATCATGTGTAGAGACTGGTAACCTGTCAACCTGCTGCCACAGTAGTGGCAATAAAGGGGAGAGAGAGAGAGAGAGGGGGGGGGTCTACGTATACATATGTGATATCCTTCTCCAAATTGTCATATTTGCATGGCTGCTTGCTTTGTTTACAGTTTAATGAACATACTGTGCATTATGGTCTCATTTCACAGACCAATATACACTTTAATATTAAGTAACCCTGACGCTTAGATGTAAACATCACATCCCAAACAGTACTTAGGCAATCAGGCAGCAAATAGGTCAGACCTGAAGACAGTGGAGATTTAGCTTAGTAGGTAACTCTTTGGATTGCGATGCAGAAGACTGGGGTTCTAATCCTCAGTCTTTTTTCTGGAGAATTCAAACGGGCATGGCGCAGTGGACGCTTGTAGGTAAATCCGACATTGATATAAATCAGCCACTGCGACAATGTTCAGAGTGCAGAATTTGGAGCACAGCACTCAATACACTGAACTGACACAGAACTGAGAAGTAACACCGCACACTGCCATCTAACATGTAGCTCTGCCCACCTACTCCAGCCTCTGCACAGAGCAAAGAACCCCGTAAAACAACAACATATAGAACATTTACAGCAATAATTCGTTTTCTATACTATCACTAATTTGCCGTTTCTTCCATAAATTGCCACAGTACTATGGTAGCAAAATGCACAAAAGAATGCACTGAAGTATACACCTTATATCACCACAGTACTGTGGCAACAAGAGGCTAATGAGTTCATGGAATAGTATCCATAATTGGCTCTAGTACAAATGCTAACATTTGATTGGCTCTGTGGCAATAGACAAACCGATATGTTGTGCTACCATACTGTAGCAGTAGCCATTGCCTAAAAAAAAAAAAAGTTCCCACCTAGTTTGTTCATTTCACATTTATTTGTTTCTTTAGATTAATTCCTTTGATTAATTTGATGATCAGGAATTCAGGTTAATTTATTTAGGCATTTATTACTTGGATTTAGTTCAACAGTTGTCCTTCATCCATAATTTATTTTTAGGGTAACAAATATTTGTGTCCATATTGTCTTTTTTGTTGAGAATTTTCTTGTTAAAGTGCTTTGCTGTTAGGTTAAAGTTAAAGAAAATGATTCTGTGTGGATTTTGCATGTTCTCTCTGGGTAGTCTGGCGTCCCCCAACCATCCAAAGACATGGACCTTAATAGGTTAGGTTAATTGGTCAATCACCCCCATAGATGTGAATGTGAGAGTGAATGGTTGTTTGTATGTGATGAGCTGACACCACATCCAGGGAGAACCCCACTTTCACCCATATGTAGCTGGGATGAGCACCGGCACCCCCATGACCCTCTTGTGGATTAAGCAGTGCAGAAAATGAATGAATGAATGTAAATGGAAATTAATGAGCAAAATGTTTGATTTTATTTCTTTTTTCCCCCAAATGATGGATTGCAGCACTAAGTGATGGCAGATATCATATTAAGAGGTTGATTTCACAATTCAGTTTGAAATTGCTATTGTAAACACAAATGTATTTTGTGAAAGAGCCAGAAAATTTAAGATTGGTCTTCTTTCTGCTCCTTTTACCCTCGGCCATACTGGCCACAGGGTACTGTCATCAGTTGGTCGTCCTTCTGTCTATTCGTCCATCCGTCCGTCCAAAAACTTTGCCATGCACTGCTAAATCAGGCCACTAGGGGCAGGCCCCCAAGGAGTTGGCTGGAGTTGGGCGTACATGCTCCGTGGAAATTTGTGTGTACTCGGACCGCACTCAACGTGGACCCAAATTGGATGTGACAGTACACAGCATGATTAAGAAAAAAGAGGGATGAATGAAAATGCCTCTGTAAGCCATTATTTGGAATCATTTGGAAAAATGAATCCTGGAGTCTCAACTTCCTGTACAGTTTCACTCCAGCTTGACAGTGGAGACAATAGAATGGAGGAACGGGTGAGAGAAAAGGAACTAAAAAACAATAACTTTCACCAATATTTAGCCTAAGCCTGTGAAAATGACCTTAATGTTAACGGGAATGTTAATAATGCAATGTTAGAGTCTAGCCTGGATCTGGGTATAGGCAACACAGGCGGCTGCCTAGGGTGCCATCTGCTCAAGGGGGTGCCAAATTTCAGACAAAAAAATAAATAACATAAATAAATAGATCAATTAAAATATCTATATAATAAATTTGAAATGCACCCTTTACACTTCTTTGACATGTTTTCTCTTAAGTAAATTATAATCAAGCCTCAATATGACAATTCTTTATTCCATTTATCCCACTTTGTGGATTCTGGCATTCACATTTATTTCTCATTCAATATTAAAATGCATGACACCAACTCACATGATCTCTTAAACATGCTAAGTATCTAAACAGTTGAAATTATTTCTTATTGTATATTTATGTCTCTTAGACTTATTTCTCTTATACTTATGATTCATTTACATTTATTCTTTCCCACTGTATGGACTGTTTTAGATAAATCTTGGATTCCTTTATACATCTGTTGCACAAACTAATTCCAGTGTTAATTCACAGTCTCAAACATTTTACATATTGCAAATCATCATATCAGTGACTGTCAATATTTTGAAGATTTTCACGAGTCAGGCCGAGGGTTTTCAAATGTGAGCACGTTATGTTCATTCATTATGTGGTCAGTTTGCTGACATGTAATTTAAAGCAGTTTTTATTTTTATCTCATGAATGAAATGAACTAACTAGCTAACTGACTAACATTTGGATACTTTGTAGCTAACAGTCATGATTTTTAAAATTTATTTATTTTTTGCTTAACTAATGAAAAATAGAATAAACTGCAATTTTTCCAGTGATTTGTGGGGCTACATGTTGTTAGCCTCATTGCATAATTGCCTTAGTCATATTTTGGATAAGTGTATAATTCATATTTGACCTAAGTCACTTTTATTTGTTATGAAATCATTATGTCTGTTTGTTTTTGCAAACTTGTTCACACATCTGATTGAACTTACTTTTATAGTATAAAGTTCTTTTGTGTTAATTGAAAAATTGTTTTTTTCTTGTCTAAGAAACCTTAAAATATGACTTGTTCTTTACACTAGGTTTACTTGGCAAACAGGCAGATACACTACCTGTCCATGCAATATTTAATTGGACTGCCTTAATCTGTGGCGTTCACTGCCCATCAGTATCTTAATAAATGTCACAGCAAGTATTTCCATCAAGACTTGCATAATTTTTTTTTTTTTTTTTAACCAATATCTTGTTTTGATGATGGGAGAGATGGACCGGTGTGTAAAATTTAAAACCTTCCCTGAGGTACAGGTCTGGACTCAGACTGCATTGTCCAATCCGTGTGTGAAAATAATGTCTCATGCTCCTCAACTACCCTTTCACTATTTCAGTTTAATGAGTGTGATGAATCTGGGGTTGTCCAATTTTGATGCTCCTTTGCAAAGTGATGGATTATTGAAATTAGAAGCTATTCACTGCCATTTTTCTCAGCTGGGTTGTGTATTTGGCTGTAGCTCTGAGTCTTTGTTAATGGAGTTGATCACTGAGCTGCATGACATATGTATTGATAACAGGTATTGAATTTATATTGTCAACATTACTTTTGTCAAAATTAGCTTTGCTGTTGTGTCTGTTTGCTCATTTCCAGTTTTATGACACATGTATTTAAATTAAATATGTTAGGTTGGAATTACCTAGCAGGAATATGACTCAAGTACCTTTTGAGAGGAATGGAACATTAAAAAGTAATTATTTAGAGAGTCCGAATGAAAATCAGTTGTTCTAAATATGAGCTTATCTAACTCAGTCTTGAAGCTCAGAGTTAAGTCAACAAAATTCACTGTAGGGCTTAGATTTGGCCAAAGAGCCATAGAATGAGGTTACACAATACTGGTTTATACAAGTTTTCAAGATATACAGTCTCAAACTTAACCCTGAAAAGACCCAGAACTATTTTTGTCACAACTTTCAAATTATTATTAATTTTGTCTTTTTCAAGTGATTAATCACCATTTATTATAATATTATCCTCTGAATTTTGCATTTTTCAGTGAAAATCATGTTTTCCTATATTTAATTTACTAAACATGTAGATGTTCATAAAAGCCCAGAGTGAATTCAAATGTGATATCGAAAGAGAGAAAAATTCAGAAAAAATGAATATTCAACAAAATAAATCATTAACTGAACAAGTGTCTTCAACTACTGTCATTTAGCAAACTCCATGGGTTTTACTGGTGAATCAATGTTGTAGAAGTGGACAGTGTTTCAACATTCACTACGGAGCCTCTGAACATCCAAAAGGGTCATATCTGATGACCATGAAAAGATGACAAATACACACATAT
>JAPQRP010000029.1:6695023-6717878 GCA_037367295.1 Apogon hyalosoma | reverse complement strand
GAACCTGTGGACACTAACAGGAACCATTATCAAGAACAAAGGCTACTCTACTGACTATTAAGAACAGACATTGGACTTAGTAAACCTAAGGTATGACTAATTTTGAACATGGTGTTCTTTGGAAATCCTCTGATAAAATACTCCTGAAACTAAAGTATTTCTCCAAATATAATTTGTTGTTATTCCCTCACATATGTATCACATATAAGTCACAAACAAACTTGAGGAAAAGCATTCATTTCATCACAAAAACAAAAAGTCACAAAAAATGGCAGGGTTATGAATAATTTTGAGGACGACTGTATATATATATAAGCAAATCATAGAATAGACTTTTTAGTATTTACATTTTTATTATGAGACATGCAACTTGACTTGAGTGGAAAGAAAAAAAACATGCTAATGTGCCAAACATACTGATATGCTAACAAGCTAATGGGCTATTTAGGGGTACTGCACACTTGAATTTTGTACTGTAAACAAAATTTTATGACTCACCATAAAACTGTATCTATACTTTATAGTGTGGTTCTAAAATTTTATAAAGCACCATTGAAATTAGTGAGATGAATGCTGGCAGTGGAGTCATGCACTTTAGTCTCCTGTACTATCCTGTTCTGAATTTGGTATTAAAAATTGTTCTTAGTCTAAGAGGCATGTGTACCTTCTTCACTGAAAGTGGAGTCCACCGAACCACCAAACTCAGACGATGGGGCAGCAATTTTTCCACCAAGATCACTGACTTTCATTTGGATCTCTACTGGGTTTTCAGAGGTTTTATTAAGTGCTGCATCAATTGTAGCTTTTTCATAAGTATATGAAAGACTTAGGTGCATCTTTGTGCTGCCTGGAGGTCATTCTGAAAGAGATGAGGACAAAAAGGCAGAAAAAGTCTTTATGCTCACTTTTCTTCATTGGAACCATCACTTACTCCTTTAAACCTCTAAGTTTTCACACAAACATTAAAACTATTTGTCTTTATTTTTTCAGTTGTATGTTAGTTACATCCTTAGTTGTTAATAAGTTGGATCCAAATGTACTGAAGACTGCAGTGGGCATCTTGTTTGTAGATGTCATTTGACTTGTTTGTTGTTGTTTATATCTATAGATATTTTTATATATACTTTTATACTGTTGTTATTGTGATATAGATACTTTTTATTTGTCCTTTTACTTTTATACTTTTTGTGGGTGTTGTTTCAGCTGGTTCTGGAATAAAGGACAAGTTGCTTGTCAGATTTCTTTTTCTAATTTTACTATTTTTTTCTCTTCTTCAAATAATCGTTTATTGAAATCGAATTGAAGAAAATAATCGGTAGATTAATTGATTATAAAAATAATCAATAGCTGCTACTCTATTATATATGTATGTAACATATTGGAAAAGCACCCAAAGCAAAACTTGGTGAAGTGAACAGGGGATCATTTATAGTCATTAGATGCAGAAAAAGTAATTTTAGTTAGTTTGGGATGATCTGAGGCTGGCATGATGCCCAAAGTGCTTTTGCGTTGCCCCTCAGCCTTATAACAGTAGAGAAAACCCCACATATAAAAACACTAGGTGTCACGTAATAATGGAACCAGGCTGGCTGCTTCAGTTTTCCATAGGAAAGGACTGTCTACAGGCAAAGTAAAGCAGTGAACATATTCTAAATATAGTGCATACTGGAACTGATCAATTTTTTTAAGGGACATAACAGTAAAATAAATAAAGTTGTGTAGGTGACTTGTGGTTCTTTATCCTAGGACAAACCTGTCTTAAACATTTACACCTCCAACTCACCCCTCCTCACCTCCCCCACCACCTGCCATTGCTCTTTTTTGCCCTTTTCATGCAGCCAGTGAAGTTACATTTTAACATCTATATACTGATTTAAACTATCTTATTTTTATTGAATACAGTACGAGTATATTGGAGCAGTAACACTGGTTTTGTCTGTTGGTAGGTGTCAAATCTAAACAGCTGTTTATTCTGATAGAATGCATTCTTTCATTGTTCTAGATAGAAATGTTATTTTCAAAGTTTGACAGTTTATTGGGAATTCATTGAACTGGATTTATTCTGCTGCGTTTCATTGCCACTTTGGTATTTGTTTATTCATTATCCAGGTATCTTTGTTTCAGACTGTAGTTTTTATCACCAACTTGTTGTAAATCTTGTGCCTAATTCATCAAACAGATCAAACAAAAGAAAGAATGGTAGATTTGATGCCGGAATAGAAATGACAAAAGCAAATAATGCATTCCACTTGTTTCTCACTTTTTCTCATTGTGTTAAGTATAAGAGTATATATGTATCAATGTGTATGCATCTACCATGCATATATTATGGGTTATAAGTATGTGTATTTAGTATGTGTGTGAGGATGGACTTGTTTTTTGGGATATTCCAAAATATCCTTTTGGTCCGATATTTCCAGTCTTCTGCTTAAGTTGAAACACAAAACCCACCTTTTCATTTGTTCTTCCTTTTCCCCCTTTTTCCTTTGGTTCTTCATCCTTCGTGTCATTTTGGGTTGTTGTTGTGTATACTCACATGTGTTTATCCAAATCACTGTATTTAATTAAGTGCATAGCATAGAAGTTTTTTTTTGTAATGGTTTCTGCAGATGAAAATTCAGCCAATATGATGAAGGCCATCTTATGTGATACTATAATAACCTTTTTGAGGTGGAGCCCTTTTATAATTATAACTATATATTATAGCACCTCATAATTGTATTCGATGTAATGGTCTGTGGTATTCTGTCACCTCTCTGGTCATATCGTGGATGTTTCGTTTCAATGACATTATGTAACAGTGCCATAACATGAATAAAGTGTAATATGAATAAATACAAATTACAGTATGTTGTGTGTAAACATGTCTTCTGTCTGAGTCACACTAGCTTTTCAGCAGGAGATGTGGTCATTTACTTTACATTTACTACTAGACATTACAGTGTTTAATGCTCTGAATAAGTAAATGAACTTAAAAAGTAGGGCTGGCCGATGAAAAGATTCATATTGTTAATCATCACAATAAATGTGATGTAAAGAGTAAAACGTAACAAAACAAAAAACACATCTATAGTCTCTGATATGATGATTTAGTGCTTGTCTTCATGTTTATTTAATTGTAATTTAGTCCAAGTAAGTGAAAGTAGTGCAATCCTATTTTTTATTCAACAAAATGAAAACATGTGTATGTTATGTGTTTGTAAACAAATTTAATAGCGTTAAAACCCATACACAAAATAAGTATATATTATGATGATGACATTTATCATTAGAAAGAAATTATATTGTTGTAAATATGAGTATAGCTTTATTGCCTGGCCCTAAAAGCATCGATCTGTTAGGCAGGTTTGTCTGGTATAAATAAAGGCTGGTATAGACTGTTGATTGTGAATGAGTTTTAATGATCACTGTCCATCTGTTCCTCAGCCTCATGTATGGGAGCTCCAGATCATCCCACCCAGACTCAGAGCTGATCCACAGACAGGCCTACAGCACCCCCCACCCCCTCCAAGGCTATGCAACCAACCATCACCCGGGAAGCTCAAGAGAAGGTGGTGCATGGGGTTCTACTGGCCGCACGCTTGGTAAGGATTGATCATGTACCTGTAAAAACAGAATGTGACATTCGATTTGTCTGTTAGAGTGGCAGGACACTGCTGTGAAATGGATATGATGGAAACACTGGGATCAGCATCATACCAGTATCTGGTATCAAAGTCTGAACAAGTACTCTGATGACTTTATTTTTGACTGTAGGAGACTCAATACAAATTTTTTCCACTATTTCCTTACCTTTCTGAAAATATTTGTTGGCTGTACATTACGAAATACTGTTCATTGAGAAAACGAGTTCATTCTGTTGGAAACTGGCAGCACCTCTGTGAAGCCTTTGGTCAATAAAAATAGAAAAACAGTGTTTGGAAAGAATAACAATATATAATGTTAATACTTTGTTGTACTGTTGCTATCATGGTGTGATGTATGATATGGTTCACATGAATTAAGTGAAGGATGTGGTTTGTTGCTAGGCCTGTCGGGGCTGTTTGATGCCAGCCTCCACCACGCCAGTCCCTCGGGTCCTGATGCCTCAGTTATGAATCTTATTTCAGCTCTGGATTCCCGAGGTCCACAGCCCTCTCCCTCGGCATCCTCCCTCCTCTCTCAGTTCCGCACACCATCTTGGCAGACTGGTGAGTGGTCACCCTGTTTGGGTGAAGCTGAAAAACACATTTATTGTTTGTTAAACCTTTGAGTACATTAACTGAGAAAATAAGAATCCTTATTTGAGATCCTGAGCATTGATTTAACTTTCCAAAATAACCAAATAATTTTTAAGTGTTACTTGGTTAAATGTGAACGTGACTTCCTTTGACCAACATTTTCCATCTAATGTGTCCTATAGCAATGCATACACCGGCCCCAGCGGAGCTCTTTATTTCAGGGGCACTTCCAGGTTCCAGCTCCTTCCCCTCCTCCTCAGCCCTGTCTGCCTATCAGCATCCTGGTTCCTTCTCTGGAAGACCTTTCACTCCCTCCATATCCCTACAGGACACGCCTACATTTAGCCCCACCTCCAATGGCTTGCTATCTCCCCATGATCCCCTTCTTCACATCAAAACACCCTCCCAATCGAGCTTGGGTTTCGATCGTTTGCTGTCTTCCCAGAGTGCCACCTATCGTTCATCCCAAGAACCCCCAGCACCTCTTCAGAACCAAGCCCCTTCCACCTCCTCTAGTTGCCATCTGCCACCTCCCCAGTTCAACCTATTGTCCTCCCAGCTCCACAACCAGTCATCCCAGCTTTATAATTCATCCATGTTCTCTTCCACACCAGCTCTGCCACCTACAGCTCAGCCCCAGGGTCCTCAGGAGAGGGCAATTCCCAGGCAGGACAGTGTGATTAAACACTACCAACGCTCATCACCAACCCAGTCTACAACACTTCCTCTACAGCAGTACATCAGCTGTGGTGGATCTACAGGCTATCAGCAGATAGCAAGTCACCATCGGCATGCTGGAGTGTCCTGCAGTCCTCTGGGGGAGCAAAGCCCATCATCTGACCCAAAGCCCTCACCACGAACAGAGTCCCAGACATACAGACCCATCATTCAAACACCCTATACATCCTCCTCCTCCTCCAGCTCCTCAGCCTCTGCTTCTTCTGGTACAAAAGGAACAAAGAGTTCTAGCTCTACTAGTGGCTACTCCTCCTCAGGCTCAGGATCTTCCTCTTCCCGTACACCACACACTCCACCATCAGCCTCCTCCACCTCCTCATCCTCCTCCTCTAGTTCCAAGGGAAGCACTGGATCTATGACTGCTCCTTCTCGTCAGCAACCCCCACCTCAGTCAGTACCAGGATCACTTCCACCACCAGTGGTTACATCTGCGCTTACTCAGCAGTCAGCACCTAAACAATGCCTTGTTTCCTCCTATGGTTCACCCTCTGTGGCCAAATCCAGCACAAGTCTATCAGGCCAGACCCCACCCCAGCAACATGCCCAGTCTTATTCTCCTAACCAGCATCCATCTACACTCATGGCGCACTCGTATGGAGGCTTCAACTCACCTCATGGCCAGGAAATGAGCTCTTTAGCAGCAGGAACTACAAGAAAGGCTTTCCCTGGTTCAGGTCCTGGAGAACGCTCATTTTCTACAGAAACAGTCTTTGGTGATTCAAACTTTGGCTCAGCTTCTCTCAGAAGAGCGAGCAGTCCTGCCCTAGGGTATGGAAATGTTGGAGGATCATCTGGAAGTGGACCTGCAACAGGAGCTGGTGCTCTTGTCAGTGGAGTTGGGTCTGCAGGATCTGGAAACACAACTGCCAGTCTTGGTAATGGAGGTAGGACCACATACCATCTTCCTGAGTCCAGTCCCTCTCCCTCCATCAGTTCTGCTATAAATCGCTCTGGAGTGCACTCTCCAGCTTCTGCTCGCCCTGCACAATCGCCTGGAGGCTCAGGGGCCAACAAGTACTTGTCCTCAATCCTCTCCCCTCCTTTTATGTCTTCGCCGCAAGGTTTCCCCGATACACGGGAAGCACAAAGCCAGTCTTACCATACTACACCACCCAGGCCAAAAACGGAGACCAGTATGCTAGGAGTTGAGCGCTCCCAAGATGAGGAAGAGGATGATGATGATTTCCTCATTCACCACTTGCTACATGCACAGAGCTCTACTCCCCATCCATCGCAGCATCATCAACCTTCTCAGCAGATGCCCCAGTCGCTCACCCAGGTTAGTGACAGAGAAGTCAAAGGGCTGGCCTATAATATCAACAAGATATCAGAAGAGCGATATCACCTTCAAAGTGTCATTCGTACCAATAGTACCACCAGTAGTTCAGGGACTGGAATGACAGATGCCAACACTCAGATGGAGATATCGCAGAAGAAACAACAACCAAACAAGCCAGAGTTGACGTTGACAAAATCATCAGCTGGAGGGGTAGGAGAGACTGCTGACTCCCTTTCGCACTCCCATCAACAACAGCATGACTCCTTTAGCTCTGTGGTCCATTATGGAAATGATGACACTTACACCCAGCATCCACATGCACATCATCCCCAACATGTGTCCTCACACACGCAGCAATGTCAACACTCCCAGCTTTCCCAACACTCTTGCCACGCTCAACATACACAACACTCACAGCACACCCATACTCACTCGCACATGAACCCAAAGCAGCCCTCAGATGCAACAGACAGCACTTACTTGTGTAACACACAAGATGTGCAGCAAACCCGCCAGAGCCAGGTACCCATCTCTATGATGGATTCCTCACCAAATTCTTCTAACCAAACTCACATGCTGCAATCTGTCCTTTCCCATACCACCCACACAAAGATGGACCCACAGCAAACCCCAACGTCAGCACATCAACGCCCCTTAACCCAGCAGGCTATGATGGTTTCAGCTGGAGGAGCAGGACCTACTAGAGTGGAGTCTCACCCACAAAACCAGTCCTCACAGTTGCAACTCCAGCTCCAATCACAGGATATTGATACACATTATACTCTTGGACCCCAACCAAGAGATCAAACCCAACCTAGTCAGAACTCAGTATCTCCATTAGACATGCTAGACCAGTCACTTTCCCAGACCAACAGTAGAGACAGTGGGGCTCTGGACAGGACTGGAGTAGGGGTGGGGGTACCACTTTCAGGAGGGGAGCGAAGTGGTGCAGACATACATAGACAACAGCACAGACTTACACCCCGTCTCCATTCCCAACAAACAGCTTCAGATCTCCATGACTTCCTCTCTGAACCAGACCTGTCCAACCCCACACACCTGCACCACCTCAACCAGCCTCAGGCCCATGCTCATTCTCATACACAACACCAACAACAAGCACATACTCACCATCAGCTTCCACACACTCAATTAGGACATCCACACTCTCACCGGATGGCAGCAAATATGGGAACTCCCCAACAACAGCAACAGTCCCAACCAAGTGAGGCTGAACCCCAGCTCTCACATGCCCAGTTAGATCCACTCAAACAGCACCAGTTTGATTCTGTGAGCCCTGTAAGTAAAGTAGGACAAAATCAATCTCAGCAGCAGCGTTTTGCACCACTAACATCAATCTGCTTTCCAGACTCTCTTTTACATGATGAAGATCGCTCTTTCTTTCCTGCAATGGAGGATATGTTTTGTTCAGCTGATTACAAGTCAAGCTGTGCAGGGGATTCTGGGACAGGACAGGCTGCTCAAGAATGCCTCACCCAAGGTCATGGACAGGGACAAACAAATATGGAGGCCTTGAAAACAGGAGGTGCTGGGGAAAGCTATGACATGGTTGGTCATCATAGTGATCAAGGCTATGGACAGTATTGCCACAGCCTTCCAGGAACAGGAAATGGCAACCTCCATTTAGATCTTGACTCATTAAAGACCCATGAGCTTCCCTCCACTGTGAATACTGATCAGCTTGGCCTTATCCAATCCCAAACTTCAAGTATTGGATTGAGCTCAGCAATTCAAGGCAATGACTCAATCAACAAAATGATGGGAGCTGTAGGACCTGGTGGTTCGAGCACCACTGGTCTAACCACACCTATCTTCTGTTCCTCTCGGCCTAAGAAATTGCTGAAGACTAGCTCATTTCATTTGCTTAAACAGCGGCAGGAGCCACAAACTCAAACAAAGAAAAATTATGCGCAAGAGTATGAATTTGAGGATGATGAAGATAAAGCTGATGCTCCAGCTGATATTCGCCTCAACAGTCGACGCCTTCCTGATCTGCTCCCTGACTTGGTGTCCAGTTGTAGGAAGGTAGGAGGGGTATCAGGGGTAAGTGGGGTCACTCAAATGATGGACATGGACTTCTGCCATCCATCCAGTTACTCCTCCCTCCCCCCTCCACAACCTCTTTCACATGATGGCCCTAAGAAAAGAGGCAGGAAACCAACAAAACCAAAACGTGAAGGTCCTCCTCGGCCACGAGGTAGACCACGCATACGACCTCTTCCAGAACCTCCTTTCTGCAGGGGGCTCATGGGATCAGTGTCGGGAGAAAGCAGGAGGGGTCGCGGCCGTGGCCGAGGAAGGGGTAGGAAGGAAGAGGGACTTGTGGAAATGCATCGAGACATGAACAAAGCGCAAAGCATGACATATCATCCTCTGCAACAGCAGCATCCACAACAACAGTTCAGCCAACAGCAGCATCTCCCACCACATCAACATCAGCACCACAGACATCAACTAGGCCACCACCAGGCACCGCCACAACATCACCTTTGCAGCCAACAACAACAACAGCAGCAGCAGCAGCAGCAGCAGCAGCATGTTTCCTCTGCTCAGCACCAGCCACATCATCATCATCAGCAGCAGCATCTTCAGCAACAGCAACCATCTGAGCAACTGCAGCAAGATCCTATCAGACCAATCAAGGTAATGGGGAATACTGCAATGACAGGTAGATGTAACATTACCATATCATATTTTAACATTTTAATATCATGTTTTCAGTGAAATCCATACCTTTAGCTAGGTTTAAGGTTATAACGGAAGACATGTAAGGACAATATGCATGTGTTAGACTTAATTTGGAAGGAAACATCTAGTTTCTATATTTAACATTGGGTGAAACACAGTCTGAACTACATCAGTTTACATCTGGCTTTAATACAACATCATCATCTGTCCAACCTGTGGTGTTTTTAGATCAGACTACCAGTGCCCACCATGCCTCCATCAGAATCCTTGTTGAGAACGGACTCACTCTCCAGTTCTGAGCCAGTTCTGTCTGATGGATCTGTGGGTTCAGCACCGTCTCTAGGCCTGAGCCCTGGGCCTAGTACAGCCATGGACATTGGCAGAAATGAACTAAACCAAATGCAAGACAAGATGATGAAGTATCAGCCTGGAGAGGTAAATAGACACAATATAAAAAAAACCCTCTTCCTCCTAGATTTGATGTTTGCGGGATATTTGTCTTTGATGTGAAAAACATATTTGATGTGTAAATTTTTTTTATTATTTGGAATTTCAAAGGTTTGAAAGAATGGTGAGAAATACATGAATTCCATCTAACTTTGTTCTATGTAAATTTAAAGAGTGGCACTGTTTATTGAGTATTTCCTCCTCTGTCTTGTCCATCTATTTATGCACAAAATAGCAAGCTAGAGAATTCAGTGGCTTTTTGCCATGGAGGGAAAGCTACTTTTAAAGAAAGAAGTTTGAGATGATTCAGAGAATCTAGCATCAAAACAACATATATATTAATTCAAAAACACCTAGAGACAAAGGCTTAATTAATGCGTATTATTAAATATGTGGTCTATAAAATGTTAAGAAATGGAAAAAAAATCCAACTGTCATGTCTTGTTTGATACACATTGCAAAGATAGTGAGAGAAAATAAGAAACCAGAAAATATTGAAATATTGAAAAAAGCTTTTGGTTCCTAAAAATTGTCTTAATTGTTATCTGTTGTCAGCTAACTAATTAATTGATTAGTCATTGCATCTTGAGACTACATCTTTTGGGAGAACAGAGCAAATTATCAGTGTAGACTTGATAATTATATCAGAAGGAATATCCTAAAAGTATTGTTCTGCTGAGAAATTCAGCTTTGTTTTATTAAAAAAAAAAAAACTGTTTGTAATGAATGTATACCTGACCTGCTACTTTTTTTTTTTTTTTTTTTACCTTTTCTATTATACCCACAGTATGTAGACGTACCAGAAATTCCGTCGGTACTTCCATCTGTCTGAGATTTTTGTCCAACTGATTTCTCAGACACTATTCACTTGATTCTTTTCAAATTTGACACACATTCTGTAGCAGTAGGAGAGATGCATTGCACAGTTTGATGGCTGAATTTCACATTTCACATGTATTTGTCTTTCTCTCAATTTTTGCATCTTTTTTTTATAAATGTATTTTTTTTTTACAAGTTTCTGAAAAGATTGAAAATCAAGACTCAAAATGAATCTCTGGGTATCCAGGGTATCAGTGAAGAGGAGGGCCAAAGTGTTGTGCGACCGGGTGGAGGTATTAGTCAGCTCCGCTTACTATTTAACTTGTTTTTCTGAAAATGACAAGGAATGCAAAAATTACAGGCAATTAATTGTTGAAAATATAATTTTAGATGACGTTTAGGATTTTGTGAGCATTATCTGATATGAACAGACATGTAGTTACCGTTAACTCAGTTATTCTGTACCTGCATATGGTCTATAAATTCTTTATGTATGGCCAGTTCCAGTAGATTCCGATTCAGATCTGTGCCACTTGTTCCTTGTTGTCAGAATGTGTGGAAGAAGGAGCTGCAGATCTGAAGGGCTGCTGAGGACCTGGGCATGACAGCTTTAACTTTGTATATCATTTTACAGTGAGAAGGAGGCTAGTTGCCTCAGCAACAGTGAGACGTACTGTATCTGCAGCCAGTATTTTGACTGTGGAACTGGCAGATTTACAGCAACACTATACATTTCAGAATCAAATCTAAGTAATATACCGTTCACTTATTGAACATTTTGACAAATATCCTCAAATATCACCATAAACATTTCTTTTGTCTCTAGGGTTTATTTATTTAATTCAAATTGTCACATAAAAAACAAATAGTTCAGTGTTAGTAACTGATTTTTATTTGTCTTGAGTACATGAAATCAAAATGATTGGACAAAATAAGGAATAAGTCATACATAATTTTTTCTTGTGTATTATATGTGGTATTGATCTTGTACATTTATGCTAGTTTCATTTTGTTGTGTGTTTTATATCATTTTTATATATGCCATATTTGTTTTGCACATAATTTTCATATTGTTGCATTTTTTCATACACTGTTTTTGTCTTATTGCATCTTTTGCAAATAATTTATCACCACAGATAACTGTCTGGCTTGTTCTGTTTTCACCTGGGACAAAAGATCTTCCTTCATTTATCTAGATATTACCAATATTTATTGATGTGGACATATTTTGTCATGATAACATTTTTGCTTATATGGTCCAGCTCTAACTGCAGATCATTTTCAAACTTATGCTTGAATTAAGATCAACACAGGAGAGAATTTAATGAAGCATAGAATGGGCTTAACCAGAAATCACCTGCAAAAATTAATTAATCATATAATATTTTCTGTCAGTTCACAATAACCTCTCACAACTTATCACACACTGATAAATTAAGGTGCACATTTTTTACATGCAAATTATTCATGTAAACACAAAGTATACTCAATCAGTTTTGTCTTATATTAACACAGATGACATGGAAGAAAGAAACTGAAGATCTCCTAAATCCCATTGACTGGGCTGCTATGCAGAAACTCGCAAGTTCAGTAAGTTGCTTCATCCCCTTCACAAAAACTGGCAAAGCCAGAAGCTTCATATATAATTCATACCTCATCTATTCAAACTCAAGCATCTAATAGAGAGAGCAACACATCCTCCACTTTCCCTACACCTCAGGTGCCCACAGGCATTTAGGACAGTACCTGTATAAAAAAAGGCAACATTTTCCAGAGGTTTTTCTTTTACTGAACATCTGAAATTGTGGAGCAGAGTCTGTTACGGAAGACCCAAAAGAACCCTTTTAATTTTCTGTCTTGTTTTTTTGTGATTTGAGGCTGGGAGAGACGGAGGTTATAGTTGACTGACAGCCAGCTCTTTCTGACTGACAAAAGCAAAGAGAGAGATAGCTGTTACCAGGGCAGCTGTTGCCATGGTAACTAACAAAAAAAAATCTGTTCAGGATCCTTGCTGCCACCTGCTGTCCGCTATGCTTTATTACCCTGTACTTAAAACCAGGATTTATTCAACAGTTGAAATCCTTCACTGTAAAACCTTTGGAACTGCAGTTATCTCCCTTCACCTCCTTCAACCTGACTGTCGTCATTACACAGTGGCGGAGACATGACTTAAAATGAACACACAGTTTACGTTGGTCCTTGTGAAAAACAGATTTCCTCAATCAGTGCGTAAAATACAGAACAGAGATACTCCAGCAGTCATTGAAATTACTCAGTGCATTATTTTTCTTCTTTTATTTTTCCTAGATCAGTTTGTCAGACATGAAGAACACAGCACAGATCACCCACCACTACCTTGATTTGTCAGCTTTGTAATAAATTATATTCATAGTATCCCTGTTCTACCTCATCAGCAAGAAGCAGAATCCATTTCCTCTGCTGTTTGTTTATTTACTTCTATTGTGACAAAGTGTTCCTATATGTTACTCCTACAGCCTTGCTACAGTAAGTGTCATTATTAGTTCAATGAATAATTAACAGTAAAAAAAATATAGCCAAAAACCAAACTGAAAATTAAAATGTTTAAAGTCGTATTAATTAGAGCTGGGTGATGCTGCAAATGAACTGGTATGCAATTTTTGCAAGTGTCTTTTTATATACCATCATAGTACAGAAAAGCAGCTGTAACACTTTCATAATAATAAACTTTGCTGCAGACACAAGTCCATATAACACAAGCCTACAACATGCACACAACATACAGGATAAATAATAGAGGGTCTGTATTGACATGAAACTCAAAACATATTACAACAAGGCTAACATTAGAAGAGGAAACTGTGAGAAGAGTAAAACAAACAGTTTTGTCATGTCATACATTTTATACTTTTTCGACTTTAAACAAATTCTATTCTGAATATTACATAAAACATGTAACCTATGCTACTACTACTGCTATACTTTGTGTTTATTATAATATTTTATTAGCGGTTGGTAGTGACATGGCTAAAACATTAGTAATAGCATTCTTAACCCAACCCTGATAAAGATGAATATAAAGTACACAGCTCATACAATATACAATACAATAGAAAGGTAACAAGCTACACTTGTAGATGCTTGATGAAATGGAAATATTACACCATTGATTTTTGAGTGAAGTAAAACAATTGCCAGAATATTAGCCAAAAAAATGCACAAATCTGGATAGTTGCTTTAGTTACTGTGTATGTATAACGTTAGATGTTAGATTACTCAGTATGCTAACAGCTAACAGGTAAGTTATTGAAATGTTTTGTTGAAATAAAGATTCAGTTGTAATTTATTGCTTCATGGCACATCTTGTCAAATTTTTTACCTTTTCATCTTATTACACATTTTATTTCTTTTTCATATTGTTGCATTTTTCATGTTTTCATCTTGTTCATTCGTGTTTTATAAAGTTTTCATCATGAATTTTACATGGTCCTGATTTCGCTGAGTTTTTATGTCATTTCAATCTTGTTGCCTCTTTTACATCATTCTTCAGTTGTATGCATATTTTTGCATTGTTTTTATCTTGTTACATCTTTTACATTGTTCAGTTTTACTTCATCATTATATTTTTTTGTTATCATTTTGTGTTATGTCATTTTCATCTTGACACATCTTTTTTACTGTTTGCTTCTTGTTACACCTTTTACACCATTTTCTATTCTCTTTTCTTTAAGGTCAGAATATAACAAAAACTTGTAAAACAGTTGAAATACTCAATTCAATATTCAACAAATATTGAAAGTAGCAATGAAATACTTTTTTTCCCTTAACAAAAGTGCATTTTATGCCTAACAATTTCAGTGCCTAACAAAGATTGTTAAACAACTAAATACTCAAGAGTTGCAATCAGCAATAAAATAACCATTTGAATGTTTTTCACTAACGGCCTGTCAGCTACTAAATTAGTGTTTGACTAATTTCGCCTTTGACTATTTGTCAACTAGTTGACTAGTTCTTACCTGTGTAGAACACTTAAAACTATTATTATATAGAATGAATTTAAGAAAATCAAGAATTTTGTGTTGTCACAAAGAAAGTGAAGTAAATGAACCCTAAAGATTGTTGTTGTCATTTCTGTCTATCTCTAGATAATCAATTTGTTGCTAGGTGGTTTTTGAAAAAGAAAAATCTCACTAAGTGAGTCTGAAAAGTTGCTATATCTAGCAACAGAATTGCTAAATTGGCATCAAAGGTGTGGGCTAACGCCCCCTAGTGGAAAAGGAATGACCCGTCACTGATGTCACTGCTCTTTTTCAGGCTGATGAAAAGGCTTTTGACTTCAAACCTGGCTTCATGGCCTCTTTCTTGGACTTTCTGAAGATGGGCAAAAAACAGACAGGACTCGAACCAGAATCAGATAGAAGCGAGGAGGAGGTGCTGAACTCCTGCTCTTCTTTGAAGGGGGGGATCAGGCCCCTATCCCCCCCACCACCTCCTCCTCCTTTGTCACCAACTCCTTCGCAGCATCCTCCTCCAGGAACATTCAAAGAAGGCCAAGATGGAGAGGGGGATAATGAAGGAGAAGACCTGGCTCTGAGTGGCTGCTCAAGTCCCTGTAAACCTCTGGATGAGGAACTGAAGAGAAACCTGGAGACACTGCCCTCCTTTTCCTCTGATGAGGAGGACTCAGTCAGTAAGAACCAGGACCTGCAGAAGAGCATCTCATCTGCAATCTCAGCCCTCTACGACACTCCGCATTCACTGGCTGCTGCTATGGCATCCGCTTTGGTCAAGGGCCCACCCACTTTGTCCCCGCCCACCCCACAAGAACCTCCACTTAGCCCTCCTCTGCCAGCTATGCCTCCTCTCATCCCCTCAGCAACAGTGGAGAACGAAAAGGAGGGGACACCACCGTGTGCCCCACAACATCTGTTGGATGATAATGAGCAAAATTTGGCCTCCCCGAGGTCAAACAGACAAGAAGCAGAGGAAAGGGAGTGTGAAGAAGAAGAAGAGGAAGAAGAAGAAGGGGATGAAGGGGTGGAAGAAGATGAGGAAGAAGAAGGGGAGGAGGAAGAGATGGCTGTCAATGAAGAAACAGAACCAGCTCAAGAGCCACAAAATCAGCAGCAGAGAGCCCAGGAGGAACCAGACGAACCACTGCAGGAAGAGCAAACAATTCCAGAAATGCCAGTGCCGGACATTCCCACAGTGGAAGGTAAAAGTCCACAATGTTCAGTTGAGTATAACTACAGATAATAGGATAAAAACAGACATAAAAAAGGGAATGATTCTTTACTAGACACCCATACTACACCCATAAAGACCCAAACATCCACCAGTGACCCAAAATATCTACTGATCTAAAGTGTTTTAATAACTGTTGATCCACTAATCCTATCAATACATGTAAATAACTGGTGTAAAATGCAGTTTGTCATCTTTATTTGGTTATCACATGACCCATTTGGACATTCAGAGGCTCTGTAGTGAATGTGGAAACACCATCATCTTTTACAACATTGATTCATCAGTAAAACCCATGGAGTTTGATAAATGACAGTGAATAGAGACACTTGGTCTTTTTGTCACAACTTTCAAATTATAATTTTTTTGGCTTTGTCAAGTAATTTTTCACCATTAAAATGTATTGCTTTGAATTGGCATTTATTTAGTGAAAATCAGGTATTTTCCAATTTTTAATTCACAGATCATGTAGATGTTCATAAAAACTCAGAGTACCTTCAAAGGGCATTAGATCAAATTTGAAAAAAAAAAAAAAAATTAAAAAGCGACTTTTTCAACAAAATATGTGATTAACTGAACATTAAAACAAGTGTCTCCATCCTCTGGCATTTATCAAACAGTTTTTGTTGCAACTTGTAAATTGATGTGTCTCTACATTTAACCTTGCCTGAGTGATTTATCACCATTCATTATAATATTATCCTCTGCATTTTGCATTTTTCAGTGTAAATAATGTATTTTCCCATATTTAAATTATTGATTATGTAGATGTTCATTAAAGCTTAGAGTAAATTCAAAGGTTATTATATCAAAACAGAAAAAAATGAGGGGAAAGTGACTTTTTCAACATAATCTATTATTAACTGAGCATAAACCAAGTGTGTCCATCCACTGTCATTTATCAAACTCCACTGGTTTTACTGGTGAATCAGTGTTGTAGAAGATGACAATTTTTCCACAGTAACTACGGAGCCTCTGAACATCCAAATGAGTCAAATATCTAATGACCATAAAAAGATGACAAACTGCATTTTACACCAATTATTTTCATGTATTGATATGATTAGTGGATCAACAGGTATTCCACATTTTAGAGCAGTCGATGGTTTTGGTCACCAGTGGATGTTTGGATCTTTATGGGTTTAGGATCTTACTTACAAGGGCCAAACTGTGCTGACTGAATGACCGGGTCAGAGCACACCCAGACCTGTTGGAGTTGTGTTCCTGGTCTGTTGTGGTCTTAGCACAGTCAAGCATTAAACTGCAAGTTTAGAACCCTAGGAGCAAATAAGAGTGACCTTTCTGTTGTTGTGTCTTTGTTGTTTTTTTTTTTTAGAATCTTCATCAGGACCTGTACCTGCACCTTCATCCCCATCACCATCCACTTCCCCCTCCCCACCTACCTACTCTTCCCCCTCGCCCCTCCCTCCTCTGTGCCCCTCTGTGTCCTCCCCCCTGCCGATCCAGCACAGCGACAAAGAAGAAGTGAATCAGATGTACCCTCCCTCTGAGCAGCATCCACCTTGTTGCCCCCCAGCTCCGGCTGCAGGCACATCCCCACCCCCCTCCACCTCCCCTCCAGCCATCCCCTCCCCTCCCTTTTCCAACCTCCTGCTCACCCAGTCCATACCCCCTCCCTCCACCACGCCTCCTCCATCATCCTCTGACCAGGACCAGGAACCCGAGGCTGGCCAGCCTTCTCCATTCTCACCTTCATCCTCCTCAGCCTCTTCATCGACTTCTCCACCGTCACCTCCGACCCCAGAGGAAGCCCCTCCCTCGCAACGGCTGACATCCCTGCACCTGGCAAAGAAACAAGCTGATGCTGCCATCGCTGGGGAGAGTGAAGAGGAGGACAGTGAGAGTGGAGGCGAGGGAATCTTCCGTGAGCGGGATGAGTTTGTGGTTCGGACTGAAGATATTGGAACTTTAAAGGTGAGTATCATATGTATTATATAGACATGAATCTTTTATATCAGGGTGTCAAACTCATTTTAGTTCAGGTTCCACATTCAGTCCAATATGGTCTCTAGTGGACCAGACCCGTAAAACAACAGGGAAAAAATTTTTATTACATTATGAAAATGTTTACATCTACAAAGTTCCCTTAAAAATGTAAATAACATGAACAAACTGAAGTTTCTTAAGAAAAATAATTGCAATTTTAACAATGTTACAACACACAGATCACAGTGGATCTACAAATACACAAAACATTTAGTAACAGACAATATTGGTAAAATTGCACTTCCTTCTCTCAACCCTTGTGCCCTCCATAAACTTACTTCCCTCTGGACACCTTCATGCCAAGAATGTACATGCGCAAAAAATTGCTATAAAATCATTGTACATCAATATTTCTTTGGCTTTTTTCCATAAATCTCATAAACAACTTCAGTCCCGCTCAAAACTACCAAACATTCAAAAATTATAAGGATTTGAAGCCTTTAAATGCCTGTTTAATTATTTGAATTATGAATTATTTATTACACAAAATACAAAATATTCATAATAATACAATTATAGAAGAGGGATGGGCCATTGGTAGTGATTAAAGACTTGGATATGTCAGAGATTAGCAACAAAACTGATTTGATGCATTAGTATTTTTCATGTAGTGTCAGTTACTCCCTTAGGACACCTTCAGGGCCAAAAATGCCTCATTGACTTATTAATCTCACTGCCATTACAATATGTATCTGTACATTCTCTGTCAACATTTCATTTAGAAGAAAAGTAGTGATATTTGAGATTTTTACTGTATTCCACCAGACTCAACTATTTTCCCATTGAAGGCTGATGCATGAAATTCAACATACAAATATACAAAAAAAAAAGTATACTGGTGTATGATGATTTAATAGCAGTTTGTGTGTGTGTGTGTGTGTACATTTTTGCTTTGGAGGTGTCCAGAGGGTGCAAAATGCATCAACAGAGTATAAAAGACATGTAAAATGAAAAGTTTGTGTCAAAATTCATGCCACAAGCTGGTACACAGCCAAAATAATCACCAAAATAAAAATAAAAGTTGTGAAAAATGTACAAAAATGCCCAAGTAAGGAATAAAGGTTAAGACATTTAAGGTGTCCATAGTTGAAGTTATTCTAATTTTTTGAGAAAGGATAGTTTGTAAATGTAAACATTTTCATGTAATTTCACTTTTCTACACTGAAACAAAGAGAACATATTATTTATTTATTTATCATTATTTATAGGTTATTATGATACTATTTTACTGGTCTAACCCACTTGAAATCATATTGGTCTTTATGTGGAACCTAAACTAAAATGATTTTGACCCTTTGACGAGCTGGTTTTGGCCCACAGGCTGTATGTTTGTCACATGTGTTATAGTGGGACTGTAGTATGTCACACTTAAATACTGCAATATTACATTTTGCAAACTGTACTACATTATCAATTTTGATTTAACATTTTACGTGCAAATATTGTTTTTAAATGGTTGCAACACTCATGCTCATAGTGCTGCTATTGTAACTCCTATAGTTTGATATGCAGCTATATGTATAGATTTCACAATGCACAGCTGTAATGAATAGTGAATAATTGATTTCCATGAATGATATACATTATGTTTGTCTGACCAGATGGCGTTGCAGACGGGCAGGGAGCCTCCACCCATCTGGAGGGTACAGAAAGCCTTGCTCCAAAAATTCAGTCCAGAAATCAAAGACGGTCAGAGGCAGTTCTGTGCCACCAGTAATGTGAGTTCTAGAGCTGACACACTAACAGCGTTATTAAGATGTTTACTCTCTGTCTAATGTACACCTCCTGAATGAAAGTAGTTCAGACCATGTGGAAAATGTAAAGGGTAAAGTGATCTTTGAGTGTACTTTAACTTCTATTTTATTTGCAGACAATATGAACACAATACATTTTAGATTTCATATTTTGTTTGGTCAGCATAATTTCATGTGCAAATATACAAACATTCTTCACATTTAGACAGGAACTGCAGCTATCAATTATTTTTGTAATCAGTTAATCTTTTGATTATTTCCTTTGATCCAATTGAATTAAACAATTTTTTGAACAGGCAAAAAAATAGTAAAAATGTGAAAAAGAAATTCTGGTTCATCCTGGTATTTTTGGCACCAGGTTAAATCTTGCTGCAAACTCTTCTCTACGTAATGAAAACATGTCAAAAGGTGACTGACCACTATTGATCAATCATTTCTGCTAGAAGATCCCACAAAAAAAGAAAACATTAAAGAAAAAAAAGTCATGCTAAGGGTGCAGATTGTGAGAGATTCCTTTGTGATACAGACTAAAATGTAATCTGAAAACAGTGATTCAAGATACAACGTGTTTTGTGACTTGTAATATTTTGACGGCCTGTTTTAAAGATTGAATTAGCGCTGCAGTAATTGTTTTTGTAATCAATTAACCTATCAATTATTTTCTTCAATTTCATTGAATGATTATTTGAATAGGGGAAAAAAAGTGAAACAGATATGTCTGGGTGTGTAGTTGAATATTTTTTTTTTTAATCAATTCAAGTCGATTAATCATTTCAGCCCCAATTTGAACCCTGGACCTTCTTTCTTTGAGGCAGAAATGCGAACCGTTGCATCACTGTGCACATCGTATGGCTGCACAAAGAAATTCTTCTACACTATCATTGCTTTCTGTATTTTCCCTGACTTTTGTTCTGTCTATTTAAAGTTTTCTGTGTTTTTC
The DNA here is from genome assembly GCA_037367295.1 of Apogon hyalosoma. Classification (NCBI taxonomy): domain Eukaryota; kingdom Metazoa; phylum Chordata; class Actinopteri; order Kurtiformes; family Apogonidae; genus Apogon; species Apogon hyalosoma. The sequence continues at coordinate 6,697,742 of JAPQRP010000029.1, read as the reverse complement.
AGTACATATAACACATCTCCTGTTGATTGTTCAAATGTTTCCCTCAGTATCTGGGTTACTTTGGTGATGCCAAAATGAGATACCAGCGTTTATACGTGAAGTTCTTGGAAAACATCAACAAGAAGGATTATGTTAGAGTTTGCTCTCGAAAACCATGGCACAGACCCAGTCTAACTCTAAGGTAAGGACGTGGGTTAGATTTCCTTGTCTGTCATCACTTTATTATGTGTAAAAATATGTGAAGCTTTATTGTTATTGGTTCAACAGGCGGCAGTCGCTGCCTAAACAGCTGCCCAGCATCCACAACCAAACACCCCCCAGAGTGGACAGAGATGACCGGGACAAGGACAGACAGAGGGAGCACAAAGACAAGGAGAAGGAGCAACGGGAGAAAATAGAAAGAGAACAGAAGGAGAGAGAGAGGAGAGAGAAAGGAGAGAAGGAGCAGAAGGAGAAGGAGCAGAAAGAGAGGGAGCGGAGGGAGAAGGAGAAACTGGAGAGGGAAAAGGAGGACAGAGAACGAAAAGAGAAAGAACGCAGGGAGAGGGAGAAAGAAAAGGAGGTAGAAAAAGAAAGAGAGAATAAAAGGAGGGAGAGGGAGCAGAAGGACAGAGAGAAAAATGAGAATGAGAGGGAGCAGAAGGAGAGGGAGAGGAGGAATAGGGAGCAGAAGGAGAAGGAGAAACAGGAGAGGGAGCAAAGTGAAAGGGAGAGAGAAGAGAGGGAGCAAAAGGAGAGGGAAAGGAGGGAGAAGGAGAGGGAGAAGAGAGAGAGGGAGCAGAGGGAGAAACAGGAGAGGGAACGGAGGGAGAAGGAGCTGAAGGACAGAGAGCACAGCGAACGGGAGAAGGATAAAGCACAGAGGGAGAAGAGGGAAAGAGAGGAGCTGGAGAGGAGAGGAGGAGCAGCGGAATGCACTAGGCCAAAGCCAAAGGAGGAGAGAGGAGGTGACAAGACCCCTGCCGAGTATCAGCCCAGAGCCAAGAGCTCAAAAGACAAAGCAGAACCTCCTCCTAAGAAGAGGAAGAAGTGGCTGAAGGAGGTGCTGTCCTCCTCTTCTGACTCAGACTCGTCTCCACCAAGTGATGAGGAAGGTCGGCTGATTTATGATGTAAAACCACAAGTACGTGTGGATAAACTGTTGTCGGCAGAACTTCAGTGTACGATATGTGACATGTTTCAGGGCCTGTGAGGAGTGGGTTCAATAACAGAGCCATGAGGGAGATGTTCAGGAGTTATGTGGAGATGCTGGTCAGCACAGCGCTGGACCCGGACATGATCCAGGCACTGGAGGACACAGATGGTGAGCACGGACCACACAATATGAACCTTCCACTTCATTCTTGTCGATGTATTAGTGGGGTTAGTGAGGTAACTTCTGGTTCATCCAAGTATTTTTGGTACCAGGTTAAATCTCTCTGCAGACTCTTCTTTATGTAGTGAAAGCATATCAAAAGGTGACTGACCACTAATGATCAATCAATTCTGCCAGAAGATCCCACAAAAAAAAAGAAAACAAAGAAAAAAAACCTCATGCTTCAGGTGCAGAGAGAGATTCCTTTGTGATATGGACTAAAATATAATTTCAAAACAGTGATTCAAGATACAAAGCGTTTATGACTTGTAATATTTTGAGGGTTCATTTTAAACTTTGAACTGGAGCTACAGCGGTTATTTTTGCAATCAATTAATGTATCGACTATATCTTGAGATTCAATTTGATTAAATTATTATTTGAACAGGCTAAAAAAATATGTGAAAAGAACATGTGTGAAAATTACAAACAACTTTTTTATTCCAGAACCAGCAGAAAAAACAACCATGAAAAGTATAAAAGGAAAAGGAAATATAATCGATACAGAAATAACAATAACAGTATAAAAGTATATATATAGATATATAAAATATCTATAGATATAAACATCAACAAACAAGTCAGATGACTACAAACAATATGTGCACTGCAGTCTTCAACATATTTGTATCCAACTTACTGATTTACTAACAACTTAAGATGGACCTAACATACAACTGAAAAAAATAGACAAATATTTGTAATGTTTGTGTAAAAGCTTAAAAGTTTAAAGGGGTAAGTGATGTTCCAATAATGAAAAGTGAACCTGTAGACATTTTCTGCCTTTTTGTCCTCGTCTCTTCTATCTACACTCCATGTTGTTTGTGTTAATCCTGGCATCATGTGCATCACAATAAGTGTCAGTGTGAAACACATCAGCCAAAGTTTAGTGGCAGCGAAATTAAGGAAACAAAGCTTCAATTCAGGAAAACCGGAATCTATTTTTTTAATCGAAACGATTCAGTTAATCAATTAATTTCTTTTCAGGTCTCTATAACAAGAGGAAAAATAATTTTGCAACATAATGACTCTTACTAATGTTAGTGATTATTACTGTCATAAACCTGTGTCAGCCTAATGTCCTAGTGGTCTAAAATATCATGTAAATAACATAAATACACATAAATAAATCACATACTACACCATCATTGGTTTGAAGCTCAGAGACTGTGTTTGGACCCAGCATCTGATAAATTTTTGTTACCCCACCCCCTGAAGGGAAGGCAAGGGGTATTGTTTTTAGTTCAGTTTGTTTCTTCGTCTATTTGTTTGTTAACAATTTAGCAGTAAAACTATTGGTTGAATTCATACCAAATTGGGTTTATAGATTGCCAGTGACCCAGAATAGATGTGATTACATTTTGG
>JAPQRP010000029.1:6678103-6694923 GCA_037367295.1 Apogon hyalosoma | reverse complement strand
GGTTTATAGATTGCCAGTGACCCAGAATAGATGTGATTACATTTTGGGAAAAGTAGGTCAAAGTTTAAATTTTTTATGAATTTGTAAAATCTTTTTTTTTTTCCCCATTTACTTATAATAGCCGAAATTTCAAATGCCTATAAAACATAAATTTTGTTTAAATTTACTTAAGACTTGGCACATATATAAAGCCAATTGTTATACATCACTCTGACATAAAGCTAAGGCATATATTGTATATAACTCAAACAACACAAAATCTTTCTTAAAGTAATCTCAATGTTAACACTTTTTTTGCTTCAAATGCTGATATCAGCACCTGTATAGACATGATGGCATCAGCTGGATCAATACCAAAATAAGCTACAATACGTGCAAGGGGCAAGGTTTGTTGTGCCTGGCACCACTTGTTAATATTAGTATTTTGTTGAATGTTAATTACTAAGTCTTGTAGCCTCATCTATGCTGAATAATATTACTGACATATTGACAAGATGGCACCAGAGCTTTGCTGCTGTCAGATTTCGGTTTCATATTTTCCAACTATAATTCAATACCTTTGGCTTTGGTCAATATGCAAGGCTTTGCTCCATGTATCCCTCAGATGAATTATACCTCCCGCCCATGAGGAAGATCGACAGCCTCCTCAGTGAACAGAAGAAGAGGCTGTTACGGCGAGTTGACATGAGCATTCAGCACCAGGTAACAATCACACTTCACATGTTTAATACATTTATTGAGTAGTTATTAATGCCTTGATGATCTGATTTTAATCCCTCTAGGAGGCTTTACATATATTCCCCAAAATGACAGCAGACCCTCTGGAATCTGGAGCCGTCAAAGTCCACCTCGGTGGAGAGGGTTACAACCGTAAAACTCTCAATCGGGTCAAGAGGAGTATGCCTAAACAACAGGTCAGGAACAAACGGGATACAGAATTAGAGTGTCTACTGCATTTTATGAGGGCTTTTGGGTAAACAGTCTTTAGTCAACCACACTCACAACCTTCTGTACAGACATAAACAATATTATAATATTCTACATCACTTACCCACTTTACAATCAATCAATCAATCAATCAATCTTTATTTATGTAGCACTTTTCATACAGTGAAATGTAGCACAAAGTGCTTTACATGTAAAATTCGTACACCCTACCACCACCAACCACCACTACACACACGTATACATGCGCGCACACACACACACACACACACACACACACACACACACACACACACACACACACACACACACACGCACACACACGCACACAGAAATAAATAAAAGAAACCGGCTGAGCACAGGGGGACCATAAACCAAAGAGAGGAGGCGCTATCGCAGGGAGCCACCCGCACCAGGGGGCGGCCACCACCCCCAGCAACCCACCAACATGGAGCCGCCTCCCGACCGGTGAGGGAGGGCTGAACTGCCACCGCATTGCAATGGCAGTGATCCCCACCCCACTAGGGAGAAGCAGACCCCAAGGAGGCGCTATAGCCACTGGAGTCGACAGCTGCCCCCTGGTGTGGAGGGCCCCCGCCCATGAAACACTGGAGAATATAAATAAAAACAATAAGAAGATAAAAGTAAGCACTGGTTAAAAGAATATGAATATAAATATAAAACATATATGTAAATATAATATAAAGATAAAAACAGAAGCAGTGGTTAAAAGTCAACTTAAAAATTAAAGGAGACGGGAATTAAAAACATAAGCTAAGAAAGTAGCATTAGTTAAAAGCCAGATTAAAAAGGTGGGTCTTGAGCCTGGTTTTAAAAATGTTTATATTATCTGCAGCCCTCAGGTTCCCTGGCAGACTGTTCCATAGGCGAGGGGCATAATGCTGAAAAGCTGCCTCGCCGTTAGTCTTCGTGTTAACTTAAGTAACAATTAAAAGGCCAGTGCCAGAGGACCTGAGGGTCCACGAGGGTTCATAAGGTAAAAGCAAGTCTGCAAGGCAAGAAGAAGCAAGACCATTAAGACATTTAAAAACCATTAAAAGGACCTTAAAATCAATCCTGAAACACTCGGGGAGCCAATGCAGTGATTTTAAAACTGGTGTAATGAGATCCCGCCTTCTGGTCTTCGTCAGCACACGAGTGGCTGAGTTCTGAAGAAGCTGGAGTTGTGCAATTCTATCTTTGGGAAGACCAGAAAGCAAGGCATGACAGTAGTCGATTCTACTGGAGATAAAAGCGTGCATTAGCATCTCCGTGTTGGCTCGAGAGAGAACTGGACGGACTCTGGCTATATTCTTGAGATGATAAAAACCTGCTTTTACAGTGGATCAAATTTGTGGGATAAAAGTGAGCTCAGAGTCAAAGATAACACCCAGATTTCTAACTTGTTTTGATGGGTTAAAAGAACATGCTTGTAGTTTTGCCAGGTATTTCTCTCTTGTAGCCTCAGGACCAACAACTAAAACTTCAGTTTTGCCCTGGTTGAGCTGTAGGAAGTTTTCTGCCATCCAGGTTTTAATATCTGAGATACAGTTAAAAAGGGCATCAATTGGTCGAGTGTCTTCAGAAGACATGGCAATGTACAGCTGTGTGTCATCAGCATAGCTGTGAATGTTGATGCCATGTCTCCTGATGAAATCCCCAAGTGGAAGCATATATAAGTTAAAAAGTATGGGGCCTAAAATTGAGCCTTGGGGAACACCACATCTAATTTGATGGATCGCTGAAGAGCATGTATCCATACTTACCATTAATTTCCTATCAGTGAGATAGGATTGAAACCAGTTAAAAACAGTACGAGAGAGGCCAACCTGGTGTCTCAGTCTATTTAAAAGAATTAGGTGACCAACTGTATCAAAGGCAGCGCTCAGATCCAGTAGCACCAGGACTGAGATCTTGTGTAAGTCCAAGTTGCACCTAAGATCATTGACAGTCTTTAAAAGAGCTGTCTCTGTACTGTGGTTAATCCTAAAACCAGACTGATATTTCTCTAAAACAGTATTTTTATTTAAAAAGTCAGTCAGCTGATTAAAAACAACTTTCTCAAAAATTTTGCTTAAAAAAGGAAAGTTGGATACAGGTCAGTGGTTATTAAAATTCCAAATTGCTCTTCTTCAGAAGGGGCCTCACCACTGCTGTTCTAAAGGCAGTGGGAAAGGTGCCTGTCTGAAGAGAGCAATTCACAATGTTTAAAAGTTCAACTTTGAAGGATCCATAAAATAACTTCAAAAGTGATGTGGGAATTGGGTCTAAAAGGCAGTTGGTTGGGTTTACTTGGGAGAAAACTCTACCAAGTGTCTTAGCATCAAAATCAGGGCAAAACTATCCAGTGTTTCATTGGGTAAAAGGAGACCCTCAGTCTTATTAAAAATGTTATCCTGGAGAGGTAAAATACTGGATCTGATCAAATCGATTTTACTTCTGAAGTGGTCTGCAAAACTTTCACACAAGGAGTCAGTTGTAGCAGAGTGTCTATTGAGATCTGGGTTGATTAAATGATTGACTGTGGAGAAAAGGAGTTTGGGATTATTTTTATAGGAAGAGATTATGTCGGAGAGATACGTGTTTCTTGCTTGCCTGACTGCCTTGTTGTATGTTTGAAGTTGTTCAAGGAATAATTGATGGTTTATTGTTATTTTGTTCTTCCTCCATTTTCTTTCAGCCATCCTGCATTTTCTTTTCAATATTCAAGTTTCCTCATTTCTCCATGGGGATGGGTTTTGTTTTCACCTTTTTTGTAACCAGTGGAGCTACCGAGTTGAGGCTTAACAGTAGTTTGTTATTAAAATTTTCAACAATAAAATCACAGGATGCAGCTAAAGGAACTGGAGGGTATTTCTGTAAAACTTCAATAAAATTTGCAGCCACTTCAAGGATCAGACAGCGCCTCACAGTTCTCACTGAGGTCTCCCTTTTGTTAAAACCGATGATGTTAAAAAACATACAGTAGTGGTCAGATACAGCCAAATCAACAACAGAGGACACACTGGTGGACAGGCCACGGCTAATGACCAGGTCCAGAGTGTGTCCCTTGTTGTGAGTCGGCTGCATGACATGTTGTATAAAATCCATGGAGCTGAGTAAAATCATAAAATCTTTAGACAGTTTATCATGTTTGTTATCAATGTGCAGATTAAAATTACTGGAAATTAAAATCATGTTATAAGAGCTGTGGATTATTGATAGAAACTCTGAAAACTCATCGATGAAAGCTGCACACTGTTTTGGTGGTCTATAGACAGTGATGCAGATAATTAAAGGGTTATTAAAAACAAAGGCGTGGTGCTCAAAGGTAGGGTACTGATCAAATAAAATTTGCTTAGTGGACAGTGAGGTTATTGAGGCTGTACCACCCCCTTTCCTGCCCTTTCTAATAGAAAAACAGAGTTAAAATTTGGTGGGGAGGCCTCGGTGAGAACTGCTGGTGCATCCGTGCTCGGCCATGTCTCTGTTAAAAATAAACAATCGATCCTGTGATCTAAAATCAAATCATTAACAATAAAAGTCTTGTAGGACAAAGAGTGGACATTTAAAAGTGCCATGCTGAAGGTTGCTGGTGAGTTGTTGGTCAGAGGTGTGGTTGCTATGGAGTTATTGTTTGTGAGAGTGATGAGGTTGTCAGGGTCCACTGAGCGGGGTACATGTGGTGAGCATCTGAAGAGTCTGTGTGTTATGAGAACCGGGATGTGACTGATAGGGTGTGATTTTACAGGGGTTATACTATGTGACCAAAGGGGGGAGCTGTGAGTTGCTTTACTGGGTGTGGAAGAAACCACAGGTGTAGGGGTGTGTGGTGTAAACCATCAGTCATGGGTGGCGGATTGTATGGAATACTGAATGCTAGCAGCCAGTATAGACAATTGGTCCAGTTCTTCTAACTATTCCTTATTATTACTACCAAATGGCTCAAGCTTCATATTCTTTTTAATACAATCTTAGCCTTTGAATCCAAATTATATCTACAAGCTAAAGGACCAAGGCTTTTTTCTGCAAATTTCAACAAAATTTTCTAAAAATCAGGCAAAGAAAATGCAGTTGTCTGCATGAGTCTGTCTGCTACCATTGTGTGAAAATTAAGAGCTAGTTCATGATCATGGTTTAGAACACAGGCATCAAACAAATGACCCTCGGACCAAGACCAGCCTGCAGAAGGGTCCGATCCAGTCTATGTGATGAATTTGTGAAATGCAAAAATTACAATGAAGATACTAGCAGTTATTTTAGTGTAGGTTTCGCATTCAGCCCAATTCAATCTCAAGTGGCTCAGACCAGTGAAATACTACCATAATTTAACTACCACCTATTTAATTGAATATAATAACCAAAATGTTCTCTTTATTTTAGTATAAAAAAGTATAATTCTATGAAAATGTTTACATGTACAAACTATCCTTTTCACAAAAATATGAATAACCTGAACAAATATGAACAACCTGAAATGTTTAAGAGAAGTGCAATTTTAATATTATGCCTGTTACTGAACATTTCGTGTATTTGTAGAGCCACTGTGATCTGTAAATTGTAATGCACACATGTAAATGATAAACTGAGATGTAATACTGTTGACTTAAAAAATATTCTGACAACAATCTGAAGCTGTTTTTATCTTTAGTCTCTGAAAGAGACCCTCTGGTCTCAGATCATATGACAGTCATTTCAAACCTGTCCATAGTTTGTCAAAACTTTCTTCTACTATAAAAGGCATGACAAGACAAAGATTACATTAAACCCCAATGAGAGAAACAGGATGTAAAAGATATAACAACAAACAACAAAAACAAAATAGAAAATGTACATTGATTTAATGTTGTGAAAAAGTCATACAGTGGGTGCAACCTGAAGGCCCTGATGACAACAGATGATGTATTAAATTACCAGGTCAAAAAAAGTCTCCATATGGATTTAACTAAACACATACAGTAGTTCAGATCCTACCACTGGATATTTACTTCACTGATAAATATTTTGCAGCTGCAACAAGTTCTTTAACCATTTAACTGATGAAGTAGCTTCTCATGTCTTGAAGAACCATCAGTTTGATAGAGAGCATAAAGATTGGACTGTGTTTCAATGGAAAAGGTCATGTGGTCTGATGAGTCCAGACTGACCCTGTTCCAGAGTGAGAAGAGAGGCAGATGAAGTAATTACCTATCATGCCTAGTTCCTACAATAGAAGTCTGTGAATATGTGCCATACACTGTTGCTTAGCACCTTTGTTACTAGATTTATCAACTTTTCAGACTACCCTAGCAACAAATTTAGCTACTTCTAAAATGTGTTTGGAAACTTTTATCAACTTTTGAAAAGTGTCTCAAACACTAAAACACATACATTTTCCCTCTTAATGAAACCAAATGATTTTCTGTGTCACAGTAAGAAAAAACTCATGGTCTGTCTGTAACTGTAAAAGTCAGTGTTGACAACATAGCCACCTTGTTGGTATATTTAGTGATTTTTCAGACCCCCACAATAATGACAGTGAGTGACAAATCTATCACCTTTTCTGGTGTTATTGGAGACTTTTGGAGACTCTGATGTGAAAACACTTGTTGTTTGTCTAAAACAAATCACTGCACTGAATATAAACCACACCCGTTGACATTGACAGGTTTCTCTATTGATAAGACTTTATTGATCCCACCATGGGGAAATTCAACAGTTTACAGCAACAATATGCACCACACCAGTGCAAAAGAAAGGCAGATAAAAATAAACATTCTTAAAAGTATAAAAATTTAAAATAAAATTTACTGTAAATTTTTGGTGATTTTGATTGTTAAAGTAAACTGAAAATTAAAAATGTTACAGTTAAAAATAGTCATGTCTTACTGTGACTTGTTTGTAGGCTCCTAAGTGGACCGTAAAGTTAAACATAACGTGCGGACACTTGAAAACCCTCGGCCTGACTAATTAGGTGCACTACTGCCCCCAGTAGTCTGACTTATCAGTGCATGGCAAAGTTTTTGGACAGATGACCAATTGATGACAGTACCCTGCAGCCAGTGTGGCCAAGGATAAAACCCAAATGAATGACGAAAATGAAGCTTAAAACCAAACAAATAAATAACTAACCTAAATAACTCATCCAGAGTGTCTCTTCTGCATCACTTTAGCTAGTCCCCAAGCCCAGGTAAAGGAGGAGGGTTGGAATTGGGACATTAAAAAAAACCAAGAATTGACAGTGTATAGTTCATTTGTAGTTCTAAACATATTTAGGGTGGTTTTATACTCACTTTTTTGTCTCTCCCACAATGTTATTCCTCTCCTACATCGTTCATTACAATTACATTGCACATGTCCAAATATGCTAATTAGATGACCACGTTATTTATGCAACTTATAGCATTTTTTTCAGACAGACAATAGATACCTTTCTTACTGAGGAGTTGGAAACACTGGTGCCGTAATCAAGGCTAAAGTCTTAATAAGGCTAAGGCTAAATATTAGAGCATGGGACTTTTTTGTCCAGGCTGTGTGTACAAATATATTGCAATTATAGTTTTATATTCTAAAGAAAATGGTCATGCTATAATAATAAAATCCTATTGGGATACAATTATGAATAATATCATTGAAGTGCTATACCTCATACTCATAAATGAGCACTAGCTGAAGTTTGCTAATTTGTTTTAGGTTGAGATAGGTTGAAATATTTGTTTACTCCTAAATGTTTATCATTTAGGATTCAGGTCTACCTACTGACATCCATCTACCTCCTATCATCCTTCACAAAACACTGTTCATTTTTTGTAATGTTATTATTATTATTTTATATGAACAGTTCACATTATGTTTTTACACTTTTTTTTAGGACCTAAAGCTCTCGATTGAAACCTGTCGAATCTACACTCTGTATCATTCCCTTCACCACTACAAGTACCACACCTTCCTGCGTTGCAAGAAGGAGGTAAGAATGTGCTGCTTTACAGTGTGTTGTAAATCTGTTGACCATCTGTAAAGTTGTGCATACGTCACTGAACGACCACAGAGGATCTGTTTGAGATGTGAAAGGACCAGTGGGTTTTCAAAGTGACAACACAAAAATCTGTCCACCAGTTTTGTTATACGTTTCATTAACAACCCTAAATTCTGCTCTATGTAAAAACATTTGTTTTAAATTGCACACACCTTCCAACATCTAAATACATACACCTATTCAAAAGTCACTGGGCCAATAATGGTGTTAAAGGTGTTGCATTCAGTAGATCTACAGCTATTGATTATCTTTGTAATCAATTAATGTATTGATTATTTTATTCAATTTGATTAAGTGATGATTTGAATAGGCAAAAAATATTGTAAAAATGTGAAAAAGACATGTCTAAAAATAACAAAGAACTCGTCATTTATTCCAGAACCAGCTGAAACAACTGCAAAAAGTACAAAAGTAAAAGGATTAATATAAAAAATATTTATATAGAAATAACAATAACAACAACTTACTAACTTAACAATAACTTACTAATAACTTAAGATGGAACTAACATACAACTTTGTGTTGATCCTGTCATGTGGGTCACAATAAGCATCTGTGTGAATCTAGTGGCAACAAACCTAAGGAAACAAAGCTTCGATTCAGGAAAATCGTATTTGAATATTTTGTTGATTGTTTCAGCTCGAGTATTGGGTCTTTCTCTTCTTTCTCTGAGTTTATGGCTGCCATACTTTATGCCAACCACCAGATGTCACCCTCTTGTCTGTATTTAATTTGCTCAAAATCCAGTTCTTTTTTTGGTGTAATCACAAATAAGTGCCAAAACCTCCACAAAGCTTTGTCCATCCATCCATAAAGATTTGGCTTGATCCTGTTTGTTTTCATATCCAACTAATTCTGTAAAGCCCTGTGAGGCAACCTTGTTGTGATATAAGGCTCTACAAATAAAACTGAATTGAATTGAATCCTAAATCTGGTTCATCATCAAGATTATCTGACCTTTGGTCATCAAGACCAAGGGTCAGACAATGCAAACCCTTTTTTTTTTTTTTACCTTAATAATGAGATAAAATTACCTATGAAACATCTAGAGTCACCAGTCTTGGAATGTCTTGTGAACATGGTGTGAAAAGAAAAGTCAACATTAGAAAGTAGAAAATGTTTTACTGTCACAATGGTTTTGAAATGTGTTGAAGTTTTAATACCAGGACTGGATGGATATTTACAAATGAGGTAAAATATGTTCAGTAACATAAACAGCAAGTCAAAGTATATTAAAAGTGTCCCCTTTTAGGACAATTTCAGACCTTCTGCATTTGGTCTAAACTTTCAGACTTGGTTATGATTCTTGTGTTGTCTCATTCTCCGGAGTCATCTACTTTATAGGTCAGTGCACTTTAGGTTATTGTCTTATTTCTGTTTTCTACCAGACGGACAGTATTGAACAGGCGACAGAGGACCCTGGCCAGGAGGAGGTGGTGCAGCAGTGCATGGCCAACCAGGGCTGGCTGGAGAACCTCTTCAACTCCTTCATGGAACTGCTCAGCCTCAGTGCCAAGGCCTGAAAAAGAAGAGAAAGAAGCAGAAGCAGAGCCTCGTTCACCAAATTTACATCCACCTGCAGTATTAGAAATAGGGAGGCATCTGCAATTTGATAAAACAAAAGAATCAGGCTACAGAAAGTATGGACTATTTTTTGAGATGTAGGATGGAGGAAACTGAACTTTGTGAATGTGAAGGATTTGTCTTAAAAGTCAAAGATAGGGACCACAGGAACATTTGGTCAGCACTACAAAATAAGACACACATACACATACACAAGGTGTCTGTAAGTATGTACTGATTACTATGGTTTGTATAATTTATATAAATACATTTTTAAAAATGACCATCTTAAGCTGGGATTGTTTGCTATTATTATTTTTGAAAAATATTTTAAGGGGGTTAACATGAAATGGCCCATGTGCAGTCAGTCCTTTGCTCCAGTGAGACTAACAGAGGTAAAACTAGGAGACAGAAGCAAGGTTTTAAAGGACTATGTGATAGTCTTTTTGGTCTACCTGCTTCAGAGTGAGAAATGTATTTAAAATTTAAGCTGTGTTCTTTCTGTTTGTTCTTGAAAAGACAATGACAGAGATAATTTAATGCCTATAAAGACAAAGAAAGAAAAAAATCAAGCACGACTTTCCTAAAGAAGGTGTGAGGTGAAATGATCCAAAAGCCTAAATGTCTGTGTTTAATGTTGGTCCTTTTTAACTGTTTGTTGTTGATGATCATTTGACCTCTGTGGAGACTCCTGCAGAGACATTCTGTTGTTTTGATGTGTAAATAATGTACAGCTACTTCATTCTCTAGTTCCCAGTTCCTCTTCTGTACATGAAATTCCTGTATTTGACAAAAGGAAATAAAACTGTTCAAAACTGTGCTTAAGTCATTTTAACCTGAAGTCATGTACAACAACCACCTCATGGTAGCATCAGACTGCACTTTAGCATACAAACCGTAGTATGTGTATTTGGTGCTTCCACCACAGTGCGGCCAGTGGTGGTATGGGTAAAAAGTTTTCCAAATTATAGAAAAAAAATTATTTTGCCTTTTCCCTGCAATAGCCGTCTTTTTCGTTGATTCGATTAGATGGCGCACTTCACACACAGCTGACCTTTGCTGGATGCTGGTCTTGCCCTTTGACCCCATTTCAACCCTTCTGTAAACTAAAACAAAAGTCGACAGCAAGTGCCGAGTGGACAATGAAATATTTTTTTTTCACCTAAGTCTGATCAAAGGTCGTATGTCTTATTAGCCAAGAAGCCTATGTGGTTTTCAAAAAATGCAACATCAGCCACTACTTTTCAACTGGGCATGCTAACTATGGGGAGGCGCCCTATTGTCAGAAGGCCCATTTGTCAGCAAAGGTTTAGGGTTAGATTTATGAACTAAATTCAAGCAAATTTTCCAACTAATGGGCCCTCTGACAATAAGATGAGCACTCTAACTATGCTAGCAACCACGCTAACTACTTTAGCAACCATGCAAACTATTTTAGAAACCAGTCAATGAATGGGCGGCTACAAGTCAGAGGCTGGAGCCAGTTTACAGACCCAGCAAAATACTAATCCTCCGACAAACTACTATTCAAGAGTCAAGCACCAAGGCAAGCTATTTGCTGGCATTCAAATTACCGTTTAGTTTATCCCACTTTAACTGATGAACACCACTGATCTGTCTGAGAATTACCACAACCTAACTGACACCAAACTTTGATACACTGGCAAAAAATGGAGACCCCCAACAGGGACTCGCTAATCTGAATGACACTGAATGATGAATGACAGCAGTCGTTCTGGTACAGTACAATAACTGCTTCCTTTGGTTTATACTTGTTATTCGGGTAACAAACTTATGCACGGTTTGTGTACAACAAATGACTACAATCATTCGGTTTAGCAAGTCCCTCAACAACACTGTTCCCACTGAAATTAAAGGTAATTTGAATCTAAACTTTATTTTTCTTCCAGGTAACTGCTTATACATTAAATTTATATTGGTTCACACAAACACTCTCCATTGTTCTGAAACTGGCCTGGGCCGTTGTCAATTTTTAAAACTCACCGTGGCCCTTGAGCCAAAATGTTAGTCCAGCAATGGTCTACATTGACGTAATTTTTTTTTTTTTTTCAGGAAAGAAAGATAACTGCCTTTAGAGGAATAAACTAGTGAACAAGAATGAGACCATTTTAAATGATCATTAGCTTAAACTAGTGCATTGGGGATCCATGGGTTCTTTTTTTTTTTTAACTTGTCTTTGTCCAGCATCATAGCAGCTGAATGGTAGTCTGGCTGCTTTTTGGTGCTGAACAAATTTGATTTGCCAAGGGAAACTTCATAAAGTATGTGACGCTCCCCTTGATATTCTACTGTCTTTATTATGAGTTTTGTTGAACCGCATTTCGATGCCAGACCTGACATGGACCACGGCCAAACACCCTGGAGGCCCTGAGTCCCACCCCCCCATTCTTGATATTTCTTTTCTAGTCTAAAAAAATATGCTGAATTTTTTTCCCCCCTTCCTCAATCCATTTAGACCTTGACCTAATATATGCTCCTCGAGCTTTAGGTTCATAAAGACGATCTAGTTGAGATTGTAAGTATGCAAGTTTGATTTTATCATTCTCAGTTAGACTTGTGCAGCTGGTAAAAGTATTTCTTTTACTACTTTTTCCTCTGTTATTTTGTTTCTTCATGTTCTTACTAAAGAAGATTGAGTATTGACAAAGAACCCCCATTTTTGAGTATGTGAAGATAAGGAATTGTCCTGTAAGGTATTTTGAATAAGGTCCTCAATGTTTTTACAAAACTCTTCATGTTTTAAGAGGTTAGCATTGAATTTCCAGTATCCTTTTTTCCCGTTAGGTTTCAATTGCTGTGATATTAATAAGTCTGTTCAAAAGTGGTAAATAAGTGGGGCAGGAGATATTTCATTATTTGTTATTTGATTATGCATTGTGATAGTCACTAACCAGAAATCTAAATGAGATTTTATAGTTGCATTTGGTTTGGACCAAGAAAATTGTCTTTTTTGGGGGGTGTTTATCTCTCCAAGGGTCATAGAGGAATAATTCATTGCACAACTGAATCAAATTGTTGTTAGGTTTTGAACTTGAGAATTTACTGGGTGATCTATTAATCCATTCATCTAAGACCATGTTCCAATCATCACCTAAATGTACATTCTCTGTAGCAAATCGGTCTTTAAGTTTAATCACATTTTCTTTGATTTCTTCAAGTAATCCTCTGTTTTGTGTTGGGTTACAGTAACCATACACATTACCCAGAATTACTGAGCTATTTTCTAAAATTAACACAGAGAATCCAGTGACCATCGTTTCTACAGACTGTTGCTGCAACTTTCCCTGCACAGTCCTTAAAAAGGATTGCTACACCTGCAGACCTAGATGTACCATGTGAAAAGAGAATTTTGTCTCCCCATTGAGTGGACCAGAATTTAACATCAGCATCATGTGAGTGTGTTTCCTGGAGGTCAACACAATGTGGATTTTTGCTTTTACAGTAGAGAAATATTGTTTTTCTTTTTAAATTGTCTCTTAGACCTCTGGTGCTAAGTGTCAGCAACTTAAGATTTGTATTTAGGGACATTGAAACACTGTAAGAACGAAATGAAAAATAACAAAAGGAAAATTAAAATAAATACAGGTAGTTGTTAATTTTCCTCTTTTTTTTAATTATAAGTGTGAGGCAAGTCCCATTTAAACATAAACAAAGTAGTCCTCAAAGATTAACAAAAGAATTATCCTAACTTCTCTTTCCTTTTTGCTCACATATAGAACTTTTTTTTCCATTTATCTTGCCTCAGGCTATGTATTACGTAATCTGAACAAGAATTTAATTGATTTAACAATTCACAACCAACTATTTCAATAACAAGTATTGTAAAATGACATGTGATTTCCAGCTGGGATCAGAAAAAGGCATGGTGGCTGAAAACTGTTTCAAGCCTTTACTATGTGACCTTCAGTAATTGCAATGTGGCTTCTATAAAAGGCCACTTTACCAGCCGACCCAGCCTGTTGGATTTTTGGCCGGAGTTGCTCCCTTGCCAGCCGATCTTCTTGGATGAAATCCTGTGAGAAGTGGAGGTCTTAATCTTTGCAGACGGGGGAGTTTTTGGTTGCTTTTCACACTGCGTTCCGGGGAAATCTCCTCACAAACCGCATGATGACCTATCCGTCCTGCCTCTTCCTTTCCGATGTGATGAACTGAGTCAACAATGTTTCCGAAATGTCCTTTCCACTGGGGGGCGATTTCCAGAAGCAGTTGTTCGGTTCTCTCTGTCTTCTCTTTGTTGTTCTTTCAGACCCACGAGTCTCAGTTTCCAGCGGCGTTTGTATCTTTCTATCTTTAACAGTCTGTCCTCTAGTGTCACATTCTCTTTTTTCATTTCTGCATGTTGGTACTCTATCAATTCCATTTTTGACAGACATTCAGTGATTCCTACAGTGTTCATACCACCACATTGCACAATACTGGCAAACATGTCAGAACTCTGTCAGTTGTTTTCCAAAGTCTTCCTTCTTGTCGTCTAGTCTTGTAATGGCACCTAAGATCGATCGATCGATCAATCAATCAATCAATCTTTATTTATATAGCACTTTTCATACAGTAAAATGTAGCACAAAGTGCTTAACATATAAGTGATATCTTTGTTTGTAAGATATCACTGAGGGAATGTTCAGCCCCCGTAGCAACTCATTTAGCCGGAGGAAGTTTAGTTGGAGTGGTATTCAGTGTGCGTCTTATGTTCAGGTTTTTAGCTTTGCTGGTTCCATTAGCATCGGAGCATCTCAGTTAGCAGGAGTCACAGAGGCAGCCATTGAGTAACTGGAAGGCTAGCCTGTTAGCTGTATTAGCGTTAGCTGATGTCAGCGGAGGGAAATCTTTATCATTGGCATTCAACATTGGCCGTTTTTGGGACACTTTCCTGACCACTTGCTTGTTCTGGACCTTTTGATGGGTGATTGTGAGCAAAATCGTGGGTTGATAACACAGTTTAAGTCACATTTGGGACAAAGCAAGTGGACCTAAAAGTTTTTCGTGTGCCCTGGTCGCCAGCTGGCCAAGCCTTAGCTCAATATCCGTCTCACCTCCCACAGGTTCTAGATGTGGTAATTTTGTTTTGTTGTGTATTTCGTGCATGCTGCATTTGTCCAGCAGTCTCCACCAAAGCATGCTGGCTATAGCAATGGGATTGTACGGCTATTGTGTTCTAAAATTACTAATATAAATCCAAAATATTGGTCCTTTCAACTTGCTGTTTTCGCAACTGTCTTCCCTAACCAAAAATACATATAATACATACACGTATGCCAAACTGCAGCAGTCACCTCTCTCCGGATGTTGAGTGAATCCCCGGACACACATACACGCACGCATGCATGCACCAAGAGGCCACTTGGCTTTTATAATATAGATTACATTCACAACATTTTTTTGTACACATTAAGCAAAGTATGCTTGAATTAAGCAAAAAAAAAAGCTTAAATCTATTGTCTAAAAAAGTTCTTATATCTCACTGAAAAGTTACTCTGTAGGTGATTATGTCTTAAGTGTGATGAGATATTTTGACCAGAAATGAGAAAAATACACTTGGTAAGATTCAGATTTTTTCCAGTGCATCCATGGATTCAAAAGAACTGTCTCCAGTACCTTCTGCATGTGTGGGATGATAATCAGGATCCTCTACTGGGTCATCATTATCATCATCATCACTCAGATAGAAATCAGGGTCTTGAGGATTTTCTGGTACGAGAGCCAGAGGATGGAGTGGTTTTGCACTATTGGATGTTTTAGCATTCATGTAGTAGTTGTAAAATAAGTTAAAAAGTGAATTTAGAATCAGAAACCTTAATCAGTAGTTGTAACATTAGTATTCCAGTATTTATAATTTAGTTAAAAGGGAATTAGTTATGATAATCATCATGTTTTTCTAGATTTTTACCATGCTTACTAATATCAACTCAGAAAGTGTAAAAAATTACAAAGTAAATTATTTCAACATATTCGAGATGCACTACCTCTAAATGTTAAATATTTACAATAGATGAACAAGAGGTTTTGATTTTATAACAAATAGCCTCATCAATTTTTTTATATTGGTTTAATTGTTCTACCATAAAGCGACAAATCAACCATTTGGTTGAGCATGTTTAAAATGTTTGGGAAGGCTATGTTTAGGAAGGCTTCTAATACGATGAGTGTGCCAAAAAAGTATTCATATCTTTCACATTTTCACCAAAAACAGTCAAAATATCTTTAGTGATTTTTATCTTTCTGACATCCTAATTGGAAGGGGGATGACAACGTATACCACTGACAATTGCAGTGACACCTGGAGGATTTATTTGGTATTACACATTTTGCCCAAGTAGTGGAGCTGGTTCAATTAGGTTAAAATCATTTAGGTACTCCACTTATTGAAATATAGTGACTCAAAATGTGCTAAACCATATGGCTGAGCAAGCAGTTAAAGGTTAAGAACAGCTAATAGATACTTTCCTCACTGATGAGTTGGAAACATTGACTACAATGTTTCTGTGTCTATGTGCAACAGGTGCATTTTGTTTTGTGGAGTCTCTGCATCAATTTGCATCAACATGGATCTACTTAGTAAATGCCATTTCACAGATATTTTGGCTCTGGGAACTCATTTAGATCACTGTGATGCCAACTCATCTCTGTTACATCACTAAATGCAAGTCTGAAACAAGTGCAAGGTGTAGCTTAGGTGGCCAGAGTAAATCTGGGACTTAGATACAAGGGGTTGGGGGGGTGGAGGATGAGGAACAGATAGATTACACAACCAGTGTGTACTCAAAGACGAGCAGAGGAAGGTGTTTCCTGACAAAACCAACAGGTGAGCAAGTGGGGTTCTTCACATTTAAGAAATAAATATAGCTTACTTTTTGTTTTTTAAATCATCATTTATGCTTTAGCCATTTGATTTCAAATATTAATTTCATACAAATGAGAGTGGAGATAAGCAAAAACTCCAATTGTCATTTCATTTAGGCATCGGACAAAATGCCAGACTTGGAGAGTATCATTGAGAGTATCGTCCAGGGAAACCAGGATGCTGTCCAGCTCCAGCTGGATTGCTACAACATTCAGGTTAATTTGTAACTGCTTAATAACTTATATTTGCACTTATATGTCATTTTTGCACCTTCATCAGACTGAACATTACAGTTAATTTTTGCACCTTACAGTTGAATTACACAGGGTTTTTTTATATCCAGGTCTGTTTTTATACTTGTAATTTATTATGTGTAGTGTGTTTACTCTTGTGTTCTATCTATCTATCTATCTATCTATCTATCTATCTATCTATCTATCTATCTATCTATCTATC
>JAPQRP010000029.1:6658122-6672430 GCA_037367295.1 Apogon hyalosoma | reverse complement strand
ATGGTGGGAGGAAGCCGGAGTACCTGGAGAGAACCCACGCAGACATGGGGAGAACATGCAAACTCCACACAGAAAGGCCCCACCGACTGGTGTTGGAATCGAATCCAGGACCTTCTTGCTGTGAGGCACGAGTGCTCAAGGAGAGTTAACACAAATAATTAGTTTGACCATTTATGTCATCACCACACAGCTATTATATCCTCCTGAGTATTTTTTTCATATTGCAGTATATATATTGCAAGGTTAAAAAAAATTGCAATGTCAGTTTTTTCCAATATCGTGCAGCCCTAGTCCACACATATGGCGCCATGTTTCTTTTAAAACTCGTCTTCTTCGCTTGTTGTAATGTCCGTCAACATCCTTTTTTTTAATTCACATAACTGAATAGTTGCGGAAAAAGGTCTTTCCATTGCAGTTTTGCATCATATACCAATTGCGCTATGCCCAAAAAACCACCTCTTCCCAATGCAAAAAATTTAATCGAAAAACAAGAGTTTTGGCGAAATTGTCTTTTTTCCATCAGGTAAATTTTTCTGCACAAGTTATTCACGCAATTTGAGGGTCAATAGAAAAGCGGCTAGTGTGGGTCTCCTTGAAGAATGCCTCCACTTCTTCTCTGGAGCTAGTCATGAGTCACATAAAGGATACAATAGGAAAAGAAGGAATGTTAAATGTACAGTATGACACAAATGGCATTACATGTGCAATAAGAC
Source organism: Apogon hyalosoma (assembly GCA_037367295.1). Classification (NCBI taxonomy): domain Eukaryota; kingdom Metazoa; phylum Chordata; class Actinopteri; order Kurtiformes; family Apogonidae; genus Apogon; species Apogon hyalosoma. The sequence continues at coordinate 6,671,717 of JAPQRP010000029.1, read as the reverse complement.
AAAAACATTTTAAAAATGCAATAAGACTAAAATCATGCAAAAGATGAAAATGTTATAGGAGAGAGATCGAATCTCTCTGTTCTTGTGGAGTAAGTAATAACCTTTAGAACACATAGAGCTATGGTAGAAGGAACACTGAAATACTCCTGCAATGGCAGCTTTATTCCAACAATGTCTATCTTGGCAAACAGTATGTGTAGTTTTTGTAGTCTTACCTTTGTTCTTTCTTGTTAAAGTTATCACTTCTCTGTCTTTATTGTTTTCATCCCTTTACCGTTATATTTTTCAGCGTTTGACAGAAGCCCTTCTGTCCTTCATCAATAATCAGCTCCAGCCACCAGTGTTGAGAACTTGTCTTAATACCCTACGTATTTTGTCTCGTGATCGGCGGGCTCTTGGGCCCCTGGTCACTGACAGTGCCCTTCTCACCTTTGCAAACCTGGGAGGTATCAGTATCTCCCAGACATACCCACAAGAAGAGGAGGAAAGAAATGAAGATGATTCAGAAACATCCAGTGGACCAGTCTGCAGAATAACTGGTGAAGAAGATGTTCCCACGTCGGAAACTGTTAGCTCTAGAAGTTCTGCAGAGGACCCTGGTGCTGCCAGTGGCAACATCTGCCTTCAACAGTCCTACAACTGGAGAGAGGATGGAGGTCATGTGGTGCTGCACCGTGGAAAAAGAGATATTCGAGAAGAGAAGAGTGATGAGGAAGAGAAGGAGGAGGATGGGGAGGTGTGTAGGAAGGAGGCCATTAAAGTCTTGTGTAATGTCATCTACAACAGTTCCATGGCACAGGAGAGGGCCAGCGCGCTCAGGTGACTCTGAAAAGCCAACAGCCAATACAATTCACAACCTCTTTAACCCCCAGAAAATGATCTGTGTGATTTTCTGCATTATGGTATCCTTTTCTTACATAAAGACTCCTGCATACAGCGGGATTACAGCAGCTGTCTAATGTTTTATTAGCAACACTATGCATTGTGGATCTAATATGTGATGATAAAACTAGAGCTGCAGCTATTGATTATTGTCATAATGTTCTGTGTCTCGTTTCTCAAATGACATACTTGTAATTTCTCTAAAATTCTATTATGTCTTCATTCTATTGCACAACTATCTGAAATATATTGTGCATTGGTGTATGTTGTCATTTGAATTGCTTGAATTAAGCAAAAAAAATATTGAATTAAGCAAAAAAATCTGCCAGTAGAAAATGGGAAAATTATCTTAGTAAGATTTCTTCAAATAAGATTTTCATGATCTATTGTCTAAAAATAAGTTCTTATATCTCACTGAAAAGTTACTATTCAGGTGATTATATCTTATTTTGAGTGTGATGAGTTATTTTGGCCAGAAATGAGAAAAATATATTTGATAAGATTTAGATTTTTGCAGTGCAAATGGTTTTTGTGGGAACTGAAAGAACACAATGTTGGAAAGAAGAAGAGGAGAATATGGATCAGATCATTTCAGGAAAATAGGCCAATCTGACCTGCCAATTTTTCAAAGAAAGCTGGAGCTTAGTTTTTAGCCATAAACTAATTGTTGCATTGATCAATGTGACATTTCATGTTAAGTGGACTTATGTCTTAGCAGTTTAGCACTGTGAGATGGTCAAACTTAAATTAATGACTGCTTTCCGTCAGAATTCTGTCACCATGATCTTGCCACCCAAAAATATTGAAACACATCCTCATCTTTTGTCTGACACAGAAGGTAGTTGCATAGTGAATACCTGGTTTAAGGTATTGGTACCAAAACGTTTTCAGTGTAAAGCCTAAAAGAGAAATTTTATGTTTTTCTGGAACAAAAATAAATTAACATAATTAAAACCACAAAACAGAAACTAGATGTTCCATTTCAAATAAAGTAAGCCTACGCAGAACCCTAATCCTAGATCCGGGGTTAGGGTTCCATGAAAAGAATAGGCGTTTAAAGGCTGAGGTGTCTGAACACTTTATAAATGGGATGTGAGCTTCACAGAACAAAAAAAATGTCTTTAAATGACTTTTTTGTCCTATTTTTATGGAAGGCTCTTGCATGGCTTGTGGAAGAATCTGAAGCAGGGGATCAGAGGCTCTGGTTCATCCAGCGACCGGTTTTATAAACTAAGACTTCTCTTCTTACTCACTGCTCTGAGGCCAGAACTCAGGGTGCAGCTGCAAAAGGTACAGTCAACAAGGACATAGGTTTACACTGTTTTCTGACTAAATCACTGTGACGCACACCTGAAAATGTTCTGTGTGATAATGATGTTTCCTCATCCTAATTCTGGATGATGCATGTAGTTGAATTATGTAGTCGCAATAGCAGTGAGTGTTTTAGCACCAATTGATATAGTATTAATATGTGACTACTCAATTTTAAACATGACTTTCTCAGTTGAAATCATATGTGTTCTAAGTTTTGGATATCAGTGGTTTACATCTTCTCCTCAGTGATTTATTTGCCTTTATCAGGAACATGGGGTGTCAGTGTTAACCAAAATCCTGGAGCAGTGTCTGGGGGTGAGGTCGGCTGATAACTGTTACAGAAATCTTCCCATTTCCAAGGACATGTCCCAGCAGGTCATTGAGATCCTCAAGATTCTATTCAACGTTGTTCATAGGTTCCACAGACAGGACCTTGATGAGGTGGGCTCTTAAAACACACACAGACCACACTTACTCATTCACATGGCATCAGTTGCCTATGATTTAGTGGTTTTAGTTCATTTTACTGTCTTCAAGAGGAAGGTTTAGCTTTTTGATCCATTCTAGTAACGTACCTTCGAGCAGTGAGCTACTTGGGACCAACCCCAGATTTTGTAAAGGATGCTTGACAGAGGAGCATTCACTTTGCATAAATGTTTTTGGGAATAGAAGGAAACCCAGAAGAAACCCATATGACATGAGAGGGGGCATGCAAATTCAGAAAGGCCTGATGTGACAAAGGATGGAACCTGTGATACAACAATACTGACCACTGAGACTTTCAAAATGAAATTAAATTTGAGTAAATAAGCCTGCAGGACATGACTTAAAGGGCTGGATTTAGCAGCCTGATGATCAGATCCAATTAGACCATGTCTTCCTACTTTCTAACAACACAGCCTTTTAATTATACCAGGAATAGATATACCAGGAATTCTGTCCGTCCAAGATTATTTTCCAAATAATTTCTTGAAGGCTATTCAGACAGTTCTTTTAAAATCTGAACAAATGTTCTTTACCACCAGGAGAAGTGCAGTGCACAGTTTGAGGGCTGAATTAAAATGTTTGGATTTTTGACAAATTTTTGAATTTTTATTTTGATAAATTGAAAGTTAAAACTTGGGCAGAAAAATGTTTGTCTTGGTTAGACGGTACTACCTAAAAAGCACAGTTATTAAGTTTAATCTAGTTTACAATTATCTTTAATTTCAAATTCAAAATTAATCTCTGGGTAGGCAGGGTATGGCTGGTGTGCTCACTGGGGCAAAGTGTTATGCACCAGGTGGGGTATTAAACTCTGCTTACTTTTTCACTTGTTTGAATAATGTATCAGCCTTGAAAATAACAAAATTCCAAGCATAGGTCAAGCTCTGTTTGACAGTTGACATAGCATTACTCTGCGTGTAAATCTCACAGTCCCCTTCTACTTTCATTTCTCAACAAGACCACTAAGACCAAGTCAGGACCAAGTCCAGACAAAGACCAAATGAGATCTATAGCAGGGGTATTGTGGTAACCAAGTTTTTCACATAGTTCCAGAAGAATATGTATGTATGATATGATGTGATAAGATAATGCTATGATGTGGCCAAACCAGCTAATTTAGCTCCCTCAGCACTAAAATGTTTTAGCTGAGGTTGACATAAGCCAACACTGATGTAATGTTACATTTATATACATTAATGTGAAGCAGTAAGGTTTACATCAAGCCACAGTAATGGTGTTGATGTTGTATCTAAATAAGACCCAGTAAAAATGTATTTTGATTAATTTTGACATTGGTCTCAAGACCATTGTATCCTGGGTACTTGTAGCTGTTGACCCTTAATCTCTGTTACACTCAAAGTCATTAGATGATGAAACACGAGTCACATACACTTTACATAAGCTGGTTAATATTAGTCCTAACAAGTGCTGTGATGATAATCGTTGAATGTATGCAGCACCTCTGAAAATGTGTGTTTTTTAGGAAGATGCTGCTCTGTGTCGTCAGCTTGCCACTGTGTTGCGTTACTGCTTGATGCTGACAAGTGATGAAGACACGCTGGAGGAACTCCAAGGGTCAGTTGGTTTTTGGTGCTTTAAACATAGCTAAGGAATTAGAGATGATTAAAGCTGCAGGGGCTGAAATCAGAAAAAAAAAAAAAACACCAGAAAGCAAAAGTACAAACTTTCCTTCTGCAGTTCGTTTCTTTCAGTCTAAATCAAAAGACTAAATATAAAGATAGATGACATTTGACAGTGCCGTGGAAAAGTAAAGCCACTTGTCCAAGCTTCTGTGTAGAGCTGAGCAGCAAACTCACTTTTAACATAGAGTGACATGATCCTACAAATATAAAATATAGAATAATCAGTGATAATCAGTTTGAATAAATGTTGAAAAAGGCTGATGTTTTCTTTCCAACAGACACACAGTAAATGTTCTGTCAGCGCTGCCGCTCACATGCTTGGACACCCTGCTCGCTGTTCCTGTGAACCAGGCATCTCATGAGTGTGACGGAGTCAACATGGACTGTGTCCACGCTTTACTCCTGTTCATGGAGAGACGCCTGAACAGGGCAAGTTTATCTGTCGACAGGTGCACAAGTGTAGCCTTATCATCTGGGTGTCATACACTCATACCTGGACAAATAAGTTGATTTACACATACCTACGTGACTAATCTATAAAGCAGAAAGAATTTTGTTACTTGGAACACCATCGTTGCTTATACTTCATTAAAATCATGTCTTCATCATCAAAATAAGGTACACCAGTCTCTATTAAAATCAGTAAAGACTGAAGCATCAAAGAGAAGGCTGCCTTTATTTAAAAGCAGTTCTGTCATTTTTCAAGCCCCGGGACACATGTTTACGATAGAATTCTAACTCTAGTCTAAATATCACTAGACAGAAACACTTACTGACACATTACAATTTGGACTCCTGATGTTTTCTTACCCTAACTTGTCTATTAATCTACTCAACTCCAACAAACAGAGTTCAATGTTAAAGGAGAAGCTAACACCAGTACTGAATCTGCTGACGGAAAGCTCTCGAGTTCACAGGGAGACACGTCACTACCTACGACAAAAGGTACTGTTTCAAATGTTATGTTAATATTTTCTGCATGTTACAGTGATTCTCTTTTTGAGGAACTGAAAACCAGCAATCTTAATACAAATTGTGCTTGGATACACCTTCTCACCTTACCTAACAGAATTACACTCTTGCAAATGGCACTAATGAATGTCATTTGTACTTTTAAGATTTGAAAACGTGCTCAAAATAATTCTGTATCATTTAAATTGTACTTTGTTAAGCTCAGTTTTTAGCAAAAACTCACACCTTACTGTTCCAGTTGCCAGTAGCTGCTTTTAAGATCCATTCAGAATTGTCCAAACAGGGTCAGAACTTCCACAGTTTGCTCTGAAATTTGTAGAAATAAATCACTTTACAAACAGCAATGTTAGTGATTTTAGATTGTATATTGTACTTCATCATAGGTGGGTGATGTGGTCAAAAATGTTCTTATGGTAAAAATGTCCATAACAGTCAATAGGATGATAACGTAAAAGATTCTGAGTCTCGTTTCAACCAGCTCTATATGTGAAGTATAATGAGATAACTTTTGTTATGAATTGGCACTATATAGATAAAATTTGTTTAATTGATTGATTTATGTAACAAGCCAAAAAAATTTGGAAAAGCAACCATGTGAAAATCACCAAAAAGCCACAAAGTTAAAGTGACACTAAAGACATGACATGATATTAAGCTGTAGTCTTTCTTTTTTTTTTGTACAGACAATAATTTACTAGTCTGAAGGTAGGATTAGCAGTATCTGTGAAGGTTTCACTTAATTCACTTTCACCTGAATGTTAGATCCTTCCTCCGCTGAGGGAGGTCGATGTCCGACCAGAACACGACACTGCGCTCAGAGGTCAGCTGGTCCGACTGATGACCCATGTCGACACTGATGTCAAATACTGTGCTGCTGAGCTGCTGTTTGTCCTTTGCAAAGAAAACGGTGACCTTCTTCTCTTTCTTCTTTCTAATGTTTTAATGGCATTACACAGAATAGCACACTAAATTGACAGTAAAATTAAAGCTGCAGTGCTTGATAGTTTTTGTCATTATAACTCCAGAATAACCTTTCAGCCTATGTCCACACTAATTCTGTTTTAATTTACATCTTTTGCTGCTGATTACACCTGGTGTCCACACTACCTCAACAAGACTAAAGATTAACAAGTATAGAAATTCTGAATCTGCATTATGGTGTGGACTGGTGATAACGCACTATGCATCTTGCTTGATTCATTGACACCCTGTCACATGACCCTTTCTGGAAGAAAACCAGATGCCATCGACAACCAACTGTTAATTCAATATAGACACTAAATTACCGTCTGTCCTCGTCTTTAGTGGAAGCAAATTCTTTTTTAATAGTGTGTCTTCAGCAAGAGAGGTATTATTCAAGTAGTCTGCTGTCATTCCCATGTCCAGCATTGTTATCATGTGATCTCCATTTCATTTGTGTAAGACTGTCTGGAATTTTTTTAGATTAGAAAGAACTTTATTGATCCCTTAGGCACAGTCCATGGGAAATTAAAGTTCCAGTAGTGGCACAACATCAAATATACAGATATAAGAGGAATTACAAGGCAAAAAGAAAAAGAAAAAATACCAATAACTATAAAAGCAGTAGTCAAAACAGGCAATTGCACATTACAAGTAATAGTAGTAATAAACAATATTGTAATAATAATAGCAAATAGTAATGTTCTTACAATAAATATATAACTTATTATAGAAATAATAATAATCATAGAAATAGTTGTCACAACAACATAAGTAATAAGTAATATAACTATTTAAGAAGTAATAATACTAATAACAGTAATAATCATCATCACTAAGAAAACTAAATTAACAACAAACATTGAAAACTGGTTTAGCAAAGTTTTCTGAAGCTTTGTTAAACTGTACTGTGAAGATCGTTTTAATTGTAATCTGCTGGTTTAAAATAGTGTAGATATAACCAAATCTTTTAGAAATATTTTCCAGGGGATCAATGGAAGAAGTCCTTAGCATGCACTGAGTACATGCAGTAATGTTGACATCCTCTGTCCCTTCAGTCAGCCGCTTTGTCAAATATACGGGATACGGCAACGCCGCTGGGCTCCTGGCGGCCCGGGGATTACTGAACGGCAGATGGAATTCTAGCGAGTATTCGACCCAGTACTCCAGCGACTCTGACTCCGATACAGAGGAATACAAAGAGGCCAGAAACAGGATTAACCTGGTGACTGGTCGAGTGGAAGAAGAGCAGCCTGATCCGATGGAGGGTCTGACAGATGAGGAGAAGGAGGCGGAGGCGCTGCGCCTCATTGGCATGATCAACAGACTATCACAGTGCGTAATTGATGAACAAACCTACGCATTCACACTCCCAAATTATCATATACTTACCATCCATATTATACACTTAAGGCCTTTAGACACCAGGTACTTGACAAATAAATTGTACAGTTGTGTAAAATGATCACAAGGCAACACTCTAAAGGTTCAGAACATTTGCTGCAACCTGTTTTAAAGAAACACTTTTAGATTGAAAGTCACCTGAAGTGTTATTGGCAACTAGTGTTTCCAACTCCTCAGTAAGGAAAGTATGTATTGTCTGTGCTAAAAGTTAGGAGAAGTTGCTAAATTACATCATCATCTGGTTTGCATAATTGGAAATGTGCATGTAATTGTAATGAACAATGTAGGAGAGAGGAATAACATTGTGTTAGAGACAAAATGTGAATCTAAAAACACCCTAAATGTGTTTAGAAAGACAAATGAATAATACTCTGTCAGTTCTTTTTTTTTTTTTTTTTAATGTCATAATTCTAACCCTCCTCCTTTATCTGGGCTTGGGGACCAGCTAAAGTGACCATTTAAATGGACCAAAAACAGACAGTAGAGAAAACTATCAAGGACAATGGGAATGATTTATTGATTGAAAAATACAACATAAATAGTGAGTTAGACTTCAGATTTGTTCTTTAACATCAGAGTCTCCAAAAGTCTCAAATAACACCAGAAAAAGTTGATAGATTTGTCTCTAGTTTTTTTTTTGTTTGTTTGTTTGTTTTAATAAAGAGTCTCTAGAGGGGTCTGAAAATCAGTAAATATATCAACAAAGTGGATAAGCTGGAAACATTGACTTTTACAGCTAGACAGACTTTTTCTGACTGTAGTCGCTTTTCCATTGAACATATGCACAAAACTTTACCAACATTTACTAAATGTCGAAAAAGCAGAAGTGTGTAATGTCGGTTTTTCCATTAACTCACAAATGCGATGATTTGTTTATTTATTATCGTGAGATGACACGAGAAGTCATTCCATATACATGGCAACGAACGTAAATATCATGTTGATTTACAGATATATTCATTATTATTGTATATTACCCCTCTATCTCGTACTAAATAAAAAAATATTCAGTTTCCTGGTGTGTCCACACATACCGCACGTTTCTTTTAAAACTCTTCTTCTTCATTTGTTGTAATGTCCATCAACATCTGTTTTTTTAAATTCACCTGACTCTAGTTGCAAAAAACGGTCTTTCCATTGCAGTTTTGCGTAATATACAATTTGCACTACGCCCCAAAAACCATCTCTTGCCAACGCAAAAACTTTTAATCAAAAACAAGACTTTTGGCGAAATTGACATTTTTCCATTAGATTCATTTTTATGCACAAGTTATATTTGCACAATTTGAGGGTCACTAGAAAAGCGACTTGTGAAAGAGAAAATCATTTCATGTCATTTAGAGGAAAAATGTGTGTCTTGGCATTTCAGTCACTTGTCAAAATTTGCTAAAAGTTTCCAAACAAAGTAGCAAAATTTGTAGCTAGGTGCTTTTTGAAAAAAAATAAAATAAAAAAATTAAATTGCTAGGGTAGTCTGAAAAGTTGCTAAATCTTGCAACAAAAGTATCAAGTTGGCATCAATGTTTGTGCCAAATGTCCAGGTGAAAAGACACGCTGTGAAGTGAATTTCATTAGCATGATATTTGTTTGACAATGCATTATCCTTCAGTTCCGTTCTTTATCAGTTTTTTGGCCTTTTTCATTCTAACCATGGCTACAAGTCAACAGCTCCATCATTGTCACCCGACAACCAGACAACCATTTTGCACTTTACACTGACGTATGCTACAAAAAATAAAACACAGCTTTTACCACCATGTAATATGTACATTCGATGTGAAAGTACTCATAATATGAAGAATAGTTTTTAAAAACAAAACAACAACATAAGGACCTGGGAGTTAATGGCATGAAAGGACACCTACAGTCACAGACAAAAACGTTATTAGACCATGAAAAATCATCAAAAACAATGGTTATGCAATCAAGTACTAACTTTTGTATTTATCATGTGATTAAAACAGACAGAAAAGAAAACATGGAATGCCTAAAAGCACTGTTTTTGTCAGTACATTGCCATAGGTACTGATGTGAGAACTTACAGTAAGTGATTTTGGTTATTGTCAAGAAAACCATGAAAAATGGATAAATATCAGCTCTGAAATTAAACTCTTATGAGCTATTTTTGTTGTTAACATTATATTTGTCCAAACAAATATACCTTTAGTTGCACCAGGCATTAAAATGAACAAGAAAGAAAGGAAAACAAGAGTGGTCTAATCATTTTTCCCACGACTATATATGTAATGACATGAGTACTGTTCATAAGAGAATGCCATCGTTACAGCTTTGGATAGGTTTAGGCATTTACCCATGAAGACCCAGTGCTACTTTTATGGCAGTTCCCAAATTTTTTATTTTTTTTTAATTTTAAACTTTTCCTAAGTGATTTATCACCATTTATTATAAAATTACCTTCTGTATTTTGCTTTTTTCAGAGAAAATCTAATATTTTTCTATATTTAATTTACTGATCATGTAAATGTTCATAAAATTTCAGAATGAAGTTGAGGGTTATATCAGAAACAGAGAAAACTGAAGAAAAAGTGAGCCTTTCATCAAAGTATATCATTAATGGAACATAAAAATAAATGTCTCTATCCAGTGTCATTTATCAAACTCCATTGGTTTTACTAGTGAATCAATGTTGTCGAAGATGACGGTGTTTCCATGTTCACTATGGAGCCTTTGAATGTCCAAATGGATCATATCTGATGACTATAAGAAGATGACAAACTGTATTTTACTTTAATTATTTCAATGCATATGTTTAGTGGATCAACAGGTGTTTTAGATGAGCAGATAATTTTGGTTGACAGTAGCTGTTCAGGTCTTTGAGGGTTAAAACAACTAGGTTAAGGTTAGGAAAATGGTTGTGGAAAAGAGTCAAAAGAAGAAATGCAAAAATAAACACAGCTTGAAATGCGACACAAATCCTGTTCTCCTGTGTGTATCTCCACAAACTTCAACCTAGGTTTTTGATACTTAACAATGACACCTGGTCTATGTTGTCAATGTCAGAATAAGTTGCTGTAAGTCCTTCGATGTCTAACATCCTTTGGGTTGGGAATCGATGCTCTCTAGGGTTACTGAAAATGTGAATGAGAACGGACTCAACAAGCACATTTTACAGGATCTTTAAGAACGTAGTCCACCACTTAACCTCCTTTTTCTTTTATTTTTCTTCTTCCCCAGGGACCAGATTATTCAGCCGATGGGTGTGATGATACAAGGCAGGATGGCACCACTCTTTAACCCGAACATGGGCTACACATTTGAGGATGAGGAGGAAAGTGGGGAGGAGGAGGATATGGATGTGATAATAGATGGGAGAAAACACAAACAGATGTAATAGATAGAACAATGGAAACAGGAAGCAGTAGCAGAAGCAACTCTTCATACTGTATTTTATTTTTCTTGCATGTAGGACATTTGAAGAAGACACTATGTGGTTTGGTTTCATTAACACATTTGAGATATTAAGTAATGGGCACAGTACAGTATATTATACTGCACTAATATTAATGATAATTACTGGATATGCTAATTTTTTGAGTCAGTATGAGTAAGGTAATGCACTTTGAGCTTCAAAACAGCTCTAGATGTAATGATTGTACAATTATGTTAATGAGTTCATATTTATCAGGATTCTTCTGTATCATATTAATGTTTTACCAGGAAATTGTGTAGATATTGTAAGTATTTTAGATTTTAATTTATCTAAACATAAAATAAATAAAATATAAAATGAAGGCTGTGATACAGCAAGATGCAATGAGAATGACTGCTCTGAGTCGTCTTTTTTTTTTTTTCAGTAGAGGTGGTTTCCGCTTAAAAACAAGTGTAGTAGTAGTAGTAGTAGTAGTAGTAGTAGTAGTAGTAGTAGTAGTAGTAGAGTTTACTAATACCCCTGCCTGGTTGCACAACATTTTGCCCCTCCTGAGTCTTAACTTTAAATGTTTTTAAAATCTTTGCAAAAATGTGTCAAAAAAAATTAAAATAAAAATAATAAAAAATGCAAAAAAAATTGAGAGACAGGCACATATAAAGAACATGCGTGAAATTTGAAAAGAATCGGGTGAATAGTGTCCGAGAAATCAGTTTGACAAATTTTCTAAGTTGAAATTATTATTATTTTTTTACAAATACAAAAATTTTAATTTGGCGAGGTGGGGATATAATAGAAAAACTCAGAACACAACACTCACAAATTTTCATCGGGGAGGGTGCAGTCTGCAATCTCACCACTAGATGTCATTGGTTGTTACATATGAAACCCTGAAATTCTGCTTCAGTAACACCAAACACATAATCAACACGCCCCCTCTGCCATCTTGGAGGGTAAAGTCTCTATGGCTCTGAAGTAAACAACAGAGGTAAAGGCAGAGGCAGTGAAGATAATCATACATTGTTAAACCACAAAACTGGAGAAACAAAAGAAAAAACACAATGTGTGTGCACTTGAAAACCCTCGGCCTGACTTATCAGGCATACTGCTGCCACCCAGTGGCCTGACTTATCAGCACATGCCAAAGTTTTTGGACAGACAGACGGACAGACAATACCCTGAGGCCAGTGTGACTGAGGGTAACGAGCAAAAACCTTAGAGACAAACTTAACAAAGATGCCAGGGAAAGGTATTTTGCTAAATTGTCAACAATTAACAACGTTGATCCATACGAGCTAGCAGCTAGCAGCTAGAGAGCCAACGCTGCACTGATACCTCCAACCTCATCCATCGATATTATCAAATATCTTGTGTATGGTATAAGCGCATACACATTTGATCAGTTCAGAAACTCTTGAAGCTCACAGACATTTCTCTTGCAACAATAAAAACTCCACAATTTTATGGTTTCATCTTAGCTGTGTGGGGCTACAGCATACACCTGCAAAGGAAAACTGTTGGATGTGTTCAAACCCTTCTGTCCACTCCCAGTGTTGTTTCTGGTGTGTGAAAAAGTGTACACATTCACACTAGTGTTAGTGAACACCATTCTGAGTGAAATTACTTGCACACAGTTATCTCAGAGTGCACTATTGTTATACAGTTTGGATTGTTACAGTTTGCACTTTTGTTTTGCAGTGGTCAAAATCTCATCTACATTTGGTTTGCGTACTGTTTGTTCATAAAAAAAAATGAAATAGTCAAGATCACAACTGTTTTGGAAAATAAAAGTGTACATAGTTTATTGTTTAAACAGTGTCACATGCAGTTTTGTACTACAAAATATACAAAATTCATGATCAGGCAACTTTCCTCTGTAGCCTCCTGTTTCCCCTCATTAGTCTGTAGTTGACCACATTCTGTAACCTCCTGTATTCCCTCAGCACTGTCTTGCTCATCAGCATCTCCTGTGTCAGCCGCTTGTTGTGTGTTGATGTTCCACAGCTGTTCCCGGTGACCTCTTCTGGTAGAGCGTGCAGTATCTGTGGGTCTGATGTCAGTGTGGCCCAGATGCAGGGATGGAGCCCAGTCTGGGCCAGCCTCCATTATTTCATATGCAGGTTGACCTGCAAGACCATTAGAATTTGTGAATATTTTAAAGATTGTTAAACCAAGACGAGCTTCTCCTTGGTATAACACTGAAACACGTTCCTTTAAACAAGCAGCGCGTAAATTAGAGAGGCTATGGCGCCACTCCAGCTCAGAGCATTCTTTCAGTGCCTGGAAAAACAGTTTACTGACCTATAAGCAGGCCCTGCGTACAGCTAAAACTAGATATTACTCATCCATAATAGAAGAAAACAAGAATAACCCCAGATTTCTGTTCAGCACTGCAGCCAGACTGACAGTCCCAGCTCAGTAGACCCCTCTATCCCATTTACTCTCAGCTGTGATAACTTCCTACAATTCTTTAACAATAAAATCTCAACTATTAGAAACAAAATAGATGAAATACTTCCAACTATTAGGTCTGACAAAGCTCAGGC